>JARHVA010000068.1:2400000-3650000 GCA_037957365.1 Torreya grandis | reverse complement strand
TCCATCTTCATATCCATGCTTATCTTCATGAAATGCACTCCAAGAGTGTCTATAAATAGGAGGAGTAAGAGGTGAGTGGAGGACAAGCAGGTGTCCCTCCCACTAGGTGAGTGTTGAGACCATTGTCTCCCACTAAGGAATGAGTGATGAGGCCACTTTCCTCCACTAAGGACTGAGTGGTGAGGACATTATCCCCCATAGAGGAGCCAGTGTGACCCACTCAGCACTTAGGCATGTGCACACCAGATTAGTCTTAATCAAGCCCTAATTGAGCTTAACTAGACTACTCTAACACCCTCCCTTGAGCAAAGATTAGCGAGTGATTAAAAAACACAAATAGGTCCAAGCTACTAGGCCTAATAAGGTACCCATTAATAAATATAGGATTCAGTGTGAAGTTAAATGTCCATATGGATGCCAAATCATTTTGTCAGAGTACATGGATGTCAAGTCACTATAACTGCCAAGTCAAAGTAGGAATGGTACTGAATACGAGGATCACTGAACACAAGCACTGCACTCTAGAATATTGGGTAGAATGATGAACTTAAGGAAGCATTGCTTGACCACCCTCCAACATGATGGTGAGAAGTGAGTATAAAGACTAGTGGTGTTGCCACATTGGTGTCACTAGTGGGGATTCCACACTAGTGTCACTATAAGAATCACCAAAAAGGCCATGGAGTCAAATAACAATCCTCATATGGGTTTTGGAAAATAAAGTGCCTAAATAAGATACCCATGTACAAAGGAGAAATATAGAAAACATGTAACTCTCATAAAATGGATAAAAGAGATAAAACTCATAGGAAAAACTCCCCCCCCAAAAGAGATAAAAGAAGAGAGCTAGAAATTCCCCCAGAGATTATGTTGAAGTAGTCCGCTCTCTAAGTACTCACAAGTCATGAAAGAAATCAATCTACATGAGTGGTTTGAATCCACTACTCAATCATTAAAATAACTGACACTAGGCTTCACCATAATAGCTTCAATCAAGAAGACTATTAGTAGTGATGAAAGTATAAAAAAGTATGGCATGTGCAAAGAATGCTCAACACCAAGAAGCAAAATGTACATCACACCCCCCATACTACTAATTGGGTGGAGTGATGACCAAAAAAATTGTATGTACGCCCCCAATAATGGATGGAGTGGATGAAAAAGGTCTACACGAGTTGTTTGAACCCACTACTTGAACACCAAACAAGCTGACACTATATGCACCAAAATAGCTCCATATGTTGTGGGAGACTATAAACTATGAAATAAAGTGGTGTCAAAAATATAGATAAGGTCTCCATAGAATAAGGTGAGGTGCTAAGAAAGAGGCCTCAAGGAGACATGCAACAACTACCAGTGTGTCAAAGTCCCAATGCATAAACTAACATGTTGTGGGCTGATGGAAGGGGATTGAAAATGGAAAAAAATCCATAATGTATGCAAACACACCATAAAAGGATCAGCAACCAAAAAATTACAAGCTGCAAATCACATGCAAAAGGATATCAAGCTCTGTCAAAAATGCATCTAGGATAGTGCATGTAAAAGTGTCATAGGCAGCCTCCCCTAAATATGGCACTTTATAACTCAAGTATGTTTACAATAAAAATAGGACCGATGGAATAGGAATGAAAAATAAAGCACTTTTGCAAAAAAGGCACTCAAATTTGAGTTACCAATCAAAAGTTATGGCTTAATCAGTTTTCCATTATTAATGGCCTATTTAATGAACTTGCACTTAAAAGTTTAAAAAACATGACCAAACAAGGCAAGAGTAACCTTCCAGCCACTCGTTAGAACCAGCATAAGTGTAGATTTCAATGGTTTAGTTTGTGAGGGGGAATTGGCCTCCTGCCAACCTAAACCTCACCCTTAATCTTTGACAGGTGAGAGTACAAGGGTTAATCAAACCAATAAATTAATCTAATTTACAATATATATTATTTTTAAATTAAAAACAATCAAAAATATGTGTCTTTCTTACATGTGAAAACACAATCCCCCCCCCCCCCATTATAATTATCTCCATCATTTTAAGCAACCCACCAAAAGATCTTGCACTGTATGTCTGTGTCCACCATAATAATTAACTTTCTCACTAATATTTTTCCCCATTACAATATATCCCCTTTAATAAAGCCTTCTCCACTAAACCAAAAAAAACATTTAACAAGTCATATGAATGATATATTGAATAGTTTAAGCTTTTTGGAAAATGGAGGCAAACCTTGACTATAAAAGAATGGTTTTAAAAGAAACATGAGTTTTGAGGGAGCTAATGAAGCAGGGGTCAGAGGGAGAGAGAACATCAAACAAGAGAATACATGTGCAATAACATTGATAAGGATGCCATCCAAAGTAAACATATGAGACCATGTTCTAATGTTGTAGATCGATAATGGAGATAAGCTTTGTAAACCCATGATAGATTGAAGGGTGGTTTGACCAAACAGTTTGGAGCTTGAACAGACCCTTGACTGTTGATCTAGAAAGTTCAAGCTTTGTCACAGTGTGTAAAGGTGGAGGGGTTAAGAGTATAACTTTGCATCAACCAATAACAGTAACTGATGAGCAGGCAGTAGGAAACCAATAATATAATTGAAGTAAATGTGTGTCCTTCGTAGTGCAATCACTTTCAAACCCAAAACATGATTAGATGGTTGGACCAAAGGAGGTACCACCAAGATACTAATGGTCAAACCATGTGATGCATAGGTAAGGGGAGAAGTCACCAATTTGTCTTTTATTCCTATCTCTAGTCTTATTAAAGATCACCTTCAAATATTGATTTTGTATCTAGAAGGACTCAACCTCCATTGGTCTCTATTAACTTGCATACTAGGTTATATAAGGTCTACTCATTATTTGTTATTCAAGGTTTTTAAGTCTTTCTTTCCCTGTATTATACTCCCTTATGAGTTTAGAATAGCTTCTCATATCATCATCTTTCCTCCTAAAACCTTATTTAGACACATCTCACACATTACTTACTTCTTATGCAATCCATTAGGTCTCAAGGACCAAATTTGTAGACAAACTTTAAGAACTCAATTTGTTGTCCTATATGGTCTTATATGACCTCATCACACTTACCTTATTCCCTTTCAAGGGCTCAAACACACTGATTCACTCCTTGTACCTCAAGGTTACAATTCTTTATCAAGGCTTGTAGCCTTTTTTTAATCAATTTCTCTTTGTTTATCCAAACTAGGCACTTTCCTTGAGATGTAATCACATTTCTAGAAACCCTCTATCCCTTTTGATGTGTGTATTAAGTTTCATGACCTAATTCCACTTTTAGGTCATACTTCCTTCGTTAAGGTCCTCCAAACTAGGCCTAATTTGCTCTCATTTCTTGACACAGTGCTAGAATCCATACAAGGCCATACTTTTTCAATCCATAACCACTTGAATATATTTGAACATGCTTAGGATAGCTAGACTACAAAGTTTTTATGCCCTGTACAGACCCGAGAGCCTTCATAATTCTATACATTGGGTTTTAAAAAGGTTAAAGAGACCAAATTAGCCTCAAATTTTCTATTTTCACCTTATTTAACTCATACAATAGGTTGGAATCCTCAACTCAATCATTTCATTCTCAAGACATTAAAAATTTAATTGACTGTATATTCTTTTTGTGACTGTGCAGGGGGTTTCCAATAGTCCTTTCATATCTTCAACCATTTTACTCTCACCTAGTTCATTCCTCAAGTTCATACAACTTTCTCCATGCTAATATTTAACTCTCACAACATCTATCCTATTTTTATGACCAATCATACTCATCTTTATTCATTGACTGTGTAATACAATATATCATATATGGAAAACAGGGGTTAGTAGTGTTAGATCTATGGGCATTCAAATGTCATGATTCATAAATAAGTTCTTTGTGGTAGTTTATACCCTCCTATTTCATGCCAAATCTCTAACAACCTCATGAATTCCTACATTTGATTCAAACATATACTCTCCAACGTCCTTGGTTGAGCAAACAGACCTTGCAATTGCATATATAGGCTTCTCACAGAACTGCAAACATTCAAAGGGTTAAAATACTTTCCAATAATCACTATAAAAACCTCAATCTTTCTACAATCATCATGACATTAATTCTATTCCATTTCTCATGCTATTTTTTGTGTTTTAACTTCTTCTCCTTGTTAAAGATTATGCTTAAATGATTCTTTGACTGCAAACAGGGTACTTATTATACTAATTGTAGTTTGCCATATCGCCACTCAATTTTGGATTTCCATTCATTATTATATCCTTTCATTATGCATATAACTTATTCATGAACTTATCACTTAGGATACACCTAACACCTTCAACCAAATTCTTTTACCTTCTTTCTTGATATTTACAGAGCCAATAGGAATCATTCTCCTATCCTCCTACTAGACTAAAACATACCTTGTTTACTTGCAGACATGTAACAATACAAAATACAATGTAATATTGACCTCCAGGTCCTCTCAAAATAATTATTAAAGCTAATAATAATTCAATGCTACATCATTAAACATTGGCATACAAAAACTCTCCATCTTTATTCCATTAAAACACCAGTTATATAATATAGTCCATGAAGGACTTGTTCATCTTTCTTGTGAGTGTTTCGTATCTTCTCTCCTTATCTAACCCTCTTCTCCTTTTCTATGGAGATATCTCTCCCTACTATGCCAACCAACTCCACAAAAATGACTTTTTTCTCCATTTCAATGTAGGTTTTCTTGGAAGTTACATCCAACCACCTTACCATAACTAACTCAGCGTGTGGTTTTGGAGTACATAATTAGACCATGACTTCTAATTGTATATCCTATACTCATGTGCCTTTTAAATATATTTTAGAAATCTCCTTAAACCTTATACACCAACATTTTATCACCTAACCACCTTTACCATACTTTGGTCATTCTTAGCTTAAGGACAATATTTGAATTTTCAAATTATTCGTTTTGGAGGGAAAACTCCAAACACCCTAAAACTTACTCCTATGACTCCTAGGGACTCCAAATGAATTAAAATACATGAAATGGACCTTAAAAGGCCTCTTGATACACATTACATCCAAAATTTGACCACCTTTGACTTCCTATTGATAAAAACACAAAAATGTTGTTTCTTAGCTTGATGCTCGTGTGTCATACTCCCTAAGAGGGAGAAAACTTGTGCCACCAATTTTATTTCTTGACTTCAAATTTTTTATTTAAGGGTCCTTCACATTCACTTTATTACTTCTTGGCATTCCTTTCTCCTCCTTGTTTGTCAAACTCTTGCATTTCTTCCTTGTGGATTTTGCATCTTCCATCTCTATGAAATGTTCCAACTACTGCACCTCTTTGTTTGTTGCATATTCCACATATTCTAAGTCACTTTGAATCCCTTCATACTTATCTGCAACCATGTAGGTCTTATTTTCTTTCTTCACACTTGTTTTATAACTTGCTTCCTCATTATTTTCACTTGATCCTTGCTTGTTTAGTGTTTTTTCTCCTTGTTCATGCTAGCATCTTCTTCTTTAGGCTCTAATGGGTTCCTTTACATGTCAATATTTATCCTTTGATCATCTATACTCTCTTGTGTTGCCTCTACTTCATATTCCTTCTCTTTTTTGTCTTTTTCTATCATCTTGCTCATTATGCAAGAGCAACTTCTTATTCATTTCAACCTCACCATAGTACAACATGACTTGACCAATATTTGACTATCTATATCCATGCTTAGTAATTGTAAATTCAGATTTAGATTTCCCAATTGAGTAACTCACCTTGGTCACTTTCTCATTCTCTGTGTGCTTGCTAACTAGATTGTTCTCTTATGGCTTTATTTTCACAACTCCTTGTGCTTCTCTTGGTTGCTCCTCCTTTGATGTTTCTTTGGGTTCATCCTTAACCTTTACCTTATTTCAACCCCTTGGATGGATTGAATACCTCTTCCAACATCCTCATCTCTTCTTGAAACTTTAGTGTATCCATCTCTTCACATTCCTCATCAAAACTTGGTCTATATTACTCTTCAACTTCTTGGGCAACTTATTCTTTGTCTTCTCCTTGGACTTCCTCATTCATAAGAGTAACATCAACCTCCTAATGTTGTATACCATGCTTCTCAATCACTCTTTGAGGTGCTTCATCTTCGTCTTGTCTTACTACACACTTTTTCATCAAGGCAATGGTTTTCATATACAAGAGATGTTCATCATTGGAATCAAATTCACATATATCATCATATATAACATTTAAAACAAATAGTTTAAACACTTATCTTATTTTATTCACTCATATGTTTGTACCTTCACTTCTTTAGCTTGATTTACTTGCATTGTCTCTTTTGCTTGCTTTGTAGGCTTGCCAACTTCCTCAAACATCATATTCTATTGGGATATACCTGCAATGTGATCCTCTTGGGTTATTTTCATGCTCTTTATCACCCACTTATTTCCTTGTACCTTCTTATGTTGCCACTTGGCTCTATTTTCACCTCTTTCATACTTCATGCCTTGGTCATCTATCATGCCAACTTGGTGTTCCTTGGCTTTTGTCCTTTGTTTCCATACTTGTGCTTGAATTCCACCTATGCTTTTGATTTATTTGACCTATTTTTTGAGGTTATCCTCTTCCTTATCTTTACCTGCTTGTTTAATTCATTTAGGCCATAGATATCCATGCCTTTTTTCTCCTTTTGAGAGATGGAATTTGTCCTTCTTCCTCCCAATCTGCATATTAGCCTTTCCTCCATCACATATGCAATCAAAATCAAAGTTCAAATATTCATTTACCTCCAAAGTATTGTAAACTCATCTCTTCTTATATGTATTCATGGGTGACCTTCATGTCTTCTTTGTGCACTATTTTTTTGGTTTCAATTGCTATACATGGCAATGCATCATAAAACTCCTCTTTCTCTTCATCTTCAATCTCCTTCACTTTATCTTCTTCAAGAGACTCTATTTCTTTGTCATAATCTTACCATTTGATAGGTGATGTTCTTGGCCCATCCTTCATCAACTTTTAAGCCTCATGCTTGGCCTTCACCAACTCTTTCTTCATACATCCATACATAAACTCGAAAGCAATGTTATCATATGAAATGAGAGACCACATAGTCTCTTTGAATGTCTTTGGCATCGACATTGTCCATCTTCTCTTCTTGTCTTCACTCTCATGTGATCTTCTTCACACTTCCATCTTATTTTTGTTATCTTCAATAAGATATATCTTCTCAATTTCTCTATCTTTTTACTCACTTGGAAACATCTTACTTTTCATCCCTCTTTTGGTTGTCCTCTCTTTCTTCTTCACATCTCCCAAAACACTCTTCTTATGCCTTCTCTTTCTCACAAGTAGCCACTTCACTCTTATTATCACATTCCATCTAGAGCATTGGGTTTCTTGTTATATTATGAGCTTCATCATGATCTCTATCCTCTTGATACATTTCCCCAATTCTCTTTTGAGGTCTTCCACTTCCCTCTATGTATCCATCTTCTCTTTTCCTCTTTGTTTTCTTGGCCTATCTAGACATTCCTCTTAGAAAGTTTATAAACCTTGCCTATTAGACCTATATTGGGCCTTTCCTCTTTTTATGTTCTCTATCTAGGACCTCTTCTTATCCTCCTTGACTCTCTTTAGGAGTCTTCTTTCTTCTCTCTTCCCTCTTGAGCTCCAATGTTTTCTTTTCTCTCTATCTTTTCTAGTCTTTTTTTTACTAGATTCTTATCCTACTCATAGGAATTTGGGGATTTTGTCTCTATCTCCTAAATCTAATATACCTTTTTATTTATCCCAATGGATCAGACCTAAAACCTTCTTCTCCCTCAATACCCAACAAGGTTATCTCTCGTGCATACCTCATAACATGTTATCTTCATCTCAAATTAACAAGTTTGAATAACTCAAAATAAATGCAACCAAAACTCACCTTGTTATGATACCAAATGATGCAGAGGTAAGGGGGAGAATTCACCAATTTTTCCTTTCTTCCTAGCTCTGGTCTTAGTAAAGATCACCTTCAAATATTTACTTTGTATTTACAAGGACTCAACCTCCATTGGTCTTTATTAACTTGCATACTAGATTATATAAGGTCTCTCATTGTTTGTTGTTAAAGGTTTTATAATATTTATTTACCTATATTATACTACTTTATGAGTTTATGATAACTTCTCAGATAATCATCTTTCCTCTTACAACTTTCTTTAGACACGTCTCACTCATTACCTCCTCTTTATGCAATCACTTAGGTCTTAAGGACCAAATTTGAAGACAAACTTTAAGGACTCAATATTTTTTCATAGATGGTCTTATATGAAATTATCAAACTTAAATTATTACATTTAAATGGATCAAACACATTTCTCCACTCCTTCTTGTACCTCAAGGTTACAATGCTCTATCAAGGCTTGTAGCCTTTTTTTAAGCAATTTCTCTTTGTTTAGTCAAAATAAACATTTTAATCAATAAGTAATCACACTTATAGACACCCTTTATCCCCTTTGAGGTGTTTTTAAAGTTTCATGACCTAATTCCACTTCTAGGTCATACTTCCTTTGTTAAGGTCCTCCAAACTAGGCCTAATTAGCCCTCATTTCTTGACACAGTGCTAGAATATGTACAAGGCCATACTTTTTCAATCCAAAACCACTTAAATCACTTTTAACATGTTTAGGAGATAAATAATAATAATAATTGTCCTTTTTTATGTTGAATACTCTCAAAATCACCAAACCCCTAGTTTTAGGGTTTTTAAACCCTATACAGGCCTGAGAGCCTTCATAATACCTTGTGTTTTATAAAGGTTCAAGAGAAAAAAATAATTAAAATTTTTTTTTTTTCACCTTATATAACTCATCCAATAGGTGGGAATCCTCAACTCAACCATTCCATGCTCAAGACATTAAAATTTCAGTTGATTGTGTATTATTTTTGTGACTGTGTAGGGGGTTTACAACAGTCCTTTCATCTCTTCAACCCTTTTACTCTCACCTAGTTCATTCCTCAAGTTTATATAACCTTATCCATTATAATATTGAACTTTCATGACATCTATCCTATTTTTATGACGCATCATACTCTTCTTTATTCGTTGACTGTATAATACAATATATCACCCATGGAAAATAAGGGTTAGTAGTGTTAGATCTGTGGGCATTCAAAAGTCATGATTCATAAATAAGTTCTTTGTGGTAGTTTATACCCTCCTATTTCATTCCAAAACTCTAAAAACCTCATGAATTCCTACCTTTCATTCAAACATATACTCTCTAATGTCTTTGGTTGAGCAAACAGACCTTGTAATTGCATATATAGGCTTCTCACAGAACTATAGACATTCAAAGGGTTAAAATAATTTCTAATAATCATTATAAAAACATAAATATTTCTAAAATCATCATAAAATTCATTTTATTCCATTTCCCATGCTAATTTTTGTGTTTGAACTTCTTCTCCTTGTCAAGGATTGTGTTTAAAGAATTCATTGGTTGCAAACAAGGTACTTATTATACTAACTATAGTTTGCCATATCACCACTTAAGTTTGGATTCCCATTCATTATTATATCCTTTCATTAATAATCTAAATTATTCATGAAATTATCACTTAGGATACATCTAACACCTTCAACTAAATTATTTACCTTCTTTCTTGATATTTACAAGGTCTGTAGGAATCATTCTCCTATCCTCCTTCTACTAAGACTGAAACATACCTTGTTTACTTACAGACCTAAAACAATACAACATATAGTGTAATCTTGACCTCCAGGGCCTCTCAAAAAATTATGAAAGTTAATAACAATTCAATGCTACATCATGAAACATTGATATATAAAAACTCTCCATCTTTATTTCATTGAAACTCCAATTATAGAATACAGTCCATGAAGGACTTGTTCATATTTATTTTGAGGGTTTCATATCTTCTCTCCTTCTCTGACCCTCCTCTCCTTCTCTATGGATATCTCTCTCCCTACTACACCAACCAACTCCACAAAAATGACTTTTTCCTCCATTTCAAAGTAGGTTTTCTTAGAAGTTACATCTAACCAACTTACCATAACTAACTTAATGTGTGGTCTTAGAGTACATGATTATATCATGACTTATAATTAGATATCATAGACTCATGTGCCTTTAAAACATCTTTTATAAATCTCCTTAGACTTTCTGTACCAACATGTTATCACCTAACCACCTTTACCATACTTTGGTCATTCTTGGCTTAAGGACAATATTTGAATTTTCAAATTATTGGTTTTAGAGGGAAAACTCCAAACACCCTCAAAACTACTCCTATGAATCCTAGGGAGTCAAAATGAACTCAAATACATGAAATGGACCTTAAAAGTCCTCTTAATACACGTTACATACAAACTTTGACCACCTTTGACTTCCTATTGACAAAAACACAAAAATGTTGTTTCCTAGCTTGATGCTCCTGCATCACCACGTGGCCTCAACACTTTAAGCAAAAATTGAGGGTTTGAATCTCATCATTGTGATGGTAGAGGTGAAGACATAACAGGCCATGTGAGGTTGAAGCTATGACTGGGCATCATTGTAATGGACAATGGGAGTTGACTCACACAAAAAACTTCATGACATTATAGGACTATCATATTGAGTCAGAACGATGAGGAAAAATGATCTGCTCGAGTTAGTGAGATGTAGGTGAGTTGGAGGAAGGTTAGCTTTGAGGAGCTTGAGTATCTATCTATAAACTCATCAAGTTCAAGTTTTTTTTTATCAATATATCACCATCAAGATTTCCTTTCTCAATTCTACCAAAGGAGGAGAGCACCATTATGGACATGGACAAACCATAAATAGTTTGTTCTTAAACTAAAAAACCAACTATGTATGCAACTTGAGACCAAACATATTTAAAACATGTAATAAAATAGGCAGAGTAAAGGATACTTGGAGAAACATTTGATATCATGTCAGAGTGCATGAGTGCTCTTAACTAGGGTCTCTCTAACAACTCATTACCACAGCCATGACCATTAACACATTGCATGAAGACAAAGCTATCTATTACTCATTAACAAATTACAATGCAAAGTCCTTAGAATTCCATCTTCCTCTCCATGCTTCTCTCTATGAAATGCACTCCAAGATTGTCTATAAATAGGAGGAGTAAGAGGTGGGTGGAAGACAAGTAGGGGGCCCTCCCACTAGGTGAGTGGTGAGGCCATTGTCTCCCACTAAGGACTGCATGGTGAGGCCATTGTCCCCCACTGAGGACTAAGTAATGAGGCCATTGTCCCCCACAGAGGAATCAGTGTGGCCCACTAAGCACTTATGAATGTGCACACCAGATTAGTCTTAATCAAGCCCTAATCAAGCTTAAATAGACTACTCTAACATGTTCACCATGTTTAAATCAGCTTGATACTCTTGTGGACATATAGATGTAAATTTTAAATGAGATAGATAACCATCTACGTTTGTATAAATATCATTGTCATTATCATCACTATCCTCTTCCATAAATATTTGGTATCTTCTACTCTTATGTTTTAGATGTTTGTGGTGGCTCTTGATTAATTGATAAATTTTGAGTTGGATCTTTTTAATTAGCTTTACTTGACTCTCTAACTTCATATGTATGTATTCATTCTATTATCATGAATTGTGGGAGGTATTATGATGAAATGAAGAGAATTAGATTGCATAATACATCCATCACTAGGTTTCACTACTTTTTAATGGTTGAAAGGTTGATTATCTTTAGGACATGTGTGCAAATAGCCCTCATGAAAAAAATTTAAGCATCAATGTAAGGTAGATGGTACAAATTCCATAGCACAAATATGTGATCTAGCTAATAATAGGTTATAATGTAAGTGATTTGGCATTAGTTGAAATGTCGTAGTCAATATCTTAACGCCTATTGTCACATCCAAAAAAACTATTATCTGATTTATGAGTACAATTCATATTGATACCTATTTTTTATAGAAATGACATATTATAAATGGTCAATCCTAATCCATCATCTATCAAAACATGCTTGACTCATTTATTTAAAATTTGTACTTGAATGAACAATGGGAGATTTTAATTTATAGTATGTCGATTAGGCAAATCTTGTTATCAAAAGAAATATTATTTTCATTGTTCTTCCATGTATTAACAACAGATGCAAAATAAGTTGGTTCAATATTATTTGGAAAATTCATATCACATAACATTGTATAAATAATATTCGTGTAGATGGTGGACATCTTGAGCAATTATAATAAAGAGATCTTATCTAGAATATTCTTAAGTTGATCAATGATACCATATCATTCAGTTGAATTAAATGGCACCCCATGTGGGGGAGACAAATTAGGGGGGACATTTTAACTACTTTAATTTTTTCAAACAAAATGATACACCCTACCTATTCATGTTGTGATAACATGTACCTTAACATCCTATACAAGCTTAGGGAAAATAATGGTGGAGGGATGGTAGTTATCACTATGTTGAAATCTAGTGGTAGGGATGAAAGGAGCCATACATGCCCTTTCTCGTCGTGTAGTAGCAAAAAAGATCTCAAACTCAATATTCAAATAATATGTGTTACTAAGGAAAACTAAGAATTCAACATCATTAATGTCATCCTTAGTTTATTTGTAGATAAATGTAATTCATTCCATTACATGTATTGTAAACGTATTATATAGTTTAGAAAATAAATGTGCAAACATGAAAATCATAACTTGAATAAAAAAATATAAACTATGAACATCCATCTTAGTTATGATATGGATTTGCTTATATGAATAAGGGGAAATCAGAAATCATATATGAAACACTAAGAAGGAAAAATGAAAACCTAAGGGAGAAAGGCATAGATTTGTCCTCACTCAAAACAAAGATTGGGTTCACCAAAATGTTTTTCAAATTTTTAGATTTAGTTGATCTAGGTAACATAAAAATATTGAAATTAAGATTGTGTGGTCCAGTTGTGGTTAAGAGGTTTAATGAAGAACTGCCTTAGACATGCAACTAGATTAACACACTCATAAATACTCAAAAACATTGTGCAGAATATTGGATTCATTTTATTAATGAACTAAGGGTTACATGCACTCATTTAGAGAGCCTAAGCTACATACTTACCTTAATTACAACCAACAACTATGCAACATTATTTATATAATAATAGAATAAATCTTGGATGGTTTTACACTAGCTCTGAATGTTATGGGGTTTTTAGCTCTTCACTAACACACTCTCAAACATTAACCTTATATTCATTATAGTTTTCAAACTTTGGGATGTTTCTTTATTAGACTCTTTACTATTCTAGGAACTTCCATTAATGTCAGGCTTCAAATCCCACCAGTTTTCAAATTTAAAAATTTAGGGTTAGTGGATAAATAGTCAGTTGTTTCTCAACTACATGTTAGGAGGTTATTTCTATATTTGAATTCAAAATCACTTACTCTTATTTTTGGAATATTTTATTCTTCCACATAACTGGCCTAGGTATGTATTAGCTTGTCTTAGGTCCACGTGGTTAATCCAGATGTTAACATCAAACCATGCATGTCCCTATTTCTTATGCATTTAAATTTACATGTGTGATGTGATTTACCCTTATTATGTTGGAGTTATCATCTTTGTATGCTTGAATCATGTGACCTTGTGAAACTACACATGATCTACTTTGCACAATTAGGCACAAATCAAGCGTTCGATCCTTCTTTATGTGCCTCATTCATTCTTACACATTTTTTCCTTCTTTACTTTCATGTATTCTATTTCCTATGCACCTTTATGCCCTTTGAACCTACACTTCATAAAAATTTAATTAGTCATGGTAGGATTAATCTACACCTGGGATGCTCCAGCATCAAATACTTTGGGTTATTGAAAATCTTTGTGAGGTCTTACTCACAAGTTGAAACCTGCATTAGTATGGTCATATTGACTAATTTTTGAGAGATGTATCCATGCCAAAACTTTGGCTATAAAGTTCTTCCACTTTACTAGGTACTACTTGTATTCATTTCCACACATCTTCTTCAACACCCTAGAGTCCAAAAAGGCCTCTATTATTTCCTTCTCCTTAGTTATTTTCACCTTCTAGTCAAATACTCATAACTTCACTTCCACCTCATCATCATCACCTCATCCTCATGAAAATTCTACAAATTTATCACATTGGATATGGGTGATATATCCAACTCCGATGTGAATTAGGTTTCATACTCATTTCTTGAAAACTTGTGAAATATTCTACATGACCCCATCTTATTCATTTTTAGCTTGTCATATGTTCTTTATGGGAACATCTCATTGCACAAATGCATCGTTACTAAATTTCTCACTTTGAAATCATTTCTTATTTGTGTGTTCCTTATATCATGTATTACTATGATCCAACCTTCTATTACTTCTTTATATAACTTGTGCATATATTTTACAAAGACCTATACTTTTTCACTCCTTCTATGTGTCATAATTTCATCCCTAAGATATAAAAAATCTTTGGGATTGCTTCCATAAATAGCCTTGAAAGGTGTGTTCCTATGCTCTAGTTCAATGAGTTGTTATACACTAACACCATGTCCCATTGCTTGGGTTAGGCATCATAACAAATTCCCTATTATTTTATTTACTACCACAGTTTGTATGTCAGTCTACATATGGTATATTGAACTAAAATTTGGAATCATTCCCAAATTATTCAAAAATATTCACAAAACATGGCCTACAAACTTTATGTCTATGTCAAACACTATGTTGTGTCACAAATTATGTAGCCTTACCACCTCTGTGAAAAAAAATTGGCAATATTTTTCATAACACTTATTTTCTTGCATGAAATAAAGTACACCATCTTGATAAATCTATCCACTGTTACAAAGGTGGAGTCATTCTCTATTTGCCTTATCGGCAACCCTAGCATAAACTCCATGCTTACATCATCCCATGTCTTCTTTGATATTGGTAGTGGTTGATATAACCCTACATTATAAATTTTCCCCTTAGCCATCTAAAAATTTAACACTTTTAAATATATTCATGCACATTTACAAACATCCTTGGCCAATAGTATCATTCTACAAATTGTGTCAATGTCATGTCGTAACAAAAGTGTCTTGCCTATCCTCCATTATGTTTTTTCATTTATCATGTTTTTTAGCATTGATCTTATGGATATGTGTAGCTATGCTCCTTTGAATAACATCCCTTACTATATGAAATAATCTGACCATGGCATTCATTCCACACTTATTAGATTTGCACACACTTTCCAAGCATCATGAAAGTTTTCATCATCTGCATATAACTCCTTCATGGAATCAAATCTAAGTACTTCTTCTCACATCTTGTTCATACGATCACTCTTCTACTTAGTACATCTACAACCTTTTTTGAATTCCCCTCTTATGTGATTTAACATAAATGTATAGCTTCGTAGAAACTCAACCCACTTCACATGTCTTTGATTAAGCTTCCCTTAGTTGTTGATGAACTATATAAGACAAATTACTTCGATATAAAATAATGCATCCATTTATTCAGCACTTACATAATGGCATATAAATTCTAGTTTTAGACTGAGTATTTCTTATTGGCATCATTAAATTTTATGTTAAATTAAGTTATGGGCATACCTTCTTGGCTTAACACCACTCCAATCACTCTGCCACTCATATCACATTCCACCTGAAACACTTTGTTGAAATATATCGGTGCTAAAAATGGTTGCTCAATCATTTTTTTTATTTAATTCCTAAAAACTATGAAGTACTTCCAATGTTCAAATGAATACCTTGCAATATTTTTGCAACACCTCAATAATTGTTATGCATATCCCGTTGAAGTTCCAAATTAACTTATTATAGAAACATGTGAGACCATAAAAACTTCATACCTTAAATTCACTCCTTGGCAATGGCCACTCCACTACCACACAAAATTTCTCTAGGTCCACTTTCAAACCTTCTAGGGACACTATAAAGACTAAGTAAATGAGTTATTTCCTTGTAAAGTTGTACTTATTTGAATTTATCAACAACTTATCCTTACACAACATCTGTAACACATTAAACAAATGTACTAAGTTTTTTTCCTTCATCTTGATGAACATTAGAATATCATACAAGTATATAATGATACACTTCCCAAGAAATGGATTCAACACTTATTCATCAGTTTCATAAATATACATGACACATTCATTAACCTAAATGGCATCACAAACCACTTATATAGCCATTCCTTTATATTGAAGGTTGTCTTATATTCATCGACTTATCTAATTCAAATCTGGTGATATTTGCTCCTCATATCAATTTTGCAAATCACCTTGCCACACTTAGGAAATCCATCAAATCATCCATGCATGATAAATAGAATATGTTTAATCATGATCTTGTTGATGGATATCGAATCTAGACACATGTGCCATTTTTTATCCTTCTTTACTGCGAACACTATTGGTACTATGTATAATCTCAAACTTTTTCTAATCAATCCTCTATCCAATAACTCATAAACTTGTCTCTGCACCTTTTCATTCTCATACGATGTCATCGGATGTGTGGCCTTATTTGTAAATATTACTCTAGGTATCAAATCTATGTGATGGTTGATACTCCACAACAGTGGCACTCAATTTGGTAGATCACTTGAAATAATGTTTGCAAACTTATCCAATCACACTTTTCACTTTGCATGGAACTTCATCCTTCACTTTGCATGGAACTTCATCCTTCACTTGTGCAATTGTGCACTCCTCTTTCCCTAGCTTATGTATGAATGCATAACATGACTTTTATTTTTCCACCTCTTGTAGGAATTTGTTCCCTGCCACCATTAACACGCCCACATGTGTTGATGCACACTTCCTCCCCTTTATCTCTCAACTATATTAGTGTGTACTTCTTGCCATCATTTTTGAGGTGATATGTATTTATTCTTCCATCAGGCATAACCTTTCTATCATACTTCTAAAGTATTCCCAAGAGAAAATGACACGTGTACATTAGCATCACATCACACCACACTTCATCTATGGAACTTCATAAGGCATTGCTCATTTACAAACACCCAATGGCCTTTTATAGCCATGACACCTTGTATGGGTTTGGGTGCATGACCTTATTCAAACCTAACTTTTCTACCATCTTGTACGAGACTAAGTTGTCTCTACTACCACTATCTATGATCACCTTGCAATATTTTCCTTCCAAATTGCATGTCATTCAAAAAAGTATCTTTCTTTATGTCGATTCATTATTCTTCCTCGACAGTTTTAGTAATGGTCTCTTCATCACCAAGGACTCTCCACCCTCTGAATATCTAAATGTCTTATTAAATAAACTTGTTCTTATTTTCATGTGTAATGTGCACACTATTCTCAATCCTTTGGTTTCCTTTCCTTTCTGCCTATAGATGCTTGTTTGATTTGTCTAGTTTATCTACATCTGAAGTGGGCTCCTAGGAATCCTCATCCTCTAGGAAGGTAATATATGCCTCCTCACGCATATCCCCATTATCTATAATGTGTTTCTCTTTGCTTATGAGTGTGCACCTGGCCACACCCAACATTGATTTCTCCTTGTCTTTATTGGCTCCTTCTAGTGATACCTTTGTCTCCTTCACATGTGAATTTTCTTGTCCCTTGCACAACACTCTATTTTCTTTACAAAAAATTATCCTCTATCTTCAACATAAATTGATAGGATTCCTCTAATGTCTAGATCTAAGCCATACATAGTTATTCCTCAATCTTGACTCACAACCCATTCATGTATTTTGAAACCTTTTCCTGGTCAACCTCACTATGACCCAATCTGATTATGATCTTATAGAACTCTTTAGTGTACACCTTAACACTAAGGTCCTTCTACTTTGGATTATGCAATCTTTTAAACATCTCCATTTGATAGTCTCCAGGTATAATTTACCCTTTATCTTCACAATGATTTTATCCTATATGGTGATCTTGTCCATCCCTCTTTTTTGTCTCTCACTCTGGATATGTAGCCTTCAACTTGGTCAGCACCACCCTTATGTGCTAAAAATTTCTAATCTTATTGAACTCAAATAATTCTTCCATGTTAATGAGTCAGTCAATAAGTTCCTCCAGATTTAAAGACCTTGAGAAACATGACACATCCACCTTCATGCATCATCCAATCCATGAAATAGCCTTTAACACGATATGTTATCCAACATCCAATTACACTTCATCAAATTCATCCTCTCCTCTCATACCTTTCACATGTTATTCTTCCTCAGCGTCACTTAAATAACATATTGGCACAAAACCATAATATTCTTCCAAAACATTTAGTTGTGTCTACATGGATCGTAACACATCCATCATCTCCTCTAATATTCCAGCCATATTAGCTACCATTGTTCCTCCTTTGTATCTCTTAGGTGACATATTCTCACTCCTTTTGACACAGACTCTACTACTATAAGGCTTTTGACCACAATCCTTTTTAGATAATTAAATCATGATTCACACACCAAGGTTAAGGGGTTCAATGAAGAGCTACCTTAGATTGCACAACTAGAGTAACACACTAAAAATTACTCAAAAACTAAGTGCAAAAAATTGGATTTATTTTATTAATGAATTGAGAGTTACATGCAGTCACTCAGAGCTTAAGTTACATGATTATTTCAATTACAACCAACAACTATGTTAAATTATTTATACAACAATGGAATAACTCTTAAACGGTTTTACACTTACACTCTCAGTTATACGGACTTATAGATCTCAATTCACACTCTCTTGCTCTCAAAATTTCAAATATGTTTCCTTTGAGTTTTTGACCACACTCTCGATCATTGACCCAACATCCCTTATATAATTTTTAGAATTGTGGGCACTTCTTCAATCAACTCCTTGATGGTCTAATGAACTCCATTAATGTTGGGCTTCAAATCAAACTAATTTTTAAAAAAATTAGTGGATAAATAGTCAATAATCTCCAAACTACTTGTCAAGAGGTTCTTTCTATATTTGAAGTATAATTTACCTACTCCCACTTTAGATAATAAAATCTGATTATATATAACATCTTAATCTTGTACACTTGACAAATACCAATCAGGGCTCTACCCTTCAGTTATGTACCTTCCTATTACCAAAAGGCTTGCATTCACCAAATGTTTAACCCTTTTTAATGTTTTTGATATATAAGGGTTAAGGGGTTAGAATAGCCTAATCAACTGGATGAATATAAATATTCTAGAGCAAGCCAGTTAAACTAATTTAGATAACATAATATACTATATTGGAAAAATTACCAAATTTTTAACTCTAAATTTAGATATGTGGGATCTAAGGTTAATAAATTTAGAAGTAGTTCAAGAATAAGGGTGATAAATTAACTTATAACAAGCCAATTAATTAAAAAACTCAAATAAATAATATTCTAAATTTTTAAAACTAAGATTGCTAAATATAGTAAAGTACAACTATTGAAAGATATTACAATAAATAGGAAATAATGGTACTTATCTAATTTACTATGCATAGGTAGATCTAGACTAGAAGTAAGTGTAAAGTATGTAGGATCAATGTTTTGGATTAGTGCTCAAATTATAGAAATTGTAAATATGTGGCCATAAACATTACCATCAGATCTTGACACTATCATTGACGCTAGTGTCTAACTGTGATGCATGTGTCTAGTACAAAATAACGATTGAATCTAGATGCGACCAACTTCACCATTTTGGGTTTTATGTTGATTTTCTACTGATGTATTAATATTTGGGGTACAACTTGATGTTCTTCATTGATTGATAAAACCCAAATAACCCTCTATCAATGGGTGTTGCCTATTAGCCAATACTCCAAGGAGGGCCTCCTATTTATGTAGTTCTCTCTTATTTATGGGAAAGTATGTGCACAAGGTTGAAATATACTATATGAAGATGCATGATGTGATCTAGCTTGTAATTTGATAAATTTCACTCATGGGTTGTTATTTGAATGTTTTAGACCTATTTTATGACTTGTCTTATGCTTGATATGAAAATAGGGATGAATAGGGCAAATTAGAGTTTGTACAGTTGATTAATTTAGCTTTTGTAGGTTTTTTCTTGGTATTTGCTAGATAATGAATGAAGAGGTTTAGACTTGTATTTATACCACACATTTTCAAAATATCTCATGGTAGAGTTAAATAAGGCAATCAGATTAACCCATAGTTTTCAATAATTTTGTAATTTGGATGACTTTTGCTACTGGACACTAAATAAGGATCTGGACACTGTCATCAGTAATAATGTCCCTCTATCGCTGGTAGTGTCTAGAGGGTTAGAAAATAAGTATTGATCTAAAATTGATAGTGAATGATGTTTATAAGGTTTTTAGATTTCTATGTAGTATAGGGGACCTAGGTTATCATAATTACATGGATAAAACTAAGATATAAGCATCTTGGCATAGTAAGATGGTGAATACAAGCATTTTGATAATAGGAAGGTCTAGAACTGAAGGGTAGAGCCCTGATTGATATTTGTCAAATGTACAAGACCAAGATGCTAAAAATATTTAATTTTGGTATCTACATTCCCCCCCCCCTTTAATCTAGTAATACATAAGAATGAAATTACTAGTTTAAAAGAAATAATTGTGCACCTAGGTGTGTATAACACACCTTGCCTTTGCTTGAACCCACTTTAAGTGATTTTTTGGTGTATGACATATAACCAAGAACATGTTATAGTATAAATCACTACATATAATATAAAAATTTAAATAATTAAAATGTTTGAAAAGAAAGAGAGTAAGGAAGGAGTACACATTTGTGTCGATGTAACCATGTTGCCTCTTGATGCTTTGAATTGGTAAAGATGCTTCCTTATGAAGCATTGGAAATGGAGAAGGTTCAAACCTAAACCTTGGATATTTTGAAGAGGGATATTTGAAGGTATTATGCCCCAAATCTAGTGTAATGGTGAGTTGTGACACGACCATTGAGATCATTATATCTCAATCACACAACCCAAGGGTGACTATATATAATATGGTGGGGATGAGTGATTTAATAAACTCATGCTATAGGTATAGCGAGATATTGGATGATTTAATCACTCCAATCTATAAATCTAGTGAGGTTGAATGATTTAATCACTTCAACCTATAAAATGAACCAACTATTGCAATAGAAAAAGCTCAATGACAATAAATCTTAGTGTAATTGGTGCATCCTAAAGAAAAGTATAATTAGTAAATTTTGCAAATTTTGATGCAATAACATGGAATATGCACCTATAATATGTATGACCTGGAGTATATGCATCATAAATATGAAAAACTTTATTTCAATCTATGCAAAATCGATACAATGTGTAAGATTCTAACCCAAGTGTATATCTGAATCATAAAATTAAACTAGAAATTATGTAAGTATGGAAGTCATGTCTTTGTGACATGCCCCCAATAAATTCTATAAATAGTAAGTGTATAAGTGTGGAGTTCATGTTCTTACGATGTGCCCCCACTGTAATTTGGAAACTATGAAAATGTTTGTGTGGAAGTTATGCCTTTGTGACATGCCCCCACTGTAATCTAGAAAACTATGAAAATGTAGAGGTCATCCTTCTATGACATGCCCCCACTAATATGCTCCCCATTTTGAGGAGAGGGAAATAGAATCTAGTAGGTACCTTACCTCAAAAGGTTAATATAGTTGTATAATCTATGTATGAATCATGTAGTATATAGGTATAGCATGTTGAAGTAGATATATCAATTAGGCTCATAGTATGTGATCACATCAAGTCCTAAGATACATGACATAGATCATGGAAATGTCTATAGTGTAACAATATAATCTCAATAAGTAATGAACCTCACACATAAGAGCACTCAATGTAAGGCAAAGGAATTGTCTAAGGAGACCTCATACAAGGGGAACATTCAAATGCTGCATAATCAAAATGAATGACATATTTAAATGTTCAATCAACATATAA
The DNA here is from genome assembly GCA_037957365.1 of Torreya grandis. Classification (NCBI taxonomy): domain Eukaryota; kingdom Viridiplantae; phylum Streptophyta; class Pinopsida; order Cupressales; family Taxaceae; genus Torreya; species Torreya grandis. The sequence continues at coordinate 3,628,027 of JARHVA010000068.1, read as the reverse complement.
TGACATATTTAAATGTCCAATTAACATACAATGGCACAAGGGCCAACAATTAAGGAACATATTCAAATGCTCCACAAGCAAAATGATAGCAAGCAATGTAACACACTCAAGGAAGTGAAAAATAAATTGAGTATAAACAACCAACATAAACATACTATCCTAGTCCATGCAAATATGTGTTATTAAAAATGTTATGTAATATGGCACATCAAGTACACTATGAAAGATATGGGTTTTGATATAGACATGTGTTATAAATACAAGCTCAAACATGACAATGCATAAATCATTGAAAAGGATATGTAACCCATATCAATCATGATAAAAGAAGGAGATGCCACCAATGTACTATATGATGTGAGTAGAGGAAAGGTCCCACATATGAAAATACATAGATCATGTGTTTGGATATGCATGTATCACTCTCAAGGATGCGTGAAACATATGTGTATATATGAATGATATGTTATCTGCTAACATAATTAAATAACATAGATGTCCAAGGTACTAGTAAACAGGGGAATGTTGAATATTTTTGCATTTTTGAATTATTTGCATGTTTTTGTATTTTTGGAATATTTGAAAGCGAAAGGTTATCCTATGATCCATCTAAGGGATGTTCATAGGTATCTCCAAACTCAAAATATGGTATGTGAGACTTATGGTATTCTTGAGGGTGCATGGGTGTAATATATGGATCTATAGAATTTATGGCAGTATGTGTATGTGTAATAGGGTTATGTGATCATGAATAAACCATAACTAGAGTAGGGTTTTATAGAACCCATCATTGAGTTCTTTGTGGTTTCTTTGGAGTAGTTGTAATTGGAACATGTTTAGTGGCTCTAGCTAATTGAGTATGTTGTGTAAGCGTAGATGAAGATTTTGTAAAATCCATTATGTGTGTCTCTAGTGCAAAGGCCTCTCAAATATGGGCCACCTAAGAAATCAAATTTCCTTTTGATTACCCTTTCACAAATACCTAACCTTAGTAGGTTTTATAATTAGTTGTCTTAGAATAAGATTTTCTTGTTCAAGTGGATGATCATATGGAATTCCAAGAATTGTGACTACCCTATTGGTATGAATGTATTTAATACACCCATGCATTGTGGAATGTATTATGAGGAGTTTATGTATCCAAGGTCATCCCAATAACATATAAAAGACTCTTGTGTATGGCATAAATTAAAGAGTGGTAACCATATGTGTTGGAGCAACCTATAAAGATAAATCAATCTCATCAACAATAGGTTGTGATGTCCCATTGAATGCTCTAACCATTTTGGTCAAAGGGTATAAATCATCACGTGTATATCCCAAATGTGTAAGTAGTGTCACGGTACACATGTTTTCAATAGCACCATTATCAATCATAACACTATGTATAGGTTGATGGTTGAGGTATGCTTGAATAAATAATGAATGAAAGTCTAACTCATTAACCATTATTTAATTGTCATCAAATGTAATGGAAGCTCTATGAGCCATAAGAGGTATTATGTATATAAGTACCAATAATCCCATTTAATGGGTGCCCATAATGTGATGGAGGAGGATGTGCATTGTATGAAATTTACACTTCTTGATCTTTTTTAGAATGATTTGCAAAGGATTATTAAATAATTTATAATTCTGGTGATCACCAGGTTGTGAACTTGAATCCTTTGGAGGATCATCAAAGGTAATTTTTTGGTCATTGATAAGGTCTTGGATCTTATGTTTCAAGGTATAACATTTATTCATAGAATTCCTATGGCCTTGGTGATAGTCACAATATGCATTAGCATCATATTCTTTTGGTAGAGGTCAACTCATATCAACCTCTATGGGAGGAGGGATAGATATGAGATGACACTCCAAAAGCCTATGAAGTGAAGAAGCTAGAAACTCAGGTAAGCATGTAAATTATCTCTTAGGTGTATTAGATAAGATGAGTCGATTAAGTTTTTATGACACTATGTTAACCCTTGTTATTGTTTCTTATTTAGGTTCTATAGGTTTTACCTTGTAGCTTGGTTTGATATAAAACTTGGTAATAGATGTAGTTAGTGTGTTTGCTACATACTTGAGCTTGTTCAAGGAAATAGGTTTCATTTCATGATCTCAAATAATATTACATAATTCATCAAAATATTTAAAAATTTTAAAACTAATGGACTCATGTTATTGGGGCAAAAAAAAATTCTTGAAGATGTCTTGAAGTTATTTATCTGCCATAGGATTTGTCATTTTGGCCAACATTGTTTTATATCGCAAAACATATTCATTGATGGGTTCATTGGTTCCTTTTTTATCTTTGCAATTTGAGAATATGACATGTTTTTAGTGATGTTGTGATTTAAATTTTTTTGGAATATTGGGGTTTTATTCCTAATTTAGTTAAAGGTCGAAGTAGTAAAATTAGTAAATAAATATACAATTATCAAACTACTGATTTGTGAAATTTGATTGCAATTCAAATTTTTATAATAATAGTAATAAAAGGGAAGAAAATAAGACTTAGATGGAAACTGATTGATCTAACTAAGATGGAGGCTAGAATTCACTGTGTAAGACTGAAACACTATCACAAACTGAGATTTGAACTTCATTTTGTGATTGGATAGGATATTTTCTAACCCTTTCTAAATGATCTTTGAATGGGCTTTTATAGGAATCTATTATTTATGGGTTGAATGTGCTCACTTTAGGCCAACAAGGAGAAGGATAGGGAACTAGAATAAATTGATCATTTAGACCAAAAATGGACTTGGATAACAGCATCAAAAGCATACAAGAGTGGTACTAGTGTTATAGTCCTAGTGTGGTGTTATTGTCTTGGGCTTACACGACCTAGGGGGATGGATTGGTTATGAAAAGAAGGTCCTGGCTCAGTTGGGGTCAAATATGGAAGGCTACAGATGACTGGGAATCAGTGAAAAGATGCCTATGAGGGTCATGAGAGCAAGCAAGAGGGACCTAAGGGTTGGGTGTCATTGGCCATACACAAGTTACCAATTTTTGTATTTTATATGACTACATTTGCCCCCCCTTTATTTTAGTGATGCAGAAAAATGAAATACTAGGATAAAGGAAAAATAAAAAGTGTACCTAAACTTACCTACAAGGGTGAAGCTCATGAAGTTGTGTGATGTTGGGTGTACATAGAGAGAGCACGCTATGAAGTGAAAATATGCAAGAGAAAACAAAGAGTAGATCAGTTCTTAATAGATACATTATATCTAAAATAAAAATGTATAAAGCTAGGTGAGAGAGAGAGGAAGAGAAAGTAATGAATACAATTCATTAGGTATGTAGACTAATACAAAACCTGTTGTGCTATTAGGTGATACTGAGTAATGTTGGATGATGTTGTACCAAGAGTAATATCACAAATGGAGCTGAGTGCTCAATTCTTGGAAAGTGGCTCAAGAATGTAAAGGTTGGTCCATTGGCTCCATCATTGCCTACTAAGTGAATCTAGGTGGTCATGCATGTGCTAATAAATGTTTGGACTATGTGTCTAATCCCTCTGAATAGGTGGCTCAAAATACAAAGGCTAGCTAGTCCTTTGGCTCCATCATTGCCCTATGAAGTGAACTTATGAACTAATACCAGTATGAAATGAGTGTCGTATGAGATGGCTCCTGAAGTCCATGAATGTTCTGTAATCTAACAATGTTGGCATGGATAGCTGAATGTATGTTGGAAACTAGGCCACTCTTGGCCACTCCAAAAGATGAAGATTAGGCTTATATGAAATCTACACTAAAACTAAAAATATGGCCTATGTGGAAGCCACTCGAGAACTCAAGAAATATGGAGGTTAGGCTTGTATGAAAGCCACTTTGAAATGATGCCAACCACCTAAAAATAGAGTAACACACGCAACTACTGATAATGTTTGGGTAATGTTGAACTCAAATAGAAAAAAAATTAATGTGTCATGCACATTACCCCCAATCACTGGTGTTTGAAACATGGAATTCTGATATGGAAGTTATACCAAATGCCATATCTAAAACTGGAAGTGAGAGCTAATCATGTTGTGTATGATGCCCCCTATATCTAGATTCTCTGAGCAAAAGTGTACTAAAAAATGTTGATACTAAATTGGTCTGATAATGTAAAAATATAGTTGAACCTACTTTTCTGCCTACTTCTAAAAAATATAGTTTTTTGCTATTTGAACAGGAGCATCAAAAATGAATAGTAATAGCACTGGTGTTGTAGGCCAATCTTGATGTTTTTATTCTGGGCTAAAACTGATGATTTTTCTAGAATCTTCACTATTTTTCTAGTCTATTCTACTTGGTTTGATGTCTAGTTATTGTTTTGGGTGTTCTGAAACTAGATTTTTTGATCGGTAGGAGTTATGATCTCTGTAGCAAAACCCCTGTTTGCTACCCCCTCTTCTGAGAGTAGGAAGGGAGACCCTACAATGACTTCCCTTAGAAGAAAGATCCCTACAAGTGTGTTATGATGCAAAATACATGATATAGCAATGATAATCGACAAGATATCTAAAGATATAAAATGGTTTGTATTGAGAGATTGTTAGATCAATAGGGGTATGCCTAGATAGATATAACAATGTAAAAGTATGTGCAATTACTGAACTAGAACTGGAAGTGTTAGTTGTTAGTTGTTAGTTGGCATGGAGGGATGGAGAATGATGTCCATCATGACATCTAAGAAAACAATATAATGCATGATGTGGATCATGGCATTACAAACAATCAAAAAACAATCAAACAATAAGCACATTAGGTAAGAAGTAAGAAGTAGATAAAAATGGCCACAGGGCCAAACAAACAAGGGACATGGGCACATATAGCTCAACTAGAAAGCAATATTACAAGGCATAATCACATAGAAGAGTATAGGCAAAAGACATTGGAAAATATCCTAAGGCACACACATGAATAGAAGCAAAGGACATTGGCAAATATCCTAAGGTACACTCATAATACAAGCAAGAATTGTAAATGTAATCACATCAAGCTACACTAAATAAGAAGATAAAGCATGTAAATGTTGGAAAATATAAACGCATCTAAAGAATCAAAACAAGAATGTGAAATTATGCAAGACATGTTAGTACAAGACTAGGTATATGCTAAGAAATACACAAGTGTTAAATACTAGTGAAATGTCGATAGAGTAATCTATGTAAGCTAGTAATTAATGTACATCATCATGATAACTAGAGTGTGTAGTGTAGGAATGACATAACCTGGATGGTGTAGTCATGTAGAAGATGCCCCTAGTGGGTATGTATATTTATGTGTATCTCGAATGTATAAGTATGATGCCCACTCAATGGGTAGAGTGAATCAATCAAGTAATTATAAGTCACTGCACACACTCAAAGAGGATCAAGTGAAACATGGTAATGTAGATAAATCGACAAACAATAACATAAAACAACAAATGTAAGTCTAACATGATAGTAGTGTTGTAAAGCATGGATGGTGCATATAATCAAAATGTTTTTGGTATTTTGACATATTTGAATGTTTTTGGATTTTGAAATGTTATATTGCTTTTATATTTTTAGAATATTTGAACTATGTATAATCAATCACAAGAAAACTATGTATAGGTAATTATGTAAAATGACATACTATACATGGAATATACATAGATACATAATGTTCATTAGATTTTTGGGTTTTTTACCTTTGAGTGAAGTTATACGATACACTTTAGGACTAAGCTTTTTGGTAATGATGTATGGTGGACCTAACCAATTTGGTTTGAATTTTCCTTTAATTTCTTCTTTAGCATTGACATTACGAATATTTTGTTTGAGAACGAGATCATTAACTTCAAATTCTCTAGTGTGAACTCATTTGTTATAAGATCAGTGTATACATTGCTGGTAGATTTTGAGATATTCTGCTACTTGAATGCATGTATGGTCTAACTATTTGAGTTGGTGTAGATGTTTTTCATGATATTGGTCATTAATGAGGATAACGTCAAGGGAGACATGAAGAGATGGGATTTCTAATTCTAATGGTAAAACTACTTATGTGTCATAAATGAGCAAATAAGGAATGACTCCTATGGGTGTACGAATACTTGTGTGATAAGCCCATAATGCAAAGACTAATTGATTGTGCCAATCATCACCAAATTTTGTCACTATTTTAATCAAAATGTTGTTGATGGTTTTATTGGTGGCTTCTGCTTGACCGTTTCCTTGTGGGTAGTATGGAGTGGAGAATGTATGTTTAATCTTATATTTTGTGCAAAATTTCTTTACAATTTTTTTCTTGAATGATGTTCCATTATCAAAAATGGTAACTACAACTAAACTGAAGAATGAAATAATGTGAGTCATGAGGAATCTACAAATGTCCTCCCCCATAGTAGATTGAAGTGGAATGGCTTCCACCCATTTGGTATTCTATAGCTATAATGATGAACTTGTGCCCATCAACATATTCAAGATTAATCTTTCCAATAAGATCAAATACCCATAACATGAATGGCCATGGAGAGACAATAGGTTGTAATTATTGTGAAGGTACATGTTATAAGTTACTTTGTCATTGACACTTATCTTTGCATATTGTGAACATTCTTCTTCCATGTTTAACGAGTAGTAACCTTGTCGAAGCAATTTGTGTGACATGGCCTTTCCACTAAAGTGACCACCACATTCACTATCATGTATATGTGTAAGAGCAATTTTAGCTTTTGATGAAGTCAAGCATCTAAGAAATTGTCCATCGAAGGATCATTTAAAAAGGTCCCCACTAATGATTACATAATAGAGTGTTTATTTATGCAACTTATGCTTGTCATTTCATGAAAAAGTGTCCAGTGTAATAGATTTATTTAAAAATCTCTAGATGTCAGAGAATAATTCTGGAGTTATGAAATTGCATGTAGTGGCTAGGATGGATAGTGAAATCAAATATATGTTGGATATTTATGGTGATTGTAATCATTTAATTATAAAAATAGCTTGATCATCATTGATGTCGATAGGGATCAGAGATGCAACACTTGCCATTGCATCTGTGTGTTGGTTGTCTTTTCTTGGTATACTTTTGTTGACAATTTTAACCCCACATGTCAAATTGTAACCTATACCATTCGAAGCTCTATAGGAAAAAGACTTCAGGTTCTCAAGGAAGAAGACTTCAGGTTTTTCTTACAAGTTGATTGAAGAATTCATTCTTTCAAGAAAGTCTTTTCTAAAATCTCGAAGGGCAATTTGTAATAGTTCCTATACAATAATTCCTTCAGACTTTTGTCTCAAGGAATTATCCATTTTAAAAGGAGAATTCAAAGATATATTTCCTTCAAAAAAAATTCTGAAGGAAATGACCAAAAGAAGCTGAAGGGGACACATTACATAAATTTGAAGGGCATCTTCACAAGAAGGCCATTTACAAAAGTGCCAAAGGGTTCTTTCCTTTAAGGAGTGTGCATTTACAAAAGTCTAAAGGGTTATTTCGAGAAGCTAAAGGGTCTATTTCATTCTTTTGAAGGGCATTTGCACAAGTTCGAAGGGTCTTTCCCTTTTGAGAGGAGGCATTTCAAGGGACCAATAAAGAAAATTGAAGGGTATGTGCCCTTCAAAAAAAGGCAATTTCAAAATTCCAAGGAACACTTTCAAAAATCTAAAGGGTACTTTATTTTCAGAGAGTTCATTTACAAAATTTGAGACAATTCCTTCAGATTTTTGGTTCGAAGGAAAAGTGTATAAAGCAGAGCTTCAAACATTTTATCTGAGAGATAAAAAGCCCAAAAAAAGAGACCAAGTCAAAAAACTCGAAGGACTTTTTAGGGGCAAGTGTACCATTTCATCTTTCTGAAGGCTCACTTAGAGAAAAGTTGAGGGGCACATTTACGAAAAGTTGAAGGGTCACTTTGCAAAAACCCTGAAGGGCATTTTTAAGTTATTGAAGGGTATTTTCAGAAAAGGAATTAGCAGAAAGGCCGAAGGTCTAGTTAGAAATCTGAAGGGTCATGTATCCCTTCAGAAAAGGATGTTTCAAAAATCCCGAAGGGCATTCTCAAAAAGATGAAAGGGTCCATTCTTTCGGGGAAGTGACAAGAGGGACATTTTAAAATCCCAAAGGACAATTCGAAAGAAGAAAATCCTTCAGAATTTTTGTTCGAAGGAAGTTTACAAAGAAAATGACCATTGTCATAAACCCAAAAGATAGATTTCCATCAAAAAAATTATTCGAAGGAAATGGACTTAACAGAATAACTAAAGGAGATGAAGAGAAAATTCTCATGAAAATTTACTCATGATAAAATGATAAAGTGACAAAAGACAAAAAGCCTGAAGATATGATTCCTTTGAATTTTTTGTCTGAAGGAGTTGTTCAAACCAAAGTAAAAAAATAAGTCACAAGAAATAAGTCTAAAGGAAATGAGCAGGAAGGAATAACCCTAAGAGAATTACAAAGGGACAAAACACATAAATGATGGAGAAATACATGCACAAAAATGAAGAGCCAGAAATAAAATGCAAGAGATTTCAACAACCAATAAACAAATTAACACATTATACGGCATGCAAAGTAGACCAAAATAGGATTAGACATGTTTGAGATGTGTAACCATTCCAAACATGACACCTTTAGTTCTAAAATGAAGACTCATTTGCATGAAGGACTCAAGGAGTTTAACATTGGAGAGCTTAATGTAGATTTCATGCATGCACTCTTGTTAATCTGAGCCTTTCAAATGTTTCCACCAATTCAAATAGAGTTTTAAATTCAATTTTGGCATTGATTTCATGCAAAGGAAAGCCTTTCAAATGTTTTAGTAACTCAAGAGGAGTTCCATATTTGGAGATTGGCATAGCATCATGTATTTAGGCAAGTTAGTCCAAGCTTGAGCCCAACATCCATTTTTAACGCCAAAGGGTTTTTCATGCAAGACAAAAGACAAGAAGATATTTTTAAAAGGCTTTGTTATCTTGGCATAATAGAAATTAGACTTATTTAATGTAAGAGCTGACCTCCTTTTCTATTTTTAGCACCAACCTCTTGGCTATTGTATGTTTTCTATATAAGTTGGCTTTTAACCTTGAATTGTATCCCTCTTTTGGCAAGATTAAATTCAGTGAAAGACTGAGTTTTTAACCTTTTTTCAGATTAATAGGACTATTTTTATTTTCCAAAATTTTGGTATAGTGTATTCATGTCAGTGATTTTCATAAGTGATAGAATTACTCTTCCTTGTCAAGTCTTGATTCTTACCTAGCAGCATAGTTGATCAGTTTATGCAGGTCATGTTCTATGTTTGATGTCTCTTGGTTGAGTTTAAAATGGATATAAGTGGCTAGTTAGTGCCTTAAATTAGTCCTATTATTTCATTTCCCTAAAGCTTGGATCACCAGATAAAACCTTTTCATGAAATACTTGTGCATATTGATCAATTGAAATTGAAAGTTCAACCCTTTTCTTATCTAAATCAGTGTTTTTAGGAGCTCAAATTGAGTGGATCAATCAAAAAATATAGGTGTATCACCGTCATTAGATAGGATTTTATTTTTAAGTTTTTTTCCTTTTTCCCAAGCAGTTTTTAGCATAAATTAAGATCCTAACTGATACACCAAAGGGAGCTAGCCCTTACAATTTAGAGATTCAATTCACTGATTAGGTTACCCATTGCCTAGGATTGTTTCCATGTTTTAGCATATTGTGGAGGCCTGAAACTACCTTCACAAGGGTGTGATTCTGATTGATAATAGTTTTTGGCACTCCTGGTGGGACCTATTAGAGCTGGTCTTGATGAAATTGCAGTTGTAACAGTGTTCTTCAAGAAGTATTTGGTGATTCAAAGCTCAAATAGTTGCTTATAATAGTCTAAGAACGGTTTTCATGTAAGTCTATTCTTACTGCATTATCATGAATGAGTTTTGATGGCTATGTATGAAGAGAATTCCTATGCTATGTTTCCTTACTAGCCCAATGATGGATCATACCAGCCTTATTATGATACCTATGAGCCTTTTTATGAGCCTAATCAGTGTTATCAAGAGTATTATCAAAGCTATGTTGAGCTTTATCAAGTTTATCATGATCTTTATTATCAAGAGCATGATTCTTACATTCCTTGTGAACCATATCAGTCTCAAGACCAAATTTCATCTTTCCCATATGGCTTTGATGTTGCATATGAGCAGTCTTGTCTTCAAGAAAGAATGAATGAAATAGAGCTCAAAATACTAGCATATGCAAGAAAAGTTTGTTCTAACTCTCAGTATGAAGAAGTGAATGGTCTATTTCAAAAAGTGTCCAATGATCTAGAAGAGATAAATGGGTTATGTATTCTTGTATTGGAAAATATGGAGACTTGGGAGAGGCAACAAATCAAGTTGAGCCACTTGTCTACAAAGGGTTCTTATGTTCTTTATTCTCATGAAGTTCTTAAACATGCCCAGTGTGTGCCAAGGGAGCTTCTTAGTTGTATTCAAGAACCTATTCAAGAGCCTATTCATGAGGTTAAGCCTTCTTAAATTCCCCTTTCTTCACCACTCATCTTTCAAGCACAAGTTGTCCATGGGGACAAGGAGATTTCAGACTTTGATGAGGTAATGGCCAAGTGGAAGGAACAAAATATAGAGGTCTTTAAGAGTTTCTCTTTATCTCCTCTCCAAAATTCCCTAAATAATTCCATTGTCCTCAAGATTCTAAAATCTGATTATGATCAACCTCCCATGCTTCATTTTCCCTCTCAAACAAATGAATTTAATCACCTTCCCACTATCTCCCTTCTTCAGGAAGAGCCTGTTCTCTGGAAGATTGAAAAATGGGTTGCAACTATAGGTCAAGTTCTGGTAGAGCGTGAAGAGGATGCTTTAAGTGTGTTTATGGAAGAGTTTCACATAGATACTTCACTTAAGGTTGTAGTTAAGAATCTAATTATAGTTGAGAGTGAGAAGGTTGATCTTGATGAGAAGAAACTCCAAGAGGAGTTGGTATAAATTGAAGTCATAGCTGAGTTAGAGATATCTCCTATTGAGAAGGATCCAGATAACTTTCAAGTTGATCCTATTCAAATTGATCAAAATGAGGAACTGAAGGATGATTGGTAGCTTTATCTTGAATCTCTACAAGAAATTGAAGAGCTTTGTATATATATGTTACCTATTGAAGAGCAAGTTTATGATAAATTTGATCAAGAATCACCTATTCAAGATCATAATACAAATTGGTTTGCCTATTCAAAGCTCCTTGAAGAGTTGGATGAACTTGCAATAGTCGATAAGAAGGATGTGGTCACTCAAGAACAATGCATAGATGAGATATCACTTGACAAGGTGGTAGATGATAAGCAATATGAAAAAGATTAGAGAGTACTTGATGAGTTTGCCTTTGTTGGTGACTAGTTTGTTGTTAATGACTCATCTGAGAAGATGCTAATAAATTTGGTGGACAAGAAAAATTCCTCATCAAAATTTAAGATTAATAAACATATTGCCTTACAACTTGTACCATCTCTTAGACTGAAAGAGGTTATGAATTTCCCTTTTGATTCAGGTGGATCATGCTTTGTCATGGTTAGCTAGGCTCTTTGTTAGTTTGGTTTTCCTTCAAGTGTTGTTCAAGAATAGTAGTTTCATTCTTTTTTGTCCTAATTAAGTGTTTGTTTGCACATTTGCTTGGTTTAGTTAGTTTTTCATGTTTTCATGTGTTTCCCTTCTTATTTTGAAGGATGAAGGTTACTTCATGTCTGGTCAAAGGAGATTTGCAGTCATGGACCAGGTTTACCATTGTTTTGTGAGTTCAATATCATGTTTATGATTTGAGTTATCAAGCATAGCAGGCATGCCTCCCAGTTGATTCGCCAAAATGTTAATAATTTTGACCCCATAGGTCAAATTGTAACCTCTACCATTCGAAGCTCTATAGGAAAAAGACTTCAGGTTCTCAAGGAAGAAAACTTTGGGTTTTTCTTACAAGTTGATTGAAGAATTCATTCTTTCAGGGAAGTCTTTTCCAAAAGCCCAAAGGGTAATTTGCAATAGTTCCTATACAAGAATTCCTTCAGACTTTTGTCTGCAAGAATTATCTATTTTAAAAGGAGAAGTCGAAGATAGATTTCTTTTAGATTTTTTGTCTGAAGAAAATGACTGAAAGAAGCTGAAGGGGAAACTTCACAAAAATTTGAAGAAGGGCATCTTCACAAGAAGGCCATTTACAAAAATGTTGAAGGGTTCTTTCCTTTTAGGAGGTTGCATTTACAAATGTTTGAAGGGTTCTTTCAAGAAGTCGAAGGGTCTATTTCATTCTTATGAAGGGCATTTGCACAAGTCTGAAGGGTCTTTTCCTTTCAAGAGGAGGCACTTCAAGGGACCAATCAAGAAATCTGAAGGGTATGTGCCCTTTGAAAGAAGACAATTTCAAATTTTTGAGGGACACTTTTAAAAATTTGAAGGGTACTTTCCCTTCAAAGAGTTCATTTGCAAAATCTGAGACAATTCCTTTATACTTTTTGTCAGAAGGAAAAGTGTCTAAAGCAAAGCTTTGAATATTTTGTCTGAGAGACAAAACGTTGAAAGAAAGAGACCAAGTCAAAAATTCCAAAGGACTTTTTAGGGGTAAGTGTATTGTTTCATCTTTCGAAGGGTCACTAGGAGAAAAGCCAAAGGGCACATTTACGAAAAGCTGAAGGGTCACTTTGCAAAAGCTCAAAGGGCATTTTCAAGTTTTTGAAGCGTATTTTCAAAAAAGGACTTAGCAGAAAGGCCGAAGGTCCACTTGGAAATCTGAAGGGTCATTTATCCCTTTAGAAAAGGATGTTTCAAAAAGCCGGAAGGGCATTCTCAAAAAGATGAAAGGGTCCATACTTACAGGGAAGTGACAAGCAAAAAGTCCGAAGGGACATTTTAAAAGCTCGAAGGGCAATTCAAAAGAAGGAATTCCTTTAGACTTTTTATTTGAAGGAAGTTTACAAAGAAAAGGACCATTTTCATAAGCCCAAAAGATAGATTTCCTTTGGACTTTTTGTCTGAAGGAAATGGACTTAACAAAATAGCTGAAGGAGATGAAGAGACAATTCCCATGGACAATTTGTCTAAGGGAAAATGATAAAGTGACAAAAGACAAAAAGATGAAAGATATGATTCCTTCAAACTTTTTGTTTGAGGGAGTTGTTCAAACTAAAGTAAAGAAATAAGCCACAAGAAATAAGTCTAAAGGAAATGATCAGGAAGGAATAAGCCCAAGACAATTACAAAGGGACAAAATAAATAAATGATGGAGAAATACATGCACATAAATGAAGAGCCAAAAATAAAATGCAAGATATTTCAATAGCCAATAAATATATTAATGCATTATATAGCATGCAAAGTGGCCCAAAATAGGATTAGACATGTCTGAGATGTGTAACCATTTCAAACACAACACCTTCAGTTCTAAAATGGAGACTCGTTTGCATGAAGGACTCAAGGAGTTTAACATTGAAGAGCTTAATGTAGATTTCATGCATGCACTCTTGTTAATCCAAGCCTTTCAAACATTTCCACCAGTTCAAACGGAATTTTTAAATTCAATTTTGGCATTGATTTCATGCAAAGGAAATCCTTTCAAGCATTATAGAAGCTCAAGAAGAGTTCCATATTTGTAGATTGGCGTAGCATCATGCATTTAGGCAAGTTAGTCCAAGCTTGATCCCACCATCCATTTTTAACACCAAAGTGTTTCTCATGCAAGACAAAAGCTAAGAAGATATTTTTAAAAGGCTTTTTTATCTTGGCATAACTAAAATTAGACTTGGTTAATGTAAGAGTTGACCTCCTTTTCTATTTTCAGTGCCAACCTCTTGGTTGTTGTATGTTTTCTATATAACTTAGCTTTTCAATCTTGAATTGTATCCCTCTTTTGGCAAGATCAAACTCTACCAAAGACTGAGTTTGTAACCTTTTTCAAATTAATAGGACTATTTTTGTTTTCCAAAATGCTAGTATAGTATATTCATGTTAGTGATTTGCATAAGTGATAGAATTTCTCTTCCTTGTCAAGTCTTGATTTTTGACTAGCAACATAGTTGATTAGTTTATGCAGGTCATGTTTTATGTTTGATGTCTCTTGGTTGATTTTATAGTGGATATAAGTGGCTGGTTTGTTCCTTAAATTAGGCCTATTCTTTCATTTCCCTCAAGCTTGGATCACCAGATAAAACCTTTTCATGAAATACTTATGCATATTGGTCAATTAGAGCTATAAAATGAAATACTTATACAAACTTGGTATCCTTCTTTAATAATCAAGTGAATGCCTAAGTTTTATCAGCAAGTTGAGCTATAAAATGATGGATTTCTTGGATCTTGCCTTGTAGGGATCAAAGTTATTTTAAGTTCATGGGAGGTGGCATATTGATATTGGCTTTGACTTTCTTAGGATTAACCTCTATGCCATACTGAGAAATAATGAAACCTAGGAGTTTCCCTGATGTGACTCTGAATACACATTTTTTTGGGTTTAGTCAGACATTTTATTACCTGAGTCATTAAAAAATATTTTGTAAATCAATAGCTTGATGTTGTCATTGTTTGGATTTAGCTAATATATCATCGATATAGGCCTTAACAATATGGTGAATCAAATCATGAAAGATATGTGTCATGGTATGTTGATATGTGGCTCTAGCATTTTTTAATCCAAAGGGTATGATAATATAACAAAATGTACCCCTGGGTGTTGTAAAAGATGTTTTCTCTTGATCTTCTTCAATTTTATTGATTTGGTTGTATCCTATGAAGCCATCCATAAATGATAACATTTCATACCTGATTATGGAATCGATGATCATGTCGATATTGGGCAAGGGAAAATCATCTTTGGGCATGCTTTATTTAGATCTCGAGAATGGAAACAACACCAAATTTGCTCGTTATGTTTTACTATAGGGACTATATTGGAAATCCATTTGGGGTGTGTTACTAGTCGAATGAAGCCAACATTTAAGAGGCATTGGATCTCATCTTTGACTAGGAAAACTACCTTAGGATGCATCTTTCAAATTTTTTGCTTAACTGGTTTAGCATCTAGGTATAAAGGAATATGATGGACTACTATAGATGTATCAATTCCTGACATATCTAAGTAAGACCAAACAAAGAGTTATGGGAAATATATTAAAGCTTGACAAATATATATATTCTCTTCTTTTCGTAGGGCAACGGTTAATAAGACAATACGAGGGTCTTAATCACTTCCAAAATTAAAATTAACTATTTTTTTGTTAAGCAATGTGGAATGATCAAGTATGTGGGGAGTAGTAAGAATAGTGTTATCTAAATCAACTAGTATGTCTTGGGGAGAATATAAACTTTCTCCAAAATATGCATGGGCATTTTTGTGATAAGGAAATCTATTTTTATGGTAGTAGGATAGGAGGTCCTCATATTCTCCTAGAAATTTTAGGAAGGATTCATCATTAGAGAATTCATCTAATGTGAACATGTCTGGTGAAATTGTGTCATCAATGAGATCAACATAGATCAATGATAATGTTGAAGTATGATTAATGATGTGATCTGTCGATATAGCGAGTGGACAAAACTTTATATGCTTTGACATAGCAGAAGAAGGCTTATTATAAAGATGGGTAGACGGATATCCCAGTCCTTGCATGCTATGTTGTGTGGATGCCTCAACAGGATTAATGATTCTTTGTTCATGCTTGCCAAGACCTTTATCATGATATCCCATCTTATTAAGATATTTAATTGTAAAAGGAGAGAAAAAGTGGTGATTTGATGTCGGTGATATTATAGAACTTGGATTTTGTTGATGTGTTATATGGTCTAAGGATATATTGTGAATAATAGGTTGTGTAGGTAAATTCTTGAGATTAAAATACAAAATATAATTTTATGGAGTTTCGACAACTTGGTAGTATTTAAATGGTTTGTTATTGATTGGACATGTGTATATGTAGCCTTTGTGACTTAATTTTAGACAAGCATGGAGTGTCAAAGGGATGACATGCATATCATGAATCCAAGGCTAACCAAGTAATAAATTATAGTTGAGGTCATTTGGCATGACTTGGTAAGTAGTTGGTAGTGTCTTAGGTACTAAGGTAAGATTGAGTGTTATTTGACCCATGACTTTCTGTGGGATGTTGTCAAAACCTCTGATGTTCATGTCAAAATAGTCTAGGTCGTGAGGTTGTATATTAAGATGTTTAAGAAAATAAATGTTACAAATGTTGAGTCCTGAATCATTATCAACTAACACTCTTTTTACCCCCACATCATTAATTCTTAATTGAATATATAGAGGTAGGTGTTGCTCAATGATGTGTTGTGGGGGTAAATCCTCTTTCTCAAAGGAAATATGTTCTTTAGTCCATTGCATTGTGTGAGGATAGATGCAACATAAGTTGGTTCGATTGAAATTAGAATTCTAGTATTGAGAAGGGTTGCATATAATACATGTTTGTAAACATTCGATCTTTGAAGGAGCTCGAAAACAAAAATTATGTCTAAAGGGTTGCTAGCCTAAGTGATAAAGCTATAGCCATGGGTTTAATCAACCTACCTATCTTCATAAACTTGGGTGATAGTGTGGACTACATGATCTACTATAGGTATAGAGTTGGTAGTAGATGTGGGATAAGAGCTAGATGTATCAAGTTTAAAAGGAGGATAGATACAAATGCTAGTGTTTTCTTGTGTCTAGTAGTAATAGGGAGATACTCAAAAGTAGCCAGTGAGTTATATACATTTAGGCATAAAACATGAATGTGGAGTGAAATGCATGAATTTTGAGTGATGATTTGTGCAATAATATGTTTATAAAGAGCATTCCATAGAAAGCAAGGGATAAAGAGTATGACATTGTGCATAAAGGCATATAAACTTTTGACATGTAACATAGCATTTTGAATGCATTTGGAATGATAAACTTGAAAACAATTCCACACGAGGAATAAAAAGCAAAGAATAGAGAACATAAATTTTTGCATAAAGGCATAGACTATTTTTACATGTAACATAACATTTTGAATGCATTTGGCATGATAAACTTGAAAAAAATTCCACATGAGGAATAGAAAGCAAAGGATAGAGAACATGACTTTTTGTACAAAGGCATAGAAAATTTTGACATGTAACCTAACATTTCGAATGCGTTTAGCAAAATGGAGTTGGCAATTATTCTGTATGAGAAAAAGAGAGTATGTCAAAAGAATATTAAAATCTTATGCATTTTGGGCAATGAATTTTGTAATATCATCCCTTATTATAAAAAGAAAGCATGAAATACAAAGAATGAAGCTTTGTACTAACATATTATATACTTAATAATTCATGTACATGACAAGACCAAGTATTGTCTCCTTGTTATTTATAAAAAATGTGTAAATAAGTGAGATTCATTTTTGCAATTTGATTATAGATGTAAGGTGATACCTCAAGAAGCAATGGGACCTAGTAGATGCAACTAGGGTTTTGAAAAATACATATTTTGAAAATTACTACAAAATTTTGAAATTTGAAATGAATTTTTGAGTTGGATATGCAAATAAAAAATCAAAAATTTATTAGAAAATTAGTAATTTAATGGGAGCTAGTATATGCAATTAGGGTTTTGAAATATATACTATTGAATTTTAAAACTTGAATTGATTTTCTAATTTAAATTTGCTAGAAAAAAATTCAAAAAATGATTGAAAAATTACAGGGAAAATACTGGGACCTAGTATAGGCAACTAAGGTTTGAAAGAAAATTATTTTAAAACTTACTACTAAATTTTAAAATTTTAAATGAATGTTTGATTTAAATATTCAAGAAAATTTCAAAAATTTATAGGAAAAAATAGTAGGAAATTTACCCTAGGGTTTCTAGGGTTTTTATGCGTAAATGAAGTAAGTTGGGTTCACCAAAAGATTTAACAATTTTGAGAATATTGGGGTTTTATTTCTAATTTAGTTAAAGGGTCTAAGTATTAAAATTAGTAAATAAATATACAATTATCAAGCCACTGATTTATGAAATTTTATTTCAATTCAAACTTTTCTAAAAATGGTAATAAAAGAGAAGAAAATAAGACTTAGAAATCGATTGATTTGACTAAAACGAAAGCTAGAATTCACTATGCAAGACTAGGATACTATCACAAATTGAGATTTGAACTTCATTTTATGATTAGATAGGAGCATCAAAATTAGATAAGAGTGGCACCGATGTTGTAGTCCACTTCTACCACTGTTGTCATGAGGATCTAAGCATTTTGAGTATTGTTCAACAGGGCTATGTGACCCTGTCTATGAAGTTTTAGCAGCTGAAAGTCTATAGAGCTCTTTATAGAGCAGATTTTCTCTTCAAACCCTATCTTCCATTGTGCTTTGACCAATTTTGAACAAGAGGGGGGGTTAGTGTGTGTAAGATTCGCTATAAGTGGATCCACACCCCTTGTGTGGGCACATTACCTACATATCAATACTCTGAAGAGGGATCAATCCATACATAGTTCTCCCACTTGACGTGGTTTATGAAATTAAGTGTACGAATATGTAAAGAATGTTAAACTAGATGTGCTTGAGATGGCTAGAGACTAGTGTAAGGATTTGAATTGACTTGAAAGTGTATAGGCTAACTGTATGCAGAGAATAGGGAAGATTGCTTGAATAGTCTTGCTTGTATTCTTGCTTGCTTAGTGATATTTGCCAACCCTTTTCAAATGATCTTTGAATGGGATTTTAGATGGATCTATTGGTTATGGGTTGAATGTGCTCACTTTAGGCTGACAAGGAGAAGGATAGGGAACTAAAATAAATTGACTATTGAGGCCAAAAATGGACTTGGATAACAACATTGAAAGCAGACAAGAGTGGCACCAGTGTTATATTCTTAGTGTGGTGCTATTGTCCTGGGATTATAAGACCTAGGGGGATGGATCGGTCATGAAAAGAGGGCCTGGCTCAACTGGGGTTAGGTTTGGAAGGCTACAAGGGATGAAAAATTAGTAAAAATATGTCTATGAGGGTTATGAGAGTAAGCAAGAGGGACCTAAGGGTTGGGTCTCATTAGCCATGCAGAAGTTACCCATGTTTGCATTTTATATGACTACATGATGATAGAGAAATGTGTTAGGAAGTGATCAGCTAGAGGTTTGAATGCTTTCACCGATTATAGTGGTAAGTCACATAAGCATTGTAAATCATAATCCTTGAAGCTCCTTAAAAATAATTTAGTCAAAAGTTTATCATTGGAGGCATAATCAAGGCATATTGCATAAAAAGATCAGAGATGTTGTTTAGGATCACCCTTGCCATCATAAAATGTGAACTTGGGCACAATAAAATTAGTTGGCAAAGGGTCCAAAGATATTTCAGGTGAAAGAGGATTATGTAACACCTCTTGTGAATCAATAACATAAGGTGACTCCATAGGATTATGATCAATATTAGTAAACATAGCTTGAAAAAAATTTATAGTTTGTATAAGATCTTGTATACTTTTATCACTAAGGTTTGAAGTTTGAGAAGTCACCAAGAAGGTGTACCCATGGTTTGAGTTGATATAGGCATTGAAACTAGTAATTGGGTTAAAGTGCTAATAGTTCCCATGAAATATGTAACAATAATATGATTTATTTATAGGAATAGTGGTGTAAATACATAACCCATGCCCCCATTGGATGTAGGTAGTGATGATGTGCTCAAGGGGAATATTATTGAATTATGGGGATGTCTCATAGCTCTAATAACATGATCAGTAGATGCATCGAGTTATTCATCTATGCTTTTTGATTTTTTAGTTTCAAATATGGTTTTGAGAATCTCATCAATATCTTCAAGGTTTCGATGGATACACTCTTAAAACATAACAATAGCTTGTGTTTGGTCTTGATTTATTTATTCATGTTCATTGTTTGTGTTAGATTCATTATTTTCATGATTAGAATTATATTCTTTGATAACCTCTTTTGTGTTTTGTTCAATTTCATTATTAACACTTTTATCAAGTATAGGGTCTGATACTTCATTATTTTGAGCCATCTTAGGTGGAAAAGAGGAAGCTCCAAATGTTTAATAGAAACATCACCTAATCTAGGGCTACACCTAGGTTACATACAAATAATAGAATAAATCTAAAAAAAATAGTAAGAAAAAACCTTAAGTGGGTGAATACCCTAGGGCAAGTTAGGGTTTGCATAAAGAGACATAAAGGTAAGGGATTTAGGGTTAAGAAATATAGGAGTAGTTCAAGCACAAGGATGATAAACTAATCTATAGCAGGCCAATTAATTAGAAAACTCATACAATATTTTGAATTTATATAACTGATATTACTAAAAATAGTAAATTATATCTATTAAAAGGTATTATAATAAATAGGAAACAATTGTAATTAGATAGTTTATTGTGCATAGATAGATCTAGACTAGAAAAAGTTTAAAGTATGTAGGATCACTGTCTTGGATAAGTTGTCATATTCTAGAAATTATACTTTTGTGGCTGCAAACACTATTATCAGATCTAGACACTATTATTGATGTTAGTGTCTAATTGTAACATAGGTGTCTAGTATAGAATAATGACAAGATCTAGATGCAACCAACTTCATGATTCTAGGTTTTATATCACCTTTTTGATGATGTATTCATATCCAGGGTATAGGGTGTCACTCTTCATTGAATGATCAAACCCTATCTTTTCACCATTCTTCACCTTTAGAATGAGTTTGTTGATAAAAGGGTTAGTGGGCTCACAGTGTTAAGTTGTTGATTTGCATTGTGGGGCCTAGGATTAAGGGTGCAGGTAACAACCAAGTTTGGGTTGTGTAGAGTGAATGCATAGAGGTGTATTTAGACAGGGAAATAAAACACACATTCAATGGAGTAAAAGTCTTACTTGCAAGAAATGTAATTTTTATTCAATGACTATGAATAGGGACAGTAGATATAATGTGTTATGGTGCATGTATTACAAGATAGATACGCAAAGTGTGTTATCTATGTTATGCCTTAATTGTCTAAGATAAGAAGTATATGTTAAATATTTAACATGCATGATTATAAAGGGTGATTATAAACAACTGATGTAAACTATAATGAAAATAGAGTTAACATGTCTCACCCTCCTTGCATACTGATGATAGAATTCCCAACTGGGCGGTGACCACTAATTCGATCACATGATTTCCTAGCTATTCACTAATGGTCATGATCCCGAGAATCCCAGCTGACAACTAATGATAGTCAATCTTAGGAGTCTAGAATAATTTAGGGCCACTAATCAAGGCATGCAGTCAAGGTATCACATCATGTGGTTATGTGAAAGTGGGGCTTGACATAGTAGGCTACTCTACAAGTAGATGCTAGTGAGGCACACAAAAATATGAGCTAAGGAGTGCATAGTGAGATGCATATGTTATGATCTAAGGTGATCATCACATAGAATTCTATGGGCAAGCACGAGACTTGTGTGTGGGGGTCTGAATAAGCTTCTCTCAAAGGAGTGTTCATAATTATGTGAGAGGTGTGAGCTCTACACAGATGAAAAAATATAAAGTGTGTTTGGTTGCACATGGATCATTTTCTATTTCTTAAAGAGCAATGGTCTTCATTTTGTTGGTGTGCAATTAAGTAAGTTACACTTGAAGTTGTTGAAAAGTGTACCACTTAGCTTGATCAACATATTGTCTAATTTTAACCACTTAAAAAAGTTAATGTGTGTCATGGTAGGTGCGTGTGTCTATCACTTCGATGATATGATCTTCTTTGTGGAGACCAAGTATTCATGATCCAAATCAAAAGGATGTTATGTCACTATTGGTTAAGAAAGTGGTGAAGTGTAAAGCTTGAGAAGTTCCACATGAAAGACTGGGTGTATGCCGAAGTATGAAGGTAGATAAAGAACAAAGGCATTCTCACCAAGTGTGCATAAAATGGTGTAAGGACCATAGCATAGAGGCTTGATCTTCCAATGTGGACCTTTGAAGTTCTCCTTCTAAAGGTGTAACCAAACTTTATCATTGACTCAAAATGTATGAGGTGTACGATGTGTATCATGGTGCTCTTTGTAATTTGCTTGTGTACAAGAGAGAATATATTGAACTTATTGATAGGTAGATTGGATGTGTCATAAAAACTTCTCAACTTTGTCCTCTTCCTATTCTTATGTGTATAACTTAGTTTTAGCTAGTGCATAGTAAGATATGTCTATAGGTGTCAAAGATTGAAACCTAAGACATTTATGGAATGGATTATGAACCGTAGACCTATGAAGGGTTTTGTTGTAAGCATGTTAAATATATAAGAGATTATCATCCCAAGTGCAAGCATATATATGGTTTTACATTCACAAAATATGAACAAGTATACAATTGACCACTTCAATTTGCCCATCTATCTGAGGATGAAAAGTTGTCATCTTATCTAGTTGCATACCCATCAAGTCCTATAATGCTTACCAAAAGTGACTTACAAAGTGTAAATACTGACCAAATATAATGGATGTTAGAATCAAAAAATAAACCCAAACATGGTTTAAAAATGCTTACACAGTACCAACACATCAATGTCTTTCTTGCTTATGACCATGACAACCATCTTGGAAAACCTATCCATAACAACAAACACAATATCATGTTAGTATCTCGTTGTAAGTAACCCAATCATGAAATCCATGTTAATAGATTCCCATGGTCTAGATGGAACCGCTAAATGTATGTAATGTCCTAGTTTCTTATTTGTAGGCTTGGTGATGCAATAGGGAATGCAAAACTTGATGCGGTGTTTCATGTCTACATGCATGTGCATCTATAAGAAGTGAGATGACAATGCAACTATAGTCTTTATTATGTTGAAGTGTCTTAAAGTCTTGGCATGTTGTGTGATCAATAATAATCCAAGAGGGGAGATTAGTATTGTGTTAGTATGATCAAAATCAATAAAAAACACACTAATGAAACTTACACCTCTAGCCTAGACACTCACAGAGCAAGATAACTATACAAGTAAATACCAAATGAAGACAAAACAAACAATTTTACCTTCCACAAGAGTAAAAGTTGTATGTTGGTAATGAATTAATGTGCTCGGTTGTGTGATCAAAGATTTTTTGATAACAGATCTTCTTGCACCACCTCTCTTTGTCATCTTCATAATGTTAGGCTTGGATTTGACTTTGGCTTGGTTTGGTATTTTATCATAATAACATTACAGAAAAGAAGATTATAGATTAATGGGTGAGGCCTTGTATTTATAGCCTTCTAAATTAACTCTAACCCAAGTGTAGTTAGGTTAGATTTAATTGCAATTGAGTTTAAACTAACCCTAGTTGAGTTAAAGAGAGGACATGCAATTAATATTTGGGATAGAGATCTCATTTATTAAGCATGGCTCTCCATTTTTGAATTTATCAATTTAGGGAAGATATTTTCAATTTGTTGACTTTAAGGATGATGACATCATCATGACCTCATTTTTATTAAAATTTTCTTTTTATAAAATTCATTTTCACTAATTACACATGTAAATTTAACTTAAACATTTAATTTTGTTTTATTAGTTAATTCATTCTACTTATCATTTTTGCACTTTAGGAATTGTTTAAATGCCTCACTTAATGGGTCAAAATGCCAAACTATCAATTTTCTAGGTTGCAAGTTGACTGGGGATGAATCCATGAAAGGTTATTGTTGTGTACATGATAATATCCCAAATAGGGATGTCTCAACATGATTTTGAGTATTAATGTCTGATGTGCTGATGAAATTGAGATATTTAGTGGTTCTTAGGATTAATTTGCATTGTTTGGTAGAAATTAATCTAAAGTCTGGTTGGAAGCCAATTTGGTCAAAATAGGGTGTCTATAGTTTACCCCTATTTGAGAAGTTGTTGCAAGACATAGGCAAAAGAATGTCTTCTCAAAGAATGAAAAATTCGTTAATGCCTAATGTCCCAAAAGGCGATAGATGAGTTTGGATGCCCCCTCGAGGGAACAAGTGACAAAGGTTGGTGAACATTCCCTCAAAAAAAATGTTACAACCTATAGGCAATGGGGGTGGAAATATTGATTTACCCAAAGGTGGTTATAATCAGTGGTATAGTGAGATGCCCCAGTAGGGTAGATAAAAATAATGAAATTTCCCAAAGGTGGTTATAATCATCGACATAGTGAGGTGAACAAAATAAAGATTTTCCTAATGGTGGTTCTAATCATTAGCATAATGAAAACATACCCCGGTAGGGTAATAAAATGATAATGATTGACCCAAAGACAGTTATAATCATTAACATCCATATAGATCAAAACACAATGATTTGACCAAAAGAAGTTATAATCATTAGCATTATGGTTTAGCCTAGTAAGATGGATGGAAGCATGATACAAGTCATCTTTGCCCCAATAAGAAAAATCAAGAAAAGGGGGATTATGTACTAAATCCATAAGCACGGAGTAATAGTAAGCCAATATAGAGGATAGGTGGGAATTTGAGATACCTACTAGTATAGAGATGCATGCCCTAATTAACAAGGATTAAAATTCATTTATGATTTAATTATTTAATATTTGGGTAATATTTATATAGGTCAAGAATTTTTTAGGTGATAACAAGGAGAAGTATTATGGCACCATTGCCTATAAGATCCATCGAACTTATTTTTGTTGTAGCACATGATAGTATGTACCATGAGATAAAACACCATGATGACCTAGTCGTAATATGCATAAAGAATGACACCTGATCCAATAAATAATTAAAATAATACACCAATGATAAAAATCATGATTACAATGTTGTTGAATGAATATGGATGGACTTCATTATAATACGCAAGGAATCACCTAATGAACACATATATACTAAGTCAAGGCACAACAACAAAAATAAATAAATAGGCAAATAAACAAACAAACAAATAAACAAAATAAAATGAAACACCAATAAACAAAAACACAACAAAATACCAATAAAAATAAATGAATGAACAACAAAACACCAATAAAATAAATAAATGCACAACAAAACACCAATAAAAATAAATAAATGCACAACAAAACATGAATAAAAATAATCAAATGCACAACAAAACATGAATAAACACAACAAAACACCAATAAACAAAAAAAGAACAAAATAATCAAAACAAAATCAAACAAACACAAACAATGGTTAATCACAATGTTAGTGCAAACAAAAAACAAATTATTTGTGCATGTGTAATAGAAGTGTCACTCCTAGCGATAGGGTAACCCCTAAGCTAGACGATAATGACATAGGTATAATAATGCAAGAGCAAAAGACTAACAATGTTTCCCCTAGGTGACAGGGAACAATGACACATAAACAAGATGTTAAACATTGCCCTTAAGTGATAGGAGACAACGAAACAAAACAAATAAAATAGCGGGAAATAGAAGAAAAGAAAGGGGTAGTCGAACTGAGTCTAAATACAATAGGC
Organism: Torreya grandis; assembly: GCA_037957365.1. Taxonomy (NCBI): domain Eukaryota; kingdom Viridiplantae; phylum Streptophyta; class Pinopsida; order Cupressales; family Taxaceae; genus Torreya; species Torreya grandis. The sequence goes on along the minus strand of JARHVA010000068.1, from coordinate 3,602,632 downwards.
AAGTGGATGTTGCCTACATAGTTCTATGGATGCAATATCCAACAGGAGCTTCAGGCTAAATGTAATTCTCCCAATATATTGGATAAAAGAAAATGATGAGCTAGAAAACATGATTGACATGAAACGGAAAATAGGGAAGGTCTCACAAAATGGTGAGTGCGTAAGAAAAGAGAGGGATGATGTTTACTATTATGAAAACATCAACATAAGCAAATCACATAAGCATGAGAATATAGTTTAGATTAAAACCACACTAGAAGGTAAGAGATGAATAACCATTAATGAACTATATTAGTAATTCATAGTGTCTACTACATCTAAGGCTTGGAATGAGAATGAGCTTTCAAAATGGAAAGAGCATAAATAAATCATAAAATGATGAGAGCAATCAAACTAAAATGGCTTAAAAAATAATGAGAGTGTGAGAAAAGATAAGTGTTCATTAATGCATCAAATCTAGATGCACAATGCTCACAACATGAACTCATAAAATGGCAAGAGTATATGGCTAAGGCTAATAAGGATAGGGAAACTAAATGATAAGTGGTTACTCATGAAATAGTTAGGATTCTCAGGATCCTTAAGGTAAAGAAGTGGTCAAAAAATAAAGGAAGGTGTGGTTGAGCTAACTCGAGATACCCCATGTATTTAAGTGTTGCCTACATAGTCCATGCAGACCTCGGGCCGATGTAGTTCTCCCATAAATGGGAGGAAAAATACCAAGGTGGTATAGAAATAAAACTGAATAAACAAGATGGTCCATCCTAAAAAAAATGATGGCTTTAATCGTGCATGGAAAGTCTAATCCAATTTTCATGATTTTGTGATTTTTAGGATTTTTTAGATCTTTTACCAATGTTTTTAGAATTTTTGAGGCATCTCAACTCAATCGAGAATGATGAGACACCAAATGGTCTAACTCGTAAAATTGTGAGAGTGTGGCTTAGGTTTCTCACAAAATTTCAAGAGTACTCAAACTGAAATTACTCATAAAATGGTGAGAGCATAGGAAAAGGGGTGACTGAGCTAATCTCAATGTAAATCGAACACTACCTACATAGTCCCATAATGAGACCTCAAGTCATTGTAGTTCTGCCTTATAGTGGAGGAATCCTGCTAGGTAGCAACAAGGTCATGAATTAGGCAAATAACACAATATAGAGTAGGAATGGAAAGGTGATGCAACAATGCATGGTAAAGGTATTTCTCCTAATTTACATATAAGTGGTTATAATTAGAAAACAACATCATAAATCAATGATACTAATTTTCCCAAAGGTAGTTATAATTAGTAACACTGTGAATAAAATAAAATGTGACAACAATGAAGAATGCAATTGCCAAACCACAATCATATTGCTCCTGGATACTACCTCTTTCTAAAATACTAACTCAACTGTTAACATTTTATCTGAATCCAATTGTTGAAGGTGCTCAAAGAATAAATGGATCAGAACCAAGGTAAAAAAGGGTGGGGAAGGGAGGGTAAAACAACTTTGGCCAAATAGGGAAGATATAGAAGGAAAAATATATAGTATGGTATAAGGAAGGTGACATTATGACTATTGGCTATAATGGTAATAGGGTTACCCCCAAATGAAAAGGTAAGGTAAATGGCAGGGTATTAAATAATGGCAAGGCAAATGGCAAATGGAAAAGTCAAGGTAAATAGCAAGGCAAGGTAAATGGCAATCTGATAAAGGTATGATTCTATTTTTCCTATTGATGTGGAGATGCATGTCTTGATCAACATATGATACAACCAAAATGGATAATTATGTAAATTGTTGGCCCACATCCCTTCTAAATAGTTTCTCTATTGAGAACTTGCTACTAATTTGGACTATAATAACATTGTTGTGATCTTCGATAGTCTTTGTATTTATTTACTCCAAACTTTGAGACAAGATGTCTTCATAGCCTCTATAAAAGAAAGTGTGGCTAGGGATGGTAAATAAGGATAAGCAATAGATAAAAGGTCTATTTTGGAAACGAAGAGATTGATCATAATAGAATGTATAATGGTTGGCAACAAATCAAGATCAAGATTTTTAGGCACACATAATGTTACTGATTTCAAATTCAACATAATTTTAGTTGTGGCAGGGCTAAAGACTTCTGAATATGTTATCAATAAGACCACCAATTTTTTTTTTGTTGTTTGGGTCTGAGAGATGTTACCATTTGAAAATTATTTAGATTGTAAGTTGTATTGATGTTATCTTTAATAATGTTTTCATCAATTATTGAAGAACCATTGTGCTTAGCGATTGGTGCCTCAAAGAAGTTTCACCAATAAAATTGTCTTGATCATCCCCTAGCACCTCTAAGAAGGTTTCACTATAAAACACTGATTTTTGAATTTGATTATCTTCTAGCACCTCGAACAAGGTTTCACTAAAAGATGGTGAGTTTGGATTTTGATAACCCCCTAGTCCCTTAAAAAGGTTTCACCAGGATATTGTTCTTCTTTTACATGAATGTGGTCTTGATCCACCTGATATTATTCAACTGATATGTCACTATGGATGCATTTCAACAAGGTATGACTCTATCGGTCCCAATCGACGCTTGTGGGAGGTGAAATGCCAATATAATGGCTAGGTTGTTTGGTGTTAATGGTTTGTGGAATGGTAATAGAATGGGAAAAGGCAACACAATCCTTGTAGAAGATACTTGGAGAACTTGGTGTTGATTTTGAAGTAATCATCCTCAAAAACTATGGAACAATCACAAATGTATTCAACTTAACCTACAAGGCATGTGTAACCAATGTTGTAATAACCATGAATGTATTCTAATTCTGAAGTTGAGTCTGACTCAAGGGAATCTAAATCTGATGTTGAGACTGACATTGATTCTGATTTTGATGTTAAATCTAATATTGGTTGAAAATTAGAACCTAACTTCAATGTTGATTCATCATATGATGTTATAGAAAAGATGTTATGTTAAATGTCTGGTATTGGAAGAGTAATGGCATGGGGTTGAATAATCAACTTTTCAGAAATAGGCTCAACTAAGAAAGACTCCATACATACTGGCTTGTAAAAGTGAGGCTTCTAAACAAAAGGAAAATGGTCAACATGCAACTCCACAAAGACTGGCTCATCAAAGTGAGGCTCAGTAAAAATAGGGCAATGGTCGAGATAATGATTTACATAAAGGCAATTATAATCATTAGGAGGTGACTCAATAAATACTTGCTTGTCAAAGTGAGACTCCTCAACCAAAGGCAAAGGGTCAAAGGGGGATTCAACACTGGTCAACTCATCACAAATAAGTGTTTCAATAAAAACATCATAAATTGGTTGGTTCTCTTGGCCTTGGCTTACACTTGGTTGCAAAATATCATATCTGGACACATCTTAGTTTTTAAATGATGGCTCTTGGAGAGGTAATGATTGGCTTTATTGTGGTTCAAAGGTTATCTTATATTTTTTAGAGTGGGGGAAGGTCGATAATGGATGAAGATTAAACTATGGTTCAATAATGAGCTCTTCATAAATAGGCTCAACAAATGTTGGTTATAGGTCTAAGATGGTAACTATGATCCATGTAGTCACACTTGCACAACCTTATTAGGATAATGAGCTACCATATTTTGAAGGGCTTGGAATAGTAATGAATGGTCGTTGTGAAGCTTGGTTGCTAACATAAGATAAAGGACAAGGGCCTAGAATGGTAATGAATGGTCACTGTGAAGTTTGGTTGCTAAAATAGGACAAAGGATGAGGGCCTAAAATGGTAATGAATGGGCACTATGAATCTTGGTTGCTAATGCAAGCCAAAGGAGCTTGGAATGTTAATTCTTGGGCACTGTGGAGCTTGGAGGCTCATGTAGGCCAAAAGAGGATTGTTTTCATAGGTATTGCATCAAGTATTGTTATCATTGAAAGGGTGAACTTGTTTCTTTAATTGACCCAAAGAAGGGCAATATTGGCATATGATAGTTGACATAGTTGGGTTTAGTAATTAACCCAAAGATGGTGGTCTTGGTCTATGAAAATAGTTTAGGTCTAGGTCTAGGTTTGAAATCAGCATTGGTCTAAGAATAGGTCTTGGTTTGAAACACAACAGGACTTATAATAGGTACTTGGTCTATTGTTGCAAATGGTTTAAACTTGGCCTAGAATGGAACTCTATCTCCCAAATTGTTAATGGTAAGCTTGGTCTCAAATGTCTCCAAGGTCTAATGTCTAACACACAAATGGTTAATTTTAAAAGATAAATCTGAATGCTAGTTTTGGCAAAGTGTTTCGAATAAATGTAATCTAGGTCTAAAAATAGAAAAAAATGTTAGGTCTTTAGTAACAAGGCATAAAACTAGACTCGAAATGATACAAATTAAACCCAAAAACTAAGGCAAATGTTAGGTATTTATAAACAAGGCACAAAGCTATACTTTAAAACACACTTGGTCGAGGTAAAACTAGCAAGGTAATTAATCTAACTTTTAAACAATTCGAAACACTTAGACTCAAACTAGGAATATGGATTAAAACACAAACTTGACCTTGGTGTAAGACATTAGACCTTAGACATATGCCTAAAACTAATTTGGAAATTCAATCTCAAGTAAGCAAAAATAAAAATGATGAGTAAAACATTCAAGCACAAGTGATAAGCAAGACTCAAATGTAAACTAATCATGCTTAAGGTTATACTTGAAAAGAGAATTTTGACCTTAGTTCTACGTAACAAATTAGATGCAAGGCACATGTAAAATTGACCACTTCCTAAATCTAGGCAAAGGACCCTTTAAAACAAGCACAAAATTAGTCAAAGTTGCATAATTCAAAGGTAAGAGGTAAACACCCAGCTAAAATTAAACAAGGCATAGGCATAAACCACTCAATTTTGAATATGAACTTCGCAAGACAAATTTAGAAATTGGTTTAGAATACTTGGGTTATCAAATAGAAAACATTCTAAACCCAAATGGATGACATAATGACACCAATTGTAGATCAAAATGCATACATGGTTTCAAACTTAGTTTGACACAAGATAAAATTTTGAAACAATAAGAGTAACATAATGACACTATCTTGTTCAAAAGGTATAACAATGGTCTTTAATCCAAAACTCCAAGACATAAACTTGGGACAATATGGGCAGTGTAATGATGCCCCACTTAAACAAGTGACACACACACAAAAATGTTTTGAAAAAGTCTAAGGCAAAGTGTGGTATCAAACAGACATAATAACACCTCTTAGGCTAAAGGGGTGTCAAAACATGTGATTGGTTCATGACTTGTTTTGACATATTTTTGACAAATAAAATAGTTTTAGACCTAAAATAATTTAAGTAAAATAAATAGACACAAAAACACCTAAGTGTATCATCTTATCCCTAAAAATTGACAAGGTGGCTTCGTATTGTCAAATTCCTTGATATATTCCTTCTTGGGAGGAAATAATTTATGAATCTAATAAAATTAGATGCACATGAAAAAGTAGGGTTTTTTAGGCCCCCTCTTCTCTAAAGAATTAGTACAATGACATGGAACTTTGGGTTACTTGCCCTACATTGAAAATATGTTTGTGACAAGTGCATTTTGTCTAAAAACTATAAGTTTCATGTATTTTAGATGGTCCCAAGTGTGGCTAACATAAGGCGTGCAATCACATCAATTAGGTTCATACTGACTAATTTACTATGTAAGAGTTTATTATGTTGCATAGTGACTTTATTTGTGTACTACTTAGTGAAGTTTGATGTTTAACTAGACTTAACCTGGGTTTTTATTAGGATCAGAGAGGCTAGTCGTTCAGCCCCCTAACAATCCCAATATCATGTGCCCTTATTTATATAACCCATCATGGAATAGGGTTGAAATGATGTTAGGAGATGAAATCCTGAGTCAATGCTTCCCTAAAGAACTTATGGGGAGGTGATAAAATCCCACCCATAATCCAAATGATATAAAAGAAATAAATGAAAATAAGACTGTAAAGGTCATTTTTTTAATTACCCAAATTACTCGAATTTAGGGAGAGCATAGACAATGTTCCTTCTAGGCTTGGATTAAGAAACAAAGTAATGAACAAGGTGTTTTTGATCACTCAATTTCCCTAAAGGGGATGGGGGGAGAACATACAGACAAAGCCTAATTTTTAATAAATAATAAACAAAAACAAAACTTTAGGAGCACTTAGTCTAAGATTTTTGTTCTTTTTAAAGCACTAAGCAATATGTGAAATGAAATTTTGGCATTTGAATAAACTTGAAAGTTATTTCAAAGGTTTTAAAGCACAAAAATAAACATGAAATTGGTTTATTATTGCTTGAACATCTTTAAAAAAAAATTTATAAGTTTGATTGGCTCAAGAAAGCAAAGGCAACCTGCAAAATCAAAGTTAAAAACAAAACTTAACATAAAAAAAGATAAAACCCAACAATCAGTATTTTAACCATAACTTCTAAGATATTTATTATTTTTTCACAAAATTTTGGGAGGCTATTCATATCTCAAAGGCATAGCTCTCTAAAAAAATTTAGATTAAAAAAATGAATTAAAAAAAAATTATGATCTTTATATCAACCATTTTAAGCAGAAAACTAGAAAACAAATGTAACAGTCACTAATTTGATGATAAATGCTAAAATATAAAGAGTTTTTGTATGAAATTTTTAAAATATTTTAATAATAAACATAAAAATATCATTAAAAAAATTTAGGCAAAAAAGAGTAATCTATCAAAAGTTATAATGACTTTATGGGACGTTTTTAAGAAAAATCAGAATAAGAGACTAATAAGAAGATTTGTGGGGTGTCCGCTCATAAAGAGTGTCCCACCGGGCATGCTATTATGAAATCATTAGGAATATAAGAGGGGAGATTAATATTGTGTTTGTATGACAAAAATAAATAAAAACACACTAATGAAAATTACACCTCTAGTTTAGACACTCAAAGAGCAAGAGAAATATACAAGTAACTACCAAATGAAGACAAAACAAACAATTTTACCTTTCATAAGAGCAAGAGTTGTATGTTATAAATGAATTAATGTGATTGGTTGTGTGATAAAATATTATTTGGCAATGGAGATTCTTACACCACCTCTCCTTGTCACCTTGGTGATGTTGGGCTTGGCTTGGTATTTTAGCATAATAACATTACTAAAAAGAAGCTTATGGATCAATGGGTGAGGCCTTGTATTTATAGCCTTATAAACTAACTCTAACCTATGTGTAGTTAGGTTATATTTAATTGTAGTTGAGTTTAAATTAATCCTAGTTGAGTTAAAGAGGGGGCGTACAATTAATATTTGGGATAAAGATCCCATTTATTAAGCATAGCTCTCCATTTTTGAATGTATGACTTTAGGAAAGATATTTTCAATTCCTTGACTTTGAGGATGATGATGACATCATGACCTTGTTTTTATTGAAATTTTCTTTTTAAAATTTTCATTTTCACTAATTGCACATGGAAATTCCACTTAAGCATTTAATTTGATTTGCTTAGTTAATATATTTTGTTTAGCATTTTTGCACTTTAGGAATTGTTTAAGTGCCTCGTTTAATGGGTCCAAAGGCCAAACTATCAATTTGCTAGGTCGTAAGTTAACTGAAGATAAATTCGTGAGAGGTTATTATTGCATACAAGATAATATTCCAAATAGAGATGCCTCAACATGATTATGAGCATTGATGTCTGATGTACAGATGAAATTGAGATGTTTAGTGGTTCTTAGGCTTAATTTACATTATTTGGTATAAATCAATTTGAAGTCCGGTTGGAAGCTAGTTATGGCCAAAATGGGGTGTCTACATATTGCACCTCCCAGATGAGTCGTTGGTGAGGTGCGCAACCAAAAACACATAGATGTTTGAGTCTATAGAAAAGCTAATTAGATAAGTAGAACTCCTAAAATTATTTACCTTGCACTAGGCGGGTGTAAGCTATTGCAAAGTCCTAATCAACTGAGTAGATGGATACCTAGTCTGTGAAGTTATGGTCTTATGTGTCTAGCATTGTGATGAATGCGTGAAATTGTGGTCAACTAAGGCAATATGATGCCTTGTTATCTTTCCCTTTTTAATCATTGAGCATAAGATGGACTTAATGTAGGTAAGTAATATATTTCACGTGTCATGTATTATCTAGTTTGCTATGTGTCTGTAAGAATTGAAGTGGCTTATGATTCAAATGAATAATTTTATCCTTCCACAGAATGTAGCGGTGTCATTACTTTATTTCTTAAACAATAACATATAGTTATTTCTTATAGGTAAAGTACCTTTGCACCATGTCATTTAACATCTATGAGTGGTATGTGATCGGATGTCCATGTTGTATGAGCATTGCATTGAGTGCGTAGTCAAATGCATTAGTTTGAATTTTGAATGAATGCACAATGTTGAGTATTATAAGAACATGTGTTACATAGAGGCATTGCTTGAGTGCCTCAAAATCATGTTATTGTGCATGAATCCAATAAAATTTGGCTTTTACACATGTTGTTTAGCTAAGAGCCTAGGAAATATGCGAGAAACCAAGGACAAAATTGTAGTATAAGTTATCAAGTCCGAAAAAACTCCTCAATTTTATGAGATTACATGGAGTAGGCCAGTTTTGGATCACTTTGATCTTATTTAGATCTACACAGATTATTGTGTGATCAATGATGTATCCTAGGTACTAGATCTGTACAACACTGAATGTACACTTTACTGAATTGTCCTGTAACTTGTGTTGACTCAAGGTGTCTAAGATGAACGAGATGTACTCTATATGCTCCTCCAAAGTCTTGTTGAAGATGAGAATACAACCAAGTAGATGATGATGAAAGAGTTGAGAAAAGGTTTGAGTAGATCATCCATTAAGCACATTAAAATGGCTTGCACATCGGTTAAGCCAAAAAGCATCACAAACCATTTGTGCAATCCTTTTCATGTCTTGAATAATGTCTTCTAGACATTTTTAGGATGGATTAGACCATGATGCTAACCTAACTTCAAGTTGATCTTGATGAAGTATTGTGCACATTGGAACTAGTCCAAAAGGTTGTTAATATGTGGTAGTATGTATCGATTATTCACTGTTATTTTATTGAGTACATAATAATCTATGCAAAGTCACTAGGACTCATCCTTCTTAGGTGTGAGGACTATCATAATCCCACAAGGGGAAGAGTTAGGCATGATCTTTCTTTGATCAAGGATCTCTTGTATCTGGTGCTAGATTTTGTCATTCTCCCAAACTAATCTGCGATATAGGAGCTATTCAGAATAGGGGATCTAGGAACCAAATATATGTGGTGTTTTACATAGTTTTTTGGAAAGCCTTTAGGATATATGAAGACTTTGTTGTGTTGCTCGAGTAACTTGTCGAGCTAATGTTATTGTGACGTTGTGTGAGTGGTGTGCACTACTAAAGTATGCTTTATCATTTGCGTAAGTGTATTAGGGAAAACCATAAATAACATGAAGTTTTGTGCATGTAAGACAAGTTTACAACATTACTTGGTAGAGACCAAGGTGACTTGGGTCATTGGCACTGACTTAAAGAGGTTTTAGAAGTGATTTTGTACACAAATAGTCCAACATTGGGGCTTGGATTGATAAGTAGCTTCTTGGTCATACAAGTACTATCTCCCTAGTAAGATGTTGTAGACCTCTGGAGGTGCGATGTCACAAGTGACGTTATCCTCCATAGGCTTGAATTTGTATTGAAAAGTGAGTTATCTTTAGACCTATATATCTTTGCCCTATTATAACCACCTAGGAGAGTAGGTCTTGGAATGTGCAATGGTGGAAAGACAAAGGCATTGAGTTGCAGATTACATAATGATATTCTTCTGAATTTTACCTTTTATGATGACATAAAGAGGCTAAATCTTCACCCAAAACTTGGTGTGAAAGAGACATTCATGCTCCTTAGATGTGTCAATATTAGTGGTGTTGGTGCTTAGATAAGAGGCATCTAGATCAGTGTTGTCCATCGATGTGAGTTCTGATGTAGACTGCAAGTAAGAATTATTATGCATGACATTCAAAATCATCGTGAGTGGATGAACAATGATGATGGCACCATTTATCACTAGACTTCTTCTTGCCTTTGTTTGAAGTAGAAGGTACATAAGCCTTTGAGTATTGAGTAGTTTTTTGAGGATGCTCACTTTTACAAGAAGTGTTCTACTTCTGTGTATAAGGTTGTGATGTGGAGTTGTGCGAGTGTTGGCCCTTGTGCACTATGTTGAATGAAAAGGTAGGATGTCGATTCATCTTTACCTTAGATTCAATCTTGATGGTGTTATGATATGCTTATCCCAGAGTGTTAGAAGTCAAGAACTCCATATTTGCATGAATATAAGGTGAGAGTTAATTGATTTAATTCAATACCTTATGTTGTTCGCTTAATTTCTCTCACAAGCACACAAAGTCATCATGCAAAGCGATGGTGTAGTCCTCCACTAACTGATCTTTGTGTTGATGAATTTATTAGAACTTGATGTACTCATCTTCAAAGTGTCAAAGAGGGTAATATTCATCCTTCAATGCATCGATAAAAGTCTTCCATGATTCGATTGGAATGTAATCTTGTGCATGATGTGTACTAAAGGTCTCCCACCAGTGAATGACTAGAATGGAAATCTTCAATTCTGTGAAGGTGATCTTCTCAACATCAGTGAAATAGTTGACTGAGAAGTACACCTCAAGTTGTCAAATCCAAGCATCCACTACTTTGGCATCGATCTTACCTTTGAACAGATGGATGTTGAGATTGACTTATAGTTTAAAGGGTGTTTGTTGTTCAAACTATAGTTAAGCATATTGTGGAGATGGACGAGAAAGTTTTAGGTTGAGCTACATCATTAATTCATGAAATTGACCAAAAAAATTAGTGGGTTGTGCCTTCAACATGTTGGCAATGAGCCTTCAAACTTTTGGGGCTACCTGAGGTTACTTCTAAGTGTTAGACATCTTACTTTTGCTATGACATTCATATAGAATTTCTAAAATAGAACTGACTGTTAAACCTTCTCTCTTTCATTTTTATCATGTGGTCATAGACATAGAAAACAATAGAGCTATGTTATAATACCAATGATATACACCATAGGGCCCAGGACCAAGTGTGCAAGTAACAATCGAGTTTTGGTTATGTAGAGTGAATTTGTGGAGGTGTATTTAGATATAACAATCAAACACACATTAAATGGAGTGGAAGTCTTACTTATAGGTAATGCAACTTCTATTCAATAATAGTGAATATGGAGAATAGGTACAATGTGTTACAATGCATGTATTACATAATATATATATGGAACATGTTATCTATGTTATGTTTGTGTATTACATCGACCTGACTGTCTAAGGCCATATGCATATGTTACATATTTAACATTCATGATTACAAAGGGAAGTTAAAAATAAATTGTATAGAGTACAATGAAGGTAGAGCTAGCAAATCTCACCCTCCTTGCATGTCGATGATGGAGCTCCCAACTGGGTAGTGGCCATTGATTTAGTCATGTGATTTCCTAGTTGTTCACTAATGATCATGATCCTAAGAGTCCCAACTGACATCTAATATTAATTAATCTTGAGAGTCTATGTTTATTTGGGGCCACTAGTTGAGGCACGCAATCGAGGTAGCCCGTTGCATAATTGTGCTGAAGTGGGGCCTAATGGAATAGGCTAGTATACAAGCAGATGTCAGTGAGGTGCATAGGATTGTGAGCTAAGAAGTGCACAGTAAGATATGCAGGTTATGATCTGAGGTGATCATCACACCAAAGTCTATATGCAAGTACAATATTTGTGTATGGGGGCATGAGCAAGCTTCTCACAAATGAGTGTGCATGATTACATGAAAGGTACAAGCTCTACATAGATGAGTAAATGAGGAGTGTGTTTAACTACATAAAGGTTATGAATATATAAACTATCTCAAAAACCCCTCTATTAATAGGGAATGCCTACATATCCAATACTCTAAGCGAGGCCTCAAAATTATGTAGTTCTCCTCTATGTGTGGGAAAGTGTGTGCATAAGGGTGAAATATACTATATGAAGATGCATAGAGTGATCTAGTTTGTAATTTGATAAATATCACTTATGGGCTGCTCTTTGAATGCTTCATACCTGTTATATGGCTACTCTTATGCTTGATATGAAAATAGGGATGAATAAGGTAGAGTGTTTATGCAGTTGATTTATTTAGCTTTTGTAGGTGTTTAATTGGTATTTACTAGATGATGAAGTAAAAGGACTAGACTTGTATTTATACTACACCTTTTGAAAATATCTCATGATAGGGTTCAATAAGATAATTAGGCCGACCCCTAGGTTAGATCATTTTGTAATTTGGATGACTTTTGGCTACTAGACACTATCGTCAACAGTAGTGTCCCTTTATGGTTGATAGTGTCCAGAAAGCTAAAAAATAGGTACTAATCTGAAACTAATAATAAAGGATGTTTACAAGGTTTTTAACTTTATTTGTAGTACATGGGACCTAGGTCATTATAATGATATGGATCGAACTAAGAGATAAGCATTTAGGCACAATGATGTGGTGAATGTGAGCCTTTCAACAGTAGGAAGGTCTATAACTAAAGGGTAGAACCCTGATTGATATTTTTCAAATGTACAAGAATGAAATGCTAAAAATATCTAGTTTTAGTATCTATAACCATGTTTAATCCTTTTTAATATTTTGGATAGATAAAGTTTAAAGGGTTAGAATAAATCAATCAATTGGATGAATAAAATTATTCTAAAGCAAGTTAATTAAATTAACTCAGATAACACAATAAATTGAATTTAAACATTTAACAAATATATAAACTATAATGCCAATTAATATTTTGATAAATTCAACATAGAAAAAGATAATGCCTAGCTTGTTTGCAGATGCGCAGGTGGATCTGAGATGTAAAGGTATAAAAATAGGTAGACTGATGCTTAGGATCCTGTTGACATATTTTGGAAATATTATTACCAATTTGATGTACCATAATTTGAGTTCAGAGATTCCTATGAGCATCCCTTAGATGGGATCACATGCTATACTTTTGCTTCCAAATATTCTAATAAAAAATCCAAAAAAAGACAAAAACATACAAATAAATCAAAAATACAAAAATTATTCAACATACACATGTTTACTAGCTCTTTGGCATCTACGTCGTTTACTTTATGATAGTAGATAGCATATAATTTCTTCATGGGTACTTGAGTGTCATACATTCATACACTAGATCTATGATACTTGCACATCTAGATGTTGGGTCTTTCTTCTTCCCACGTGACACACTACATTGGGGACATATGCTTCCTTGATCACGATCAATACAAGTTATATTATTTTATGATCACTTTTACATTATCATGTTGAAATTATATAAAAACACTTACACATGTCTATACTCATTCTTACATGTTACACCGTGTATGTGATATGTTATGTTACATGACAATTTTTGCTAACACATATATGCAAGGACTAGTATGATATGCTTATGTTGGTTACTTATACTTAATTTATTCACATTGTCACTTCTTTGAGTGTAATTATTATTTTTTATTGTCTTGTTTATGGAACATTTGAATGTGGTCCTTGCTTGTAGGCCCTTATGTCATTGAGTGATATATCTTTGTGTGTGGACACTTGAATATTTCCTCCCTTTGAGTGTGTGGAATTTGAACATGCCCCCTTGTTTGCAGTCTCTTTAGACCCATTTTATGTGACATTGAGTGTTCTTGTGTGTGTGCTTGATTATTTTTTAATCTTGTACTATTATATTCTAGATGTTGTCATGATCCATATCATGCATCCTAGGGCTTCTTATGATTACATATCGCAAGCTTAATTGATATAACTACTTAGACATGATACTCATATATTTAACATGATTCATACACGAATAATATAATTATCTTATTCTTTTAAGGTAAGGTGACTATCGGATCCCATTACCCTCACCTCAAAGTTAGGGCATATTAGGGGGGCATGTCATAAAGACTTGACTCCACACACATACACAACTGGCATAATTTGATACAATTTATATGATTTAGATATATATTTGGCTCAGAATCCTATACATTTGGAACCATTTTTACATATTTAAGATAAAGTTTTTCAAATTTATGACAAATTTTATACATAATTATATATCAAAGGTTATATTTTGATATATATTTCAACTTGAGACACCATTTGCAAATACATATTCAAAACATTTTACCAAGAAACACCATTTTTACTAAGAAGCATCTTTTTTATCCTTTCCTATCTATAACAATTGGCTCCTTTGATTAGCACAACTAAGATTCAACATTTTTAATGGCCTTAGTACTATTCCTCTTTTGCAGGTTGAGTTGATTATACCACTTGACTTTATTATATATCCACTCAAGTTGTGTGATTGAGATTCAGTGATCTAATGGTCATGTCAAAACTCATCCTTGCACCAAATTGGGGTCATAATTTTCCTCCAATTTCCCTCTTAAAATCTCCAAGGTTCAGTTATGAACCTCTTTTAGCTCTAATGCTTCATAAGGGAGCATCTTTACCAAAGAAAATTATCGAGGGGCAACATGGTTGCATCAACACATAAGTGTACTCCTTCCTTGATCTGTTTACTTTTCAAGCAGTTCAATCATTCAATTTCAAATTACATGCACTAATTTATATTGTAACACACTCTTGGTTATAGGTCATACACGAGCATCAAATTCACTATGGCATAAGCAAAGGCAAGGTGTGCTTTACACACCCAAGGACAATTTTATTTATTTTAACCTAGTAATTTCATCCATATACTAAAATCTAATCATATATAGCATCTTAGTCTTGTACACTTGATAATTACCAATTGGGGCTCTACCCTTCAATTCTAGACTTTCCTGTTGTTGAAAGGCTTGCATTCACCATCTCACTATGCTTAACTGCTTATCTTATAGATCGACCCTATCATTATGATGCCCTAAATCACCTAAACACTACAACAAGATTAAAATATGATTTATATATTTCATTGTTAGTTACAAACCTTCAATAGTTTTTTATCTTGTCAGACATTATCATCCGAACAAGGACATTAATATCAATGTTAGTGTCTAAATTCCTTATTTAGTGTTCGTACCTCAAAAGTATCCAAATTTCAAATCTTTCAAAATGTAAGGGTTGACTTATTTGTATTAGCTAACACTTATGTGAGATATTTTTAAAATGTGTGGTATAAATAAAAATCAAAGCTTACTCATTACCCATCTAGCAATACCAAGTAAGCACATATTTAAACTCATTTAATCAATCATATAACTAAGTTCTACTTCCCTATTTTTCCCTATTTCTATATTAGTCATAATAAGAGTCATATTACAGGTCTGAAACATTCAAAGACTAGTCCTTGAGCAATATTGGTCAAATTACAATCTAGCTCATTGCATGCCCTTACATATAATGTATTGCACCCTTGTGTACACACAAGCCCACACTTAGGGGAGAAATACATATGTTTGAGGCCCTCTTTGAAGTATTAACTATGTAAGTAACAATCATTGACAAAGGGGTCTTTGAAGTCAGCTCGATTTGATGAGTCCATTAACCCATTTTTTAGAAAGGTGACATGATCTAAGGTGAATAACTAGGGTTTGAGCTATATACAATCATATATATCCTATGTACATGATCCATATACATCAACAAAAAACCCCTATAGTCACATGTGGTTGCTTTTGAATATAACCAATATTTTGTATCGAATAGAAGCATAAAAAAATAGACAAAAACATTGATGCTAACATCCACAAGTCAATGATAGTGTCCAAGCCTCCAAAAATATTATTTCTATAATTTAACGATGGGATCCCGAGCATCAATCTGCTTGTTTCTACACCTGTACATCTTAGATCTATCTACGCATCTATAAACAAGCTAAGTATTATCTCTTATTTATATTGTAATTATCAAAATATCAATTAGCATTACACTTTCTATATTTGATAATTTTCCAAATTTAGTATATTATGTTATCTGAATTAATTTAATTGACCTGCTTTATAATAGTTTTATTCATCCAGCTAACTAAGATATTATAACCCCTTAACCCTTATCTATCCAAAACATTAAAAATGATTGAATAACCACCTTTGGAATCTTCAAAAATTCCACATAGCCGGATTAGGTCTATAGTAGTGCAGACACTAAAATTTAATTAATAAATGTTTGACAATGCTTGTCTTTGACATCTTTGCATTGCTTGGTCAATTTGCCATTTTGATAACCCATAATCTCTAAGAGAGCCTTCAAAGTCTTGCTATTACTATACATATCTAATAAACTTACCTATTTTATCTCTACTCATCCCTATTTGGCATATACTTCATTATCACTTTTGTTTCAGAAGCCTATGCTCATTTTGGACAACAACACACTAGGCAGACAATGACACACTACGACCTTGTCCAGTAGTGTGGCCTTGTCCATAGTGTGGCCTTGTTAATCTTTTTAAAATGACATGCGTCGTAATGGATCTCCCATGTAAATCAATAGATCAGTTATTGAAAGTATTTAAAATATTTTCCCATAAAATCACATGAAGACTCACATTTGAAACCCCCAACACTCTTACTATATCTCACTAACAAAAACCATTAATCTTTTGGGTAAAAATACTTATTACAATTTTGTTGCAATGCCACAGTCCCTACCCAAGTGTAGCCTTGCATTATTTAAAGTTAAATGCATCATTTGTCAAGCATTCTAATCAAATATATTTAGTTACATTTGTAAGATCTTACCTAAAGGGGGAACTACATTAGCTAGAGGCCTTTGCTCTATGTAGTCAACACTCAATCAACAAGGGGTTTCCTAAGGATAACTCGACCATTCTCACATCCCATATGTTCCTCCCTTTTACATTTAATCTTTCTTGTGTGATTGTACAAGGCTAGGATATCTTCTTTATGGGTATTTTGTGCATCAAATCGAGCTTTGCACATAAATAATCAGACATAGGTGAACAAGCTCAGATTTTTAGATACAATACATAATTGGTTTGAACAAAGTTGCTATATCAAACAACAATGAACTACAACCTTGTCTGCCTCATGCGACCTTGTCCTAGTATATAGTGGATATATGTTTTTTAATGCATTTATGTTTGTAGAATATTTAAAATAGTCACAACTCAAAAAAAGTTAAACGTGGTCTAAATTAATTTGTTTGCAAGGACAATTCATTAAACCTAGCCCTAGTTTCTACTTTTAGCAATTTACAACTTCTATAAATTCTTTGGATCTGTATATTTACTACATTTATTCTTATTTAACTTCTTATATCACACTTCAATAGAGTTAATTATTTATTTTAATTAATTATAGTGTGAACATTTTGACGAACCCGCATTTTATTTTAAACACTGCTTGTTGTTTGCTCATTTTTGGCTTATGGTTTTAATTTAATTTCATAAATTCTTGACACCAAAAGAATATAGTCCCTAACCTTGGATATTATCCTTAACACAACGATTTAATTTTTTTGACCTTGGAGTAATCCAACAATGAATTTTTTTGTCTTCTCACCTCGGATAAATACCAACACAAAGGCTCTTTCTTTCAACTTTAGGTTGAATTTTACTATTTTCCTATTAAAAAACCTTTCACTTTATTTTTCATTTGCTTTTGCTTGTTTTAGAAAATGCATTCCGACTTAACTACTATTATGAAGGGTTATGCAATGTTTTGTTTACAGACATTATGGCATGAGGGGTTTACCCCAACACTCATAGCTATAGTACAAATCTAAATATAGACTTTAGTTTCCATGTGCCTCATGGTATATCAAAAATACTTGGGATCCCCTTATTTACACAAATAAGAAGCCTTTGTCATTCGTCTAATTTTAAATTGCACCAATAAGTGGTTAGCTCTGGGAAGTTACTTTCAACTTACCCTCAAAACTAAGTTTAGAGGGTTACCGATATGGTTCTACCTATGTAGTTTGTGCTCTAAAATATTGAGCCGACACTCTCCAATGGATGAGCAAGTATCTCTGAGAGCCTACAAATCATTCAAAACCCTTGCTTGGATCACTTTTTACCCTTGATTTTTGCTTGCATTATCTTCTTAGATAAACAATTTGGTTGATTTTTCTCTTCTATTCATTCATATTGTTGCTTTGAATTATATTGTATGCCTCTAAAGTATAATTCTAGATTAAGTGGTACTTTTTTTTCATATACAGAGCTTCCTTTGATTTCTTTTACACCCACTCCGTACCTTCTTCTTTCCCTTGGCTCTATTTTCATTATGGGGGCATTTTAATTGCCTTCATCCTTATCTTACTTTGCTTTCACATTTTGTTTAGCGTTGTTTGAATCTATTCCTCCTTCCATTTCAAGTCTTTGTTGTTTTTTGTGTCTTTCCAAACTTTTTTCAATTTCACTCATGCATGCTTTACTTTGTAAATATGGAAAAAATACAAAAGCATTCATATATGTTACAAAAATACAAAAAAATCAAAGTATTCCTAACAAATTCAAAACCAAGACCTGTAGGCATACTTTCATGTTGCTGGAATACATCTTTTTCATATGTCATTTATTGTACTATTCAGTATAACATATTTCATTACATTTTCAATACAAAGTGCTTTTCACAAGGTATCTAAGTGTGCAATATTACACATTTTTGAAGAAACATAAAACATTCATATCCATAAGAAGTTGTCTTGATCGAAAAATATTACATATAATCAACCAGGATAATGTTGCACCAATCAGACAACAATGCACTATGACCATGTCCTCTACTGTATTCTTCGCCCTATGCATTTTACATCTTTGATTTCAACTACAACACAATCACATGGACCTATTCTATAATTTTTCATTATAGACCATAAAGCACACTCATATAACATTCATATTTCAAGCTTAAGGCATACTTTTTCATGGTTTCGATACTGGCTAGACCTCTACCCAATAACCTTGCCTAGTTGGGGGCATATCTTTGTTCTATATGAACACTCTTATAGGTTTCATCATCTAAAACCCTTTTTTACATGTTCTCCTATGAAAACATGTCTCTTTTTCATTCATATTTTATATGTATCGTGATGAATATGTTAGTCACTAACATTATACATAGACACATCTGCTCAAAAGATGCTCAATTCAGTTTTCTATGCTTCTTTCAAATGCTTTCCTTCATTACATAACATGCTTCAATTTGTTTACTTCTTGTGTGTGACCCTCGACCTTATGTATGTTCAACATATATCATCTTACTTGTATGTCATCATCATGCCTTGTGTATGGCCCTTTAGCCCTATATGTTTTTGTGAAATTTACATGTCCCTTGTATTCGGATTTTGGGCCTTATGTGTGACATTTATGCATTTTTTTCTAAC
Source organism: Torreya grandis (assembly GCA_037957365.1). Taxonomy (NCBI): domain Eukaryota; kingdom Viridiplantae; phylum Streptophyta; class Pinopsida; order Cupressales; family Taxaceae; genus Torreya; species Torreya grandis. The sequence continues at coordinate 3,583,248 of JARHVA010000068.1, read as the reverse complement.
ACTATGCGACATCTTACATGTCCCTTATATGTGGCCTTTATGTCTCTTACGTGACATTGTGTGATTCTACTTACATGTTTATTACTTGTTATTATAGTTCCATGATGCATAGCATGCACTACTAAGTATTTATTGCATATATCTATAGTGCCATGATACATACCATGCATAAACTATTTATGTGATTCAATGCTCTATTCAAATATGATGCTTACAATACATATATAAGACTTGCAGGTTTTTTACATGCTTCATACACTACTTCAATGTTATATTCATTTACAATAGTGCAATGAAATATCTAAACTTTTCATATGCTTCAATGTTACATATTTTAGATTCTAATACAATTCAAATATTCTCATGTTATTACTTGATTACATCTTTCACAAATGCTCTCACTTTTTCTTTTGAGACAAGTGATTTGTAGGCAAGTTCCCTCATCTTAAAAGAGGAGGCATCATCATGGGCTTATCTCCAAGTTTTCACAAACAATGCATTTTAGATTTGATAGTTTACAATATCCAAAATCAAAATTTTTAGATCATGGTGGTATTTGGCTTGCTTATGCACTCCATTCTTGCAGCTATTTGAGCATAAATACACTTGTACGAATATGGTCACAAGATTTCAAACAGTTTTCAAAATATCAAATCAACACTTTATATAGTCAAGGGGCATGATATGCATTCATGTCCAAGCTATTATGCTACAAAATTTAGATTTCTATTTTTCAAGCAATCAATGTTTCAAGATTTTACAGTTCAAATCTAAATTTGTTTATAGCAATGTGATTCATCTTTTGCAAGTGGATCATATTGGAGCTTGGTGACATTCCATGTCTTGATTGCACTTTATCGAGCCATGTACTAGTTCTCACCTCTTCTTTTAGTTTAGCAAATGGACCATGTTTGACCTTAGTGACGCTTCATGTCTTACTTGCACTTTTAGCAAACCACTTTTTGGGTTTCCACCTCTTCAAAAGCATTACAGAGTACTTTGTGAGGGTTGGAGCACATAATCTTTCCAACTCAAGCATTTGCATCGATTCTTCAAAGTGAGACTTGATCACTCTCAATTCCCCACATGTTCAACACTTCTCCACATGCCTCAACAAAGGGGGCATGCACATCTCCATGGCAAAGACAAAGAGTGTATACATACCCAGGTATCACATTTCATTTACTCTAGTAATTTATGCATCACTAAAATAAGGGGGGTAAAATCTAGACATTGGAATTTAATCACTAAATGCTTGACAATATTTTTCTTTGACATGTTTACCTTGTTAGGTCAATTCGTCATTCTGATAACCCATAATCTCTATGAGAGCCTTCAAAATCTCACAATTACAATGCATATCTACTAGACTTCCCTATTTTTATTTTTATTCATCCCTATTTAGCATATACTTCATTCCCATTTTTATTTCAAAAGCCTATGTTCCTTTTAGACTACAATGCACTAGGTAGACAAGGATGCATTGCAACCTTGTCCAATAGTGTGGCCCTGTCCACTGTGTTTTAACGACCATCTTTTTAAAATGACATGCTTTGTAATGACTCTCTCGTGTAAATCAATAGGTCAGTTATTAGCAATATTCAAAATATTCTCCTATAAATCACAAGGCTCACACTTGAAACACCCAACACTCTTATTAGCACTCACTAGCAAAAAACATTTATCTTATGAGTAAATACAATTATTGCGATTATGATGCAACACCACAGTCCCTAGTGAAGTTTAGTGTTGTTTTATTGCAGGTTAAAGGTATCATTTGCAAAACATTACAATCAAATATTGCTAGTTGCATTAATGTGATCTTCTCTAAAGGAATAACTACATCAACCTGAGGCCTTTGGGCTATGTAGGCAACACTCAGTCAACAAGGGGTTTTCTAAGGATAGCTTGGCCATTCCCACATCCCGTGTTTTTTCCCCCTTTTGTATTTGATCTCTCTAGTGTGCTTGTGCAGGATTAGGGAATTTACTTTACAGGTTTTCCATGCATCAAATTGAGCTTTGCATAGAAACAAGTCGTCTACAAACAGAGGCAAACAAACCCAAATTTTTAGTTCTAACACAATCTATTTAGACAGAGTTGCAGTAGTAAATTTCAATGCATTACGACATTGTTTGCCTCCTGCGACCTTGTCCCAGTGTATAATAGATCTCTATTTTCTGATACGTTTGGGTTTATAGGTTATGTAAAGTAGTCACAACTCAAGAAAGGTTGAACACAATATGAATTAATTTGTTTGTAGAGACAATTTTCTAATCTTAGCCCTTTTTTTTTTTAGCAATTTACAACTTTTGTAAATTATGTAGATCTTTGTATTTATTGTATTATGTCTTATTTAACTTCCTATATGAGATTTCAATACTTTACATTTCTAATTAGAGTTAATTTTTTATTTTAATTAATTATAATGTAAGCAAGTACTTAGTCTTAGGTCCATACAACTAATCTATGTGTCAACGTCAAACCATACTCTTCATTACTCTGCCAACGTCTCTACTACTTGTGCACTGACATTTGCATGTGTGATGCACCCGACCCCTGTTAGGCAAGAGTTGTCATCTTGCTATGCTCATGTCGTGCAACCTTGTAAAACTATGCATGGTCTAACTTGCGTAGTCATGTGTAAATCAAGTCTTTGAGCCTTACTTGTGCACCTCCTTCATTCTTGCACATTTATTCCTACTTTACTTCCTCATGTTGTATTTTTTGCTCAAATTCCTCTATGCCTCTGCACCCTTTGTGCCTATTTTTTTCAAAACTTTTCTTAGTCATTGTAGGATTACTCTATGCTTAGGATGCTCCTATATCATTGTGCAAGTTAAAGCATTTACCATACAAATCTGAATGTAAAAGAGAGATTGATTGCATTTACTATTTATATAAATGACAAAGCAAAGAGGGGAGAGAAGATACTTAATTGATACTTTATTTTTATTACTTATTGCTTGTGTCGTAGTCCTCAAGATGACTCTGCAATAGATTTGTAACTGTTTGGATCAGGAGATAGACATTTAAAATATGCATGGACACTATCGACAAAGCCCTAACACCTATGACTACTGATATTGTTCACTGTCTGTTGACACTATCTAGGTTGACTCTGCCCATAGGGTCTACCACAAATAATTGTGTTTGCATTTCTAGATGATTTACGTATGCTCTCTGGTCCTTGGTTTTGTGTGCAACCCCTGATTTTGCCTCTATTTTCCTTGAAACCCTAGCTTCACTTTCAATACAACATAAACTTATAAAAAAGGGTCAGAAAGATGGGTTGGACAACCCCAACCACTCCTCGCCAAGTGCTTAACCATTGCTTATGTTCTAATACTCATAAAGAGTGTTCAAACTATACATATTTCTTCCACCTAGATGTATGTGTGCTCAACAATGATCCACTAAAATGAGATACAATGCTTTGGTTTTTGACGCTTGACAACATACAATTTTGACCTTGCATTTGTATTTAGATTTGGCTTTAGGGTTGTTTGTTGAAGGGGTTTTTAGATGTTTATTCTTCTATAGTAGAAGTATCTAAAGGAAATGAAAATAGATTTCTGAAACTTGCCAGGACTTTGCCCAAATGAGTGTTAGATACATATGGCCGCCATTACGTCCAACATGACCCCACTCAACCACCAGCTTAAATTTCTTCTCCACAATAGACGCACAATATCTGGCCATCAACATTTTTTGGTACCGATCCCATGGCGAAGCGTCGGGGCCTCTTCACTGGAGCATCACTCCTCCCAGCTTTCTTGGCCGCCCTGCTCCCGCGGCCAGACCCCAGGAATCTCTGGTGGTACATAGCCCTTCTCTCAGCGTTAGCTTTGATAGGTCAAGAAATCGCCCGTTCCTCCGCCCTGGCCGCTGAATTTGAGGGCTTCGGCGACGAATCCGACGAATTCGATGACGAAACCTCCCCTGCACAATTCCCGTCCATTAAAACCAGGCCTACCCCAATCAAACTTACCCAATCCGGGTTCGAAACGGATCGTGGCCCTCCACACGAAGAACAAAATACACCAAACCCTACAAACCCTGAAACCGCCGAAACCCCAGAAGTCCCCGAAGCCCCCGAAACCTTAAAGCCTCCGCAGGCTAGCACCAAATCTTCTCAGTATGATTTCTGGGACGAGGACGAGTTCGAAGGACTTCCTGAAGACACTCTAACCCAAACTCCAAACCCTAGCACTAACACTAATTCCAAACCTAGCCCTAAGATTACTCCTCGGCCTCCTGCGGGGCCCCAGTCGTATTACATCGAGTTCTTCTGCGTCACTTTCTTGATTGCATTTGCTGTTAACTTTTTTCTTGGGAGGCGGGAGAATGAATCGATTGCACTTGCCTGGGCTGCGCAATTTGCTACAAAGGACGGGATTTTCGAGAAGAATTTCAGTCTGTTGGGCACCGGGGATGGAAACGATACGCCACTTTTACTCAAGGAGGGACAGAATGTGTTCAAGTTCTACGCCAGCGGACGACGATACTGCCAGGTAGGTGCAATTTTAAAGAATTATGCATTGTCTTTGAATTTTGAGATTTTGTGTTTTTGGCTGGTAAAAATCTTGGGTGAGGAAATGGGCCCCTTTGAGGTCACACTTCATTGCACAGTATTGACACGCAGACTCGGTTTGGACATAGCAGCTCCATTTTGGGCTAGTTCAAGCAAATAAATTAGCACAATTTCTGGGAATTTAACTCCTTAATAATTCCGTTTTTACTCTTTTGAGATCCTTAAAAACAGGTTTTTTGATCTTAGAATGAGGGATGAAGCAGGAGCATCCCAGCTTTATATTGTTTTCCTTTATTTTTTTGGTGTTTTATAATTGAGTGGCGTGTCTACCATGTTGACGCTCACTTGGCTCTGGAATTGGTGTGTTTTCTTGATACCTGACAGATCTCGAAACTATGCTCAAATGTACCCCATTACAACACAACATTGGAATTTTGACGTCTTAAACTTTATTTATTGTAGTGCAATTTTTTCTGTTTCTCTGTAAGCTACTTGCAGGGAAAAGGCACAGCTAAAACTTAAAATAAAACCCTAATCTTCTAGAATACATTATGTTAAACCTATATAAGTATAATCAATGCAATGACAAAACACACACTCTTATCCTTGCTGTTTTTTACAAGAGCAAGGAGGAATTGAGGAGGCAGCCATTGCAACAAGAAGTTTGGAGGCAGCCATTGTTTGTTTTTTTCACGAGCAAGGAGGAATTCAGCAGTAACCTGAAGAGGAATTTGTCTTTGAAGTCTGAACATGGGCTATAACACATGATATGTCAAATGATTCATGAGCATGTGAACATGGGCTATAAACATGATATACCACATGATTCATGAGCATGTGAAATTTTAAGCATGTTGATGTTTTGAACTTTCATGAATACTATATTTTTAAAGTGTTTTATCTTTTCTGGACAAAAAATAAGTATTATTATATTTATATATTTTTTTATAGTATACTGTATGGACATTTCCGAACCAAAGGTTTTTGAAAGTCTACTTATCTGCATTTTTGGACCCTTTTCCGTTTCCTGGCAACATCGTTTGCAAGTCTTGGGTGAGATTGTGGGTTTTATACAATATAGTGTGAGGTAAAGCTTGGACAACATTTTAAAGATTTGTAATAATGGGTCACCGATATTATTCTATTTATGAAGGAATATTTACATAAAGTGAAGCTTACATCTGTAGGCTAAAAATATTACAAACACTTTTAATGTTTCTGACTTGATACTTCCAACTGTCTAGCTAATTTTTAGTTTATTTTGATCTACCCATTGTCCGAATAATTACAGTAACCCACTTGTGTATAGATGCTGACTGATTTTATTGCTAGATAACCCTAGCTATCATATTAAATTACTAACTGTAATGGATGTCATCATCTGTCAGGCTCAAATTTACCCCAGTAGACTAAAACATCTACTTTTTTAAAATATTTTCTCATTATTATTTTTTTAGCTATTTATTTTTGCATAAATCAATCTAAGAAGAGGTTATGGGGTGGTCTCGGTGAGTATGACTACATTCTCCATTCATAAGATTTGTAAATATAATGAATGTATCCCATAATCATTTCACCTCAACATTCCTGCATGTCCGCTAGTCTTTTTACAGTGAGTAGATGTTAACTTGGGTCACATTCTTATGAATGTATGTAAGTTCCATTACACCACAACCTGTTGGTGTTTCTAAAGTTTTTGTTTAAATCTTTGATAAATTGCCCCCTTCTATAATCCACAACACAAGCATAGCTCCCACATGGATGTCACAGTCTGGTATGTTGGGGTGTGTGATACCTAGTATTGGATGTGATATATTATTCAATTCACAATCATTAACGGGTCTTTTGAGGATTTGAACTTAGGCTCGATGTTTTCAGATTTAGGGGGCTCAAACATTCTAAGTGTATGGGAAGCCACTACAATCTTCATTTACTTGGAGAGTGTTCCAAAAATATCAAAAAATGGCTAGAACAAGAGTGAAAAAATGCCACTTAGTTTATTTATATGAGCACATAAATAAACAAGACGAGGGCTAAAAAGCCCCAACAACCTTTCTATCCAAATGGTGGTTCATACACTCTATGAAGGGAATAACCCCATCAACTACCTAACCATCTAATCACTCCACCAACAAAATACTTATTCATTTTACCCAGTGATTTAGGTTTACATTCAAAACATAATATATCTAACAATAATATATACATAAACTCATATAAGATAACTTTTGGATTAACAGTGTATAGTCCTTGATTCAAAAGTAATGAAACCAAAAATATGCCTGAGCAAGCATCACTGTTGAAGATAACCTATGAAGTCGTTACAACCTGCTACCTTCAATCACCGAGGTTTGATAAACTCATGGTTTGAACTACATGAGGTAACTACCCAAACCTTGTGACAAACAAAGCTTAGTATCTTTACGTTGATCACTTATGTCGGCACCTTTGACAATTTCCTATTTTTTCTGCCTGACACCTTGTATCCTGTGGCTATTTCTTCCTCTGCAGCCTCATGCTCCCTGACACATACCTGATGTCTGAGTGTGTCTTGCACTTTATCATCCTCTGATCCTGTACCTGTACCTGTAGTGTGCGACATTTGTGTAATGCTCGAGTCATGCTGATCATTGTCTCTTCTGAACCAGTTCATGTTGTATGAAACATCTGTGTTATGCTCCATCCTTGCTGACCACTATTTACGCACGGTCCACTAGCGTGAACGTCCTCTCATCTCTGTATGGCACTTTCAACAATCCTGCTTATAGCTCAAAATCTGGCCACATCATCTTCCTCCTGTTAGATGAGAGCTGGGAAGTCAATGCAACTTAACATTATTATCTTGCTCCATATAACTCCAATCTCTATGCAAAAGAAAGCATATTGATACATGTCTAAAAACAAAAAATACTATCATGCCTTTAAACCATTGACTTATTTCATGGGCTAGCAGCGAACTCAAGATGGGTCTTTGGCTCTTTCTTCAAATCCACAATTGGAAAAATGTGAAATCTTGAAACATTTAATATTTATTACCAACTCAATCTGCAATTCATTGAACAATTGTGCAATACGAGTCAATTAAAACCAACAATACTTGGATGCGAGCAAGGAAATTTTTTAATATAAGTTGACAACCCATATATCTCCTTTACTAAAAAATTTTATGCCTCCCGCAGACAAATCCACTTCATAAACAAAATACAAAGACGCTTACAAAATTTGAAAGATTCCTTTTCATATGTTTCAATTTGTTTGAAATAATAAATAAACAAGTCTTTCAAAATAACTATTTTGTACAAAATAACTCCCACTTGTGCAAACAGCTTCTCTTTCAAAATATTTGTAGGGGATTCGAATTTGAAACCTTGGGATATTTACCCCAAAATGTTAAATGATTGTTTCAGTGCTTACAAATTTGATAAAATTGTTAGAATAATATTATTTGACAAAATGTTCTTTTGTATTTGGCATTAAAAAAATTCTTGAAATGCATTTAGAAAAGTTTTGAACCCATGACCTGTTAAGTTTTAACTGTTTAATTGAAAATATTCACTCCAACCATTTTGATCAATTCAACTATTCATTTAACCATAATAGCAGGGATACACGTTTCCTACTACCATGGATGCGGCTTGGAGATGCATACACGTCTCTAGTATAGGAGATGGGTACATAATTATCGTCCGTTCTTGGAGTCATTTGTTGGGGGTGTTCGACATCTTTTCAACATTTCCTCAAACCCTAATCGTGTCCCCTGAAAAATACACTGTCAAAAACTGAAAAAAAACTCTAAAGGCTTTTAAACTTATAAAAATGTACAAAATCTGCTTATTATTGATTTGTAGAGGCCAGATTGTGGAGATGTTGCTAGATTTGCAGAGAAGTCATCAGATGTGCTTGAATGCTGGATTTTGTGCGTGGAGTGATGTTTGGGCTATGGATTTAAGTCAATGTCTAGACAGTCTTTGAATGGCACTTAATTGTCGTTCGATGGGGAAGTCCCGTCTTTGAACGACTTTAGCATTTTAATTTTGAACCACGACCCTTGCTATTCAAATGAATCCACGACAATGACGTGGTTTTTATATTTTACTTATTTATTTATTAAAGTTTAAGCTATGTTATCGGATATGCCCCAAACGGCCCCCCCCCCCCCGCCCCCCTCCCCCCCCGCCGGCCTTGGGAGTGTGGGGAAACGCTCCCCTGATACAGGAGCGTGGGGAGAGCGCGGGGATATGCCCAGGGAGCGCCCCTAGGATGTGGATATGCCGGGATATGTCTGGGTGATGTATCCTGGCGTATAATGCAATTACGATTATTATTTTTTTTTCAATTTTGCTTAATAAAAAGTCAAACATGGACTTTAAAAAACAAAAGAAAGTATGAAAACCTCTCTGCAGTTTCAGTGGCTGGCTGTGTTTGACTGTTTTCAAAATGTGAGCCTCAGTTGATTCATCTATATCTTCTTTATTAGGGCTGTATACAACAGCTGTGGAGGTTGCCAGAGCAAGTCAGCAAGTCTTCCAGTTATTGGATCGCGTTTCGGCCTTGCCAAAATAAAGGAAATAAATGTCTATAACATGATCAAGATGAGGGAGAGGTTGAAATCAATTATGTCTTTTTTTTGCTTATCCTTTATGTCCCAAAAATATGGTTCTCCAGGACTCTTTCTGTGCAGTACATACAATAAGATCATTTGCACTGGTATAATACAAAAGCTCAACTTGTGAATAAGCTCAAAGAAGAGAACAGGGCATAGTCTTAAGTTGATTTAACACCAGGTCATCTCATTGTAATCTTCACCAAACTGTAGAGTGTGGATTTTATTTTGTCTTTATTTTTGTCCATACTGGTAAGTTGTAACATTTGCATTATGTACTTGTAATAATAAATAAGACTAATCTAAATCCGACAATTGAATATTATGATATTTGGCATTGAAATATTAGTATGTTTTGTGGTTATTTAACTTATTATGTTTCTTCTATGCATATTATGTGGTTAATTTCGCTTATGTCTATATTTTTTTATTTTTTAATATATATTATTTGTATTGCCGTATCCCAATATTCGATTCTCGTACCCGTACCCGTATCGATAATGGAGAGTTTAAGTAATAAAATTTAAAGTTTTAGTTTTAACTTTTTTATTTATTTAATTTATTTATTATATATTTTATAATTCATAATTTATTTTTTAACAATTTAAATTTTAGTTTATAGGTTTTTTAAATTTAAAAGGAGTTATTGTTAATAAATTAATATTATTAAATTTGTAAAATCTCTAATTATTATTATTATTTTCCCCTTGGAAAAAAGTTGTAACTAAATATTAATAATGAAAAATTGCATTACATAAATAATTTTCAGCATTCCAAACGAAAAATTTTCAAACAAAGAAGAGCGTGGTTACTCAATAGAAAGCACCCCAAAGGGTGAGAAAACGCAGAAACCCCTCCATAGGAGGGAGAAAGTCAACACTTAACAAAGTGATGACAACAACTAAAAGCTCACTGAAAAGTGAAAACGCCAACAGCCAAATGTTAGATTCCATAGGAGGGAGAAAGTCAACACTTAACAAAGTGATGACAACAACTAAAAGCTCACTGAAAACCCCAACAGCCAAATGTTAGATGTAATGGGAAATATATGCCATAGACTCTTCAATCTTGCCCTTTTTACCTTTCTTCTTTTTGACATCCTGCCACACGCCTTGAGAGGCCACCATTGTGACTATTTGCATATTCTAGGAATAAATAGAAGTGTTTGAATTCAAGAGTTCTGTAATTGGATGGGACATCAACTCCTTATTTGAATGTTAATTCTTCGATTTGTGTACTCTCTTCACTTCCCCTATTGGGTTCTCATTCAAATTATTCCTCAATGTGAATTTTTTTCTTCTCCTGCCACTGTCACAGGGATAACTTCTTCATAATTGGCATCTAGCACTCCATGATTGTTAATTTCTGCCTCTGCGGTAGGTCGATCCCTCGCCACTTTAGTCTCATCTTCCTCTGCTATCACTTGTTCCAGAAAACTCCATCGTTTGGATGTTGACTTTGCCCTTTTTTGTTTAGAAGGATGTGTTCGTCTCATAGGACAAGTAGCATGAAGATGTCGTGGAAGCCTACAAATACGACTTCAGAATGCCGTATTCTCATAATCTAGTTCCTGAATGTGTCGAAGATTCCCACATCTTAGAGTCACTTTATATGGTAGGCCCTTGCTGAGATCTATCTCCATGCAGATGCGAGCATATGTACATAAATCTGCAGCTGCTTTCACATTGTCATCTTTGATGAAAGTGCCCAAAGAGTTTCCAGTCTCCTCTAAGGCAAAGTAGAAATGTAGTGGGAGATTGGGAAGACAAACCCATATAGGCATTATGATAACAAAATGTGAATTTGAGTAAAATTTGATTGCTTGGCCAATCATCTTTTAATAAAGAGACAAACGTTTGCTGTAATTTAATATTCTATTTAAAAACTATGATTGCCACATGTTGATCGTTTACTAAAAAAGGTTGAATGAACATTGTTAGTTGAATTACAACCACATGAGATTTGTTTCAAGCCATAAATGACTAATGTTTACCTCATTATTTGCAAGAAATCTCCATGAATGTAGCATCTATTCCATCAGACTTCAAAACCATTTCTCCACAGATTTGCTTTACAATACAATGCTCTTCAATGAATAAATAACATAAACAACTAATTTAATGTTTAAAAAACCATTAGAAATGCCATTCCAATGACTAAATTAACTTTTACGTTAATGGCAGCTTCATATGTCAAAGAAGTTGGAGGTTCACACTTAAACTTACAAAACCAGAGTGCTATCAGGATACACAACTCAACAAACACCGTAAAGAACACAAGGAGACTTGTGCTTCACTAAGGCATTAAAGGAGCTTCATGCCAACCAAAATATGCAATATCACCATCCAATGAGGGTGTTCTTGCAGATTGCTTGTATTAAGGCCAATGGATTTTTTCTTGAAGATAGAGCACATCCTACTAGTAGTGCTTCCATTCATTATTATCAGGCAGTTTTCACAGAGACCCTCTTGTCTCATGATATATTAGAAAATGCTACAAAATAATAAAAGCAATTGTAACCCCCTGGTTTTAGATATTACACTGTTGTACTCCTTGTCTTGAGGTCTCTCATGCCAAAAATACAGTTAACATGCTGTCTACTTTGAATTTTTCTGTCGCAAACCTTTAAAGCATCTCAAAATTTCTCGACATCAATTACTTTTTATGGTTGCTTATGGCATCTTCATGAGATTATTTTCTTGTTCCTTCTCTTCTGTAATATATCTGCATTCTCTTGCATCCAATCCAACATGTACCCATGTACAAGACGAGATGATAGGTTTTAAGAATGATAACGGACCACTCTTGTTACATGGATCTGATATAAATGATATATCGTATAGCTATAATAAGAGTGTGAACAAATGCCACTTATTTTCTTAATAAAAACATTCAAGTAAACAAGGTGAGGGCTAAAAATCCCTGACAAGCTTTCCATCCAAATGGTGGTTCATATACAGTAGCCTCCCTAACCACGTAGTTACCCAACTGACAAACTATCTAATCACTTTAATGAGTGTGATTTAGCTTTACACTTAAATTTTAAAACATAAAATTAGAACATAAAATTGCTTAACAGTTATTAATCCATAAACTAATATAAAGTAACTTTTGGATCAATAATCTGATGAATCAATTTTTAATTAATGCAGGCTTTTTTTTAAAACTAGCTGACGGAATGAAAGATGTACATCTGTCCTTCAATTCAAACTAAACAGAAGCTACTGAATTAAAGAAAGATATAAGAGCAAATAATAATGGCAGGTGCCATCTTTTTTTTGTTGCATATATTTATGTGTATATATGTATATTTTTCTTTATAAACAGATGTATGCATACATTCACACAACATGTGCATATGCATGTGTTTATATATATACACACATAAAAGGAAAAGGTGTTTTTTTAGGCCACCAGTAAGCGGCATGCCAGTTTAGCATGAGGCCGGTATTTATTTCCATTTAACCTATACATTGTTCGTTTTGTATCCCCCATTTTTTCATCTCATGACCAATTCTAAGAGTAAACCTGACCTTGCCAATCCATCATTGTGTGTGTGTTTATCATTGTTCAACCAAGGAGTTTGCAACTTTGTTTGGGTTGAATCTTTGAATTGAGTTTTCAAATTTACTTAAGTTTCAACTAACATCACATTCACTAAAACTGTAAAAGCCTGAACAAGCTCCATGGTATGCCAAATGCCATTTAAATAATAGAAATGGACATAAGAAAACTAGTAAGTCGAGCTGAACTTAATTCTTGCATCCCTGCATTTGTTTGGTTTTCTTTTGTCTTATCTTCAGGGAGGTCCTTCAGGGGACTGAAACTGGTGGCCTTATTATTGAAATTGCAGGTGTCTCATCATTCTTAGAGGCTTTAATTATCGGTTTTTGACTTTCCCCATCTTAAATTAATTGTTATTTAGCTTCCTTTCCTAGCAACATACATTTTTTTCAAGTTGTCTCATTTAGACAATTGCTTTTATTTATTTTTGATTTTTTATTTTTCATTTCCCAACTACCCGACTACACTGCACTTCATTGCTAATATCTATAAATAGCGACCTGGGTCTGCAATCTAATATTATTATTCTCTTATTTTGATGATTGTTTATGGAGTGTGAACCGAAACGTTGATTTAAAAATCTTTTACAAAGTTTTATCCAGAAATCTTCGTCTTTCAATTCTTGGACTTTGGAAACACAATCTCTCCTATAGGTGCATTTGTTTTTTTGGGAATAACATTTCTTAAAAGTTTGCTGATTCTTTTCCAATGTTCTATGTTGAATTCCACATTTTCTTTGGAGGTGTTTTTTCAATTTGTTTAATATTTTTTTGTTTTCTACAAGGTTTGGGAATTCTCAGTGGTATGTTTGATCAAAGTCTAAAGAGTATTCATTACAAGTTCTGTCAATTTTTTTTTCCAATGCTGATTTCTCAAATAGTTGGTGGCAATTTGAAAATATATATTCAATTTGTGAAAGATTTATATATTTATACAAATTTTCGTGAAATCACATTGAATATTTTTTTATTTTTAATTTTCAATTTTAGGAGCTCAAAGGCAATCTATTTATTTTTCTTCAGTCTCTTTAAGATCTAATGTATTATAAAAAAATAAGCAAAATCTTTGCAAATTATTTCTAGTAGTGAATTCTCAGATTTTTTAGTTTCTTGACGGTCTAAAGCAGTCCTTTCAAATTGTTTAATATTTATATGTTCTATGCAAAATTTAGTGTAATCACAGTGAATAGTATTTCAAATTTGCACTCGCAAATTATTTATTTTGGTGACGATGTATAACTATCCTTCAATTTGGTTGAGATGCAAATTTGAACTTCCAAATTTTTGAGTTTGGTGACAATGTATAGCTATCTTTCAATTTGTTTGAGATTGGTCTGTATAATAGAGAACCTGGCAAAAGCTTGGTGACAATGTATCACTATCTTTCAATTTATTTGACATTGGTTTGTTTTGTAAATAACTTGGTGAAATCCTGCCATTATTTTCCAAATATTGAAATCTCAGATTCTAGAAAATGGTTACAATCTAAAGGTATATTTTCAATTTGTTTAATATTAAAATGTTTTGTACAAATTTTGTTTAAGTTTCAAGATAAGATTTATAGAAGGGAGGCCAATATTTATTTTTAAATGGTGAATAATATGTTTTTGGAAAAAAGTGAACAATTTCTGAATGTTATCCACTAAAATTTTGTCTACTGGCAGGGATTGCTGGCCACCATGGAGCTGCAGAGCAGGCATGATCTGATTTCGAGGATTTATAACTTTATTATTCCTTGCAAGGACGAGATTAACATTGAGGTATATATGAATGAGGATAGTATGGATCAGGTTGTTTTTGCATTGGCTAGGAAGAAGGCAGCCAAGAGCATGCACAAGGAGTCTAAGGATCTTCAACATTATGCGAATTTGGTTACACCACCTTCAAATCGGAAGTGGGTCACCGAGGAGCTGGTTGCCATCTCTGAGTCAAGGGAGGTTTCCTCAGACTTGATCACTGATACTGTTCTTGATCAGGTAATAAATGCAAAAGAGCTGTTGTTTCATGGATAATTTTATGGAGTGGATTTTTGTTTAATCAGGATGATTAATAATATATATATATATATATATATATATATATATATAATTCTATAATATAATTATATGCAAAGGCTTCAGGACAAATGACCAAAAAAGCATATTCCAAATTTTGTCCACTCTCAATAAAAATTTACCAGCTGATTAGTCATTTTTTCAAAAAAAATGGGGTGAAATTAGTAAATAGAGAAAATAGCCCATAAACTGTTTTTTGATTTTTGATATAATTTTGTTCGCTGGATCATCATGATTTGGCCTTTTCCAAGAATTGAATTTCTGAATTTGGAACCTCTTTTACCCTTTCATGGTTTTTTTTAGCCATGCCAAACAAGAGGACTATATGGTTATATCCACAGCATTTAGATAAAGTATGGTGGTATTGCTTTGGTTTAAAAGCCATGTTACTATATTAACCAAAAGCTGATATTAGATAACTGTAGGGTTCTACCTTGCTATGCAGACCAATAAAACAGAGACTACCAACATTAATGGGCTTCCAATTAGTGGGCTTAGAGTCTGGTGTGCGTGTCTGGAAGATTGACATGCAGAGTTGAGTTTCAATCACTCGTATAATCGAAGGCCACCCCACCTCCATTCCCCCTACCCACGTCGCTCCCAAAACAACATTACTGGATAGCCAATTTGCTCTGAGACATGTAGATGACTGCTATTATTCTAGTCTATATTTATTATTAATCATGCTAAGTCCATCGGTACCAGACAGACTAGATATGAAAAAAAAAAAAAATTAAAAACTTAATACAACAATACCCAGGGCCATCATTTTGGTTTTTTGTAAGCTGCATCTGTCAGACGCTTGATATGGCACAAGCTTCTGAGTATGGGGAACTTCATATGGGGAAGTTGGAGAAGAGCCCTCTAATGCTAATTGTGTCCATGTTCCTTTTCCTGTGTTTTCCAATCCCTATATTGCCGCTCTCTAGTCTTAGAGCTTATATACTTCAGATCCTTATATTCTCCATAGTTAAATTCTTCACCAACTTCATCTGTTTCCTTCCCTTTGACTGTGACCACTCCACCAACAAACCCATCATATTTCTTGTCCAGACTTCTGATATCCTGTGTGATCTGCTGATGATTTTTTTCCAGTGTATCCTGAATGGTATGTTAAAGGCAAATTGCTATTACTTTTCTTGTTTTATTACTTCTGGACCTCTGGTAGAGAAATATTTCCCGCCCCGGAATGTCTGGCTACTCCAGCAATTGGAAGCCAAAGTACTCCCCTGTTAGTTCCTTGTGAAACCCTGAACCCTTCGTAGCCTCCCCTTACTATTTCAGCTATTCAGAGCTTTCCCCTGCTCCATTGAAAAATACATTTAATTCCTTAAGAAGAACTCTTCACAGCCTCCCATATTTTTTCAGCGATTCAGAGCTTTCCTCTGCTCGATCTAAACATACCTGCATTCATCTTCTTCCAGGAACCTAGACTCATCATCAACCGACAAGAATGTGCTTTATGCCCGCTGCTCCGCTCTTTCTTACTCTTCACTGATTTTCCCTTGTGAGCTATAACAGAGAGTCGAGCTAAACCGAAGCTGATTGTCTTAATTGCATTTGACCTGCAATTTGATTTTGCTCATCTCTTAACTAACGATTTTTTCTCATTATGAGTTTAATAATGTTTTAGTGTACTTGCTTTTATAGATGTTACACATGATATCTGAAGTGTGTTGCACTTGATGAATATTGCCATTTTTGAATGAAGTATATATTATTCCTACAACCCAAGTAGGAATGCTCTTAACTTTTAAGTTATTATTTACGTACTCTTTTATCTTATAAGTTTTGACTCACATAAGAAATAGTGCGCATAGTTGAGTTGTTTTTGGTACGTGCTTATATATATATATATATATATATATATATATATATATATATATATATATCTCGACTGGTTTGGACCATCTCAAAGATTTTATGAATAATTCAGGTGGACGTTGTTGATAATATTTCTTTGAAATCACACGGTGATTAAAATCTTTAGACATTATTAAAATTTATTTACACTGATCTATTTATTGTAGGACAGTCTGATAATTGTCAAGATTTAAGTTTTCCAATTTGAAATACAGTGAAAATGATTTTTAAGGGCTAAAGTCTAGTCAATGCTCCTTGAGTATATGTATTGGGCTATTGGATGCAAGTATCACAGAAAACTTCTCTAAAGGTTTATACTGTTAGGTTGTGGAGCTAAAAGCTTCACCAGGATGCAAACAGGGGAAGTTACGGAGGATGCAGAGTTGCGGGGAGTTGCAGAATCAGTTGTAGGAAAACCGGCGTCGGTCTGATCAACCGACGTCGGTCAGATAGCAAAGAGGAAGCAACCGGCGTCGGTCACCAGTCGGCCGACATCGGTCATGGAGGAGCCGACGTCGGCACCCTGTGCGAGAACAGGGAGTTTGCATGTTGATCTGAGAGAGTCTATTTTTGGACTGTTTGTTTGCATGTTGAAGGTTAGTCCTAGTCTTGAGTTGTGTGTCTAATTATTGTAATTAGGTTAGTCTAATTATTGTAAGCATGAGATCTATATATGGACTCATGCGCAGTATTGTAAACTTGTAGCTAGTGAGTAAGAGAGCAATAAGCTCCTTCAGAGAGAAGAGAGCAATGGTGCGTTCCTCCTAGTGCCACAGTACCAAGGTGGTATTGGTTTGGAGAATCAGCAGGGTTCTTCGTATGTGTATGATTTTGGTCAGCATTTGTGCATGATTTTCTATAGGAGATTTACAATGGTGAGTAAGGTCTAGTGATTTGCAGGTAACAGCAGAGAGCAGGAGATCCACTTGGAGTACGGTTGTGTACTTAGTGTACTGGCAGCGTGTTACTGACTAGTTGGAGAGGTGAACATCAATTCTGTATTGGAGTTGATTGTTGTGACCAAGAGAGAGGGAAGAAGGTCTTGAGGTGTGGCGAACTTTTGAGGTGGAAGAAGAAGTGGCGTCTTCTTTATTGTATATTTTTCTGAGTGATTATTAATACAATTGTGTATTGTCTCTCAATTCCTGTGTTGTTTCGTATTTCTAGTTACTTATTGATTCTGGTTAAATTTCGTGTTTAGTTGCTTATACAGAGTAATCATATTTGTGCTCTTATTGAGGGAGCAAGAACCTGACACAGTGGGATCAGAGCATATTTATTGTTCGAGGTTTACCTGACAAGTGGGATCAGAGCATATTTATTGTTCGAGGTTTTCCTGACAAGTGGTATCAGAGCTTTTGGTTGGGTTGACTAACAGGGGGTTTCAGATTTGGTAGTATTTTTTATTATAGGTCACTCATAGGGGTTTCAGATTGAGTGGGAGTATAGCAATGGCAGAAAAAAGTAAGCTACGAATGGAGAAACTGAATAGCACGAATACTCTGATTGATGGAAAGGAGCAGGTAAAAAGAGATTGTTGGTCGGTAGAAGATCAACGCGTAGAAGCATATGTTGCAGGTGATGTTGCACAGGATATTCTGGATAAAGTGGAATCTTTGTTTACAGATTCTTTTGCCTCTTTCCATGCAGCGCGAAATAGAGCATCTTTTCATGGGTATGTCTTTGGAGACTTTGGAGAGATTTATTTAGGGGTTGGAGAGCCTTGTCAGATGATTGACGAAAGAGAAGTGAAGCTGAAATTGCAGACGGATGACACACTGTGGTTGAAGGAAGTCATGCAGGTACCAGTCTTGGAGATGAGTCTAATTTCTTCAGAAAATTTGGGTGATGAGAGATGCACTGTAACTCTCACAGCGGATTCACTTGAATTAGATGGTGGTAAGAAAGTAGGTATCTTTTATCTATCTACTTATATTACTGATTCACCTTCTGTTGCAGAGATGTGGCTTCATGGGCTTGGTCACATATGTAGAAGGAGAATGCAGGTTTTGAAGCGGAAGTCAGATATCTTTGACAAGCTAAAGAACTGGAAAGCCTTGGTGTTCATGGAGGAGATGACGGACAGAGATCAGGTGAGGAGATTGAATTATTCTGAGCAGAGCAGGGTTGATTTGATCAGGATTTTGATCCATGGAGAGCTCGCGGGTAAAAAGTTATCACTCACAGACGAACACAGGGACCGGCGTCGGTCAGACAGTAATTGATGTCGGCAGAAAGAAGACCGACGTCGGTCATGAAGGAACCGACATCGACAGAGAGGACATCGGCGTCGGCCAAGGAAACGACGTCGGTAGTCAGGGTCAGTACAGGGAGCCGACATCGGTCGGAGACACATTGGGAGATCGCTGAGATAGGTCACTGGAACGGATAGTGGGCGGACAGCAAGTCTCAAACGCTCATGTCGAGGTCAGAAAGGGTAAGTGAACTTCATATTCGTTGTTCACCTTCTTTATATTGCTTATTGATGGTCAAGAATCAGGAAGATGCGAAGAAGCAATGCAAGTAGAATCCAGATACAGTGGGAGCTTGGCATGGATGAGGAGTGTGAGTCCTTGAAGAAGAACCAAACAGGTATTTGTTGGTAGAGTTGTTAGCTGGAAGTAAGCACTGAGAGACGGAATGGATTCCCAAGTTAAAGAAGAGAGTGGATGGATACAAGAGACAGAAGGCCAAGGCATATGGTCTTGAGGAAGCTGCAGGACAGTGGTATAGGTTTGACAGGTGAATGACTAAGCATGGCTTCAGTCAATGTTAGTGTAACTATTGTGTTTATCTTACCAAGTAGATGATGGTCGCAACATTATCTTGTTACTGTATGTGGGTGATTTACTAGTAGGTTTGTACATACAGGGTTTTTGCTGAGTTAAGGGTAAGGTTAGTTCAGAGGTGTGTCATGAAGAATTTGAAGCAGCGAAATTTTTTGGCATAAGAGACATGGAGATTTTATCTCTAGTGGGAGCTGATGTGAAGACGGTGTTGGCGGGGTTTATGATGCAGGTTGCAGAATCAGAAAGCACACCAAGGGCTGGACAGTTCAAGCTTAGCTTGAAACAGGTTTCGAAATCACATGAGGTCTAGTGTAGACCTGAGTTGTTTTCCCAAGCAGTGGGGGTTGTCAAAAAGTATGGAGCCAATTCAGGAAAGGAGTACTGGAGGGCAATTCAGTGGGACTAACAGCAGGGATTCTTGTTATGCAGGGTCAAGTTCTTCACTACATGGATATGTAAGTTCGAATGTGGCAGGTTACTTTGATGACAGGTGTAGCATCACAAGTTGTGTGGTGGTTGGTCTTCAGGATTGATCTTGAAGAGGAATACAAGCCAAGGAACAATTTAGACGGTGTACAGGTACAGGTATAGGTGCAGCTATTTATCTCCAAGTGGGAGATTGTTAGGTTGTGGAGCTAAAAGCTTACCAGGATGCAAACAAGAGAAGTTACAGAGGATGCAGAGTTGCGGGGAGTTGCAGAATCAGTGGCAGGAAAATCGGCGTCGGTCTGATCAACCGACGTCGGTCAGATAGCAAAGAGGAAGCAACCGGCGTCGGTCACCAGTCGGCCGACATCGGTCATGGAGGAGCCGACGTCGGCAGCGTGTGCGAGAACAGGCAGTTTGCATGTTGATCCGAGAGAGTATTTTTGGACTGTTTGTTTGCATGTTGAAGGCTAGTCCTAGTCTTGAGTTGCGTGTCTAATTATTGTAATTAGGTTAGTCTAATTATTGTAAGCATGAGATCTATATATGGACTCATGGGCTGTATTGTAAACTTGTAGCTAGTGAGTAAGAGAGCAATAAGCTCCTTCAGAGAGAAGAGAGCAATGGTGCGTTCCTCCTAGTGCCACAGTACCAAGGTGGTATTGGTTTGGAGAATCAACGTTTGTGCATGATTTTCTATAGGAGATTTACAATGGAAAGTAAGGTCTAGTGATTTGCAGGTAACAACAGAGAGCAGGTGATCTACTTGGAGTACGGTTGTGTACTTGGTGTACTGGCAGCGTGTTACTGACTGGTTGGAGAGGTGAACATCAATTCTGTATTGGAGTTGATTGTTGTGACCAAGAGAGAGAGGGAAGAAGGTCTTGAGGTGTGGCGAACTTTTGAGGTGGAAGAAGTGGCATCTTCTTTATTGTATATTCTTCTGAGTGATTATTAATACAATTGTGTATTGTCTCTCAATTCCTGTGTTGTTTCGTATTTCTAGTTACTTATTGATTCTGGTTAAATTCCGTGTTTAGTTGCTTATACAGAGTAATCATATTTGTGCTCTTATTGAGGGAGCAAGATCTTGACACAGTGGGATCAGAGCATATTTATTGTTCGAGGTTTCCCTGACATATACTACTATACAGTAGAACATACTCATATCAATTTGCTAAGAAACTAAGAATCATCTGCATTCAACACAGTTAGCTGTGAAGTATCTATCAGTTTATATATATATATATATATATACATATATATATATATATACGCTGTTAGTGCACCCATCTGCAAATAGCAGATTGACAAATGGTTGTATGAATGATTTTTTTTGCAGTATAATAATGGTATATATATACACACATATACATATTGTTAGTGCACCCATCTGCCAATACCAGTTGACAAATTGTTGAAAGATTGTTTTTTTCGCAAATTTGAATTGTATCAAGAATTGTTTGAGCACATTTCTCACGCACTTTGATTCAGAAACATCACATAAATTGTTAGAAGCTTTATTTTATATTCATTCAAGGTGGTTCCTTCCTACATATTTTCATTTGAGATGATTTATATTGCTAGATCGATTTCTAGATGATGTCATTTGGAGATGCATTACATTCGTTTACTAGTGAGGTTTGGGTGCATTTACATGCAAGTGCTGAATGTGTTTAACTTTGGGAACTTGAGTTTTGGGACTAGGTTTCTTGTATTTTTAAAAGTCCCTTTTCTGTTCTCCATTCTAAAAAATGGTCACATTATTTTGCCTCAATTACCAGTGTAGGTGCACTGGCATCTTGAGAGAATTCTTATAATACGGAAATAAATATATATGGGAAGTCAAAACTGTTATCTTATATGTTGAAGTGTGTTTGCTTGCAATTATGAAGATTCCAGAATATAAAATAATCCTGGTTACTACTGTTTTATATATCGTAGGTTTTTGGGGAAAAAGCTTTTGAAAAGTATGGAAAGGGTTTTGTTTCATTGCAAATTACGGATCAAAACCCATCAGGCTCACATAGAAAGATACTTACATTTAAGTTCACACTACCATCAGCTAGCAAAATGGCCGATATGACGCGCCTGATTGCCATTGTACCTTATTATATTGATTTGGTTGGCCGTTACAAGCTCAGTACACAGGTTAGTTGAGTAATCACTAGTTTTGTTCCTCAACTTCGCTTCTAGTTTATTATTTGGTGTTGGATTTTGATGTCAGATTTGAAATTGTCATTATTGTTCATGCCAGGCTCGTAACAAGGCAGAAGCTGCAAGAGCTAAGGTGGCTAAAGAATTTTACAAAGAACAACAGATTGCTCGACAAGAAGCAATTCAGAGGAAGAAGGATGAAAGAAAGAAGGCTCTGGAAGAGACTGAAGCTCAGTTAAGTGCCGAGGCAATCCGGAAAAGAGAAGAAAAGGATCGTCAGCGTCAGATGAAGAAATCGATGCCCAGAATGAGAATGACACGTGTGCATTAGTTTTTTCCCCTTTCAATCAGCAATTATTACTGGTACAAATGATTAAAATGTTTCATGTGAGTTGGCATAGGTGACCGACCTTATCATGTACATTTTAATATTTTTAGTCTCAAAGGACATGCTGGTGGGCATAGGGTTGCTTGGCAATCTTGCTTAACTTGATTATC
This sequence comes from Torreya grandis, assembly GCA_037957365.1. Lineage (NCBI taxonomy): Eukaryota > Viridiplantae > Streptophyta > Pinopsida > Cupressales > Taxaceae > Torreya > Torreya grandis. The sequence goes on along the minus strand of JARHVA010000068.1, from coordinate 3,560,761 downwards.
CATTGGATTTCGATTAGCCTTGTTTGAAATTGGTATTTGAATGTTCTTGAATATCAAGGTTCCATTTTCACAGATCACACTTAAGTAGGTTTGTTGGCAGAATGCTTGCTTTGTACAAAAGTTTAGCTTGATTATGTAATTCAGTTGGTGTTATATGTTTCTTATAAAGGTAGTATTATTGTTGCTCAATCAACAATACACTAAAAAATATATTTTAGGTATTTATTAATTGTTAAAATATATGCTTTTAAGATGTGTGTGTACTATTGACATATTTTGTTGACTTTTTAATGGTCCGTACAAAGTATTATAGAATTATTTTTACATGGTAAAAGATTTTGGGTATTTTACCGGTTGCAGTTGCATGTGTTCCTCATAATATGTCTAAATCAAATACAAAAAATTGTAGTGGACTTGTATCACTGTCATGATGTGCGTGAAGCTTTGCTTTTCTGTAACTCTTGTTAAATCGGTTATCGATTATTGATTAAAACCTTTAAAGTTCATTAATTTTAGATGTGAAGATCTTTGGGGTTAAGGTAGTATCATTGATGTTCAATTAACAATACTCTTTTAAATAGCTTTTAAGCATTTATTAATTGTTAAATTGTATGATTTTAGGATGTTTGTGTATTATTGACATATTTTATTGGATTGTTAATGGTCTGCGACTCTTTTCCTAGTGCTCTGGTTGTCATATTCTCTGTTGAATTTGTCATTTTGAGCTCCTCATTTGGAATGTGCTATAACATTCTAGACAATTTGGGATATCACTGTCTGGTCCTAGGAACTTTCTGTGGCCTTTGTACCTAGAGTGCATTTGCTTTTGTTGCCCCACCTGATTGTTTGATGTCGATTTGCATGTCAATAGTTTTTATCTGAAATCAATTAATATTTATAAATACACAAGTATTGTAGTTCTTTTAGGGATATAAAATTTATTTATCATATACAAGAATTTATTGAGCATTAACAAGCATTTTGAAGGAAATCAAGTTTATTAGAGTATTTATTCATTGAACTATATAAGTTTATGTTTAAATATGCACCACAAGACACTAGTTTGTATCTTATTGGATTTTTTTCAATTATGGTTTATTGTTTTCAATATTGTTATTGTTTAAGGGCCTAACAAATATCATATAGTTTGAACTATTCTTTCATTTAATGTAGACTCAAAACATATGGTTTTCTTAAGTGTTGCTATATTATTGCTCTAGTAGGGCAAGTATAAATTTTTTTTTTCGCAAGTGAATGGAGCGAAAAAATCATGAAAATTGAGCGAGGTTTTTGGAAACTAGAGCTAGGGAAACACAAATGTCAAATTGTTTCAGATGTGCATTTTTATTTGGAGTTTAAGTGTATGACCCCCACAAGTTAATTTGATCATTGTTAATTTTCTAGGTTGGCCGCCTCACTTTTGAGCATGTATTTCCATTGTTAACTTTGGACGATTGCCACTAAATAACAAAACAAAATCGAATAATTATAAACCCTATGTATTTGCTTTACTTCTAGATTTGAAATTAATCAATTAGGCCCGCTTTAATGTTTTGGACAAGTTATTTTAGCCTAGTTGAAATTAATTAGTATTTGTTTCGTAATTTAATGTAAATCTATTTATATATTAAATTTTGATTAACCTATGCTCTCTTGCGCACTCTCATAGGGTTAGATTTAGCTCACATTGTGATGGATCTTCAAAAATATGAAAATTTCTAGGATTTATGTTGTTAGATCTCGGATACCCATACAACGTTTAATTTATTTGATCCCAATTCTAGGTTACTTATTTTTGAAATTTTGTCAAACCATAGTGCGATTGTATGGTGTTTACTTTTCACATTTTTGTTTTATGCCACATGAATTGTCTATTAGGAAGAGTGTTAGGACTAATCGAGAACCTTTTGATTTTATTAAATTTCCTTGTTAATTCTAGATTTTGTTTGAAAAATAAAATGGAATTAGAAAAGATAAGTAGTGTTGCTTTTAAAATTGTATTGTTTGTTGCAAATGATGGGAATGATGAGTCTTTGAATAATAATATTGCAAATGGCTCTCAAATTAATAATGCATGTGAAGTAGATCATGATCAACAAACTTTTTTATATGAACAAAAAAGAGTTGAAAATGTTGCACATTTTAAAAAACATGTTATAGAAAACTCCGTGAAATAGTTGGATTAATAAAAGCATTGAAAGTGGTTGCAAGTCAAAACATAGGTTTTGCTCCAAGGTTTTAATGTAAGGTTAAAATTGAAAATATACCATATAAGGTAGATGATGGGTATATTAGCGTTCATAATGATGATTATGCTTTGAGATTTAGAGATTTTTTTTTTAAACATCCTAATCAACTTAACGTTCCAAGTAATTTCATTCAAGAGTTGCAATTGATGTATTTTAATGGAGTCATTTCTCAAATTTTTTCTAAACCTACCAATGCTCAAGTTTCTATTTCTTATAATGTTTCTCCTATTGCTCCACATGTTTTCCTACTCAACATGTCCCATTGCTTCTCAAGCTCTTCAAAATTCTTGACATGCTTCATTTCTTCTCAAGTTCTTCCAATGGCTCAACATGCTTATAATATTCCTTTTATTTAATTGTCTCTTGCTCATAATGCATCTCCAATTGCTTCACATGTTTCTAGTCTCTATAGTTTGAAAATTCTTCTATCCCAATATATTTTACTTCCACTTCTATTCTAAATCCTAAAATGACTACTGCAATGCATGCATAGCGTGACTTGTAAAATGAAATCAAAACTCTTTCTCAAGGTTATCAAAATCCGAAGAGTATGGTCACTTCTAATGATAGGATCCTCAACCCCTTGGCTTATGAAGTGCTTACAAATCAATTTTCAATAGGTTTTGTTTCTCAAAAGTTTGAATTATTCAATGGAAGGAGAGATCCTTCTCATTACATTTGAGCCTTTTATGCCTCTTGTCTAGGCTAGATTATTCACTAAATAATTTCTAAGGAGATTGACGGATTATGCACTTGGTTGGTTTTAAGTTTACCATGTCGATCCACATGTTATTCTAACCTTGGTTGATTTCTTGATCTATTTTCAGATTAAAATTGGTATGAAAGCCACATTTACAAAATTAGTTTAAATCAAACAAGGAATAAATGAAACTATTAGTGAGTGTACTTCGATTTATGGTTTCAAAGATGACTTATTAATCACCATATGGTGAGCTTCAAAATATATTTTCCAATAGTTTGCTTTCAATTATCAAGGACACAGTGGCTTGCAATATCACTCTTTTGATAAATGTTGTCATTTGTTGGAGACTTTGATGTCTTTAGATGTAAATATACTCAAGTATGAGTCAAATGCTCAAAACTTATAATGGTGTCAAGTTCCCAAATAAGACAAACTTTAACATTAGAAGCAATGGGAATGGATTTCAGCCTAAGAACGAGTATAAAAATGTGGTAAATGCTATAGAACAACCATATAGAAATATCAATTAAAGTCCAAGGGAGCATAGGAAATTTAATAGGGATAGTGAAAGTCCATAAAATGTTTTGAAGATATTGTTTAAATGCAACATGAGTACTTTTCCTCTAGTGAGGGAGTTTGATTAGTCAATATCATTGACTAATAATTATGATGAAAATAATATTGTGGTTATCATAGAATCTAGGGGCATTCTCATTGACAACAACCAAATTCACGTAGAGGGAAGAGACAAAAATATAAATTCATTAATAGCTCCAACAAATAAACACTTCGCAAATTTTTACTAACCATCTTCAAAATCATAATGACCAAACACATGAAATGGAAAATGCCCACATGATAGATATACACAACCAAAGAGAAACACCAAAAATTTCTAATGTTCATTCACTTGATAGTTTTATTGGTGTAATTGGTTTTATTAAGAGAGTTAAAACACTCACATAAATTGTATTTGATGATGGTGAGATTCCAAGTGATAGTACATATAATAGACCTTTATTCATAAGAGCTTTCATATGTGAATGTGGACAAGAAAAATTTGGATTCATACTTGATAATGATTCAAGTTTGAATATATGTACCGAGGAATTCATTCGTTGTATCGGAACTTATATAAGAGATTTATCATATACTCCAACAATTATTAGGGGATATGATGGTATAGCTCGAAAGCTTATAAACAAGTGGGCCCTCAAACGGTTTAGGGCTTCTTTTATGTGGTGCCCAATATTGGATCATATGATGTTTTGCATTGTAGATCTTGGATACATTAAGTGGAAGAAATTTATTTTACTCTGCATTAATATTTGGAGTTTATACATGAAGACCAACATATTACAATCAAAAGAGATATTAATTTTCTAAAAAAAGTAGTTCAAGAAGATGTTTTACATAATTGAATGCCAAAGGAAGAACCAAATTTATACCTAAGGTGAGAGAACATAAGGTTCAAGTACATAAATCTATCTCAAGAAAAATGTGCCTTTCACAACATATTGCTACTACATAAACAAATAATTTCAACAATGATTCAATCATTCAAGATAATATCAATGAAAAAGGTCAATTAGTGAATAATTAGGAAGAACACAAAGATAAAAATGAAGACGACGATGATGATGACAACATTTTATCATTCCTTGATTCATGGGTGCCTCAACATTCTAATTTGGCTCTTAATGATACTTATGCTTCAACTTATATATCTTGTGTTGACTATTGACTCACTTTATTGTGATGTTATTGTTGGTTAGCTTTGCTTTCCAAGTGTATATGTTTGTAATTAAACAATTTATATTTTATTTTCATTTTTTACTTCAGGGTTTTTCATATTGTGTGTTTGCTTCTTTTTTTAGTTAGAATTTATCTATTTTATTAAACCCACTTGGGTATTTGTTTTCATGATTTCCAATTCTACCTCCTACTTGGCTTGCTTATGCATCTTATATTGATGTTCATGATTTTTCTTGAGATTTTACTATAGTTTCAGAATCCCCATTTTACTGGATTTCATCATTAGCTTATTTCACATTATTTTGCACTATTTTGTTCGCTTAAATGTTATGTTTCTTTCTAACTGTTATCATTCGATTGTCTTGATGTAGTTTTCATTTGGCTTGGAATTGTTCGCTTAAAAATTAGAGGGATAAATAATAGATAATAGATAAATAAATAAAGGAAAGATAATGCCAATAGGTGGTAACCAAGTGGTATCTAATCTAAGCATTGGAAGAGTATCATTAAATGGTAACCATGGGGTGTAAATAAAGGGAAAAAACATACAACGAAAATAATATGCTAACAAGCATAAGCCAATCAAAGAATGGTAGACAATAATATAAAAATATAATATATCTACCAAGTAAATAAATAAACAATATAGGGTTATGAATACTTTTCTTGGGTTGACTTGTCGGTGCATCAGACTTTCCCTTGGCTCAAGTGATACTTTGTGAGAGATTTTGTATGTGAATCTCGAGATTGGAAGAAGAAGATTTAAGTATCCTTAGTTTGGGATTTCAAAGATTAGGTGCAACTGGTTAGTTCAAATTCTCTTTTAGATATGTTTAAAGACTTTGTGCAAATAAACCTTCCTCAAGTGTAATATCCTAAACACTAATTCCTCTTCTTTTGACTATGGTTGATTTACATGCATGAGTAGAGTGGATTGGATGTACTAATGAGAAATAAAAAAGGGGAACCACATAAATATGGCTCAAAACCCAAAAAGACACAACTCAAATTTAGCCAATATCATTGGCTTGATCGATGATGTCAACCAAGGGAAAACATTTCAAGAAATCAATGGTCAAGCTAATGACATCAAATGTAAACACTCAAACATGAAGAAGAGGTACTAAAAGTGAGAATGAGAACTCTTAGAGGATAAGTAAGTAGATGAGATGACATGTATGAATGGTGATATAACCATTGGGGAATCTCTCATAAAGCATCATGAATAGGCCCACCCTAATCCCAATGCACTCATTAGGATGTGCACTCAAAGGATATTGATGCACCAAAGAGTCATGAAAAATAAATTGTCATTAAGTGAAAAATAAGGTGTATACATAGGACCCACCTAAAGCTCATCACATATCACAATAGTGCAATACAGGATGGTGCTTTGAGAAAACAACATAGTAACACAAAACAAAAGTAAGGGCTATAATAAATGTAAGGTAAATGAATGACATAAATGAAAGAAACATATAAATACCTCAAATTATCTTTTTGCTGAAATATATTCATGAAAAATACCTTAGTCATGATCATATGGTAAACCTAATGATAAAAGGCTAAAATGGATAAAATAAATATAAGCACACACAAATGAGTCTAAAATGAAAATATACAAGGATTTTAAGAAATAATAGGAGAAAGGGAATCTAGATATCATCAATGCTAAAGGCTAGATTAGGTATGGAAGACCCAAAATGGTGTAAAAATAATGTGAGGTGATAAGAGGACAAGGGCCAAATAACCATATGAGGTAAAGGGTAGTAAATGTCCAGATGACCCAAGGAAAGATAAAGTGAAACAAGAGAGATGAAATTGTCTAGATAGCCATTAGGTAAAGGCTAGATTAGGTCTAAAAAACCCAAAGAAAAATAAAGCTCAAGATCCTAAACCAAACTAATAGGAATACGAGAAAAATAAGGCAATGATCGAGAGAGCATCTCTAAACAACCCAAAGGTGAAACTTCAATTTAAGAAAGGAAGTTCAAAGGGAACCTTTGAATGCTAATACTATCATGATGCTAACATGTCTGAAAGAGACAAAGAATAGGAAATATAGAAAATGGGAGAGATTTGAAAACAAGTTTGTTCATCAAGGGGAAATAATGAAGAGAGAGAAAATAGGGTACCACCAAGGTGAAAACATTTTATTTATTTATGTTTTTCTTATTTTTAGATTAATTTGAATCAAAATAGGATACAATATAATTATTAATGTTGATGTAATATGTGAAAATCAAACATAAACCTGAATGTAATTGATTGAAACAAATCTGATAATGCAATTTACTATTTAGGGAAAGTACTAAGGAGATAAGGATACTTAGCTTCAATTTATAACTGGTTGACTATGATTGTGTTATGATAATGGAAACAAATTATAAGTAGGCCTATGATCCATCTAGATCGATAACTACCTCTATATGCACATGGTCGGTACTATTAGGGCTCAATGAGAATGTCGTCGTTACTGTCTTGGCCAAGTTTATCTCTCTGTAACCTTATAGTGTGGTGTGCCTATCTAACATGTCTCTATTTGTGTGATATGTGAATCTCAACTGCTTGTGCAAATCTAAAAATCAGCTTCCTTCTCTTTAAAACCCTAGGTTTTCTTGTGAATGATGAAAACTTGTAAAAAGTGAGGAAATGTAATTGGGTTGAACTAACCCCAATCACCCTCATTGATGATTGATTGTTGCCTATGTATCCAATATGCTGAAGAGGCAATTCAAGCCACACATAATTCTTCCCCTTAATGTGAAAATGCAATTGTACTCCTTTTCTATATGAATGCACCTAGAATCTATATTTTGATACTTGACAATATTTGCTCCTAACTTGGCTTGATGTGTTTCAAACTTGGATGATCATTGATCCTAGTGTATGATTTGTAATTTTTGAAGAATGGGTAGGTTTTATCAATGTGTACTAGTGTATAGATGTTTGATAGACAACTTCCAAGTGAGTTGTAAGTATGGGTTTGATTTATATTTATATGAGTTCATTTGGGTAACTTACTGCACCATCAACATGCTAGGTGAATGGGCTGACCTATGAGAAGGGTTTGATTTTTAAAAATATATGTTTTTAGGTTAAAGGTTGGAGCATCCACCTTAGAACACTAACATTGACACTATTGTCTAAGTGTGATGTTACTGTCTAGGACACATGAATTCAAGTTGATGATATGAAACTATCTTAATAGAATATTTATTTGATTTAGCATAGATTGGAGTGTTCCCGTAGGTGACTAATAGAAACTTAGAATAGATCATACTCATAACTACAAGTAAGAAATGTTAAGAGTTGCACAAGTCATGTAGGATAAGTGTAGGTCAAGATTGATATTTCTAAGCTTCAAATCCCAGATTTTAGTGTCTACAAATGCTCCCTTTTTATTCTAATATTACAATGCAATGAAAATAATAAAGTGAAAGGATAAATATAAAATTAAGTGTGTACAATGCACTTTGTCTTTTGGATAAGACTCCAAATGTGAAAGCTACCCCAAGCAAAAACTACAATGAAAAATGTAGTGGTCAATGTACATAGAGTAAAATTTGGAATTTGAATTATACTTGAAACTTGAAATAGAAAGGAATGGGTATGCCAGTATGTGAGTAAACCATGTTGCACTGTAAGTTTTTGGAGATGATGTTTCCTTGTGGAAACATTGAAGAACTATATTTACTTGCTAAATCACATGGATAATTGGGGTGAATGCACCCCAAGTTTGTGTAACTATGCAAGCCCTTGGGTTGGGAAGATAAAGGCCCCACCCCTCATTAATGTAGAGTATTGATAATACCATTGAGCCTCATTGAACCTCAACTGCACTAACTTAAATAGTTGATATTGAATCTCAATATGGTATGATGGGAACCACATAATGCTTTGATATGGATAATTCCATGGAATTTGAGCATCATTGAACCTCAACATACATTACTTCAAAAATCATGAATCAACTGTTGCAAACAGACTTAGAGATTCAAGTTTGCTCATTACTCGATGCCATTGAATAGTATTTGAAAATAAACAACTAAAATAGTGCTTGTTGCAAAAATATGTAAATGTGCATGAAAAAGTATCATGCCTTATTGAATCGGTGCCCACTATAAACTATCATAATGTGCATGAACCAACATCATGCTTGACTTTATATATATATATATATATATATATATATATATATATATATATATATATATATATATATATATATATATATATATATATATATATATATGTTGTATGTTTGTGCATGAATCAACATCATTCCTAACTAAATATATATTGTAAAATAGAGCACATATGCCTTGCACATGCCACCAAATGTATTTGAATATGTATCAGTTTGAAATTTGGCACTCATGGAGGATAAATGTATCTATGAGGCACACAATAGTCATTGTATTTGAATAAAACTATGCAACAAGGAAGTGTATAATATAAATCATGGCTCAACACACAAAAGGGATGTGCATGATATGAATCAAGACACCTAAAAACATAACAATCACACAAGTTCAACACACAATGTCACACAATAAAATATATTATCACACATAAGGCCAAGGGGACACATATAAGGGACATAAATATGTCACTAATAAACAAGGCTAAGGATCTATAAATAAAGGGGGAAATATCTTTAAAAATGATAGTGCAGGTTTAGATCTGCATACGAAAAAGAGCAAATACAAAGATTTATCTCATGAAATGGATAATAGAGCTGAACACACAGATCAAATAATTTAAACACAATAATATTATATTCCACTCTCTGAATTAATACTTTTGCATACAAAACTCATATAAGATATTATAAATATATAGGAAAGGTATTTTCTATAATTGGGGAGATCATATCTCCACCAATTTCTCACCTGGATATCTCAATCTCTATATGAGTAACAATATATAACAACTAACCTATTATCATAATATTGTTGTAACAATATTACATTACTAATTACTACCCAAATATAACTACCAATTACTATTTACCTCTTAGTAAATGCACGTAACTAACATGATGTAAAAGCTAATCCCTAACATTCCCCCCCATAGTTTTTACAAGGTGAAAAAACATTCACACTCTTATCTACAATATGCTCACCCATTGTAGCATGCCCTATTTGGCTCATGACCTTGATTTAAAGAGAGATTCACTCCTCCCATAGTTTTACAGGTTTACCACAAACCTTGATATGAATAGGTCCCATCAACTGTTGACCTCATGTGGTTTTCTGGATCTACCACAAACGCTTTCAAGATCTATGAACTAACTTACATTGGTGCTTTCTATCCTTTCACAATGTTTTCACATTAGGGAATTATGTTTTAGAATTTCACATAGATTGAATTACATGAACAACCATTATTATTCTGTTCTTATTATACAAACACACAATGGAAATGAAAAATACACCATACTAAATGTCACTGAAACATTGGTGCAACCCCATCATTGACGACTAAGGAGAGGTTGTTGAAAGACCTCCATCCTCCATGTATCTTCTAACCTCCAGTGTCTACTACTTACCTATCCTAATGTGTCGATGAAGCTTGGTTAAGGAGAGACTCCTCCATAATTCAGATGTCGCATATAAGTGAAAATGCATCTGTGAGGCATTTTTTTTTTTACAATTTTGACTTTTTGACACTTTGGATTTTGAACGGACCTACTCTTGACATAAAAATAGGACTTTTGAGACTTACACATAAGTATGACTCTTTTGATAATGACTTTTACAGACAATAAATACTCTATATTGAATTTAAATAAAAGGTGTAAAAATCATATATGACTATTAAAACGATATACAAAAAGATGTTTTAAATCAAGACTTAAAACTAAAAAATTATGGCACGACCCAAGACTTATATATATATTAAAGGACTAAAATTTTTGAATGAAATCTATTTAAAGATTGGATTTAACTTAATAAAAACCTATTTAACTAAACTAATGACTCACCAATTAAAAATACAACAGTTACATGAGTGACCCCAAATGAAAATGTGGACTGCAATGAGGAGATCTACATAGTGGGTGGAGCTTGGTGCAAGGAGAAAAGATATGCAATGTTTAACACACATATAAAAATATATGAACTAATAAGATATACAAAAAATTATGACATGTAAAATTTTGAATAGAAAATGCATGATTAGTCGATGGGTGGAAAATTGTACCAATCAAGGCTACAATTCGTGTTGAATAAGATGATGTCAAAACAATGTAAAATGTTTCTAAAAGATGATGATGCAATGGACTGCATGATACTTTGGTGCCAATGATTGCAAGTGACGTTAACTTATAGTTGAACTAATTAACTTTGCATACTCAGCTGATAAAATATACAACTTGAAAACCTATGTAACTGATAAATAACATATCACCAAATTCATAGAGGCATGAAAAAATGGTATAAATCTATAGTGGGCACACAGGTTTGGAGATTAGTTGCTCAAAGTGTACAGAGATATCCATACACTATGCATCACAAATATAACATTGATTATCCATGCTTAGACAGAAACTATGGATCCTTCTCAGGGTTCTTAAAATTTAAAGTGACAACTTATATCTTTGCTCATCCACTCTACATACCTCCCTTGTCGAAGAAATCAACTCGTCACTAGACCAGAATGGAATTACACTGATGGGTGAAATTGATACAAAGACAAACTACATGAAATTTGCTACCAAAAGGGAGATCTGGTGTAATGAAAGTATTAATAGTTATTAATACAAAGTTTCTCCATTCAGAACATCATGCCACAGATCTTTTATATTCCAACAAGCATGATGCAGAATGAATTCAAACAATTTACATAGTCAATGCTTCACATTGAATCCTATGGCATCACTCCAAAACAAACAGTCTACATGCTTTTGGGATTACATAGCTTTGATACCAGATGATAGTGCAAGTTTATATCTGCATACAAAAAAGAGAAGATACAAATATTTATCTCATGAAATGGACAATAGAGCCGAACACACAGATCAAATAATTTAAACACAATAATATTATATTCCACTCTCTAAATTAATACTTCTGCATACAAAACTCATACGAGATTTTACAAATATATAGGAAAGGTATTTCCTACAATTGGGGAGATCATAGCACAACCGATTTCTCACCTGAATATCTCAATATCTATATGAGTAACAATATATAACAACTAACCTATTATCATAATATTATTGTAACAATGTTACATTACTAATTACTACCCAAATATAACTACCAATTATGATTTACCTCTCGGTAAATACACAAAACTAACATGATGTAAAAGCTAATCTCTAACAAAAAATAAGGCTAAGGAGCCACACATAAAGGATATACAGATGTCACAACAAACAAGGTTAAAGAGCTACAAACAAGGCCAAGGGGATACCCACAATAGAAAACAATAAATAACCTATCATGTAAAATTAACAACATCGAAGAAGCATAGAAAAAGTGAAAACTACTTTACATTATCTGGATATCAGTATCATAACATAGTAAAATAACATATCCATGTAGCACTGTGTATGAAATAAGTAAATAGAAAGGCATGTGTAAGAAATGTATGTAGCTCAACATGATAAAGAGATCATAGAAAGATATAACCTGTAACAATATAACCCATGGAAGTAGATGCCCTTAACATTGGTAGGCCCTTGGGTATATGAAAGGTCTAATATCTACATGTCAATGTGTGATTTGTATGCCTTGCATCTTACTCATATACTTCATGAAATACATGTGTATAAAATCACTATACCATCTACCAAACATGTGATAAATAACATATGAAAATAATGTAATATAACAACTCGTGTCATGCTCAGGTCCTAATTTTTTATTTTTTGAATATTTGAATGTTTTTGTAATTTTTTATTTTTTTGAATATGATGCTTATAGGTCTATAAGCAATTCATCCTCATAGACATTGAAATATATAGCTATTGGCTTATTTTTATGATTATGTAGGTGCATCACTATTTATTCTCCCATCGTTGATTTTCCTTATTATTTTGAAACTTTTTCCCTTTGTGGGTATTATTATCATCATGTTGTATCTTGATTAGATTCCTTTATGTGAGAAGGAATATATTGATATTTTGTATTTAGTATAAAACCCATATGTTGCAACCATACTTGTCCCAGCTAAAATGTCCCCTGTTGAGTGGGAGGCATTACCCATATATTTGTATAAACAACCTTCCATCCACATGAAATTGGTAGAATAATATATCTTAGGGATTATTTTAAATATGTGTCATATTGTAATTCATTGATTTCATGTCCTAACCATCATATAACTATAATATTGCACATGTTTTCCTATTTATCTCCATCAATCAAGATGTGTGATCAACAATTACCCTTGATGCACAAATTAATGGTCAAGGCCTCTTGTCATGGGTGCTTATGAGTGTTGCTTGTTGTAGTTGCAACTTTTTCATTTTAAAATCGAATGTGAGTTGTTCTTATTTATCTTGTATTAGTTGAATAATGCCTTCACTCTTATATCTTTGAATCTCCTTTTGTAAGGCTTCACAGTGATATGTGTCACGTTACATGATTATATGATAATCATGATTTGATTTTCCATTTTGATGTGATAAGGGCCCTATTAATTAGTGTACAATAGTTGATAATACCATTAAATTATTGGAAAGTAGTGATTGTAGTATAATACTTGGTGTATCTTGGAATTTGTTAGTTTTAATGGTTTATGTGATCGAGTATTCAAAAAAGCCACATTATTTACTAAATTACGCTCATAAATTTTAGTGGAAGCTAAGACATATAATTGTTGTTGTTCCCTAGTCATACTTGATTTTACAAAAAAAGGCTTAATGTTGTAGGTGTGAACATTTTACAGGGCAAACATTCATTTTGGTCAATAGGATTGAAATTTAATTACACAATTTGTCTTCTATTAGATCTTGCTTATTATCCTCATCACTATCATATTGATATGTAACTATGTAATTAAGATCTTTAGAATTAACCAAAAGAGGAAGATCTAGGATTTTGTCTTCTTGTTAATTAGTAACATGTGGTGTTGTCCTTGTAATTTCATTATCATGTAAGATTAGTTTGTTGTCATTTATTTTACTTGATTCACCCACATAATATGTATAAATATGATTTAGTGTTATAGGTTGTGTTGGTGCCACTATAAAATTCTCCTTAAAATGTATTTATCTTTGATTAGTAGACAATCTCAAATTTTAATATCGGAAGTGGTGATCATCAATAGAAAGAGCATATGCATAACCATCATGTATGAATTTGATACATATATGTAGTTTAGATGGTATTTATTCCATGATATGTATCCAAGGTTTCCCCAAAAGTACATTGTAATGCAAAGTAGTAGACATGACATGGAATAAAGTAATAACCATTTTTGGTCCTAAGCTCACATCTAATGATATTGACCCAAATATTTGACATGGTGTGTTATCGAATGCCTGTATACTTTACTCTAATTTTTAAATTGTATTCATATGTGTCCCCAATTGTTGTAAGAAAGGAATATTGTCAATGTTCAAACCCAAACCATTATTTACTAGCACATGCTTGAGTATTTTGGTTTGAATCTCAACTTGAATGAATATTGGTAAGTTTTGATTAAGACTATGTTTAGGAGTTAAATCTTCCTTGTAAAAAGAAATAACTTTTTATATATCCTTATTTATATTCATGATAAATACAAAATATGTTGGTTGTGTGTTACTTGGGAGAATTGTCTTGCACAATGCTTCATGTAATATTTCAGTGTATCTTGTAAGTAACTCAAGGATAAAAATATTAGCATGGGTATTCTTTAGTTGATTAATGATGTCATACCCTTTAGGTTAATTATATTTGCTCATAGGAGGTGGAGGGGGTTGAGGAGGAACATGCTGAATATATTTGTTATGTGACACCTTATCTCGCTTAGTACTGACAATATGGATTATAAATCCAATTATAAGCCATGGGTGAATAATGGGGACTAGATGGTATATTGTAAAACATTGAGATCTAGGAGGAGGTGTCTAGTGGTGAATGGTCACAACATGGATTGGATATTTCATCAATATGAATTAAAAGAGGCTAGAGATGGTTCCTTACTAATTTGATCTTTATTGGTAAATTTGGATTGAATCCAAATTATACATAGCCAAGTAGAATAAAATTAAATGAGTGCAATCATGAATTGAGTAAACCAATCAAAATAATGTTCATTCATTAAAACCATATAAAATTTGTAATGTGAGGGAGAATCATAAATAAGATCTAAAAATAAAACCCTAAGGTGAATATTTGACAACCCTATAAATAAGGAATGAAACTCTAAGGAAAACCTAGGGTTTTGAAATATTCAATCAATATATAGGTTCACCAGTATGTTTACCCTATTTTTAGATTAATGTTAATCACAAACGGATAAATTAAAAGAATTAATTCAGATTGTAAAGCCTAAATTTGAATGTAATTGATTGAGATAGATATGATAATGCAATTTATTATTTATGTAAAGCAATAAGGAGATCAAGATACTTAGCTTGACTATTTGACTGTTTGATTGTTACTATGTTCTGACAGTGGAAATAGATTGAAAGTAGGCCTACAATTTATATACATCCATAACTACATCTTTGTGTGTGAAATATTGGTACTGTTAGGCCTATGAAGGAATGTCAATGATGATGTCTGAGGTTGACATTACTATCCTAGGTAGGTTTTTCTCTCTTTAACCTTATAGTGTAGAGCACATGTTTGATATGTATTTATTTATGTGATATATGACCCTTGACTTTATGCACAACTCTAAAATTGGCTTCCTTATTAAAACCCTAGGTTTTCTTATAAAGGATGAAAACCTATAAAAAGTGAGGAAATTATTAGATTGAGATAACCCCAATCACCATAATTGATTATTGATCTCTACTTGAGTATCCAATTCTTTGAAGAGGGAAGTCAAGCCACATGTAGTTCTTCCCCTTAATGTGAATGTGAAATTGTGACCCTTTGTTGTATGGGTGAACCTATAATATATCTTTTGATACTTGATAATATTCACTATTAACTTAGCTTGAAGCATTTTAGATATGGCTGATTGTGTTGGGTGTGAAGCCAATATTCATAATCACTACTCACAAACACTAGTCATGGACACTATTCACAATCACTATTCATGGTGACATGGGATGCAGATGATGTGGCATGTAGGTGATGTAGTAGGTATGTGATGTGGCATGGACCCATGGAGAGTTTCATGTGTGATCAGGATGATGTGATGGGGAGTGGGGCGTAACACTCCACTAAGGGACATAAGAGAATTGTTGTTGATTAGCCTCATATGTGAGTGTGGGGTGTAATTCTTGGAGTCACATGGGGTGGCTTGGATCTTATCTAAAGTGGAACATCCACTTTTTTGACCCTTATAAATGAAGACAATATGGTTACTATTATTGTTTGGACTCACTTGTGGAAGAGGGGCATAGCTTTTGGAGCCACATGGAAGTGGACCTTGATCTTGTATAAAGGTGGATCTACTTTGTGAAATTTTGGCACATGAAGACAAACATATTTATTGATCATTGTACACACACATGGAGTGTGGTGAATTTTTTGGGCCACCCATGTTGATTCTTTCTTCCTCTTTATTCTCATTGTAAAATGTTATAAAGCATTATGTTTTCCTTGTATTTATTTATCCTTCCCTTTGTGGGATCACTCTTGGATCATTGTTGGAGGTTGAAGCTTGGAAGGAATGTAAGCTTAGCTCACCTATATTCTTAGGTTATAAGCATAATGCATGTTTAGTGGTTTGATCCTATAAGGCTTGGTTATTAGCAAGGCTCACCTAGATGGTTGTATGTAAGTATGAATATCATTGAGGTTAGAGGTTAGAGTTTGTAAGGCTATGTTATCTTGGCTCACCTGGTTAGAGATTTGGATCTTAGAGGCTTGTTAACTCAGCTTATGGAGATGGAGGTTGATGATTAGAGCTCACCTTAGATGCTACGATTGTTAGCATTATGTAAGGCTGCATGTTGCTGCTTAGAGTTTAGAGCCTGGAAGGCTTGGTTGTAAGCTTGGTTGACTTGAGTGCTTGGTTCGTTAACACTTGAAAGGAGTTGTTGAGAGGATGTTATAATAGATTATTTCTAATGAAATATAAAATCTAGAAGCTACTGTTTCCCCGTGGTTTTTCCCTTGCTAGTTTTGTAAGGGTTTCCACGTATATCTTGTGTAATGTGTTCTCTCCTATGTTGTATTTTATTGTAGCTTGTTTTTATTTCTGCATTAATTAATTATAGTATAAGATGTATGTTTTCGAATAGATCATTACTCCTAGTGAATGATTTACAATTTCAAAATAATAAGGTAGATTTTATTAATGTGTAGTAATGTATAGATGCTTTATAGACATGTGCCAAGTGTGTCTTAAGTGTGGGTTTGATTTGTATATATATGAGTCCATTTGAGTAATTTCTCATGTCACTGACACACTAGGTGAATGGGCCAACCTATAGGAAAGGTTTAAATTTAAAAAATTAGCAGATTCTAGGCGAAAGGTTGTAAATTCAACTTCAGGATATTAGCATCGATGTTACTGTCAAAGTCTGATGTTATTTTACAGAGACTTGAATGCAACTGTGATGATTTGGAATTATTTGAATAGAATATTTATTTGATTTAACATAGACTAAGTGTTCTTATAAGTGATTGATAACAACTTAGAAAAGTTTAGGCTCATATCTATCATATAGGTGTGCATAAATGATGAGTAATAACTATTCAAAGATGCACAAGTCACGTAGGATAAGTTTAGGTCAAGAATGACAATTCCAAGAGTCTACAACTAAAAACAAGATGATCTATTCAGTTTGGCAAAACTAAAAGCTGTGTTTGAACAATCATAGAGTTTAGGATAACTGGTGAAGTATATAAATCATCCCATGAAGTATATATAAGGAAACACAAAGGTATCTACCTTCCCATGAGGAGTTTCCCACTCCTTAAGACTCCATCAAAGCCATCAGTCGACTGTGAGGATTGTATACTTATGTGAAAAGGCAAGTGGCACTATTGATAGATATGAATCCTCATACCCTAGTCTACTAGCCTATTATACTACAATAGACCTAGGGCTATACTATGAGGTCAACTATGAAGTTTGAGCTTCAATTAGAATAGGGAGTGTGCCAACGATTTGATCATGTCCTTTGAAGATTTTAACTTCTGATATTTTCCTTTTTCTTTTTGAATATTCCTTTTGATTTTGTTATATGATATTTTGGCTTTTGATTCTTTTGGATTTTTCTATTTTCCTTCTCCATATAGATTTAAAATACTAATAATGGGTGCTTAAGATGACACCATAAGAGAGCTTACACATATCCACTAAATAAGAGAACCTAGAAACCAACCCTGCTACATGAAGTGAATTTCATGCCACAGATTGGTTCATATTCATTTTAAAAATCAATTTTTTTGATGTTTTTTATTTTGAAATTTTGAGGAATTTACATATTTTTTAATAGTGCAAAGGTGATGCAAAAGTGAAGCAACTAAACATTTTTAGTTGCACTATTTTTGCACCATATTTGTGCCACCTTTGTGTAACTTTTACACCCATATTATTATCATTATTACATTACTTTGGTGACATGTTGAAAACAAAAACAAAACAAAAAAAAAATGTCATATAATTATTTGAAAAAATCAAATAAGTATATTACATTTTATTTAATTTTGTTTTATAAATACATATTTTAAAATTATACATACATACATACATACATACATACATACATACATACATACATACATACATACATATATATATATATATATATATATGATTTTATAATATATATATATATATATAATACACACATATATATGAATTTATATTTTCATTTTTTAAATGTGTAATCTAAAATATAAAATTAAAATACTTTTATAGAAACAACGCGTACAAAATAAAATTTTATAAAAAAATAATTAATAGATTATATTCACAATATAAAAAATATTAGAATTTAAATGAAAATGACTTATTATTAAATATAAATAAGAATGTGAAAATAACATTTAACAATTTAAATAAAAATAAAAATAAATATCAATAAGAATGTTAAAATAACATATAACAATTTCACACAAAAATTAATGTCACAGGTTACTTAATAATATGATAAGGTTATAATGTCGAAGATGAGAAAATAATAATTTATCATCTACAATACAATAACATGAGTTCGAATTAAAAATTATTAAAAACTATGACTACAAATTATCATCATCTAATTCTCGTCAGCATCATCATCTATGATTTAATTTCTCATTGTCTGTACTATTTGGACTGTACTCCACTCTATGTGATGAAAGGTTGTTGTATCCATAACCAGGACCATCACATCATCACCCTCTCTAAAATCAGAATCATCAACTAAAATTAAGGATATTCTCACCTACAATGAGATTATTTAATAATTATTAAAATATTTTAAATTAAATTTAGGTTAAATAACTAACTTCAATTAAATTACATTATTACTAAATAGAAAATAATAATGTCTTATCGACATAATACTCCCAGAATGTGCTCACTTGTTGAATGCATCGGTGTTCCATCAAAGGGCTTTCAATTGCTCCTGAACTTGCCTAGTGACCATAAAGTTACAAACCATCACCTAAAAATAATTAAATGTTAAAAACATTGATGTATGAATTAAACACTGCAAGATACATTATTTAAATAAACTTATGAACTTTCAAGAACCCTTTTCAACACTTAATTATCCAAAACAATGAGTCACCAACTTCTTTTGATGCATTTTGTCATGGTGTGCTTTCTCGTAAATACTTTTGATCCCTGTATTAATATGAAAACATTTAAAAATTATAATTAATGAATATCAATAAACAATAAATATTTTCATTCTATTATTTTATTTTAAAAAATTACTATAAATCCATTATATATTCCATTTATGCCATGTTTCACACAAGTATTTTCTATGTATCTAAATTCATGCCTAGAGGTTGGCGAGCTACTCTCTTCTCATACATATTATCCCTGTATTTTTCATGCACATTAAATTATTAATAAATTTATAAATATAAATAAATAAAAAACATTATTTGAATTAACTATGTTGTCATAACCATATATGTCACCTCATCCTCTTCAGGGCCTTTGTCATCATTTTTTTCAATAATCCTCACATCATAGTGGAAATAACAAACTCTTTTTTAAAACAAGCAACCAAACTCTTTTTACGCTTAATTGGTTGAAATTTAAATTCTAGATTGTGATTTTTTGAAATCAAAATTTTGGCTCACATAACAATATTTTGTAAAGTACCTAAAATAAAATAATTAAATTAAATTCATGTAAAAATTAAAAAAATTGATTTAACATCAAAAATTAAGAAATAAAAATAATTGATTAAATTAAAAAATAAAAGTGTATTAATACTTGCTTGCTTGTGTCTTTTAATATTTCCATGTCATCACTGACATACAATCTCACCTTGACATTGCCCCATACTTGATACCTATAGTCATCTAATGCTAGATGATATGGTCAATCATCATAAAAGTCAATTGAATCATCTTTACCCCCCAATGCTATAGATAACACCTCCTCAAAGCCTATGGGAGTGGTCTCCTATTGTTTAAATTATTGAGCAAGAGATCAATGACACTACGAGGGATCTGGCACAAAAAAAGATGGTATGAAATTATATAATAAGGCTAAACACTAATGAATTAAACATCTAATAGAATTAAGAACATCACTATAAATATAATAAAATAAAATACCTTGGCTCCCTTGAATTAGGCAAAAAATAAAGGATCATTTCAGGAATCTCACTACATGTAGACTATCGAAGCACCTCAAAGATGCAATACATATCTAAATCATAACATATATTTGAAATTCAAGGCATCCAATAGGTTTGATATTAAGGGGTATGGGCCTCTTCCTCTATATCTCATGTGATCGCTTCACGAATAATGATTCTCTTAATACCATTTTCAAAAACACTGAAATATGATCATGAGTTTTTTTTATGTGCCTAATATTAAAAACATGTGATTTTTATATTATATATCTTTCATAAATTTAAGATATTAATTAATATGATAAATAAATTATATTAGTAGTTTTTTTATTACCATACATTCATGAATTTTGGTACCTTTTTTTTTGGTAAGGTTTCTACTTGTTATTTATGGTAGGGTTTTTTTTATAGTTTCTACTTGCCATTTTTTACAAGGTTTCCCTTAATTTTCTACTTGATATTTTTTTCTAGGGTTTAGGGGTTTCTTCCCACTATTTTTCTAAGAGTTTTTTATTGTTATTTGTTTTGGGGTTACTAATTTTGTGTTTGAGTAAAAAAACTAGTTTTGTGTATTTTTTTTAGTAATGTTTTGCTAGAGTTTCTACATACTAGTTTTTCTAGGCTTTAAGGGTTTTAGATTTATAAATATTATTTTTTATAGGATTTGTGCCTATTGTTTTTATTAGGTTTTATGCTTGTTTTTGTTTGGGTTTGTTAAGGTTTTGTTAGGGTTATACTTACTGATTTTTTTAGTGTTTCTAATTATTTGTTTGTGTAAAAAAAATTGTAGGTTTTAATAAGATGTTTGTTATGAAATAATAAATATATTTTATTTATGAAAAAAAATTATTATGAAAATAATTTACATGCCTATCTTCTTCTATCTTTAAAGTGTTCTTCCTCTTCCTCCTCTTCTCATGGGATGTGCATAGATGTACTCTTCTTCTGTCTTGAAGTTTTCTTCCTCCTCTTCATGAGTTATACATAGTTGTTCTCTGCATACTATTTTAATATTCTATCTTATTTTTATTGAGATAAAATCTTCCCTTTCTATTTCCCTCCTTTACATTTGAGTCATGACATTATTAATTTCTCCCTCATCTTATCCTTTCTCCTCTTCATGAGTTATACATAATTGTTCTTTGCATACCATTTTAGCATTCTATATTATTTTTATTGAGATAAAATCTTCCCTTTCCATTTCCCTCCTTTACATTTGAGTCATGACATTGTTAATTTCTCTCTCATCTTATCCTTTCTCTATTGCAGTGTCTTTTTTGATGTCTATCCATGCCAATAAATGTAATTATAGAAAGAGGGGAAGAAAGATGGCTCCTCCCATTTTTATTTTTATTTTAGAGGGTAGGATGACATACTAGTGGTGCAAGTTACACCACATTTATGTCACCCCATTTTTTTAAAACAATATAACTACATTTAATATATTTTATTTTTAAGTAAATCAAATTAAGTAATAAATTAAATTAATTTTTTATTAAATAGATTAATTAAAAATAATAAATTAAATTAAATAGTAATTTATTTTTTATCAATAATTAAAAAATATTGTACATTTAATTAATTAATTTATAAATTAAAATGATATTAAAATAACATGAATATATTAGTACAAAATTATATATCTGGACTTTTTTCATTCAAAATTTTCATCAAATAAAAAACATAGATATGGTTCCAATTGAAGTGGAGGTGGTTGTATTTCTTCATCTTGTTATTTAACAAAATCATCCCATGATTTGTCTAGAGATAAACCAATTTTTTTTTTGCACTATGAAAATGTGGCATAAGAGATGTTGATAGATTCCGTACAAATAAATATCTCAGAGGAGTTCAAGTGGACATTTGAACGTGTTCATCTCTTATTCCAATAGATTCTTTGTAAGGTTATGGAAGTGTAGTAGGAAGTGATGGTGTGAGTGATAAAATATGAGTTTGCGTAGGATCCTCTTCATAATGAAAAGGCATTAATGACAACACAAATATTTATTCATTTTCTTTAATAAATATTATTCATCAAATGCATATACAAATAATATAAAATTACTTAAAAGTAGAAAAAACTAATATAATACAAAATAAACTACATATTACATAACATAAAAAACCATAACATAAGTTTTTTTTCAAAATATTACAAAAATTAGACTATTTTCAAAATTAGGTTATAAAAAACCGATATATAAATCAATCATCAATGTAAACTACATTATTTTTTCTCATTTTTGCTGGTGTTGCTCTCCCTTTAAACTGATATCCAATAAGAAGTTTTTCACTAGTTTTAAATTTAAAATTGCTTCTACATTGAGATAATGAGTTAAAATTAAAATCATGTCATCCCCTTTGTCATTAGCACACACTATGTATTGATAATTAGGAGATGCACAACACATACACCCATGGTTACTATTGATGAAATTAAAACTATTTTTAAGGGATAAGGATGTTCATCAATGTAGGTATGACCATGCATACCTTGGGTTTCCTTTGGCATTGTACAAAATATCTCTTCCATTGTATTTAAATTATAACACATGTCATAAGTTGGCATACCAAAGTTGTATCTCACCACATAAATCCAATATGTGAAATTGTACACTAGGTTGTTAAAATGTAATATTGGCACACTTGATGGATGTCAAGTATTAGACCCAATACTAATTGTTAAAAATGTGAAGAGACCAAGACCTGAATTAGGTATAGTTGATGGCCATATCATATAGTGGGTTTCCTTTGGCATTGTAAAATATATATCTTCCATTGTATTTGAATTAGAACACATGTTATAAGTTGACATACCAAACTTGTATCTCACCACATAAATCCAATATGTGAAACTATACACTAGGTTGCTAAAAGGTAATATTGGCACACTTGATCAATGTCAAGTATTAGACCCAATACTAACTGTTGAAAATGTCAAGAGCTCAAGACTTGAATTAGGTATACTTGATGGCCATATCATATAACTCTACCTCCAAAATGTAAACACCACATAAGGTGTTGGGAGTGGATCATGAATTAACCATGCCCCATAATCTCGTCAATTAGGGAAATTTGATTTATATTTTGGAAACACTTCATTAGGAAGTTATAAATCATCTTTGGACTCTACCTCATAATTTTTAATCTTGATGCCTTATCTGGATATAATTTATTCAAAAAAGTTGACATCTTACCATTTATATGTGCACCAACGTAATTGCTTTGGACCTCTTCATCTTCAACACATTTTCTCTTATTATCTTTTGTTGTTTCCATATTGTCTACATATTCATATGTAGAAGTTAATGGTTGTGAAGATCAAAAAATTAAATTCTTATAACTTAATTCATAGCTTGACATATATATGACAAAAACATGTAAATTAAGGTAATAATAAAAATAACAATAATAATGAAATGCAAATTATGAAAAAAAATAGGATATATAAATAATAATTATATCAAATTAAAAATCTGATATATAAATAATAATTAAAAATCTTAGACTTCTGGGAAGACCCCTAGCTCTCTACCTCTCCTCTTGCCTCCCACCCCGTAGAAAACTCTCAAGGATAACTTTAAATCCACCTTTGACAATAAGGTTAAAGATTATTGGGTCCTATCTAATGGTAGAACTAAGTGGGTGAATTTGCCTGAGGTGTTCGTCAATGAGGAAATCAATCTAGAAATTGCCAACCTCAATTCTTGTATATAATAGATTCGTATAGCTATGTTACCTTATGAATATTCCCTTATCTGGATGACGAAAGACAACAGAGAGTATTTGGTCAAATCAGGCTTCTGGCTAACTTGGCTCAAGTGAAAGATTGGTCCTTTTGGGAAAATATCTAGGTCAAACACCTCACTCCCAAGGTGAACATTTTATTCTAGTTAGTAGCCCACAATAGAATCCTCATGATCAACAATCTAAAAAAAAGGGGAATGACCATTCCCAATATATGTGTCCTTTATAAGTTTTCACTGGAATCTATGAATCATATGTTCTTTGAGTGCTCATTCGAAGCCCAGATCTAGAATCAACTTCTCTAGCATTTCAACCTGTTTTGGGTTAAACCCAGATCTATCTTGGACCTTATAATCCAATGGAAACCCTCTTGGAATCTCCCCTCCTTGGTCTTTCTTTGGTTCCTTGCCATCCCCCATTTTGTTGGATCATTTGGACTAAACATAATGCCCCATTTTTTGTCGTAAATGATCCAACCTCTTGAGTTCCTTCAATCATTTTCTCTCTACCATTGTAGAAAATTGGCAGATGGTAGTTTTGAATGACAAAGTGGGAGTTTTAGAGGTGAGATAGGGCATTTTGGATAATTGAAACTTCACTCCCCCCTCCCAAACCCTTTATGGATAGAAAACACATGAAATGGAACTGCCCCCTGGTAAGTTGGCTAAATTTTAACTTTGATGATACTTCAAAAAGAAACCCTGACAGTGCAGGGGGAGGAGGAATCATCAGATATGATTCTATAAAGGTAATTTTTGCCTACACCAGACCCATGGGCATCCAAACTAATCATGTTGTGGAAGCCTTGGAGGCCCTTTGGGGCATTCAACTTGCTTCCCAATTAAACATTTCAAAACTGGCCATTGAAGGCAACTTGCTCAACATCCTTAATGCTCTCGTGGGGAAAGTCCAACCCTCTCACACCATAAGTCAAAATATTGTTGATGCTAAATTCCTCCTTCTCCCTCGAGCTTTCACTATCTCTCACATTTTTCATGAAGGTAAAAGGTGGTAGACACCTTGGTAAACTTGGGAGTATTCACTATGGACCTAACCACATGGAATGGACCCCACAACTTACCTTGCCCCCCCCAATCCAACCCTTGCTTGATTATGATGTAAATCTACTAAATCCATAGGCTGGCAATGAAGAAATACATGGGAACTCTAATCATGTTTAGTAAAAGGATTAATTCCACTTTGTGTCATGATAACGACACAAAGTTTGAACTCAAAGATGTAAGACATCATTTCAAAAAGGCCTATCCCAATGATAGGGGAGTAAAAAAAACATTGGTACTTTTCCTAACTATTTGGCTAATGACAACCCTAAATATAGTTTCAAAAATAATAAAAACATCATGGGGGAGATAGGGAATGCTGCAAGCCAATATCATGCACAAAAGTCTAGATCAACTACAAAGTCTAGAGGAAGCTGCAGAAGGGTGGCCTAACATAATTCATGCTAAGGATCGAAGGGCATGATGAGAGTCTTGCCAGATATTTTATAGCATGATGGAAGCAGAGTCAAGTGACCTTCAAGGGGGCCATGATGGATGTTTTTAAGGAACTCATATAGGAAGTTACTAGCATTTCATGTGAGGGCATGAAGGCCTTCAAGGATAACTGACATAAGCAGGAGCTAATTCAAACTTTCTTCCAGTCTAACATAGTCTACCATATGGGCAAGAAGGGTTTCCCTCGAGTCGACCTTCCATGAAGATGGCCTAAAATGTACCTACATGCAATGTGGTATCTTACTCTTGAAGGGAAATGCACCCACATCTTCTCACATCACTTTTTATTTCTAAATCACTTCAAAGGCCAGAGGATTAGCCTTCCATAGTTTTTGTTCATGTCTCTTGAAGAAACAGTTCTAACCTTTTAGGAAAAACCATGTGCAGATATTATCCATCAAGGGCTAATCTTTCTTGTCACTAAATGTGCAACCCCCTTGAGAAGTCAATGAATCCACTTGCTATAAAGTAGTAGAGAGAAAATATCTAATAAGGGCTTCTCTATGGAGGGTAGAGCAAGCAATGTCTCCCATTACTCCTACCCGAATCCACATGAGGGAGGGAAGAAGGAAAAGAGAAAGGCTCATGACCCTTTTCCCTCATAAAAGAGCACTGGTGAGAAGACCAGTACGAACCTTCAGTTTCAATAAGAGACATAGAACTCTAATTTTAAACTTCATGAACTCAAGGTAGCTAAAGTTTGTATCAAGGACAAGGACCCCACCAATCTTTAAGAGGGCATCAAGTAAAAGTTGTTGGAGCTCCATGAAAAATTGTAGAGATTGGACAAACAAATGGTTTCTTATATGGATCAATGGAATAAATTGAAACAAGAGTTGATTACTTGAGGGAGGGGATTGGGGAACAACAGATGATAGGTGGGGGTAATACTGAGGGTACCCCAAAAGGCAAGGAGCTTAGCACCAGCACCCTAGGGGTTCACATTACTAACAGAGATAAAAATTTGATGAAAAAGATCAAAGGCACGATGGGACATAATAAAACCATAGTGGGAGGCCAGAGACCTAAAATGAGAGGAATGTCAAGCAGTCTCATAAAGAAACTAGTGGGTGGTAGCAAGAAGGAAAATTAGATTTTAGAAATTTAGTAGAGTGTTGTGTTTGGTTAGTTCGGCCTAGTTCTTATTTTGTTGAGTTTTTACTAAAAGTTTGTGTATTTCAGGCCGTATAGGCCTTGTTTCTTTTTGTTTCATTTGTTTTACTGTACTAAACTATGGTTTTCATGTCCATGTAAACCCTGAGCTTAACTAATCAAATAAAAAATTATATCAAATTAAAAATCTAAAATTTCACTAATTTATGTAATTTCAATAATATTAATAAAAATATGTACATTTGTCACTAGTTTTCCTAATTTTATCTAATTTGACATAATTCATCTAATTTTTGTAATTTCCACTATTTATCAATAATTTTCCTAGTTTTGTATGATT
This sequence comes from Torreya grandis, assembly GCA_037957365.1. Classification (NCBI taxonomy): domain Eukaryota; kingdom Viridiplantae; phylum Streptophyta; class Pinopsida; order Cupressales; family Taxaceae; genus Torreya; species Torreya grandis. The sequence goes on along the minus strand of JARHVA010000068.1, from coordinate 3,533,457 downwards.
GATAAAATTTCATCAAGTTTGTCCTAATTTTAATAAGTTCAACCTAGTTTTACTCTAATTTTCCCAAGCTTCAGTATTTTTTTGTAACTTCTCCTAATTTCTCTAATTTATATTTTTTTAATTTGTGAATAATTTCCTTAAATTCATAAATTTTAGACTAATTATATGTTAATCTAATCTATTTTTCTTATTTTATATAATTTTACAGAATTCCCACAATTTTTATAATTTTCCCTATTTGTCACTATTTCCTAAAATTTTATAAGTTTGACATAATTTTGTCAAGTTTAATATAATTTAACTTAAGTTTGACTTAAATTTACTCTAATTTCTCCAAGTTTCACTAAGTTTTGCAATTTCTCTAATTTCCCTTATTTGTCACCAATTTCTATGATTTTGTCAAGTTTGGCCTAAATTTATTTTAATTTGACTTTAATTTGCTCTATTTTCTATATTTTTTACAAATTAACATATTTCCCTCAATTTTTATAATTTTCACTATTTATCATTAATTTCCCTGATTTCATAAGTTTTGCCTAATTTTACTCTAATTTCCCTAATTTTATTAAGTTTGGTCTAATTTTACTCTAGTTTCCTTATGTTTTACTATTTTTTGTAAAATTTCCTAGTTTATCTAATTATACATCTTGTCATTATTTTCCCTATTTTTTTTCAAGTTTGACCCATTCTAATCTAATTTTACCTTAATTTACTCTAATTTCATCAATTTCTACAATTTGGCATAATTTCCTCAATTTTTGTAAGTATTTTATTTTTTTACTATTTTTCTAATTTTTTAATCCTAGCATAATTTTTTCAAGATTGACCTAATTTTACTTTAATTTCACTAGTTTCTCCAAATTTCTCTAATTCTCACAATTTTCCCTAATTTCTCTAGTTTTCTCCTTTTGTCACTAATTTCTCTAATTTCATCAAGTTTGGCTTAATTTTACTCTAATTTTCACATAATTCTTTAACTTGAAATATATCTCTCAAAAAAATTTAATTTCTCAGATTTATCACTAATTTTCCTCATTGCATAAGTTTTACATTATTTCATCAAGTTTGGTCTAATTTTAGTAATTTTGGCATAATTTTATTATATTTTTCCCAAGTTTCACTAATTTTTATAATTTTCTCTAATTTCATCAATTTTTTTAATTTTCTCTATTTGTCACTATTTAATTTATTTTGTCAAGTTTGACCTAATTTTGCTCTAATTTTAAACTAATTTACTTATTTTTTATAACTTGGCATAATTCTTCCAATTTTTATAATTCCTCATATTTGTCACTAATTTCTCTAATTTCATAAGTTTGGCATAATTTGTCTACTTGGCCTAATTTTACTAAGTTTGACTTAATATTACTATAATTTCTCCAAGTTTTAGTAATTTATGTACTTTTTTGTAATTTCTCCAATTTCTTTAATTTTCAATATTTATCATTAATTTCCTTAATTTCATCAAGTTTGACCTAATTTTGCTTTAATTTTACCTTGATTTACTTTAATTTCTAAGAATTTATTAATTTGACAAAATTTCTTTGATTTCTATAATTTCTCCTAGTTATCACTAATTTCTCTAATTTCATAAGTTTGGCACTATTTCTTCAAATTTGACCTAAAATTATTATGAGTGGCCTAATTTTACTCTAATTTCCCTAATTTTGTAATTTGACATAATTTTTCTAACTTTTATAATTTCTCCTATATTTTATTATTTTTCATAATTTCATAAGTTTGGCATAATTTTGTCAAGTTTGGCCTAAATGTACTCTAATTTTCTTACTTTTTTTAAGGTTTTACTAATATTTGTAAATTTCTCTAAATTTCTTAATTTCCCCAATTTTTGTAATTTTCCCTAATTGTCACTAATATCCCTAATTTCATCAAGTTTGGTCTAATTTTACTCTACTTTTACCCTAATTTACTCCAATTTTTATAATTTTCTCAATTTATCATAATTTTATAATTTTGATAATTTAGTCTTGAGTTTCCTTACATGCATGATATCTCCAATAGTGATTCCATTGACAAATATAACTTTCAAGAGGTCAATGTGTGAACAAGGAATACGTAGAGGGGAGGTTAGTCTTGTGTTAGTCCAAGAAATAAAATTTAAACAAACATAGTAAAACCTAACACCTCTAGTCTAGACACTAAGGAGAGCATAGCTAACATGTATACATATGAAAACACAACTAAAATATAAAAGAACACCTTCTTTTACCTTCTTTAGAGCTCCAAATTTTTTGCTCGACTTGTGCATCAAGAAGTCTTTGATAATGAAGCTTTTTTGGCTCCTTCTCTCCTTAGCACCTTAGCTTTGATTGCTTGGCTCAAGATTTGAATATGGTAAAACTACTTGCAAGGCATTTAGGCATTATAACACTACACCAAGAGAGCTTGTTTAAGATATTTGTGTATAAAAACTTTGCACCAAAATAGTTTAGAAATCAATAGGCATGGCCTTGTATTTATAGCCTTAAAAGTTAACTCTCACCCAAAGTGAGTTAAGGTTGAGTTTAAACATAGAATGGGTTCAAACTAACCCTAGGTGAGTTGAGATTAATTCCAGTTGAGTTAATAGTTATCATGTAATTATGATTTTCAATTACTGGGCATGGCTTTCAAATTAGATATTTTGAGATATTTTGGAAGAGCTTGACAACTGATAAAAGCAATGATCAAAAAATTTGATATTTTAATTTTTAGAATTTTCATTTTTAGATATTCATTAATTGCAAATAGATAATTCAACTAAGCATTTAATCTTGTTCAATGTGTTAATTGATTTTGATTAGCATTTTAGCTTTTTGAAGATTTGATCAAGTGCCTCATTTAATGGATCCATGGCCAAATTGATAGTTGTTATATCGTAATGATTAGGGATGAATTTGTTAGAGGTTATTATTGCATATGGGCTACTACCTTAAATAGGGATGCCTCAACATGATTCTAGGTTTTGATGAATGATTTAGGTCTAAATTTGAGACATTTAGTGATTCCTAGGCTTAATTTGTAATGGTTGGTAGGAATCAATCTAAAGTCTGAACGAAAGCCAATTGTGGCTAGAATTAGGTGTCTACAATTTGCCTCTACTTGGGAAGGCATTACAAGTTATATGCACAATAACATCTTCTCAAAGAATGGAAAGGTCTTGTATGCCTAATACCCCAATGATGATGGATGAGCTTTGGATATCCCCTTGAGGGAGTGGTCAGAAAAGAAGGTCGATGATCGGTCCTTTGAAAGAAAGAAATGATGGGACCAAAAGGTAAAGGTGGGTGGAAAAGACTGATTTGCCCACAATCAGTTATAATCAGTAGTACAATATGCTACCCTGGTTAGGCAGATAAAAAAAGATGATTTTGCTAAAGGTGACTATAATCATTGGCATAACAAAGTTAAAAGATAATGATTTGACCAAAGGCAGTTATAATCATTAGCAAAGGATAAGGGTAACAAAAGAATGATTTGCCTAAAGGTGGTTATAATCATTAAAAGGAAAGATGATGATTTTCCCAAAGGTAATTAGAATCATTGACAAGATAAAAACATTTCCCAGTTGGGTAGATAGAGATAATGATTTTCCCAAAGGTGGTTATGATCATTAGCACAATGAAAACTTGCCCTAGTTGGGCAAAGAATGATAACAATTTGCTCTAACATCCAAATAGATTTAAACATAATGATTTGCCCATAGGTGATTATAAGCATTGGTTCTATGGGTGGGACAATACATAATGATTTGCCTAAAGGTATTTAGAATCATTGGCATAATGATGGGATTAATATGGTAAATTAGAATAGGGAGCTTACGTATTGAATCCATACTCATGGAGTAAGAATAAGTCAGTACAAAGGATAAAGATGAATTTGGACAACCTACTAGTATAGATATGTACATCCTAACTAGCAAGGATTTGAAATCTTTTGTGATTTAATTACTTTGTTTGGGAATTGATTTGGGTAGATCAAAAAAAATTACGTGCCAAGGAGAAGTACCACGACTGTATTACTTGTAAGATTTTTTGAGCTGATTTTTGTTGTAGCACATGACAACAAGCACCATGATATAAAACACCATGATAAATTAACCAAATATGCATAAGGACTGACATGTGATCCAACAAACAATTGAAAACAATGTACCAATGATAAAAACCATGAGGATAATATTGACGTATGAATATGGATGGATTCAAGAATAATGCACAAGGAATCACCCAATGAATACACATAGATTGAATCAATGCACAATAATAAAAGCAAACAAATAGGCAAATAAACACACAAATAGAAAGACAAATCTTAAATAACAAGAATCACAACAAAATAACCAAAATACAATCAAATAAAACACAAACAATGGTTAATTACAATGTTATCAAAAATAAAGAACAAATAAGATGATGAACATTGCCCTTAGGTTATAGGAAATAATGAAACAATCAAACAGAATGGGGAAATAGAATAAAAAGGAAAGGGGGTAGCTGAGCTGACTCCAGATGCACTAGGTAAGTGGACATTGCCTACATAATTCCATGGACACAAGGTCCAACATAAACTTTAGGTCAAATGTAGTTCTCCCAAGATATGGGATAGAAGAAGATGATGATAAGAAAAACATGATTGTGTTATTGAGGAATATGGGAATGGTCTTACAAAATGGCAAGAGCATGAGATGAAGCCTAACTATCATCAATGTATCAAAATTGAAAACATAATGTGCCATATGAAAACTCACAAAATGGCAAGAGCATAAGGCTTAGGGGCCAATGAGGATGGGGAAACTAAAAGATAAGTGGTTTCTTGTGAATTAGCTAGGGGTCCTAGAACCTGTAAGGCAAAGAAGTGGTTGATTTGGTATTTTTAAGGATTTTCTATATCTTTTACAAATATTTTTACAATTTTTAAAGCATCTCAACTCGATTGAGAATGACGAGATACTAAACGGTCCAACTCACAAAATGGTGAGAGCATTCAAATGTGGATTGCTCAAAAATGGTGAGAGTGGCAAAGGGTGACTGAGCTGACCTCAACATAAATCGATCACTACCTACATAGTCCCAAGATGGGACCTTAAGTCACTATAGTTTTGCCTTACAACAAAGGAATTTGACTAGGTAGAAGTAAGTTCACAAATTAGGCAAATGGCACAATATGGCATAGGAATGGCAAGGTGGGACTTCAAGGCATGATAAAGGTATTATTCCTAATTTGCCCATAGGCAGTTATAATTAGGAAATAATGGCATAGGTCAATGAGACTAATTTTCCCAAAGGTGATTATAATTAGTAATATGGGTGGAGCATTTATTTTCCTAAAGGCAGTTATAATCAAGAACACTCATAATGAAATGAAATAAGAAATGAAGGATGCAACTGCCAAACCACTGTTATATTGGTCCAAGATATTGTTGTTGTCTAGAATACTAAATCAATTGCTAAAATTTGATCTAAATCCCCTCACTGAAGGTACCCTAAGAACCACTGGAATATAACCAAGGTCAAATGGGTTGGGTAGGGAGGGTTAAAACAATTTTGGTCAAATAGGGAAGGTATGCTAGAAAGGTGTAGGGTATGATACAAAGAAGAATGTTGATATTACAGTACAATGGAAATGGGCCTCATAGACAATACTTCAGTTCTCTCAAGCAAAGTAACGCTTGAGGTGTATGATGTTCACCGACTCATCAAGTTCATCTCCATCTGGTGTAGTGAGTCTGTATGCTCTGGAGCCATAATCTACAATAATGATATAGGGGCTTATCCAATTGAATTTGAACTTGCCATTATTTTTATTCTTCTCGATTGTGATGTTATTTTGGTTTTATTTAAGAACAAGATCCCCAAGCTTAAATTATCTATGTTTGACCAACCCATTATAGTGGCCATGGAGTATATTCTTCTATGCTTGAAATTTGTTGATAAAGACCATGCATTTTTCATCAAGTAACTCTAGCTCTTGTAGAAGAGCAACTCTATAATATTCATCATCCAGGATGTGTTTCAATGAGATATGAAAAGAAGGTAACCCAACCTAAATGGGAAGAATTGCCTCAATGTTACAAACTAGGGAAATATGGAGTGGCTCATGTTGGAGTATGGTAATTAATATGAAATGCTCAGAGGGCGTGGAAGATTTAGAGGTGCCAATCACAGCCAACATCATTGACAATATTTTTAAGGATGTTGATAATGGATTTATTGGATGCTTCTACTTGACCATTACCTTATGGGTAATATGTAGTAAAAAAATGTTGAGTGATGTTATACTTGGCACAAAGCATTTTGGCATACTTATTCTTAAATTATATGCCATTATTAGATATAATGTCAGATGGGATACTGTAACGGTAAATGAGATGATTGAAGATGAACTTGGAAATATATTTTCGAATCATGTAAGGAGCAGAGCTTCAACCCACTTAGTGAAATATTTGGTAGTAGTAAGGATGTGTGTATGGCCATCAAATGAGGTAAGGTTAATCTTCACAATGAGATCAAGTCTGCATGTTACAAACAACCATGGTGTAAGCATCAATTTTAGATTTTTTACCAAGGCATGAATCAGATTGGCATGTCGTTGACATTTATCGCACCTTTTGATGTAAACATTTGCATTTGCATCCATAGTTGGCCAATGATACCTGATATGTAGGAAATTTTTGGCTAGGATGGCCCCACTAGTGTGGGCTCCACATACTCCTTCATGAAATTATTTTAATGCTAATGTTGATTCTATTGAAGTTAAACAATGAAGTAGAGTTCCATCAAAGCTCTGGTGGTAAGGGGTTGGTCCAAGTAAGGTATATCATAAGGCTTGGTCAATAAAAGCCTTTTACTATCTGTGTGATAGGTCTGGTAGCATGATATGGTCATGAAGGTATTTAAAGAGGTATGAATACCATATAGAGATGGGACCAACAATATCATAGATCATTGTAAAGGTTGAAGGTTCATGAGTAGGCGCTAAAAGATTTTAAATGAGGAAAATATATTATTTTGCCTTGTCTATGTGGCATATCAAGGAGCCAGTGGTGGCCATAGCATCTGATGTTTTGTTACTAGCCCTTGGAATGTGTTCAAATTATATATCATCAGTCTACTATTTAAGAGTGTCAATCATGGCCTTGTATGGTAACATCTTGCTATCTTCAGTCTGAAAGTGGTGTGTAACCTGATTGATGATTAATTGAGAATCACTGTAAACCTTTAGATGTTGAATATTCCATTGTAGTGCCTATTAAAGTCCTGAAATGAGTGATTTGTATTCAACCATGTTTTTAGTACAAGGAAAGATGATATGAAATAATTTAGTGATAAAATCTCCTTGTGTAATAAATAATAGGCTTGCCCCCAATCCATGTGATGTGAATTATCTATCAAAATACATCTTCCAATGTTGCTCCTCAAGAGGTGTTTCAATGATGGTCATGATGGACTCATCTAGTAATAAAAAATTGAGGGGTTCATTATCTACAAGGGGAGCTTCAGTAAGTTGATCTACGAGGACTTATCCCTTGATGGCCTTCTAGTTGAAGTATTTGATCTTGAACTCACTCAGAAGCATGATCCATTTATCCATGAGAACTTGTAAAGCTATTTTAGACAGCATATACTTGAGTGGATCTAATTTGTAAATAACTATGGTCTTGTTGTTTATCATTTAATGCTAAAATATTGTGTTGTAAAGACCATAGATAATCTGGCTTTTTCTATAGGTGTATAGTTGTGTTCATATGTGACTAGTGTATGGCTTAGATAGTTTATGACATGTTCTTTTCCATTGTTATCATGTTGAGCCAGAAGTGCCCCTAGCGATTTATTGATTGTAGACATGTACAATAGGATTGACTTTCCTGGCATAGGTGGCAATAAAATAGGCAGATTGGCAAGATGGTCCTTTAAGTGTTGAAAAGCTTTATGGCATTCTTCATCTCAATGAAATGTGACACCCTTCTTTAGTAAGTGTGTAAATGGATGGCATCTGTCAGATAAATAAGAAATGAAGCCTCTGATAAACTAAATCTTTCCCTACAAATGATAAAGTTGCTTCAAATTAGAAGGTGGTGGCATCTATATAATGGCTTGTACTTTGGCAAGATCAACTTCAATGCCTCTATGAGAGACGATGAAGCCTAAAAATTCATCTGAAGTAACACGAAAGATGCACTTATTGGGATTAAATTTGACTTTGTATTCATGAAGCCTCTCAAATATTCTTTATAGTGTGGCTAGGTGATCAGCACGGGTCTTCGATTTACCCAATATGTCATCAACATAGTCTTCAATAATGTCATGCATCATATCATAAAATATGATGGTCATGGCTCTTTAGTATTTGGCCCTAGCATTCTTGAGACCAAATGGCATAACCTGATAACAAAATGTTCCCCATGGAGTGGTGAATTTTGTTTTATGTTAGTCTTCTATCACAATCAGAATCTTGTTGTATCATAAAAATTGATCCATTAGTGAAAGCATTTTGTACCCTATTATGGAGTCAACTATCATGTCAATATTTGGTAGAGAAAAGTCATCTTTGGGGTAGGACTTGTTTATATCTCTGAAATCAATGTAAATTCTAATTATTTAAAGCTTCTTAATGATTGGCACAACATTTGAGATCTACTCTAAGTAGTTGATCAGTCAAATACATCTCACTTTTAAGATTTTTTCCAACTCTTTCTTTACTAATATAACAATATGAGGATGCATCTTGGACAGTTTATGCTTCACAAATTTGGCATCAGGATTTATAACAAGGTGGTGTACAACCAAGATGGGGTCTAAACCTAGAATGTTTGAATAGGCCCAAGCAAAGATGTCAATAAATTCCCTCAAAAGGGCTGTAAAGATTTCACGTTCCTCCTTAGTGAGGGAAGCACCTAATTTGGTCCATTTTGGGTCATTTGGAGTCCTGATGTTGACTTCTATAGTGTCTTCTACAAGGAAAATCAATCCATCTTCCAAAATGGTTGGAAATTATTTTAATTAGACAACAACTACAAATTCCTCTATTTGGACTGGTTCTTCAAGCTCTCATAAATAAGATGAATCTAGGTCTCCCAATGGTAGGAATGGCCATGTGATAAATATTGTTGGAAATTGTTGAATAATTCGATAAAAGGCATGTTGTTCTTTAAAACTAAGCTTGGACTCAAAATCAAGTTTGTCATTAGTGGTCTCCTAAGTTTCAATTGAGGAAAGGTGAACACCCCCATCTAATGGCACCTGAAACAAGTTTTCACCAGAAGACTAACCTTTCTCTTTAATTTTAACCTGATCCAAAAGTGCCTCAAAGAGGTTTTCACTTTGGGACCTCAATGTTTTATTTATGTGTTTGTGGCTAAGGGTGTTCACTCATTCTCCAAAATAGGCTGCAGGATCCAGTTTGATAGAGAACCTTTGTTTGTTGTCACCCAACGAAACATTATCTCTTAGGCTTAAAAAATCACAAAAGGCCTCATCATTCTCAAGCTCATCTAAAGGTATGGTGGACTCTTGTTGGTCCCAGACTATATATTGAGGGTGATAGAGAGGAAGCATATTGTGTTAGTTAATAGGGGTAAGAGTACAAATGGAATGAGTGTCAAACAAATTAGTATCGACAAGGTCTTCATAAATGTTGTGATTAAACTTTTCTTTGATGTCAGCATTGTCATCACTAGTCGTTGGTGTTAGAATATGAATAATATATATGGCTTCACCCCTAGGTGGTTTAAATCCAAGACCATAGGTTCCTTTGTATTGATTTATAGAGATTGGCTCAAGAGTTCCTTGTTGATTTGGCTCAAGACCTCCTCCGTCATAGGCTTGGTTCTCTATGATCCTATTAGGAATGGGGTATTTGGCATTTTTATAGCAATCAACTAGTTTGTCATTGTATAACCAAGATTCATTATTTTCAAGTGGGTCCTCTTCTTGTCTAATGACCATTGTGAAAATGATAGGAGATGAACTACGGAGCTTGCCTTTTCCTTTTTGCTACCATTCCATGCAAGGTGGCTTAGATTTAGGTTTTCGATAGGACTTGGGCTTCTGTGAAAGCTTGGCAATGTGAAATGTGTCATGAGTCAAATACTCTCTTCAGCCATTGGCTGAGATGCTAAAATTATTATACATTTCAAGAGGTGGCATATGGGAAGATAAATCAAGGCTATCTAGGTCTATGCAATTGGCCTTCAGAAAATCAACAAGTATTTATTTGCCTTTGTCCTTTTTGGGAAGCAGATCTAGACCAACGAAGTAATTATAGCTTTTGTATTCCACCTCCAAATGTTTGCAATGTTCCTAGGGCCGTAAATCTCCATTGATGGTGACCTCTATGATTGAGTGAGAGAACTTGAGACACTGGTACAATGTTGAAAGGATTATACAAATTTCATGTATCCAAGGTCTACCCAAGAGCAAATTATAAGATAGGTCGAGGTCTAACACATGGCAAAGTGTATCATGGGTCAAGGGCCCAATGAAAAATGGCAAGCTAAAGGTGCCTTGTGATTCTCACTATTCATTATCATAGGCCTTGATAGTGATTATCTGTGGCTAAATATCAGATGTTGTATATCCAAGATGCTTAATGAGCCTCAAAGACATAATATTTAGGCTTGATTGATTATCTATGAGGTCATGTTTCACTTTGTGCCATGTGATGACAACTTTAATGTCCAGTAAATTATTATGGAGAGGGCCAAGGGATGACATATTACTTTGGTCGAAGGTTAACTATTGACCTAGGGCTATATGTCCAACAAAATATTGGAATTTGTTTGGGCTGAGAACTTAGGATTGGCCTAGGAACTCTGTTAGGATATTCTTGTGGATGGTGGACATACGCAACAAATCTAAAATGGAGATTTATGTGGGCATCTTCTAAAGTTATTCCACAATATCGAATGTCCTTTCCCTAATAGTGGTATATGGTTTGTTCTTAGCCAAAATGATGGGTTAGATAGGTTTGGTGGTAGATGGTTATGGGTTGAGAATGGTAATCGTTGACCACCAAGTTGTGATTGCATAATCAGGATTAGATACAAGACCGTTATTACTAGAAAATGATGGTGGAGGGGGACCAAATAGGATAAGTCTCGATTGTCGATGCACTTATTTGTGGTCATAGAACAATGAGGAGTTATCGGTATAAGGTCCAAAATTAGTGATCCTTGCTTGCTTGTTTGTATGCCTGTTTGTAGTCCCAAGCTAAGGAAGGGTCACTGGCATTGATGGGTTGATTGGAATTGGTTAATAATGGTCATGTTCTATTAGCACTTGGTCTTGGATTAATGGTGATGGTGGAAACACGACCTTCCACAATATGACCTAAAACTTTGGTGTAGTCATGTACAATTGTTGATAAGTTTGTTGGTTATTGGAATCATTTTGGCCTTGGTTCCTCTCATTCGGTTGAAATTGTTGTTATTATTGTTGGTATTGTTGTTGTTGTTGTGTTTTTTGACATTGTTATTATCATTATTCTAGCCTTTGTTGTTACTGTTGGTTGTTATTGTTATGTTGTAGAAAAGGGTTTTAATAAATACCCAGGTTATGATTGGATGTACATATTCTATTATCCAATGTAATCTCCTCATTTTCGAACATATTTTTAATGAGATGTTTGATTTTCACATGACATCATAGATTATGTCTATGAACATGATGGTATTCATAGAACTCATTCTCTTTATACCAATTTATATAAGGAATACCCTAAGGATAGTGCTTCGGTATGGGTCAACTAATCATATTAGCAATGTCCAACATGCGAAACACAACTTCAATAGGTTCTCCAAGGTCATTGAAGACTCTATGAGTAGGGGCATTTCTTCCTGAAGGAGGGGTTTTTAAAGGTAATGGTTGTTACATTTTTTTAGTAGGTCTAGATTGCTATGAAGGCTATGCTTTTTGAATGGGTTACTGATGAGGAGTAAGTTATATTTGAGGTGAGTATTTGAGTAGATGATGTTTACACTATTTGGACATGACATGATTCAGTTACTCCATTTACAAAAACATTCTTTTTACAATTTAATTGCTTAGATGTTTCATAATTATTGGCCTGGGTTGGTACCAACATTTGCATTTGGACTTGGGTTTGGATCAATAAGGTTAACTTGATGATCCCTTTATTAATAAGGGATTTTTTGATTAGCAAACATTTGTTGATGATATCTTTGAAAGTGTGTGTGCATTGAAGCTCCAAATGTTAAGATATCTCACTATGTAATTTTTTTCAAACACAGTTACCGATTGTTTATCTAATAAACTATAGGTGAAATGGCTTGGAAGTGCTCTCCATCACTGTAGATAACTTTTGAAGCTTTCACTAGCTTTCTGCTTAGCTTAAATCAAATCTACCAATGAAATCTCATGTTTGAGATTGTAGGAGAAATGTTACACAAATTTATCTAAGAGGTCATCAAAATCGAATACGAAATGCTTTGGCATTTTTAGAAACCACTCCAAATCCTATCCTAATAGACTTTGAGGAAATAAAAGGATTAAATAAATGTCATTATAAGCCACTAGCTGGAAAATAATAAATAATTTGATCAAATGGGCCTTAACATCTGCTTTACCCTTGTATTTATCAAATTTTGGTGGTTCGTACCTCAGAAAAATTGTATCTATAGATACTCCATGTTGAATGGGTGTGAACACATTCCATCTAGCTTGAACTTCTTGGTTTACTTCCCTACTTCAATGACAACAATTGCATCCTTCATTTGATACAGTTCTTGTGCCAAAAAGCTGGATAGACCATTGGCCTGATTAGAGGCTAGGTGGTCAAAGATGGATTACCTTGATCGAGGTATAATGGAGGTATGGTTTGTTGTGAAATGTTAGGTTAGTTAGGGAACCAGCCAATAATATGCATTTGTTGAAATTGCATGTGTTGTAGTATGATATTTTGGATTGGGTTCAATAAATGGGCTTGGTTTTGAGGAAATTGTGGCTATAATAGAAGGATATGGCTCAGGCTAAAGTATTGTGCCTACTGATTTTGATTAGGGACTTGTTGTTGATTAGTCAAAACTAGTTGAATAAGGGGAACTTGTTGTGAACCAAGGCCCTGTCATTGGATTTGTGACACATTCAGAACAAAAAATAATTACTGCCTAATTGGTACTTGTTAAATAGTGGTACCTCTTTATTACATGAACACCTCTTGTGAAGTATATGCTTGTTGTATATTCAACATTTGTCTTTGACCAATGAACATACATTGTTGATTAGATAATGTTTACGATTGTAAAGCCATGTTGGTCTATGACTATTGAGGTATACTTGTCACTACCTGACGAGGTGCAACATTCGTTGCCCCCTATTGAGGTGGTGGAATGTTTTGCCTCTACTACATTGGTATATTTGACTATGTATGTTGTTCTGGAATGTTAGTCATCACCTATTGAGGTAGAGTAACATTCATCATGTTTTGTTGAGGCAAGGCACTAGTTGGCATTTGACTATATAATCCTTATGTTTGCATGCTAACTGGTTGAGGATTAGAGGTAGCTTGTTGTGGTTGGGACATAAGAATTCACCCCCCTATATTTATGTACCACTCATGGTGTTAACTAAAGGCACTTATTTTGAACTAGTTATTGGTACAGTTAAACCACTTTGGTTGGGATTGGATGACACTTATGTGTTATCCATTATGTTTGGCACATTATTCTATATAGAAGTAGTAGACACATCTTCATTAGTTGGGATGTTGAACATGTCACCAACTGAAGTGGTTTACGTAAATGGGTCTATACCCATATTATCTTGGCCTATCAATTCGATTAACACCCCTATTGAAGAAGCTAGCTCGATGAATGAAGTGTTTAAAATGATCATGTTATTAAAATTGTGTGCTAGATTCAAATAAGTTTGATATGTTATTTACATTTGTAGAAAGTGGTCCTCCATGAGGCCCTTTCCTTTGATAAGCATATTGGGGTTTTGAAATGACAATGGTATGAGTACTTGAGGATTGTTAGAAGAGGCTTGTTCAATGGTTTGGTTATAAGGTATGTTGAAAGTCACTCTAACTAGACTTGGCAAATTTTTGTGGGGGAAGTCTATTGGAAACTTGGCCCTTGACTTTGTGGCTCTAACTAAAACTTTGTCCTTGTTTTCAATAAAGTGAGGATCAAACAAATAGGGATCATATATCAATGGCATAGTAACATAATATGGTTGTTGTTAACTTATTCTACAATTGATGTTATGCTAGCAAGATACTACGGGGTTTGTCTGCTCTAAGTATGGAGGCATGCAAACTAAATAGTGGGCTAAGGGATCTTAGCTTTGTACCCCAGTTTGATCAGTGTAAGGAGAATAAGGATCTGTGTCACAAACTACATCATCACCAGAGGGGTCTTGAACAATGTCATCTTGTGTAACCACGTTATCATAACCTAGATTGTACATGGCTCTGTTATGAGTATAACAAGACATATCCAAAATAATGATGAACTTTTCATGAAAAAGGCAAAGAGTTATATAAACTCTTAAAAACAATGTCCAAAAGACAAATGGTTCAAACTTGATCTAACTTGGTCGAATGAATAGAACTATATCTCCAAATAGGTTTATGTTAAATCTTGGTCTAAAACAGTCTAACGTCAAATGTCTTACACAAAAAAAAGGTCATGTATGAAAAAAATTAGAATGCCAAAATTAGGTATAAAGTGTCTTAAACAAGTCTAAACTAGGTATAAGAAACAAAGATTGCTAGGTCTTTTAGAAAATAAGGCACAAAAGCTAGGCTCAAAACAAGTATTACTAGGTCTTTTGGAAAAGGCACAAAAACTAAAATTTAAATAGAATGAGGTCTAAAAGGCAAGAGAGTTAATTTAACAAATTTGAAACACTTCGACACAAATTATGCATTCATATTTAAACATAAGATTGATCATTTGTCAAAAGACATGAAACTTTAAGCATATGGAAGATAGACTACTTCCCCTAATCTAAGCACAAAGAATATTTTTTAAATGGAGCAGGAAATTAACCTAAGTTACACAACCCAAAAGTGAAAGATTGATGTCTAGGCCAAAATTAAATGAGGCATAGGTAGAAATCAATCAATGTTTGGATTTGAACTTGTCAAGTCTAATTTCAAACTCAATTTAAAAGGCTAGGATTTTCAAAATATACAACAAGCTAGATAAGAATGGATAGTGTGATGGTATTAGGCATAGATCGAAAGGGCACACATGGTTTCGATTGTAATTTTGGAATTTATACACAAGGAAGCAAGCCTTTGAAATGATTCGAGTAATGTAACGATGTTATCATTCTCTAAATATATGACAACTATTTGTTTCAAGACTCAAAGGCACAAGATTAGAAATGAATTGGGCAACGTAACAATACCCTTTTCCAACAAGTGATACACAAAGTTTTTTGGCAAAAGATTAAGGTAAAGGTGTGGTGTCAAATGGATGTCATAGTGCCTCTTCAAACAAATGAGTGATCTAAAAACAAGACTTGTTTTGGACGTGGTTTAATAACCCCATAGTTTTTTACCATAATATTGTAATATATTTTTTAAACACATATTCAACACATAGATTTCTCCACATGAAATCTTAACTAGTGATCTTTAACTAACTGTTTTGTTTTAATTAACCAATAGGGTTCTAGTTAATCCACTTAGTTAAGGATCACCGTGAACATAAACATAATTTATGAAACAAATTGAAAGAATTATAAATATTGTGTCACGCCATAATTGAAATAGTACAATTTCATCCATATATGTTACATCATTACAACCTCTGTTATATAAGAATAATGAATACAAGTTATAATTTTCAGCAATACAATAATGATTAAAACATGATACAAAGCTCCTCTGAGTAGAGTCTCCAAGACTTTATAGTCTCCATGACTCAAGTATCAATATGTAATCTTAAGTGTAGTCTCATAAATAGTACTCCAGCTGGGAGGGAGAGCATCATCTAAGTGTTTTTCCACACCAACCACAGACCATAGATTCCTAACACTATCTCCCATCAAGGGGATGGCCCTCCCTTCATGTATGGGTAGATAATGACGGGTGAGAATATAGAGTAGTGTTGAAGATATCTAATACATAATGTGTACCATAAATAAATATGTTCTAATATGATATCTCATAATTATTAAAACTATATCAACATATGAAATGACAATGTCTAATCAACATTACTTTAGCCAAAAAAAATTAATAATAAATGATCTCTAGGATTTATCAAATTCATACACACCACTTGAATTAGATTACTCCTTATCTTGCATTAATGACACTAATTAAGCCAGTGAAATTGGTCTATTGCTTAATTAGGGTCATGAATGCGATATTTGGAAAATAAATAAATAATATTAAAAACTAACAAATTCATTCATAATATTCTACGTTAGCTAATTTAAAATTTAACTAAGTATTAAAAATGTCATTTTATTTCATTTAGTCCATCAAATGAATTTAATTCAATCCAAACATCAAATGTATTCCCAATAATAAACATAATACAAAAAGAGTCCTCACCAACATACCATCCAGGTAATGTTTACCTAGACCATCACTTATTTTAATCATAAGCAACTTATAACATTATTTCTCCATGAAATAAAATTATAATTCTGGTTAGTTTAATTGTTTATATTTCAGATACAACAACATCAAAAACAAAATATACTTTGTTTTATAATTCACTTGTTTTCTATGCTTTAACCAAATACAACAAGCATCAACCACTCATTGTCATTATAATAAGCATTCATACACCTCATGGTAACAATGCATAATAGAGTTGAGTGTGTGTGTGTGTGTATAATCAATTTGATCATATCTAATTTAATACAGTGCCTTACTGTATGTTTAACCATATATATATATATATATATATATATATATATATATATATATATATATATATTTGATTTAGCCATTAATTGTTATAACATTTTCATACATCTACTGTTATGTATGCAGATTACGCCTAAGAGGACATCCATTGTTGTATTTCTTAGAGTATTTTGTATACGTAATGTACATGTATCCATTTATCTAAAATAGCCCTATAACTATATCAGAAACAAAATGAATTCATATACTTGTTTTTATGAAACCTACAGATTTCATACATAGTATCATTTATTTTCCAAATCCCTTTTTAAACCAAAATAATGATACAATCCAAAACAACATTCACTTATCAACCAATTTTGTACATGATCCAGGCGACAATTCAGGTGGTATAACAAGCACCAAGATGCGGCGATACAATAGACCACGGCTACCAAAGCGGTTGTTGTAAGACCCCGGAGCGAGTGGCTCGTAGATCGGGTAGGGTTGCGCATAGCTTTGTATTGTTTTAAATCTTGGATGTTGAATTGTCGGGTGACAGTTAATTCCTTAAATTTTGTATTGTTTTCATTCTTGGAAGTCACATTATCAGTGACAGTTATTTCCTCGAGCCATTATGTCCTCGAGCGTTGCATTATTTTAATTTAGGGACGTCAATTTGTCGGTGACAATTATTTCTCTCGAGCCACTTAGTCTTAAATCATCACCCGTTAATTCTTCAAGCCACTCAATCCCTTGATGTTTTCAAAATATGTATAAATGCATTATAACCCAAAAAGGGAAGGCATACACCTCTTCTCAGAGATAAGTGTATGTTTTGTATCTGTAGTTTATTTGATTCAACAAAACATCTCTTTTCAGAGATAAGCATATATTTGTATTGTGATTGTTAAGTAATACGACGTCTCTTCTTAGAGAATTCATTATTATTGTGATATTTTTGTGCTATTGAAATATTCGTCAACTAGAACTTCTAAGTTCTGGATCAGTGGTATCAGAGCGGTTGGTCTTGAGAGTGTATGATCCCGAGGACGAGGTCAGGATACAAGAAACTTGGGTGGGAAGCGACAGAGCTTCCAAATGTTCCACCTGTGCGCCCCAAATGACTTCAAATGGTGGATGACACCGAGACATCTGATCCTTTCAAGGAAATGGTGAATGAAGGCCTCCAACAGCAACAAGCACAGATGCTCCAACAATTTGCTCAAATTCTTCAAACACTTCTGATGGGAAATTCTGGCTCCGCAGCTACACATCTTGGCTCCTCATCGGGGGAACTTCCTTTCAGTGCCCCAACACTCTTCAAGGTTTAGGTAAATTTTGATATTCCCACATTTGAAGGCATAATCAATGTTGATGTAGTGGAAAATTGGTTGGATCAACTGTCTTCCTACTTCTCTGTAAATAAGTTCACCGATGGAGAAAAGATCACTTTTGCTCTTTTGAAATCATCATTGCCCATGATAAACTGGTGGGAAGTGTACAAAAAGAGGTTCAGTATGGATATCATCAGCCTTGGGGTGGAACCTACCTGGGATGATTTTATGGAAGCAGTAAAAGAAGAATACTATCCCATCGGAGCGTATGATGATCTTTACATACAGTGGCAGCAACTTCACCAAGGTAAGGAACAATCTGTCCAAGATTACACTAACATTTTTCATTCTCTATCTACAAGACTGGGCATCCAAGAAAGTGAGAAACACAAGGTTCTCAAATATCGTGGCAGATTACAATGGTACATACGAGGAGAAATGGAGCTCTTCAATTTGGAAACCATCGATGAGGCATACAAGTTCGCAGTAAAGATTGAGTAGAAGCATGGAAGAATGGATATAAAGAATCAGTCTTCAAAATGGAAAAGTGATAAAGAAGGTCAAACACGAGGCCAAAATTGGAAGCAAAAGGAAGGAAAGACTGGGAAGTGGTGTGGTTATCACAAATCTGGAACTCACTCCAAAGAAGAATATCGAGCTATCAAATCACTGCTTTCTGAGTCACCATCCTCAACATCTACTGCTCTACCTCATACAGACCCTGCAGTCGAAGAGGTTGAAGAAGAAATTATAGATGCTGATCCTGAAGCCATTGTAGCTTCATCACAGACACACGAAGAGATGCTAGATGATAAGGAAAGGTTGTTTCACTCTAAGTTATGGGTGAAAGGTAAGCCTCTGCATTTCATTCTTAATAGTGGAAGTCAAAAGAATTTAATCTCTACTAATGTTGTGAAAAGCCTAAATCTGTCCATGAAGCCTCACCTAAAACCATACAGTATTGGATGGTTGAGTCAAGGGAGAAACCTCCATGTCACCCACCAATGCCTTCTCTCATATGCAATACAACCTTTCCAAGATGAGGTCTTATGTGATGTGGTCAATCTATATGTTTGTGATGTACACTTTGGTCAGCCATTCATGTATGATCGACATGGTATATATGAATCAAGAACTAGACGGATCACTCTCACTCTTGGAACACGGCGCTACAAGGTACCAGAAGTACCACCTTCCACATCTGTCTCTCTGCTTAGCACCAAGAAATTTTTTTTCATGGTGGTCAAGCCACAGGAATCCAAAAGGGCCGATGTTATAGCCCTGACAACACAACAACAGAAGAAAATAGATACCGCACTGAAGAAGTTCACGGCCTTTCATCCACAGACTGATGGTCAGACAAAAATGGTGAACAATTGGGCCCCGCACAGTTCCATAAACCATAGTCCCTTCCAAGTGTACATCGGCAATCAAATCAAGACACAACTACCACACCTGATGGGGAACAGTGATGCAATGGGGACCATTGCTTTTCAAGGAGGGAGGAATGATTCAGGGGATAATTTAGGTGGTATAACGAGCGCCAAGATGTGATGGTACAATGGACTGCAGTTGTCGAAGCAGTTGTTGTAAGACCCTGGAGCAGGCGGCTAGTAGACTGGGTAGGGCTACGCGTAGCTTTATATTGTTTTAAATCTTGGACGTCAAATTGTCGAGTGACAGTTAATTCCTCAAATTTTGTATTGTTTTCATTCTTAGAAGTCACATTGTCGGTGACAATTATTTCCTCGAGACATTATGTCCTCGAGCACTGTATTGTTTTAATTTAGGGACGTCGATTTGTCGGCGACAGTTATTTCTCTTGAGCCACTCAGTCTTAAATTGTCACCCGTTAATTCCTCGAGCCACTCAATCCCCCGATGTTTTCAAAATATGTATAAATGCATTATAACCTGAAAAGGGAAGGCAGACATCTCTTCTCAGAGATAAGCGTATGTTTTGTATCTACAATTTATTTGATTCAACGAAACATCTCTTTTCAGAGATAAGCCTATATTTGTATTGTGATTGTTAAGTAATACGCCATCTCTTCTCTGAGAATTCATTGTTATTGTGTTATTTTTGTGCTATTGAAATATTCGTCAACTAGAACTTCTGAGTTTTGGATCAGTACATTCCCCTGACTACACCCAATCGGGTACATAAATACCAAAACATAATGCACAGTCAAATTTTAGTAAAGCAACCACAACACAAATTACTAAATAACTATGCAGTTTAACAATTCTCAATTGGTACCATTCCCTCTATTGATTGAGCTGAGTTTATTCATAAGTCAAGATCTATACAAAGACACAATTCTAAATCAAATATTTCATATAGACCGTGTACATAGTTTAAAACATAAACGTCCATATCAATTTTTATCAAAATTAAGTATAAACTTATATAAAGTCAATTGTGAATCTATTGTTGTTTTATCCTCATCCTATTCTTATATATAATAAACTTAAACCAAATAGATTCCCATCTTATATGTACATAATCATATATGCATAGCACATGATTTAAGACTTGGTATATGTTTTATACATATGCCTTGTATGTATCCATTTGACTCTAAATAACAAAGTTTAAATCCTAACTATCAAATTGTCTTAATTGATAAAATCATAAGTGTTGTTTATTATCACCTAATATTTCATGAAGGGTTCAAATACAAATTTTATACAACATTGTAAACCTGCTTAGTCACTTCTAAAACCTTACGACATAGATGTATACAATTATATATATATATATAATCTGACCCACTATTATATAGTGATTTTCATTATTTTTACTGAGTATCCAAAAATAGATATTTATACTATTGAACCCAACATGGTCTATTTTTGTAACCCATATTTAAACTACCAAAATGAAAAAATATATAGGCACTACTATGAATAACTCAAATTCATACCTTTATGTATATATCTAACCACAGTTTCTTCCCTATATAAGTAGTTTTTTCAACTTTGAGAGGAGTCTAAGATTTAACACAAAAACCTAACAGTCATAGTATTTCTATGGCTCATTTCCAAAAATCCTCAGGTTACCTTGAGTCATTTGTGGGATTTTGTGGAGGTCGAGCCTTCCACATGGTTCCACAAACCACCCATATAATTTAATGAATTCAACAAGATAACCTAGTAACCTAAGTTTAAAACTCATTCATAAAACATACAGGAATTCAATTACTGAACCAACCTAATAAAACCACATATGCCAATGAAAATCAGATAAAAATATGTTTGCTTGCTCTTTTTCACCACCTTCTTCTCCCTCTATTCCCTTATTTCTATCTGTTATCCTCCCCATTCACAACCCCATTCTCTCTTTATTCCTTTTTCCCTCTATATCCTCGCTACCCTCTACTGCCACTTCAACTATTTGATAAATTCATGCCAAAAATGGCTCAACAGAACTTCTACATTATTTTATCTCCCACCATGTAATTTATAAGTAAAACTCCATGATTATCCCAAATGATGTTTAATTCCAAGTCAACGAGGGGTTAACAATCCCTAATCTCTCGAAGCTTCCTTTTTAGTGATTAAAATAATCATAAATAATCCATAAAATAATTTCATTCCAATGACTTAAGATGTTACGTTTCCATTCACAATTTAAATAAACAAGACCAAAACCTTTAAACCACGCCATGCACATCCATCAACCTAGTCAACTCATCATTCCACATTAAGTCAACCATTCGACTAAAATATAAATTAAATAGATACCAATGTATTCAAAGACCATAGTCTATCTTACTATGTCTACCATAAAACATTTGGTAACACAAGATGTTCAATGCATTTGATATTTTATAAAGACATATAAATCAATGTTATCTATCTTTTAATATTATAATATAATATCATAATAATAATAATATTTAATTATTATTACCAATATTATCTAGATCATTAATAATGGAATCCTTTTAAATATTTTTAATGCCTATATGACATCAAAATATTTCACTACACAGTCATTTTAAAATAAGATAATATGATAAGTGTAACATAAAAAAATTCATTTGATCAACCAAATAGTTACGTCAAACATGATAAACTACACATGATCACTAAATTAATGGATTTACCTTAACAATAAACAATATCATAAATAACAACTATATTTAATGAAATCATAAAAGAACACAACATTCATTTAATGTAAAACTAAGCATATTATAACTATCCATATAATCATCAAATAAAAATATGGTGAGTGCAACAAATATTTTGGATTTGTTCTCTTTTGTCCCCCAACGTCTCCATCTAACCACCCTCTCCAATGATACTCTCCCTCCATCACAAATCTGAGGGAAGAATTTATCTTGTATCCACATCACGATAATGAAAGTAGTTAGCCTAAAACATCATCATATCCATAAAATATTGTTATACAACTAATCAAACATGATCACAAAGTATAAAATATAATAGTACATCTAACTCATAACATTTAATCACATAAATTTAGCATCACAAACTGTCCCATAAACAACATATGTCAAAAAGCTAAATCAAATATTAGTTAATCAACTAATTAATCACCATAATCCATAGATTATTTAGCTTAGAGAGAAATCAGGATGTGACATCCTTCCCTCCTAAAATTGGTCATCATCCGGATGAATTTTTATTCAAACATAGTTTATGGATTTAAAAATTTGTCTAACATAAAATAATAAAATATGCAGTGGCAAATCAAGCAAATAAATGTGAAAACAACATATAAAACTCATCATAGTTCTCCCAAATGGCACTGTCCTCATAATATTGGTCCCTCAGGACCTTGTACTATGACACTTCTCTATTACGCAAACAAATTTTATAAGTGTCAATTATTTTGATTGGCTCTACCATGATCAACCTAGGATTCAGGATCTACAAAATATTCCAATCCAACACATGTGAATGATTAGCTATATGTTTTTTAAGATAAGACACATAAAAGATATTAAGCAAAAAATCTAAAACTGATGGCAATATAAGACTATATGCTATAGGGTTGACCACTTCTAAAACTTTGAAGGGTCCCTCAAATCTTAGTAAAAGTTTCACTGACTTCTTGAATTTAATTGAGCTTTTCTAAGGCTTAACCCGCATAAACACTTTATCACCTACAAAAACTTGCTTAGCTATTTTATTTAGATCCACATAAATTTTATGTTTATCATTGGCCTCGACCAACCTTTGCCTGATTATTCTTACTTTCTCATCTATTTCTGAAAGCATCTTAGGTCCAAAGACTACCCTATCATCTAACTTGTCCCAACTAAATGGTGTTTTACACCTCCTTCTGTATAATGCCTCAAATGGAGCCATCTTCAATGTTGATTGGTATGAGTTATTATAAGTAAAATCAACTACTAGAAGATACTCTTATCATTTGTATTGTTGATCCATGTAATACATACAAATGAGATCATGTAAGATCTAATTAACTCACTCTATTTGTCTATCAGTTTGTGGGTGATATGCAGTGTTAAAGTTTAACTAAGTATCTAGAGCTGAATTTAGAGTCAACTAAAATTTAGAAGTTATTTTTGGATCATGATCTAAAATGATCTTCTTTGCAAAACCATGCAACTGATACACTTCTTTCACAAATCTCTTTACAAGAGTAGATGCATTATCTATCAAGTTGCCTAGTATAAAGTGAGCTACCTTGGTTAGCTTATCAACCACTACCAAGATTATGTCATATCTATTTTGAGATAATGATAACCCTTGGACAAAGTCCATACTGATTGCATACCACTTCCAGTTTGGTATGTCATGTGGATGCAACAATCTAGTTGAATGCACACATTTAACTTTTTCATGCTAGCAATTTAGATAATGAGACACAAAATTTGTTACATCTCTCTTGATTCCTTTCTAGAAATAGAGTGATCTAAGTGTTAGGGTGTGGAGCTAAAAGCTTCAACTATTTGCAGACATGAAGAGGTTGGTGAGTTTCAAAAGTATCGGCGTCGGCAGCATGACCGACGTTGGTCAGATCTAGTGCAGAAGGAAATCGGCGTCGGTAGCCAGTCGGTCGATGTCGGCAGCACCACACAAGCAGGGACCAGTGTCGGTCGCCTGTGCGTTCCAGAACTGCTGTTGACGAATAGTCAATTAAGTGAAGCGAGTGTTTGCATGTTAAATAGCTAATTATAGTCACGAGCTGCATGTCTAATTATTGTAGTTAGATTTCTATTTTTGTATGCATGGGATTCTATTTAAAGACCCATGAGGCATGTATTGTATATTGAAAAGCAAGCAAGTAAAGTATTGAAGCATTGAAGTAAGGTCAAGGAGATCTACAGGTGTAAGGTCAAGGAGATCAGCTGAAGCATTCAAGGAGGGATAACAACTCAGGCTGTTGAGTTGGTTGTGTTGAACAAGAGAGAGAGAGAAGAAGGTCTTGAGGTGTGGCAAGCCTTTGAGGTGGAGGAAGAAGTGGCATCTTCCTTATTGTATTTTCTTCTAGTAATATTTAATACAAGAGTGTGTATTGTCTCTCAAATTCTTTGTTGTCTCAAGTTTCTAGTTACTTAATCATTCTGGTATAATTTCGTGTTTAATTGCTTATAAGAAAGTAATCAATTGTGCTTCCGTTGGATAAGGGGTTCCTAACAGTTGGTATCAAAGCTATGGTTTGCAGGGAGCAGGTTATTGTTTTTTGATTACATGTCACTCACAGGGTTTTTTGATTGAGTGGGAGTTCAGCAATGGCAGAAGAAAGTAAGCTACAAATGGAGAAGTTTAACGGCAAGAATTATCAACATTGGAGGATGCAGATAGAGGATTATCTGTATCAGAAGGATTTGTACTTACCATTGGGTGGGGTTGCATGCAAGCCCACAGATATGAAGGATGAAGAATGGAGTGTTCTTGATCGGAAGGCTCTCGGTTCCATAAGGTTGAGCCTTGCATCATCTGTGATTTCCAACTTGTCACAGTGCAAGACAACAGAAGAGTTGATAAAATCTTTGGCAAATTTATACAAAAAGCCCTCAGCTTCTAATAAGGTATTTCTTATAAAGTAGCTATTTACTTTGCAAATGCAAGAAGGTGGATCAGTACATACTCATCTTAGTGATTTTCATGGTTTGGTAAACCAATTAGCTTCAGTCAATATTATTTTTGATGATGAGGTAAAGGCTCTCTTGATTTTATGTTCTTTGCCTGAAAGTTGGGATAGTTTGGATATGGCAGTAAGTAATTCTGCATTTGCTTCTAAAATCTTAAAATTTGATGATGTTGTGAGTGTGATCTTGAATGAAGAAATATGCAGGAGAAGCACAGGTGAATCATCAGGGAATGCTCTAAGTGCAGAAAGTAGGGGAAGGCAAAGGGAGAAGGTTGAGCAAGGGAAATCAAGGTCAGGAAGGAGATCTGAATCCAAAGGTATTACCTGCTGGTTTTGTGGAAAGAAAGGACACACAAAGAAGGAGTGTTGGTTGAGAGATAAAGAGAATCAACATGAAGGTAAAGAAGAAGCAAAGGATGCAAATATTATGGTACAGGATGCTCTCATACTTTCTTTGGATAGTCAGGTATGATCATGGATTTTAGATTCTGGTTCT
Source organism: Torreya grandis (assembly GCA_037957365.1). Classification (NCBI taxonomy): domain Eukaryota; kingdom Viridiplantae; phylum Streptophyta; class Pinopsida; order Cupressales; family Taxaceae; genus Torreya; species Torreya grandis. The sequence goes on along the minus strand of JARHVA010000068.1, from coordinate 3,507,696 downwards.
TCTTTTCATGCATCCCCAAACAGAGATTTGTTCCATGAGTATGAACAGGGAGACTTTGGAGTTCTTTATTTAGGGGATGGTACACCTTGTCAAATAGTTGGCAAAGGGAAAGTGCAACTAAGATTGCAGATGGACAACACATGGGTGTTGAAGGAGGTCATGCATGTCCCGATTCTGAAGCAGAGTTTGATTTCTGTTGGAAGGTTGGGTGATGAGGGATGCACAATAACCCTCACAGCGGATTCTTGGAAGGTTACCAAGGGTGCACTTGTTCTAGCAAGAGGTAAGAAAGTAGATACTCTTTATCTATCTACTTGTATTGTTGATTCTACTTCTGGTTTATCGACTTCAATTGTAGATTCGAAGATGTGGCTTAATAGGCTTGGTCACATGAATAAGAAGGGAATGGACATTCTTGATTCAAAAGGTATGTGTTCAGATTCAGAAAGCATAGATAGAGTTCATTGCAGAAAAATGAAATTTGATGCATTTGATAGGAACAAAGAAGCCTTGGTGTTTACGGAGGAGATGAAGGACAAAGATCAGTCACAGGGGCTAAATAAATATGAGCAGGGCAGTATGGACAGAGGTTTGATCCAAGAAGAGCTCACGAATGAAAAATTCATCACTTACAGGAACACACAGTCATCGATGTCAGTCACTTGGGACCGACGTCGGTCAGCCAGATACCGACATCGGTCATGTGCAGACCAGTAGGGTCGATAGAGTCGTCAGGAGAAGACTGACGTCGGTTAGGCAAGAACCGACGTCGATAGGGGGGACACTAGCGTCGGCCAGGGAAACGATGTCGACAGTCAGGGTCAGTGTAGGGAACCGACATCGATCAGGAGCAGACTGGGAGATGGTCGAGATCGGTCATTGGAACGGATGTTGGGTGGACAACAAGCTGTCAAGGAGTCTCAAACACCCATATGAAGGTCAAAAAGGGTAAGTGAACCTCATATTCGTTGTTCACCTTCTTTATATTGCTTACTGATGGTCAAGAACTAGGAAGATGGAAGAAGCAATGCAGGTAGAATCCAGAAACAGTGGGAGCTTGGCATGGATGAGGAGTGTGAGTCCTTGGAGAAGAACCAAATAGGTATTTGTTGGTAGAGTTGTCAGCTGGAAGAAAGCACTGGATAGAGGGATGGATTCCCATGTTAGAGAAAAGAGTGGATGGACACGTGAGACAGAAGGCTATGGTATATGGTCTTGATTAGGCTGCAGAACAATGGAGGTTTGACCATTGTATTTTATCTTTACCAGGTTGGATAATATTAGCTACATTATCTTGTTACTGTATTGTGTTACTTGTTGCAGGGTTTCATATACAAGGAGTTTTTTGAGCTAAGGGTAGAGTCGGTTCAAAAGTATGTCATGAAGAATTTGGGAGCATCAAAATTCTTTTGGCATAAGTGACAGGTATAGCATCATAGGTTTGTGTGGTGGTTGGTCTTCAAGAGTGACTTTGAAGAGGGATACAGAGCCAAGGGAACAAAATAGATGGTGTACAGGTACAGGTACAGTAGCAGCTATTTATCTCTAAGTGGGAGATTGTTAGGGTGTGGAGCTAAAAGCTTCAACTATTTGCAGACATGAAGAGGTTATTGAGTTTCAGAAGTACCGGCATCGACAGCATGACGAATGTCGGTCAGATCCAGTGCAGAAGGAAACCAGCGTCGGTAGCCAGTCGGCCGACATCAGCAGCACCAGACAAGCAGGGACCGGTATCGGTCGCTTGTGCGTTCCAGAACTGCTGTTGACGAACAGTCAGTTAAGTGAAGCGAGTGTTTGCATGTTAAATGACTAATTATAGTCACGAGCTACGTGTCTAATTATTGTAGTTAGAGTTCTATTTTTGTATGCATGGGATTCTATTTAAAGACCCATGAGGCATGTATTGTATATTGAAAAGCAAGCAAGTAAAGTATTGAAGCATTGAAGCAAGGTCAAAGAGATCTACAGGTGTAAGGTCAAGGAGATCAGCTGAAGCATTCAAGGAGGGATAACAACTCAGGATGTTGAGTTGGTTGTGTTGAGCAAGAGAGAGAGGGAAGAAGGTCTTGAGGTGTGGCAAGCCTTTGAGGTGGAGAAAGAAGTGGCATCTTTCTTATTGTATTTTCTTATAGTAATATTTAATACAAGAGTGTGTATTGTCTCTCAAATTCTTTGTTGTCTCAAGTTTCTAGTTACTTAATCATTCTGGTATAATTTCGTGTTTAATTGCTTATAAGAAAGTAATCAATTATGCTTCCGTTGGATAAGGGGTTCCTAACACTAAGCTCAGCCATGAGCTTAGTCACTCATGGATGTCTTGTATATGGGGCATTATGCAGTTAATTTAGCATTGTGTTCCTCAGATTATCCTTATAAGGTGCATACATCCTACCATTGTACCACAAAATAACTTCATCTATATCATAAAATATTTATAGTTAGGATTCTAAGAATTTTCAAATAATACTTTCTTGACTTTATCGTAGAATTCATTTCTTTAAAATAATTTAGTCGCTTAATCCCTAAAAGTACTTCTGATAGTAGCCATAATTGTTGTGTACCTTCTACAGCTTAGAGCATCAGCTACTCTATTCTCCTTGCCTTTAATATAATTAATATCAAAATCATAGTTAGACAAGAATTCTAACCATTGTCTTTATCAAGCATTCAAATTTGGTTAGGGAAAGATGTATTTGAGTCCCAAGTTATCAGTCTTAAGATCAAATAGTTTTCTCAATATATAATGCCTCCAAACTTGTAAAGCACGTATAATTACCACAAGTTCTAGGTCACGATGGGCATAATTCACTTCATAAGGCTTCAGTTTCCTAGACTCATAAGCTACTGCTAAACCTTCCTACATAATAACTCCTTCAAGTCTATCCTCTGATGCATCGATGATCATTGAAATTGACCATTAAGGTCAGGAACTTTTAGCATTGGTGCTAAAATAAGTCTTCTTTTTAGTTCATGAAATTTTATCTCACACTTATCTGACCAGATGAAAATTTGATTCTTATACTAAAGACTGGTAATCAGATTAGCTATCTTAGAAAATTTTAGAGCAAACTTCCTATAGTATCCTACTAATCCCATGAAACTTCTTACCTCATGCACATTCTTTAGTGTCGACTACTCCATAATGGCTCTTATCTTTGATAGATCTACTAAAATACCATCTACAAAGATGATATGTCCTAGATACTACACTTTTTTTGGAAAAAATCACACTTAGATAGCTTACCATATAATCTATGTTTCCGCAAACATTACAAAACCAATTCCAAATGTTGTAAGTGCCCTTCCTCATCCTTGGAGTAAGTGAGGATGTCATGAAGAAATACTAACACAAATCGATCTAAGTAAACTTTGAACACATTGTTCATAAGATTCATGAATGTTACATGAGCATTTATCAATCCAAATGGTAACACTATAAATTTGTAGTGCCCATATTGAGTCCTGAACATTGTCTTTGGGATATCCTCTTCATGAATCCTCAACTGGTAATACCCTACTCTAAGATCAATCTTATAAAAGACTGTGGCCCCTTTCATTTGATCAAAAATGTCATCAATGCATGGCAATAGATATATGTTCTTTATCATTATTTTATTCAACATCTTATAGTCAATGCACATGTGAAGAGTACCATCTTTCTTCTTAACAAAGACAATTAGATCACCCCATGGCGATACACTTGGTTGAATCAAAACTTTTGACAATAGCTCCTAAATTTGTGCCTTTCACTCAACCAATTCAGTGGTTATCATTCTATATGGTGCCTTAGACTATAGTTCTGATCTAGGTATGATATCAATCAAGAAATCAAACTTGTGCTTAGGTGGAAAGCCTGGTAATTCTTCCATAAATATGTCATAAAAATTTCTCAAAAAAGGATAATCTTCAGTAGATGGTTCCTTAGATTCTTCCATCTCATTTATCTTAATGATAAATGCCTGGCATCTCTTTCCTTGAGTTTTCTCGAGTTGGATGGAAAAAATTTGCCTTAGCTTCCACTCCTTTCTCTCTCCCTAAAGTTATATCTGATTTCAAAAATCATAAAGACACTCAACCTTCTTTAGAAAATAGTTAACCTTGGATTTATGATTTGAAATCCAAATGACTCCTAGGATCGCATCATATGATCCTAAAAATGGAACATAGAGATCTATTATATTAGTAAACTTAGGCAATCTAATCTCTGCTTCGACTAGACATTTGTCAACCTTGACCTTAGACTCATTTCCATATTGTGATGACCATACATTCGCCATAACTCCAACCTTTCTAGTCAATTTGTTGAGCACTCTAGGAGTAATAAAACATTCTATAACTCATGTATCAATTAAAATAAAAACTAGATGATTGAATAAAATACCTGGTAGTTTTATGGGTGAAGCTTAAAATTTAGCATGTTGATTGTCAACAGTTGCATAAATCCACTACTAAAATGTACCTTATCGAGAAGCTGATCCCTTGTTCTTTGATTTGTCTTAAGACATTCTCAATAAAAATGGTCACCTCCACAAATGAAGCAACCTCCAATCGATACTTTCCTATCGATTTATTGGTTTCCATTGAAGCCACCCCTTGAACCAGTACCAGGTTTCCTATTCCCTGAAGCACTATTGAACTCAGTGTTTTGATTCTTGAGCTAACCCTCAAACTCTCTGCTCCTCTACTTCTAATTTTTCTTCTTGAAATTTGGTTTAGAAATTACAAATTTATTTTTGAATTTATCTCTACCTTGGGCGAGATATTTTAGTTCCTACTATTGCTTGACCACCTTCTCAAATACTTGAACCATGGTAGATGGAACATGCACATCTACTTCACCACATATTTGGGGTTTTAATCCCATGATGAACTTCCTGATTCTAAACCTCTCATCTACTCAATATTGAGATACATACTTAAGAAGCTTGGTGAATTGCTCCTAATATTCATTCTTTGATAATTCCTCTTACTTAAGATTTTGAAAATTTGTGTAAGCTTTTGGTTGAAGTACAATTGAGGAAGCCATCATGACCTAAATAGTGTCACAAATTGTTCTTAGGTGGTGGTGGTTGAGTTGAGATTCATCTCAAGATTTTTATTTGCCCACCAAGTCGTTGCCTCACCAGCAAGATGATGAGCTCCCCAAACTACTTTCATGACTTCAAAATAATTTTGAATCTCAAAATACTTCTCCATTTTTATTATCCATGCTTCAACTCGATCCCCAAATATAGTTCCATCAAAGTTGGGTGGATTCACCTTTTTCATGTCACATGCTAACTCTATAGCTATTCGATCTCTATCATCCTATAGCACCTCCTCATTCCTATGCTCTTGAAGATTTTCTTGCTCATTAGGTTGTTACTCAAGTTCTTCCTAAGCATTCTCCTCTTCATGGCCATGCACTTCCTATTCTAGGGCTGTAATTTAGTCCCTAGTTTTTTGCATAGTTACGAGGATTTTGTCTAAATTCATAGCTTGCTCAGCTGCCAACTGATTTGGATCCACTAGGGGTTTGATATTCAAATTACCCTCTCCTCCTATTCTAGCGTGCACCATTGTTCTTCCTATATCAGGATAAATAGTTTTGTGTTAGCAAACACATTAAGTCCTAGTGTTTGAGCCTTAGCTTTGATACCACAATGTAACAACCCTACAAGGATTTACCAGAATATTGTAATATATATTTTTTGAAACACATATTCAACAAATAGGTTTCTCCACAAAAAAAATTAACTACTGATCTTTTACTAACTATTTTATTTTAGTTAACCATCAAGGTTTCAACTAATCCACTTAGCTAAGGATCACCATGAACATAAATAGAATTTATGAAACAAACTAAAAGAATTATAAATACTTCATCACATCATAATTGAAATCATATAATTTCATCCATATCTGTTACATCATTACAACCTCTGTTGTATAAGCATAATGAATACAAGTTAGAATTTTTAGTAATATAATAATTATATCAATAATGATTAAAACATGATACAAATTTATTTTGAGCAGAGTCTCCATGACTCTATAATCTCTATGACTTAAGGATCAATATGTAATCTCAAGTGTAGTCTCATATATAGTAATCCAATTGGGAGGGAGAGCATCATCCGAACACTTTTTCACACCAATCACGGACCATAGATCCCACACACTATCTCCCATCAAAGGGATGGCCCTCCCTTCATGGATAGGTAGATAATGTTGGTGCAGGAATACAAAGTAACAAATCAGAACTTGTGTGTTGAAGATATCTAATATATAACGTGTACCATAAATAAATCCATTCTAATATGATATCTCACAATTATGAAAACTATATCAACATATGAAATGACAATGTCTAATCAACATTACTTTGGCCAAATTTTTTTAATGATAAATGATCTATAAGATCTGTCAAATTCATACACAACTTAAATTAGATTTCTCCTTATCTTGCATTAATGGTGCTAATTAAGCAAGTGAATCCATCCACTACTTGATTAGGGTCATGAATGCGAGATTTGACAAATAAATAAATAATATTAAAAACTAACAGATTCATTCATAATATTCTACTTTAGCTAATTTAAAATTAAGCTTAGTATTAAAAATATCATTTTCCTTCATTTAGTCTGTCAAATGAATTAAATGCAATCCAAACATCCAATGTGTTCCCAATAATAAATAGAATACAAAAACAATCCTCAACAACATAACATTCAGGTAATGTTTATTTAGACCATCAGTTACTTTTTAACTAAAAAAGGGGTAAAAATTTAATAATCACGAAGCAAAAAAGCCAGTTACAAAACTTTCTCCTGGTCCACAAGATGAACCAGTTTTTGATGTAAATCCAACGGGAGCATTCCAGGTTCGGAAATGTTCCAGTCAGAGCCATACTCAGAGGCCCACTTAGCAAGGGAATCCGCAACCTCATTCCACTCACGGGGAATGTGTTGGAAAGAAATAGAATTAAAAAAAGTACTGTGAAGCTTAATTTGTTGAACGATAGAATTTAAATGCCAGTCACTCATACCTGTGTTACAACTGTTGAGTAAATTGATCACCACTTGCGAATCCGATTCGTAAATAACATTGGAGAAGTCCCGCTGGCAGCAGATTTTAATTGCATCCAGGATAGCTAAGGCTTCCATCAAATTGTTCGAGTAACAGCCTTTGTATCTTGAGAAAAGAAAGAGGATGCTTCCAGCGCTGTCACGCCCAACTCCTCCAATCCCAGCCTCGCCTGGGTTCCCCCGAGAGGAGCCGTCGGTGTTCACTTTAACAAAGCCAGCAGCCGGGAGAGTCCAACGACCCTTCCTGTCAACAGGCCGCGCCATCCTCCCCCTTCCTTTCCACGCATAGGTGTTGGTCAAAAGCGCGCAGTCCATGTCTAAGTCCATGCCTAAGCGTCGACCAATTCTGACAGTTTCAGAATCAACTTCTCCCCTGTTCGCGCCCCTGAAAAGAATAGTTTCCTGAAGAGCATTGCTGATGGTCATCCACAGACTTCTGGACTCAAGCTGCGCTCCTCTAAAAACACGTCTGTTTCTTTCCAGCCACAGGTTCCAGAGAATGAAAGCTGGACCGACAACCCAGGCAGTTTGTAATAAAGAATTTTTAACCGGGGCGATTCCCAATTTGTTCCAGAACTCAGTTAAAGACGAAACATGCCAGCAAGGAGATTGCCAAGCATTCCACCACATATGCCAAACCTGTTTAGCAAACGAGCACTGAAAGAAAATGTGAGCCCCAGTTTCCCCCTCTTTGCGACATAAGACACAAATAGAAGGTCCTTGAAAACCACGCCTGCAAAGATTGTCCCAAGTGAGACACCTGTTGTAAGTGAGGATCCAAAGAAAGAAATTACATTTGGGCCAGGAACCCTGGTTCCAAATTTTCTTGCTCCACTGGAACTGCCTCCCATTAGTGAACTGCTTAGACAGAGTCTTATAACCAGAAGCCACAGAATACTGTCCTGAGGCGTCACCCCCCCAGGCAAGAATGTCCTGTCCCTGCACAGCACTACAACCTCTGGAATTCAGGATATGGAATAATTCACACCTCTCCTCCTCCGAGCCTCCAGGCGGCCATTCGGAGGGAGTTTTCCATCTGAAAGCATTGGTTCTACCCAAGCTAAAGCTAACTTTGTAGTGCAGCACTCTGTCCCAACCGGCCGAATGGAAAACATTAGCAAGAGGCTGCAAGTGCGGATGCGAAAGAATGATGGGAGGCGCCCCATCCCAAGCATCTTCCCAGAAGAGAGCTTCCCTCCCACTGCTGCATATCCAGAAAAGTTCATGTTTGACAAGTTGAGCTCCAAGCTTGAGAGTACTCCATATCATCGATCCCCTTCCCTCCAGGGGGACCCTGGGTATGTCGCAGGGATCAATGCCAGGAAGATATTTCGCAGCCAGAATCCTGGCCCACATGGCTGAAGGATTAGAGCACCATCTCCAATAAAGCTTAGCAGCCAGAGCTTGGCTGGCCAAAGTGGCCGAACGCAGTCCAAGACCGCCCTCCTGTTTTGGCATACAAACAGTAGTCCAATTGATAAGGCTCCATTTAGAGCTCTGAAGATTCCCACTCCACAAGAATTTCCTAGAAAGAGCATCAAACTCCTTCAAGAAGTAAGAAGGGGCGGTTTGGACCATACTTCGGTATATAGGTAAGGCCTGAATGACCGACTGCAGAAGAATCACTCTACCCGCTGTGGAAAGCCATCTATGGGTCCAATGGCCAACTTTCTGTCTCAACTTGTCGATCACATTTTGCCAGAAGAGGCGGGGCTGCCTTCCCACAACAATGGGAATTCCTAAATACATCACAGGGAGAATTTGAATCTGAAAACGCAAAATGGCAGCAATTCTTCTCTGAATAGCACAAGGAGTGTTGAAAAAGAAAATTGATGACTTGTGGTCATTAATCTTCTGTCCAGAGGCTTCCAAGTAAGTGTCCAGCGTATTCCTGATAGCTTCAGCTTCCCGAATCCGGGCTTTACCTGCCAGAATAGTGTCATCAACAAATTGGAGATGAGTCAGGGTGGTTATCCCATAACCCCATCTCCAGCCATGTATAGCATCCTGCAAGGCCCTAAATTTGAAGAGCCTACCCAGCCCTTCCGCCATAAGAATGAACAAATAAGGGGAGAGAGGGTCTCCCTGTCGAAGACCTCTGGAGGCACCGAAGAGCTGAGAGGGCGCTCCATTAATAAGAACTGAATATGAGGGAGTGGTGACACAGCTTAGAACCCATCTAATCCAGTCCTGCTTAAAGCCAAAAGCCAACAGAATCTTGTTCAAGAATCTCCAGCTGACTCTGTCATAGGCTTTGGCGAGATCTAGCTTAATAACCATAGCCCTTTCCTGAGAGGTGCTCATGGAATGAATAGTTTCCGAAGCAGTCACCACTCCGTCCAATATTTGTTTGCCCGCCACATATCCTCCTTGTTCCTCCGAAATAAGGAGAGGGAGCAGCCCTTTCAATCTGGTAGCGATAAGCTTTGAAATGATCTTGTAGACAACGTTGCAAAGAGCAATGGGTCTATATAGCTCCAACCTATCCGCTTGCTCCTTCTTGGGAATAAGCATTAGAAACGTTGCATTTAAAGCTTTAAGCATTTCTTTGCTGTGATGAGACTCGTGTATAACATCTATCAAATCCTTCTTAATGATATCCCAGAAGTCCTGAAAGAATTCAGCAGGAAATCCATCTGGCCCAGGAGCTTTGCCTCTCTTAATGCTGAAAACAACTTCTTCAACTTCAGTCATGCTAATTGGACGTATGAGACAATCATTCATTCTATCATCAACCAGTGAGGGAATGCAAGATAAAACACTATTTTCTGCTCTTTCATCAGGGATCGGATCGCTGGAAAAAAGCTCAGAAAAATGTCGTACAGCTTCTCTGTGAATAGCGTGTGAAGAGGTAAGATGAGTCCCATCCTGAGTTGTCAAAGTAGTGAAGAAATTCCTGTTACGCTTTGCTTGGACAGAATGATGGAAGAAGGCCGTGTTCTTGTCTCCCTCTTTTAGCCAATCAATGCGTGCCTTCTGTTTCCAGAAGATCTCTTCCCTAAGCTCCCATTCCGCCAAAGTATTCGCAGCTCTAGCTTCCTCTAAGCTGAGATCCTCCGAGAGACCACTGTCTCTTATTTGCCTAGTAATGCAATCAAGCTGGTCCTGAGCCTTTCTCTTCATGATTTGTAAGTTCCCAAAGCATGTTCTGTTCCAAACCTGTAATTTTCGTTTAACATACTGCAATTTTTTAAGAAAAGAGTACATGGCTGTTCCATAAGCAGGCCCTCCTTCCTCCCACCACTTTTTGATGAGGTCAGAAAGAGATGGGTCTCTAAGCCACATCAATTGAAATTTGAAAGGAGCTTTTTTGGGACCACCAATCTGCCCAATGGAAAGCTTGATGGGCCAGTGATCGGAGCCCCTCCAATCCAAAATCTCAGAAGTAAGAGTAAAAGCATTGGATTGCCAAAAACAGGAAACTAAAAATCTATCTAAGCGCTCTGAGATGGCAGCGTTACCTGATCTTCTGTTGCTCCAAGTAAACAGCCCATTCGAAGGTTTCACATCTGAGAGGCGAAGCGCTTCCATATTGTGCCGAAGGCATTCTGAAGATGGGCCAAGCCGGGTCATTCCTCCTTTTTTCTCCTCCAGGCTCATGACCGCATTAAAGTCGCCAGCCACAATCCATGGCAAGAAGGGATAACAGTTTCTGATACATCTAATATGCTCCCAGAGTTTCAATTGTCCTCCAATGTCAACAGGGGCGTAGACTGTGGTTATCAGGCTCATTTCGCCAGTTTCCAAAGAAGAAGCAACAACAGTCAAAGCGGATAAGTATGAAATCCAGTGAATTGGAGTAATTTTACTCGGATTCCAGCCCATAGCTAGACCACCAGAGCTGCCCCTAGCGCCTACACATTGCCATTGACCAATAGGCCAAACATTTGGCATGCAAGCAAATAAAGAATCCACTGACAATTTAGTTTCTTGAATACAAATGATATCTGGAGAATGATCCCACAGTAATCTCCGCATAGCTTTTTGCCTGGGGGAGCTATTTAAACCCCGTGCATTCCATGAAAGGACAATCATTGCTTGGAGAGGGGAAAGTGCTCATCCAAGGTTTTTACAACCCCTGATTCAACTAATAAATCCCCTGCAATTTTGATTCTGTCTTGATCCTTTCTCCTGCCTGCCTTGGGAGGAGCCGAAGGCGTGGCCTTTTTGAAAGATTTCTGCGCTAGACCAAGCGCAGCAGCAGGGCCTTTGTCTTTTCTGCCAGCCTCGACTTCCTTGACTAAGTCTGCCCACTTCACTTCTTTCTCTTTTGGCTCGTTTAGAGCCTCCGACTTTTCTTCGTCCATTCCAGATGGATTTCCTAAAGACTCTTGTTCCATCAAATCTTGCAAATCATTAGTGTCTGAAATTTGCTTGTTTTGCTCCAGAGGGGCGCCCAGGTCTTCCATCGGAATGCCATCCTCGATGGCCATGTTGTCAAGGACTTCAAATCTGTTAAAACCTTGGTCAACCTGCCTTTCAACAAATCCACGCCTAGGTCCACGGCCTCTGGCCCGCTTTCTGACTGGGGTAAAATCATCTACGCCATTGAGAGAGTGAGCAGCTGTGCCTTGCGCTATATTGCCCATATTTATGTTTTTTCCTTTACTCGTCCCAAAAGACAGAGATTTTCCACTTTCATTCTGACTCGAGTTGCCCGTTCCCTTACCATTATAGGCAGCATTTTGTACTGGGAAATCAGGTCCTGAGTTCTTACCGTTATCTGCTAACGGGCATTGACGATGGAGATGTCCGTAAACATGACAAATTCTGCATCTGAAGGGAATGGATTCGTAATCGATTTGCTGAATCCAAGACGAGGATCCCATACAAATTTCAATTGAATCTGGCAGAGGGTTATTAAGGTCCATGTCTACGCAAATGCGAGCATAAGTAATGATTTTCTTGTCAAGTGACTGATGTGCAATCGCTGTAGGAGTTCCCAGCATAGCCGCAATCTGTTTGAGGATGTCCTCTCTCCAAAATTCCAACGGCAGCCGAGGAAGGCGTACCCAAACTGGAACACAGGCTGGTAGCTCTTCAGCTGAATTGAAGCCCACATGCCAGGGTTTGAGAAACAAGCCAACTCTTTCATAGAAATAAGGGCCTCCTTCGAAAATGCGATTGCGGTCCGTCACTGAGGAGAAGGTCACCAGGAAGTAGCTGTTCCCTGCCATCATAATATCAAAATCCCCATTAACAGCCCAAGAGCGGCGAATCCAGGACTCTAGAGCCGCCTGGGGAATACGTATACCCAGGAATTTGCAAATCAGTGTGTGTGTTGTCAGGTATTCGACATCCTCTTGGACTGATTCTTGAGGAATTACCAGGACTGGTCGGTCCTGTCTTCTTATTAAGCACCCGTTGAACTTAGCCAGCTTTAACCTCTCACCTGTCAGATGCCCTTCCTGCCTCAAAGAATCCGCTCCAGGTGCTGAGGCGTTCTGCCTGGGGCTCGGCTGCAGGCCTGCGTGCCCTTCGCCGTTCGCTGCCGCTTCCATACTTTATCCCTATTCCTAGTCTTGGTATCGACCATCAGTTACTTTAATCATAAACAACTTATAACATTATTTCTCCATGAAATAATATTATAATTCTGGCTAGTTTAATTGTTTATATTTTGCATACAACAACAGCCAAAACAAAACATACTTTGTTTTATAATTCACTTCTTTTCTATGCTTTAATAAAATACAACGAGCATCAACCACTCATTGTCATTATAACAACATTATAATAAGCATTAATACACCTCACGGTAATAATGCTACCATTATGTATGCAGATTGCCCCTAAGAAGACACCCATTATCATAATTCTTAGATTATTTTGTATACGTAATGTATATGTATCCATTTATATAAAATAGCCCCATAACTATATCAAAAATGAAATGAATTCATATACTTGTTTTTATGAAACCTACATATTTCATGCACAATATCATTTCTATTCCATATTCCTTTTAAAATCAAAATAATAATATAATCCAAAACACCTTTCACTTATCAACCAATTTTGTACATTCCGCCAACTACACCTAGTCGGGTACATAAATACCAAAACATAATGCACAATCAAATTTTAGTAAACCAACCACAACACAGATTACCAATTAACTATGCAATTTAACAATTCTCAATTGCTACCATTCTCTCTATTCACTGAGCCAAGTTTATTCAAAAGTCAAGATCTATACAAAGATACAATACTAAATCAAATATTTCATATAGATTGTGTACATAGTTTAAAACATAAACATCCATATCATTTTTTATCAAAATCAAGCATAAAATTATATAAAGTCAAGTGTGAATCTACTATCGTTTTATCCTCATCCAATCCCTATATATAATAGACTTAAACCAAATAGATTCCCAACTTATATGTATATAATCATATATGCATAACATAGGATTTAAGACCTGGTATATGTTTTATACTTGTGCCTTATCTATATCCATTCGACTCTAAATAACACAGTTTAAATCCTAACTATCAATTTGTCTTAATTGATAAAATCAAAAGTGTTATTTATTATCATATATAATATCCTGAAGGTTTTGAATACAATTTTTATAAAACACTGTAAACCTACTCAGTCACTTCTAAAACCTTACGAAACTACACACACACACACACACACACACACACACACACACACACAAGTGCAAAATATAGTTAAAACTATTAGATTCCCAACTTATATGTATATAATCATATATGCATAGCATAGGATTTAAGAACTGGTATATGTTTTATACTTGTGCCTTATCTGTATCCATTCGACTCTAAATAACACAGTTTAAATCCTAACTATCAATTTCTCTTAATTGATAATATCAAAAGTGTTATTTATTATCACATAAAATATCTTGAAGGGTTCAAATACAATTTTTATAAAACACTGTAAACCTACTCAGTCACTTCTAAAACCTTACGAAACTACATATATATATATCATTTGACCTACTTTTATATAGTGATTTTCATTATTTTTACTGAGTATTCAAAATTAGATATTTATTTTGTTGAACCCAATGCGGTCTACTTTTGTAACCCATATTTAAACTATCAAAATGGAAATATATATACACATTGATCCAAACAACTCAAATTCATGCCCCTGTGTATATATCTAACCACAATTTTTTTCATGTATGAATAATTTTTTGAAATTTGAGAGGAGTCTAAGATTTAACAAAAAAAACTAATAGTTGTAGTATTTATATGGCTCATTCCCAACAATCCTCAGGTTACCATAAGTCATTTGTGGGGTTATGTGGAGGCTGAGCCTTCCATAGGATTCCACAAACCACCCATCTAATTTAAGGAATTCAATAAAATAACCCAGTAACCTAAGTTCAAAACTCATTCATAAAACATACAAGAATTCAATTAGTGAACCAACTTGATAAAAGCATGTATGCCAATGAAAGTTGAATAAAAATCCATTTGCTCGCTCTTTTTCACCACCTTCTTCTCCCTTTGTTCCCTTTTCTCTGTCTATTGACCTCCCCATTCACAACCCCATTCATTTTTTATTCCTTTTTCCCTCTATCTCCTTGCCACTCTATACTGTTACTTCAATTGTTTGATAAATGCATGCCAAAAATGGCTCAATAGAACTTCTACATTTTTCTGTCCACCACCATGCAATTTCTTAGTAAAATTCCATAATTATCCCAAATGATGTTTAATTCCAAGTCAACGAGGGGTTAACAATCCCTAAGTGATCGAAGATTCCTTTTTGGTGATTAAAATAATCATAAATAATTCATAAAATAATTGCATGCCAATGACTTAAGTTGCTAGCTTTCCATTCATTATTTAAATAATCAACACCAAAACCTTTATACCACACCATGCATGTCCATCACCCTAGTTGACTCATCATTCGATGTTAAGTCGACCATTCAACTAAAGTATAAATTAAATAAATACCAATGTATTCAAAAACCATAGTCTATGTTACTATGTCTACCACAAAACATTTGGCAACACAAGATTTTCAATGCATTCAATCTTTTATAAAGATATATAAATCAATGTTATCTATCTTTTAATATTATAATATAATATCGTAACAATAATCTTTAATTATTATTACCAATATCATCTAGATCAATAATAATGGAAATTTTTAAAATATTTTTAATGCCTATATGACATCAAAATATTGCACTACACAATCATTTCAAAATAAGATGATACGATAAACATAACATAAACAATTTCATTTGATCAACCAAATAGTTACATCAAGCATGATAAATTTTGCATGATCACTAAATTAGCGAATTTACCTAAACAATCAACAAGATCATAAATAACAATTATATTTAATAAAATCATAAAAGAACACAACATTCATTTAACATAAAATTAAACATACTATAACTATCCATACAATCATCAAATATGTCAGGATCTTGCTCCACCAATTAGAGCACATATGATTACTTCTTGTATTAGCAACTAAACACGGAATTTAACTAGAAGTAACAAGTAACTAGAAATATGAAACAACACAAGAATATGAGAGACAATACACAATTGTATTAATAATCACTCAGAAGAAAATACAATAAAGAAGATGCCACTTCTTCTTCCACCTCAAAGGCTCGCCACACCTCAAGACCTTCTTCCCTCTCTCTCTCGGTCCCAACAATCAACTCCAATACAGAATTGATGTTCACCTCCACCAGTCAGTAACACGTTGCCAGCACACCAAGTACACAACCGTACTGCAAGTAGATCTCCTGCTCTTTGCTGCTACCTGCAAATCACCAGACCTTACTCACCATTATAGATCTTCAAAAGAAGCCATGCACACCTGCTGACCAAGATCATACATATATGAAGAACCTTTCTGATTCTCCAAACCAACACCCACACTTGGTACTGCAGCACTAAGAGGAACACACCATTGCTCTCTTCTCTCAGAAGGAGCTTATTTAGCTCTCTTACTCCCTAGCACACGATTACAATATAGTCTATGAGTCTATTATATAGATCTCATGCTTACAATAATTAGACTATCCTAATTACAATAATTAGACACGCAAATCAAGACTATAATTAGCCTTTACATGCAAACTCTTGGTTCAACGAACTAACTTTCCGTGCAACGAACAGTTCTGGAACCGCCACAGGCGACCGACGTCGGTCCCTATCTGCCTGGAGGTGACCGACGTCGGCCGACCTCCTGTCGATGTCGGTTGTCTTCAGCTCACACCTGCCGATGTCGGTTGCCTTTTGCACTGCACTCCATCGACGCCGGTCTCCCTGGAACTCAACAACCTCCTCCATGTTTGCACCAGTTGAAGCTTTTAGCTCCACATGCTAACAATCTCCCACTTGGAGATAAACAACTATAACTGTACCTATACCTGTACACCATCTAATTTTATTCCCTGGCTTGTATCTCTCTTCAAGCTTAATCCTGAAGACCAACCACCACACACCTTGTGATGCTCTACCTGTCATCCAAATCTCTTGCCACATCCGCATCTACAAACCCCTGTAGAAGAGAACTTGACCCTGCATAGCATGTGCACCTGCTGCTGGTCCCTCTAAGAATCCACTGAACTGCCCTGCAGTACTTCTTTCCCGAATTAGCTCCAAACTTTTTGACAACTCCCACTGCTTAGGAAAACTCAGGTCTACACTAGACCTCATGTGATTTCGAACACTTGTTCTAAGCTCTGCTTGAACTGTCTAGCCCTTGGTGTGCTTTCCAATTCTGCATCCTGCATCTTGAACCCCACCAACACCGTCTTCACATCAACTCCCACTAAAGACAAAATCTCCATGTCTCTTATGCCAAAGAATTTCGCTGCTCCAAATTCTTCTTGACATACCTCTGAACTAACCTTACCCTTAGCTCAACAAATCCCTGTATGTACAAACCTACTAGAAAATCACCCACATACAGTAACTGGATAATGTCGCGACTCATTATCCACCTGGTAAGACAAAACCACAATAGTTACACTGACATTGACTGAAGCCATGCTTAGTCATCCACCTGTCAAACCCTGTACCACTGTCCTGCAACTACCTCAAGACCATATGCCTTGGCCTTTTGTCTCACGTATCCATCCACTCTCTTCTTTAACTTGGGAATACGTCCCTCATCCAGTGCTTTCTTCCAGCTGACAACTCCACCAACAAATACCTGTTTGGTTCTTCTCCAAGGACTCAATCCTCATCCATGCCAAGCTCCCACTGTTACTAGATTCTACCTGCATTGTTTCTTCACATCTTCCTAGTTCTAGACCATCAGTAAGCAATATAAAGAAGGTGAACAATGAATATGAGGTTCACTTACCCTTTTTGACCTCCATATGGGCATTTGAGACTTGTTGACAGCTTGTTGTCTGCCCACCATCCGTTCCAGTGACCGATCTCAGCCATCTCCCAGTCTGCATCTGATCGATGTCGGTTCCCTGCACTGACCCTGACTGCCGACATCATTTCCCTAGCTGACACCGGTATCTCTTCTGCCGATGTCGATTGCTATATGATCGACGTCGGTCTTCCTATTACCAACGTCGGTTACTGTCTGATTGACGCCGGTACCTGTGTTCGCCTGTGAGTGATAACTTTTTACTCGTGAGCTCTCCATGGATCAAAACCCTATTTAAATCAACACAACCTTGCTCAGAATAATTCAGTCCACTCAGCTGATCTTTGTCCGTCATCTCCTCCATGAACACCAAGGCCTTCCAGTTCTTAAGTTTATCAAAAACATCTATCTTCCGCTTAATAACATGCATTCCCCTCCTACATATGTGACCAAGCCTACAAAGCCACATCTCTGCAACAGAAAGTGAATCAGTAATATAAGTAGATAGATAAAGGATACCTACTTTCTTACCGCCATCTAATTCAAGTGCATCCGCTGTGAGAGTTACAGTGCATCTCCCATCACCCAACTTTCCTAAAGAAATTAGACTAATCTCCAAGACTGGTACCTGCATGACCTCCTCCAACCCCTGTGAGTTATCCATCTGCAATTTCAGCTTCACTTCCCCTTCATCAATAATCTGATGAGGCTCACCAACCCCTAAATAAATCTCTCCAAAGACATGCCCATGAAAAGATGCTCTATTTCGGGCTGCATGGAAAGAGGCAAAAGAATCTGTAGACCAAGATTCTACTTTATCCAGAGTAACTTGTGTAACATCACCTGCAACATCTGCTTCTACACGCTGATCTTCTACCGACCAACAATCTCCTTTTCCCTGCTCTTTCTTTCCATCAATCAGACCATTCATGCTATTCAGTTTCTCCATTCGTAGCTTACTTTCTTCTGCCATTGCTATACTCCCACTCAATCTGAAACCCCTGTGAGTGACCTGTAATCAATAAACACTACCAGATATGAACCACCTGTTAGTCAACCCAACCAAAAGCTCTGATACCACTTGATGGTATCAGCTCTTGAACCTACAACCAGGCTCTGATACCACTTGTCAGGGTCTTGCTCCACCAATTAGAGCACATATGATTACTTTTTGTATTAGCAACTAAACACGGAATTTAACCAGAAGTAACAAGTAACTAGAAATATGAAACAACACAGGAATATGAGAGACAATACACAATTGTATTAATAATCACTCAGAAGAAAATACAATAAAGAAGATGCCACTTCTTCTTCCACCTCAAAGGCTCGCCACACCTCAAGACCTTCTTCCCTCTCTCTCTCGGTCCCAACAATCAACTCTAATATAGAATTGATGTTCCCCTCCACCAGTCAGTAACATGCTGCCAGTACACCAAGTACACAACCATACTCCAAGTAGATCTCCTGCTCTCTGCTGCTACCTGCAAATCACCAGACCTTACTCACCATTGTAGATCTCTAAAAGAAGCCATGCACACCTGCTGACCAAGATCATACATAGACGAAGAACCTTTATGATTCTCCAAACCAGCACCCACACTTGGTACTGCGGCACTAAGAGGAACACACCATTGCTCTCTTCTCTCAGAAGGAGCTTATTTAGCTCTCTTACTCCCTAGCACACGATTACAATACAGCCTATGAGTCTATTATGTAGATCTCATGCTTACAATAATTAGACTATCCTAATTACAATAATTAGACACGCAACTCAAGACTATAATTAGCCTTTACATGCAAACTCTCAGTTCAACAAACTAACTGTCTGTGCAACGAACAGTTCTGGAACTGCCACAGGTGACCGACGTCGGTCCCTATCTGCCTAGAGGTGACCGACGTCGACCGACCTCCTACCGATGCCAGTTGTCTTCAGCTCACACCTACCGATGTTGGTTGCCTTCTGCACTGCACTCCGCCGACGCCGGTCTCCCTGGAACTCAGCAACCTCCTCCATGTTTGCACCAGTTGAAGCTTTTAGCTCCACATCTTAACAAAATATAAATGTGGTGTGTGCAACAGGTTTTCCAAATTCGTTCTTTGTTGTCCCCCAATCTCTCCATCTAACCACCCTCTCTGATGATACTCTCCTTCCATCACAAATATGAGGGAAAATTTTGTCTTCCATCCACCTTATGAAAATGAAAGTAGTTAGCCTGAAACATCATCATATCCATAAAATAATGTTATACAACTAATCAAATATGATCACATAGTATAAAATATAATAGCATCACTAACTCATAACATTTAATCACATAAATTTAGCATCACAAGCTATCCCATAAACATCATATGTCAATAAGCTAAATCAAATATTAGTTAATCAACTAATTAATCATCATAATCCATAAACTAATCAAATTATTTAACTTAGAGTAAAATCAGGATGTGACACCCAATATAATAAATAAATAGCTTCGACTTAAGACCATGTAATTAAAAAGGACAAAATGATAAAAACACCTAAGTGTAACATCTTAATTCCTAAAACTAACAAGGTTGCATCATACTATCAAATTGTGTCTATATATTTGTTCGTGGGAGGATTTTAAATTGTTAATCCAAAAAGTAAAAGCGCATGAAAAGTAGGGTTTTTAGGCCCCCTCCTCTCTCAAGAGTTCATATGATGGCATGGAACTTCAGGGTACTCACCTTGCATCAATAGTATGTTTGTAGCAAGTGGGGTTATCTAAACTATCAATTTTCATTCGTTTCTATATGGTCTCATATATGTGGTAAACATTAGGGTAAAATCATGTCATTTGGATTTACATCAACTAGCTTGTTGTGAAAAGGTCTTGTATTTTTCACAACCACTACATTCATCAATTGCTCAGTGTAGTGCGATGTTCGAGTTGCCCTTACGTTTTGAGGTTGAGTGCCACTAACAAAGCTTGTTTTAACTGCTCAAAACAAGTGTCCCAGTGGGTCACCCTCAATTTATATACCCAACCATGGAGCGTGGTTGAAATGATGTCAAGAGATGAATTCTAAATAGAACTTGTGAGGAGGCGATGAACTCCCACCCACAAGCCAAAATACATAAAAATAAAGACAAGTGGAAGGACTTTAGGGTTGGTTTTGGGTCACCTAAATCATACGAATTTTGGGGAAGGCCATAGTGACTTTCCTTCCACACTTTTGGACCAAAGCGACAAATGCAAAGAGTGAGCATTTTTTAGTACCAAAGTTCCCTAAAGGGGACATGGGGAGAGCATGAGTGTGTCCTCATCTTGATAAACGAACACTTCAACAAATAAGCAATAAAAATGAAACTCTTATAAATATTTAACTAATGTGAGAATTCTTTTTTATAACACCAAAACAAAGTATGTAACGAAGTTTGAGCCCCTTAGCTTTGTTGTTTGATAATTGAAAAAACTTCAAAGACAACTAAGAGATGAAAACAACTAAGCACATTTTAAGCTCCAAATAGAATGTGTGTAAGATTTAACCATGTTTAAACTTTTCTTTTTCCATCTCAAGACTTACAGATTGTTAGAGGGCTTGGGTGCTTAAAAGCTCAAAATTAAGTGAAAAAACAACATTTTGGATTTAGCTTTCAGGTTTTCTAGTTTCTATCTCAGAGATTGATCATCATCGATCCATAGAGATCAATGTCGATCCACAAGAATTGACATCAATCGAGTAGATCATTGACATTTCCTATAAAACACAAAAAGAAGCTTATTTTGATGAAAAAATGATTAGTAAATGATCTTAAAAACAAAACATCTCATTGGATCTTGTAATAAATGGGTTAGACAAACAATATGCAGATCCTCAAACACATAATGAAGGCAAGGAAAATTAAGTAAAATCATTGTTAGTTATGTTCCCGATCATGTTCTATTTTTCACATAGAGATCATGGTTGATTCCCATTAACGACATCGATCTGTAAAATTGGCATCGATCCTTGTAACCTGTGACTAAAAATCAATGTCGATCCCTGTAACCTATATCTTGCTTAAAATAAAAAGATGCAAAAAACCAAAGTGAAAACTTAAAACTTGAATATTTTTATACATCCATTAAAAAAATTAAAAACAACATATCAATCTCCTTGGTTATATAGGATGACGAGGTACCACCCTGCTTGCCAACATGTGAACAAGGAATACGTAGAGGGGAGGTTAGTCTTGTGTTAGTCTAAGAAATAAAATTCAAATAAACACACTAAGATCCTAACACCTCTAGTCCAGACAGTAGGGAAAGCATAGGTAACAATCATGCATATGAAAACACCACTAAAACATAAAAGAACACCTTTTTTTTACCTTCAAGATTCAAATGGCTTGTAGAATGGCTTGCTCAGCTTGTGCATCAAGAAGTATTTAACAATGAAGTTTGCTTGGCTCCTTCTCTCCTTGGTACCTTGGCTTTGATTTCTTGGCTTAAGTTTTGAACATGGTAACACTACTTGTAAGTCATTTAGGGATTATAGCACTACACCAAGAGAGCTTGTTAAAGATATTTATGCATAATAATTTTGCCCCAAACTAGCTTAGAAATCAATAGGCAAGGCCTTGTATTTATAGTCTCAAAAGGTAACTCTCACCCAAGGTGAGTTAAGGTTGAGTTTAAATATGAAATGGGTCAAAC
Source organism: Torreya grandis (assembly GCA_037957365.1). Lineage (NCBI taxonomy): Eukaryota > Viridiplantae > Streptophyta > Pinopsida > Cupressales > Taxaceae > Torreya > Torreya grandis. Next base: position 3,485,611 of record JARHVA010000068.1, on the reverse strand, counting down.
TAATCTTAGGTGAGTTGAGACTAACTCTAGTTGAGTTAATAGTTGTCATATAATTATGATTTTCAATTATTAGGCATGGCTCTTAAATTAGATATTTTGAGATATTTGGAAGAGCTTGACAACTCATAAAGGCAATGATGAAAATTCTTGATATTTTGATTTTTAGAATTTTAATTTTTAGTTATTCATTAATTGTAAATGGATAATTAAACTAAGTATTTAATCTTATTTAATTTTTTAATTGATTTTGATTAGCATTTTACCTCTTTCAATATTTGATCAAGTGCCCCATTTAATGGGTTTATAGGCCAAATTAATAGTTGTTATGTTGCAAGGTGATTGAGGATGAATCCATGAGAGGTTATTGTTGCATATGGGCTAGTACCCCAAATAGGGATGCCTCAACATGATTTTGGGCTTTGATGAATGAAGTAGGTCTAAATTTAAGATGTTTAGTGAATCTTAGGCTTAATTTGTAATGGTTGATAGAAATCGGTCTGAAGCCTGGTCAAAAGTCAGTTGTGGCTAGAATTGGGTATCTACACAATGCATGGTATTAACTCAGGTGTAATCATCCTTGGTGGAGACATTTCTCTTTAATTGGCAGCAAATCATGTATGTATTGTTTGGCCTCCAAAGAGAGATCATTCTTAAGAGAATATGATTAGACTGATTCAACCTACTCCTAGAATGCCAAGTAATTTAGGAATTTAAAGTTTAAGGGACTCTTTTCAAACATTGTATCTTTATATTTAGTCAATCTCATAAATAAGTATGGGGAGGGGATTGGGGGATTACCTTGTTTAAATGAAGAGGCCATTATCCTCATTTGGCCACTATAATTCCTCTAATGTTCTAGACTGGTTCATTCTAGATTTCCCGACTGATGAAAATTAGGGCTCACTTGACGCTAAGAAGCTTGAGAAAGCACTTATTTAATTGATAAAACAATAACAAAGTGAATAATTCTTATCGCAAATTTTACATATATCACTTACAAGCCTAAGTATTGAATGTATTTGCACACCTTTAATTTAGATAATAAACCTTTAATTTTAATACCTATTTTAATTTGAATGTGCCAGTCAGCTTTGACGAGTGCCCTTACTTGACAAATGGCAATCATTCATTAATTATTTGTGTCTAATCATTACCTTTGAAACAATTGTTACTCATTCACTGACTTGCTTCTATGTTGTGTTGTCAATCCTTCCCTTTATGTTTTGGCCATGCCTTCCCCATATAGTGCCACTTATTAGGTCCTCATTAACCTAACCCTTTAAATCTCTTCATTGTGTTGGGTAGGTCCCGTAGTGGCAGGTTAACATGATCAAGCCATGTGGACTAATCTTGAGGCACCGGGGGCATGAAAACTCAGAGCATTGGATTGGTATGTCTTTCGATGAAGAATCTTTCATGGTCACGGGTCATCATGATCAAGACATGTGGAATGATCTTGAAAGCAAAGAGACTTGGGAGCTCGAAACCATTGAATTGCAGACCAAAGAACTGATTAACCTTCCCATGGATGTGAATTACTATGAATGTGCCAAGTGTCAATCATTCGAAACCTCGAAAGCTCAAAATCTTGAGACCACTAGATTATAGACCAAATAACTGCTCAACGTTCCCATGGATGCATATTACCATGATCAAGACATGTGGAATGATCTCAAAAGCCCAAAGACTCGGGAACTTAGAACCATTAGCACATGAGAACACATGACTATTAAATTTGTTGGTAAACCAATAAAGTTTTGTGTTTTTATTTTAATGTGAATATGCCATGTGGTGAGTTTGCAGAGCCTGAGAGACTTGGGAGCTCATAAGACTTAAACTTATAACAATGTGGGAATATTGTAAATGTCTATGGCTTTGAAGACTTAGAAATTTTGAAATCATCCCAAGCTCTGAATGATGTGAGAGTGACATGTGTCACAATTGTGTGGAATATTTAATGTGGACCTGATTGAAAGAAATTAATGGTCTTTAGCTATTAATCCTATGATTCAAAATATATATGTTAGGACATAGAAATATTAGTTCTATTATCTCACAAAATAGAACATCGTATCAAAGTAAAATCCTTGAAAATCCAAGGTTTGAAATGACTTAAGATAGTAGTTTAAGTTTGGCTTTTTTACAAGTTGAATTTGTGTAATGCTTGATTTTATAGAAATGGCCCTAGATGATAAATACATGATATCCTAGTCATAGATCTTTAGGCTCATAGTTCGCCAAATAGAGGTTTTATAATAATGGGTCCCTATTTTAAATTTTTAAAAATGGGGTGTGTGTGTGTTAGGGTACAATGAATGGTGACTCACAGGGGAAAATGCTCCTAAGTATTTTGAAAACCTAGAATTTTAGAAATATATTATGACAAAACTTTAGTCTTATCTAAATAAGAGAAAGGAAAACCCAATTTATAGAACAAACTCTTACCTCTTGATGCAACATACTAATATTCTCATTCCTTGGATTAGTGTGTGATCTAGTGAAATTAATTTATCTTGGCCATGAAGATTTTGATGAAGACTCGAATAAACACTGTAGTTTTCATTTTTACTTTTGACCTTACAACCAATGAAAAATAAACCCTAGGCATTGTTTTGTTGCTAGCTAGACATCCATAACTCTGATAGAGATAACTTTGGTTCTACTTGAAGCCTTGCTTTACTGCCAGCTAGATATCTATAGCCCTAGTAAAGACAAGTTGTATGATTTGATGATCACTCTACATTATCATGTTTGCACTTATATATGTACTTACACTTACTTATTTTACATTGTTATATCTTACACAAGGTACTTGATATGTTATACACTTGACATCCTTTTCCTAACACATTGGATCCATGGTCTACTATGACATATTTATGTCAATTGATTAAATTTTAATATATGCACTTCTTTGAGTGTCTTGTATTACTTTTTCAAGCATTTGAATATGTTCCTTTGCTTGCGGCCCTCGTGCCTGTGTGCTTTCATTGACATTTGCATATGTCATTATTTATTGTATGGACATTTGAATATGTCATTATTGATTTTATAGACATTTGACTATGTCATGTCCCTTTGATTATGAGACATTTGAACATGCCCCTTGTTTGTGGTATCCTTGCGCCATTGCCTTTTGACTCGTTTTTGAGTGCTCTTGTGTGTGTGTTTGTTTGCTTGTATTATTCCTATCTAGACATTTCCATAATCTTTATCATGCATCTTAGGCCTACATGTGATCACATTGGTCTTATGCGATTCAATAATATATATACCTAGACATGTTACTTCTATATGCTACATGATTACAATCACAAAGTATACAGTTATCTTATCCTTTTGAGGTGAGGTAACTAATAGTTCCTATCTTTCCCTCACCTCGAAGGGGGGACATATTAGTGGGGCATGTCATCGAGACATATTCTCCACATTTGGTACAATTTTTAGATTTATTGAGGGAATGATTTGGAAGCATGTTCTCCACACTCATTCAACATATGGTACTTATATCAATTCTTAGATTCATTGGGGGCATGTCATATGGGCATGGCTTCCACACATTCATAGTTTATAGATTTAGTGGGGGCATGATTTGGAGGCATGTTCTCCACATTCATTCAACATATGGTACTTATTTAAATTCTTAGATTCAATGGGGGCATGTCATGTGGGCATGGCTTCCACACATTCACAGTTCTTAGATTTAGTGGGGGCATGCTTTGGAAGCATGTTCTTCACACATATTCAATATTCATCATATCCAAATTATAGTGGGGACATGTTTTGGAAACATGTTCTCCACATTGGTAATTATATTAGTTCTCATATTTCTCCATACATAGTGTGGGCATGCTTTAGAAGCATGTTCTCCACACTTACATAGTTATCCAAATTGGCCAAAACACATAGTTATATGATTCAAATTTATAGTTATGACAGAATTATATACATCGATACTATTGTTATACAAAGTTTCAACATGAGACATATCTAACGTGCATATGCTATGCAACATATGTCTAATATTGCAAAATCCAAATCAATTTCAAATTCTAGAACTCTTTTATAGATTGTCACCATATCATAGACTTTTTTAGTACTGATACCCCACAAAATTTTATGGATTTTATTGAGCCGATCTACTATAGTAGTCGATTATTTTTTTGGTATAGTCAAGGTGATCAAATCAATCAATCTTGCTAAGTTTTTAGGTTGGATTTGATTATCCAGCCTCACCAAGTTATAAGTATCATTGGGTTGCACAATTGAGCTAATCTCAGTTGTCAGGTGGCAACTCTCTTTTGATCCAGAGTTGGGGGCATGTCTCTCTCTCTCTCTCTCTATCTCCTTGGATATATGCACTTTAAATATTTGTCGATATTTATCCTAATCTTAGTTTCAGAGACTTACAATGACACATTTTTATCAAAATAACTTGTCAATAGGCAAGATAGTTACATTGACACACATGTGTACTCCTAAACCTTACTCTTTCAATTTCCATCTATTTCAAGTAATTTCAACTCGGATTATATGCACTGATTTTATACTATAACATGGTCTTAGTTGTAGTCACTAACAAAGCACTCGAGTTGGGAACACACAAAGACAAGGTGTGCATACACACCCAAGAACACATTCCTTTCCTGTAAACTAGTAATTTCATTACTAGATTAAAGGGGCTGAAATGTATATGATATTTTATGATTATATATCACCTCAGTCTTGTATATTTTCCAAACTCAAATCTTGGTTGTTCCTCTCAATTCTTTACCTTTCCCACTTCTAAAAGTCTCACACCTGCTCTATCTTTGTGCCCCTTAACCTATATATTTTAGTCTAACCAATCTTATGTTGATGGCCTAGGCCTTCTATCTTGCCTTGAATGGTTAAAATGTATTTATCTTTCATCTTTGCAAGTTCAGAACCTATGTTTGCTCTCATACTTCCTAGACACTAATGCTCGGGACATACAATAACGTCGACAGTACAATCTTATCCCGATGCCAAGTGTCCAGTGCCATAAAGTCATTAAATTTACAAATGAAACATATCCTAATAGTTAGCCTAAGTGATTTAGTGTGAGTTATTACTCCAAAGGGATTGATATAAATACAAGATCAAACCTCATTCATTCCTCACCTAGAAAAATACTAAAGAGACTAAGGCAACTTATCAAAAGCACTCTATCAAGCATTCAATTGATCAAAGCTTTCATATTTTCATACTAGTCATAGGTACAATGTATCTATAGGTCTGAAGTACTAAAAGAGCAGCTCAAGAGCTTGATTTCCAAGTTACAAGCTAGGTCACTGTTGTATTTACTTTGCACATATTGTATAATTCACACACAAGCCAACACGTAGGGGAGAACTACATCAACCTAAGGCCCTCTTTTGATAATTGGCTCTGTAGGTAGTGTCCTTTGATAATAGGTTTATTGGGGTTAGCTTGACACCATGTGCCCAATAACCCATTTTTCTCCAAGGTCACATCAAAGATGGAAAGCTAGGGTTTTGCCATTTCACAAGGAATGATTGTCCATGGCTAAAATCTAAATTCACCAAAGTGAATGTGAAGTAAAACCCAAAAGCACCCAAGTGGGGGCATCCTATTTTAGTAGATGTTACATACATGACACTAGCATCGAGTCTAGATAATAACATTAACATAATCATCCCAGGCTGACATTATTATCCATAGAACCAAAAGTATCAGAACCAAAATTTGATGATTATTCTAGAATCTCCTTCTCGCATGCTTTTAGCCTTTGCCATATCCATAACTACCTTAGCATCAGAACAAGCTAAGTAATTCACTTCTTTGCCATTTCTATATTTAACATAGTTATAATTTTTATATTTAGACTATCTCATCATAATAAATTTAGTGTATGCTTATATATGTGTTTAGCATCTAATTGGCCTGTTATAGATCTGATTATCACCCTTGTACCATTTCATTTCTATACACCCCTTTAATAATCTAGATAACACTAATATAGATTCCATTTTAAGGTTAAATAGCATCCTTGTTTAAGCTTTCTCTACATTTATACATAGCGTGGATATAGGATTGCTTGAACTGCCATGTATCCAATTTAGGTAGCTTAGGCTCCCATTTACCTCCATGGCTCCTTACCCATTTTGATATGTTTCTAACCCTACTTACATTGCTTGTGTGAAATATTAAATTATTAACAAATAGAAATCAATTTAGATATATTTCATTGTGTTATTAACCTAAAGGCTTTGGAACCCTTTCCTTTGACATTATGTTGTAGGTGCTCCTTTTGTTAGGTTTGCGGATCCATTTGATCAACATCCCAAATAATTATCATTGGGCTCTCTTTGATTGACCTTCTCCGAGTACAGATATTTTAAGATAAGATAGTTATAAGATAATCTTAGCCCAATACATACATGCGCCACCTATTAAGGAACACCCATTACCATTTTTAAAAGGTAAACTTGGTAAGAGATCAGTGCTTAGAAGAACAATTTTAAAACCCCTATTTTGATTTAAATCTAAAAACTATCTAATATGGAAACCACCAAGAGGGAGCAACCCATAGAGGATTCCTCATCACCATTGCAAGTGGGCAATGGTAATATTTTATTATTGGTTCAATGGATAGAGTATTTGCATCACTGACATGTTGTTTGACATGCATATGTAAGCACCTCTAAATTACTTATTATGTTCCTTTGTTGAAAGAAGTAAATTAACCTCTTTTGTATGATAAAGTATGGAGGAATGCCACTCATTAATATGAATAAACCATATAATCACTTTTGAGAAGCATATGTATGAACAACCCATTGCATCAAAGAGGTTGTATCATTTTTAGCATTCTCATGTTCATGTTGATTGGCAAGTTAACATGTTTTCCTTCTCAAGTTATTGTAGCATGTGACAAGATGGGTAAAAGAGGCACTCTATTTTGAGATAAAAATCTAAGCACAGGTTCAAAGCCAAGGTATCACAAAGGTGACAACATGTTGATTTATTTTCCTCTCCATGCAAATTTAAAATTACATCACGTGTAGCATTTCTAGTTGTTTATCAATGTTATAACATGCATTTACGAATTCACATGTTTGTAGCATGGAGGTATAGGCTAGTTTTCATACAAAAAAAAAATGATAACATGCCTATGTTAGTTTTAGTATGCAAATAATAGTTGTAGCATGCTTTTGATTATTGTATGCACATGGAATAAGGTTACAATAGGTTCTCCAAATATGTTTTGGTATGAAAATAGTTGCTATATCATGATCATGAGCCTAAGTGTTCCTCCATGAAATGGGAATTTGGCATGACATCAAATCATTAGTACATGGTGAGATGTGTGTCCATGGTGAGTAACACTTGACAAGAAGACTGCTAGTTGTGATGGATGTCTGTTGTGGCATCCATTTTCCTTCATTGATTTCATTTAATGTATATGCATTTGTTTTGATGTAAACTTTCAATTTCAAGATATAGACACCTTTGTAAATAGAATTATATGTTTCCATTCCATGTTTTCTACATTTTTTGAATTGTAAGACCCAAGAAACAAGTAATTTATAATCATGGTGAATTTTTACAATACTACCTATATAATGTAAAATGTTTTCTCCACTTGCTAAAATCATTATGAATAGCAAGGAGGACGTTGCATGAGCATCTCCTAATGAAAAGCTTCACCCTAGCCTACAAGCACGTGTATTGCAGTAGAGGGGCTTAGAGGAATAGCCACAAAGAAGACTGCGATACCGAAGAGTGAAAGAAGTTCAGTTGGCAAAGATTGGAAGAAGTCATGGACCCTTTCATTAACTTGGGTTTTCATGTTTCATAGTTGGGCAGATAGTCTCTAAGAGAGAGGAACAAGGTATAGTCCAAGAGGATGATATATTAGTATCCCACTCGAGAAGATAAAAGGTAGATCCTAATATTATTTTCATATAACATTTGTGGGACCAAAAACATTCAATTTTGGGGCATATTATTAGAAATCTGGATCACATAAATAATCCAATTCAATTGGTTAGACAATATACTGTCAAACATGGGTATTCATGACACACCAAGTCCTAGAAAATGACTAGTTTCTGTTGTATGGGATAAAAATAACACATAGTTGGCATCAAAATTACTTTTCGAGTACATATTTTGATTCCTCTCGAAGAGTTATGCAATTTTTAAAAAGGCATGTGATTTTGAGTATGTATGTAAATGTTATGGTCTCCAAAAGTTTGAGGAATTTTATGGTTTTGAAACTATTGGTGTGTGCAAAGTGGTAGTTTCTTAACCACCTCGAAAGTTTTACAACCATTAGTGGTAGTTTTGTAATTGCCCCAACTGTTTCACAACTATTATGGCAGTGTTATCCTACATATAGCGATGGTTTTGGAAGCACGAGAAGTTGAAAAGACATAGAAGCGTTTTGGATTTAAATTCTTACTCTTGGGCTAATTATTCACGCTGAAGTGATGTTCTTGTGTGTGTGTGTGTGTGTGTGTGTGTTCCTTTATAATTATTATAAGGAAGCAACAGGCATAAAGGTATTCAATTTGATGCATTTAAGGAATTCATTAAGTTGTTCCTTCACCAACTCATTATTTTCATGTATGTGATTGAGTTGGAGACTGCACAGTTGAGGTAGCTGAGTTCAATAGTCTTTCTTGCTTGAAAGCCAAGTCTTCCACCAAACATTTCAGAGATCATTATGAATATAGGATCCCATGAGGTTGGTGTCCTTGTAAGCCCAGAAAGGTAAGAGCTTGTAAACTACTGAACATAGTGGAGATGAGGAAGCATGGTTTCACTCTCATTAGAGTTTTCTCATATTGAGTTTCTCTAGGGTATGTCTTGTGTTATCTCTCTTTGTTGATGTGTTTGTTTCCTTTGTTTGCATGTTTTCATTCCTTGCAACTAGTCTAATATAATAAACACTTAAGAGAGCTCAAGACTCATCAATCACAAACATATTACTTATTTCGTAAAGGTTAAATAACTTCACATTGGTATTGCATTTATATGCAAGCATTTCAATTGCAATCATGTATGAAGTAGTAGCATGTTCAGAGCGTGGAGGAATGTATGTAATGGATGTATCATGTGGATATTGCATGTGAAGGGTTACATATTCTCTTGTATGTTGTAAATGTTAGCCATAAGAGCTGTAATGCATCTTTAAACAATATTTTAGGTGTTATTTTATGGCATAAAACTTGAGAGCAATCCCTTGTCTTGAAAGAGTTTGTATTGGTGAAACTTAAGAGGATATCTACCTAATATGTGGATCATTAGATTATGTGGAATATTATTCTCGATCCAAACTTGCTCATTTTGATTGGTATTTGCTATACTAGGATTTTCCCTTCGGAGATGGCCTCTTACACTTAGGTCTTCATCATCCCATGTGTCCTTTGTGTGGACAAGATGAGAATGTCAATCATTTTTTTGGTTTTGCATTGAAGCTCAACATTACTAAATATTGGCTAATGATTTCTTCAAACCCTTTTAACCTAAACTTATTTCATGGTAAATTGTTATTTTTGGGGATTGGCCTTCGTCAATTAATAAATTCACATGTATTTGGCATACTTTTTGAGTTAAAATTATATTTATTATTTGAAAAGAAATAAATTCATTAAATTTTTTAAAAACTAAAACTAACAAACATTTTTCTACTTATAACAAAGCTATGGATATATCAAATGTATGTATACATATTGAAGTACATGCCAACAAAATGACTCTAGAGGTGGCCCATCTCCAGACATTTCTCGATGATTTATAGTAACACACCTTGTACTATCTCGTGTGCCTTCCTCTTCACCTCTTCCTGTCGGTGCTCTATGGGGAAAAGACTACCACCACAACCATTCTCATCGACATTCTTGTAGTCATGTAAGATAGTCACCATCACAAAAATCCTCACCTACTTTGACTCAACGAAGTGGATGGGCTCTATCACCCCACCATGACAAGTACCTGCTATTGGACTTAGCCATTTCTCCCTATAAGGAACAAGTTAATCTAGATGCCCATCAAGTTGTTTACCACTGTGACACAAAAATTGTGAATCCAAAAAATATATAAATACTAATTGGAATCGCATGCCTGAAAATAACGACTTGCCAAATATTAAGTGGGGTTCTAACCTAGATGACCGATATCTACTCACATATGGATTCCTTACTTTCATTGCTTAAGACTATAATGGTTTTATAATGTTTGTTTGTTTTAGTTGAAGTCACATGAGACTATTTTTAATGCTTTAATATTTGTTGACTTGTCCTTTGACCTAGTTTAATGGATTTTAAGAGTCGTGGTCTCCTTTTGCCTATGTTATTGTGGTCTCTTTTTGCCTTTGCTATTTTGTGAATACTATGTAATATTTTATTTTAAATAATATAGAACCATTTTATTTTTAAAAAAATCTTTTATTTAGCCTCCCCAAAAAATACCATATGAAAATGCATTAAGTTTGTTTAAAAGTTGTATATACATGAAGGTGACGAAAATGGTATTTTAAGTGGGGTGATTGATAAAGTTGAATTTATTTCTAAATTTCGCTGAGTTAAAATCATTTATAAAAACAAATCTCTTTATAAGCTTTAAAGATAGAGTATTAGATATAAAGAAATCTTCAATTTATAAGGAATATAGTACTTAGTAGTGAAATAAGAGTTTTAATATTTTTACAATATATAAAATTGAGCAAAATATTTTTGGGAAAAAAATGTGTGTGAAATTTGAGATCCAACATATTTCGAATCACAATCCTTAATTCATCATCATAATTTGTTCCTCATGATAAATCATAAAACCTGATTCAAAATATTTTAGATCTCAAATTACACACAATGTTTCTCAAAAAATCAATATACTCAAAACTAAATTCCCATACATCACATTGCAAAGATCCAACTATCAACTCAATTATTTTAAAAATCGACTATCCAACCTCAAAACCCCATCTATCAACTCAATTATTTTAAAAATTGACTATCCAACCTCAAAACCTGTAGACCCCAATTTTTTACCAATTAAAAATCCAAAAGCTTTACCTTATAGTATAAATACAAATGATGTAATCTAACACCAATCTTGTAAAGCCTTCGCTACAACCATTCCCCGAATAGCAATTAACAGCCCCTACTTCTGACCAAGTTCGTGGCCTACAGATTATTTTTCTGCCCGCAAAACCTTAACAAAAAAATCCCTATTTCCCTCATTGTATGGAACCCAAATCAAAATAAACCCACCGATAAAGTAGTTATCCAACCCACCACAATCCTAGGGCGACCCACCCTCCATTTTCAGTTTTTTTCACTTTCTTCCCAATCCACTCATTACTCATATTTATAGGACATTTTTTCCTGTCCCCCACTTTCCCTTAAAAAAACATTCCAAAAAAAACTGAATTTGAAGCACAAATTTCACATAAAGGAATAAGAGTTTTAGGCTATAGGGCTAACTAAGTACTTTAAATCCTCCCAAATACTCTGATCAGTATTTGGCATAGTCGATATGAGTTCAGAGAAGGTGAGGGCATCCCACTTGCTTATTAAACACCAGGGCTCAAGGAGGCCTGAATCATGGAGGGACCCAGATGGTGCCAGGATCAAGAGCACTACTAAAGAAGCTGCTATTGTTCAGCTCAGAGGGCTGAGAGAAGAAATTGTATCAGGAAGATCTAGTTTTGGGGACCTGGCGTCCCAATACTCTGATTGTAGTTCTGCTAAGAGGCTTGGGGATTTAGGTATGTATATATTCTTGTAGCCCTTTGGATGTTTTAATCCTATTCAATTTCATCTGGGTTGTTTCTGTTCGCAATTTTATGAAATGGGTTATGTTATATATCTAATTAGGGTTGATGTAATAAGACATGACCTATGTAAAACCTATCACGTATTCCACCGATTCACAAGCTGTCTATATATTGCTATTTTATCTGCTATTTTTGAAATTTTGTGAATGTGGATTTCCTTATATATTTCATGCCTATATCTGGTTAATAGGATTTTTTGAAGAAATAGTATGCATCAGTTATTGGTTGGGTAGTATCTTCATTTGGGTAGGTAGTATGTACTGTTTTCTGAACTGGGTTATTGGTTTTATGTACTAGTTGGATATGGCTTCATCTGGGTCTGTACTGTGCACTGTTTTCTGAATTGGGTTATTGGTTTTATGAAGCAATAGGATATATCTTCATCTGGGTGTGTAATGTTGCACATTTTTGTGAATCGGTTTATTGGAATTTTGAAGTAATAGGATATATCTTCATCTGGCTATGTATTGTGTACTGTTTTCTGAATTCTGTTTTTTGTGAGAGGACGTGTTAATCAGTATGGTATATCTTCAAATTTAGATTCAGCGAATGCATCTGAGGACTTTATATTCATGAGAAACTTTAGGGAGGGCTTTATGGACAGATTTTTAATGCCAACTGCCTAATTTTCAGAATTTTTTTTTCCAAAACTTGAATTTATGAGCTAGTAATATCTTCCAACAATGTTTGTTTTTCTCTGTTTATAAATGATTACGTTTTGATAAACGATTGTATGTTTTGGATTATAATGGATCCTTGACATAGAAACTGTTCATTGGACTTATTATAATGAGTGGTCGACACAAAACAATTTTTTTGTTTTATGTTCACACAAAAGAGAGGAAGATGATTTGAGAACAGAGATTGAGATCGAGATGTATCTACAGAAAGAACAATGTTGAACAGTTACGGAGAATTTTCTGGAAGAGGCAATAAACGAAAATCTGATATATTGATTTTCTTCTCAATGTGATTTTTTTTTACAATGACATTATATGGTATTTTAAAGTATTACAAATTTACTATTAATTTATACATATTACATTATTGAAGGCTTCCATGAGCAGTTTAATCAGATTTTTAATTAAATTAATAATCTAAGTTGTATGTATGTTTTTTCTTGAACCCATTGACATATAGGCAAGGGTGCTGTGATCAGTGGTGAGTTGGGCAGAGTTTCATATCCATCAGGGGTACATTTTGGTTGTGTTCTGCCCCACCTGAATGTCATCTAAGTAAAAGGGATGAGGCTGGGTTCAAATTCATTTCACTTTTGGCAGAATCTATACCCCGTGAACTTGGCACCTTTGCCAAATGGATGTCTTTATCGTGCACTGCAGTACATCAGGGGCATCTCTCAAGAAGTTTCTTAAATTAAACAAGTCGGGTCTAGTATTTAAACTCGATTAAGGGCCAATTATGCACACTTGTTATCCCTTAAAAAATTCTGTGGTAGTGTTAGATTTATCTTGAATCAAAGTATATTCGTATTTATCATTTTCCAAGCTTTGTGTATTTATCTGAAATGATGGTTAAGATATAGGACGTGTTCTCCAATATTCAGCTCCATGCTTGTAACTTTTTCCTTTTTAACCCATTTAGCAGAGCTAATCAGGACAATATTTTTGTTTGAAATTTCAGTGAATATTATAATTTATACAAAAACTCTGTGTATAGAGTACAAGGAGGAACAACCATTTGAAGAAAAAGAACAATGTCGGATGCAATTAAAGGGAACTGACCATTGATTATAGATGCAGAAGTTGGTAGAATAGTATCACCTAAAATCAAGGTCATCTGGGTGCACAGGTGCAGGGGTAGGCAAGGTGCGGGTGTGTAGCACCCTGTACATATAAAATTAAGGGAAACTCCCCCGGTAAGCTAGGGTGCATTAGTTTTCCTTGGGATTTCCTTGGGTGTGAATTTGGGTGCGGGTATATTTTAGGTGCAATTGTGTCTCTGGTGCAGCCTAAATATCAGCTTTGAAAAAGCCATGTAAAATTTCGGTATATCTGGTTCTGTATTGATGGTCACGCTGTTATTTTTCCTTGTCCTTGATATTAAGTTCCAGTTCCAGGGATTGATTATTACATGCAGAGATATAGGATTCAGGTTTAAATTTAAGGCGTAGAATGATCCTTTTATCAGGATTGGGAGTCATTGGTTCCCATATTTTGTGTGTTTTAGGATGCCCATATATTTTGTACAAACTATAATGGAAATTATAATGAACATAGGTGAGTAACACTAACAATAGATTAAACTTTAAAAATTATGATTGTTCTGCAACTTAAGCAGTTTTTAGATTTTGACTTTCTGGAATCACTTTGAAATGGTACAGTGATTCTAGGAAATCAAAATTTAAAAATGTCCACCTATCGAAATCTGAAAAAATCAACTTAATCAGTTGTCAAAGTTTTGAAAATTATAAATCCTTGCAACCTGAGATTAAATTCAAATGCAGGGTTTTCTTGGCCTGTAAGAGCAAAAGGCAGTTTGTGAGGTCCTATAAATGGTATAGGTAGTTATAGAATAAATACAAAGGAAACGTATATGTACTGGTTACTGGATTAAAATGGGCAGGTGAATGGGTTCCTGTGGAATGCGATTCCTCTGACTGATAACTTTAACATTCTCCTTTTTGTTTGCATGCAGTATTGATTATGAACTTCAATCTTTACATCAGATTTCTTTTTTATTTCTTATAAGTTATCATTTGACAATACTTTCTTTGTAATTAATTATCTTCTTTGTCCCAAGGGCCTTACCTGTTACAACTTTATGTACTACTTCCATGTTTCCCACTATCATATGCACACCCTATGTTTGTGTTTAGAAATCGTTGATTCTTTTATTTCACTTGTCAAATACCTGTATCATCTAAGTTTTATCATTTATTAAACTACCTGCTTCTTTTAGGTCATTTATCTTTTCAATAAAATTCTACATTGATCTATTAGTGTACATGGCACTGCATAGACCAAGAAATCATTCTAGACCACCATCCTCAAGTTTCGTGGATAAGGGACCTGGGGTTACAGGAACAGGAATTTTAGGGGATATCGTAGGGGATCTCATCCTAAATATATTAAAAATGTGTAAAAATGTGATAATTTCGTAACATAATTTTTTTTTATTAATGACTACTCCCATATAAAGAACAATGAAATCAAGGCCATTAATTCAAAATTTGGTTAATCATTGTATTTCTCTTTACAAATGTAAATGAAATAAAATTTAGTAAGAAAATGCTGTCTCTGTTGCTATCAATGGTTTTTTATTTTTTATTTTCCACCTCTTGTTTGATGCTGCTCAAAAGGAAATGCAATTAATCATTGCATTTCTCATACAAATGAAAATGAAATAAAATATAGTAAGAAAATGCTGCTTGTTTGCTGTTAGCAACGTTTCTTTTTCTCCACCTCTTGATTGATGCTGCTTGAAAGGAAACATTTCTGCTTGTTTTGACCCCATTTTAGGGTTAACTCCCCATCTCTCCTCTTAAACACAATTAATGCACTCTGGGGTTCTCTTGGGGTTTTTATAAATAAATATATTGATTCTTATTTTTTGTTTTAATTCAACAGAGGGTGGGGGGGGGAACATCTGGCAGTCCTTTCTTTTGAGGGGGGGAATGCCTGAAAGGTTCCACATGCCAGGTTCAGAAGAGGATGTCTGTCTGAGCATGCCAGGACACATCCCAGGGCAAGGTGTCCCCACGGGGATGCAGCATATGCTGGGACATGTTCCCAGGTAACACTGCATTTTGAGTATTGGACATCGATATAGTCCTCCAGTGATATGTTCTATCTACAGTCCATCTCTCTTTACAAAAGATACTTACTACTGGATACTTATTGCCCTAGACAGTTTTCACTGTTTTAGTTGTAGGATTTTATTTTCTTGGAAACATTGTCTTTCAATGTCTTCAGTAAAATTTCTTTTATCGTAAACGCTATTAGCACAAGTTTAAGATGCCTTCAATAAGCTGTGAGACGAGCTTCAGAGTACAAAGGTTAATTCAATCAACTATGTATAAACTCAGAAAAAGATAAGTACAATATTTTAAAGAGGCTGGTGATAATTTTAACAGCATTTTAAGAACAATTTGGCCATGGAGAGCTGACAGGTTACAAAAATGAAGGAAAAAGAAACAAATTGGAAGCAGGGCCATAAGGCTATGAATTGAGAGTAGAGACCATTGAGCAAGTCCTAAGAGACGTCCATGAAGGATGCAATAGATTTTCTGATTTAGAAGAATATCCTCCAGAAGATACCAACCCACAAGGATTGGCCTGTGCTAGTGAGAAATTAAGGAGCAGCAGAAACTGTTGAAACAGGCTGGAAAGAGTCAACAGTTCTGTTGATCTAGAAGAATATCCTATAAAAGATGCCAACCAATGCTGATTGACAAGCACTAACAAAGAACTAAGGAGCAAGAGGAGACTTTTTATATCGCTGAATTCATCTTGGTTTTGATTTGGCTGCCTTTCTGAGGAGTTTCTATAGGAAAATATTTTTTCTGCCATTTTGTGTTCTCTTTATATTGTTTTGCTTATTGTTCAAGTATTGTTTACATTAGGGACCTCTCATGTCTATTCATTGTTTTATTCTGACATTGATTCGCTACTTGTTGTATGGTCATATGCTTTATAAAGTGACGTTTGATTAAAATTGTAATTAATATACTGAGTTCCAAGTCTTCCATTCTCTTGTATTCTTGTGTTTATTATTTTTGTTCCAATCATAGTACATGATGTTTTTCAACAAATTCTGGATATCAACAAAATCATTTCAAGCATAACTATTATCGTTGACAGGTAAAGAAGTCCTAATTGAGACTAATTAGACCTACCACTTCAATAAAAGACACTTTCTCCCAACTTATGAAGCTACCTACCACTTCATTTGACTCTTTAAGTAATATCAAGTTAACCTTTAAATTAAGTTACCAACTTCATTGACAATCTCATTTGCATCTATATATCTTCCCCTTTGGGTCTACAAAATGTTTTTCCAAGATTACATAAGATAATTGAGATTGATTTTTTGGTCCTTTGGACTGTGTTAGCCTGGTCTCAAACCATCCTGTCAAATCATATCTACTCATTCCATCGTTTTGTTAAACCTTCATGTTGGGTACACTTGATCAACAACGAGAAGTTACTCTCTTCTCTTTCCATCAAAGGATTGCTTTGGTTGTCAAACATAGAAATGTGGGGATGTTCTGGGAACATTCATAAGGTACATCCTATATTGCACATCCAATATTTAGAGATAGATGATTAATTTTCATGTTCCACTAAACTGAAAGATTGGATCAAAATCCAAAAAAGGAGGAGAACAGAAGACTGCAATGTTTGTGGCTAATGATCCAAGAAAGGAAAGTAAAAACAACATATCAAAAGAGTATATTTTCCTCTAAAGGAGGCTAAGAGCAAGCAACCCAAGAAATTGGCAGTAGCAGTATTCTTGAGATGGACAGTGTTTTCTTTATGGGGTGGTAGACTTTTGTTTTTCCTCTCCAAACTATTAGAATAAAAGGAAACCACATTGAAATCATTCTTTAGTCTCTGTTTGTTTCCCCCATCCACTCTGTTATACAGTTTATTCAATTGAAATTCATATGGGAATTCTTTAAGAATTGTGGCTTTTAGGTGCCATTAGTTGCTGATATTGGGGGCATTGATAATCTGTTGAGCATGTTGCTCGTTGATTTTGGAATATAGGTGTACTTTTTACTCCATATTTTACAGGATTGTTCGGTGAAGGATTTTGCCTTTGGAAAGTGGTGTCGATGATCATCAATATTTGTATGCTTAGAATTTGCACGTATTACATTCGTTATCCCTTACATCCAAGGGCTATGTGTTTTGAGCATTTCTGAGACAGGTAAGAGACGAAATAATCAGTGGCATGTGGTGTCTTTTTTATTGTATCATATCCTTTTGAATTGTGAGGCTCCATTTTCTGTTTCATAAATAATACTCAATGGTTAAACTTATTGCAGCAGTTTTACCAAATACTGATTCAATTATTACAGTAGCTTCCTGATTTTTGCTGCAACTGCTGAAAAAAAATGACAATTTCTAAGGAAAAGATATTTTTATCATTTTGCTAAAGTTTGCTGTTTTTCCCTAATTTGTTGTTCTTCTGTCTAAACTTAGGAAGTTTAAGCATTTTATTATTTTGGCGATTTTAATGTTTTTTGCAAATTTTCCAGATTTTAAAATGAGATTGGTTCTTGGGTTGACTTACTTTTATGTTGATTATTCTGGAGATATATCTGAACCTAATCGTACTTTTCCATACTTTGACAGGGTCATTTACTCGAGGCAGAATGCAGAAGCCTTTTGAAGAAGCTACATTTGCCTTAAAAGTTGGCGAGATTAGTGATGTCGTGGAGACTGACAGCGGTGTGCACATTATCCTAAGGACAGGATAATGACTGGAATAACCTTATTACTACAGTACTTAAGCACTTTATTGTTTACTGTGATACAATTTAATGTGAACTAGCAAAGTGGTGTGAAAAAGATTGGTATTTTCTGCGAGTGAACTTTAACGGGCATTTAGTC
The DNA here is from genome assembly GCA_037957365.1 of Torreya grandis. Classification (NCBI taxonomy): domain Eukaryota; kingdom Viridiplantae; phylum Streptophyta; class Pinopsida; order Cupressales; family Taxaceae; genus Torreya; species Torreya grandis. The sequence goes on along the minus strand of JARHVA010000068.1, from coordinate 3,467,206 downwards.
TAAAAATGGCTCATTCTCCTTGTGATGAGAATTTCTGAGGGTTCTTTGAATTCATCATTGGTTCTGAATCTCTGATATATACAAGATACAATTGAATAAATGATTGTCATAGGAAAATAAGTGTATAACCATTTTAAATGGCTCCTAATATATTTGTATGTACGTCCAAAACATTGAAATTATTGTTGAGTATTAAAGATCTGCTCTCTTCATTTTTGAGTGGTAAGTTGGTAACATAATACTTTTGTGATATTTGCTTGTATTGGTGGGCTCTAGACGTCCTGCTTATGATCATTCTGGGATGTTTAAACTGATATGGAAATTCTAATCATAGAAATAACTTGGTTCATCATTATTTTATTTTAAGGTGCAAATGCAATTGAGTTTTACAAACAATAGAATGGGGATACAATCCTTTTCTATTTCTTTGTGTTTGAATCTGAATAGTTGAATGATATAAATTCCAAGGGATTCATTAGCGCACAATAACATAGATGTACTCATTTAAATGGATTATAATAAGCTGCATTTATTTGGCTTTTATGCTTGATTTTAGACATAAAAAGGGGAATTTGTTGTTGTTTCTGGGTGCATTGTCCGGGATTTATATGCTGAGAAAAGGTAAAGATTCAGCAAATGTTATGGTATCCTTTTTTATTTTGTAAAACGTCAAGTACAATAAAGTTGAGGCTTATTGAATCAGACATCTGAAGATAAATTGAAATCGTGTCATCAATAGTTTATTACAAGTTTGTTGAATGGTCTGCTTCCTGTTATTTTCATTTTTGGGTGTTTAGACACAGCCATAGAAATTAAATTACCTTCAGTGCAATCTGATGATTGAGTCTATTAAGATTATTTTGTATTCAATCTTTAGTCGACAAGTCCTCAAACCTCCTACTTACCCCGTGTTCTTCAAGTGACAAGGAGCAAGGCCCCATGAATGGTATGAGCTTAATCTATTATCGCTGACAATCTTTGTACCCCTAATTAGAGTTGCAAGCTTCTGCAGTACTTTCCACCCTTGAACCAGCTTACAAGCCAGATCTGGCAGACTTCCCTAACGAAGACCTTTCCAACATGAGAGAGAATTAATTTCCTGTTTTTAAAAACTTCTTTTCCGTATTTGATGCACCACTGATATCAAAATTGTAGCATCAGGCTCGTCGAGGTCTTCAATTTTTTTAATTATAAAGATTTTCCTTGCAAAGAAGTGAACCTGCTTTTAAATTGCAGATTTAATTGTTTTCCTAACCTTGCGATTGTGCTATTGGTTTTTTTTTATATTCCCTTGTTCCTGCCCACCAGAGCTTTCTTAAACCCCAAATATTGGAAGGCCTGGTTAGAGTCACCCTGAAAGCTCAAAATGTGACTTTAATGATGGGCGTAAGTGTAATAGATGTATGGGAATAGGCTTTTCTTTTATAGTAGTTTGTTTTTAAGATCAAGATGGTATTAAAGAGCGAAGTGTCATATACATACACTGTGATATGATTTTCGATTGATTACTTATATTTGAAGCTAATATTCAGTTTGCTCTTGTTTATGGAATGATGCTCTTTCCTGTGTTTGGCTTTAATGGAATGCATTGAAACATGATTTAGCTAAAAGCTAATTTAGAAGTTTCTTAATAGAAATTTCTTTCCAAAATAACTGATCAAAATTGAATTTAGACCAGTCACAAATTTGATCAAGTTTTACACACAAATTCTGAATAGAGAATATTGCTGTTATTTGACTTTTTTCATGTTCTCCTGTCCTCCTTGAATAGCTCCATGTTTCATTGAGGTCCATGGTGATCCTACAATGTTATTTGCATTTGTATTAGTTTGTATTACATATGTATTTTTATGTTTGATTCAGGTTTAGTGATTGTGAGTTTTTATAACACCACAATAATAGATCACTCCAAAAATCAACATTCGTTTTATTTGAAGAGATGGTAGAATTTTGAAAATAACCTGAAAATACTCTGTTACATTTTAAAGCTTTATTTGAACTTACACTGCCTAGGGTTATGTGAAAAGTACTTTGAACTGTCCTGTGCTGATGTGATTTGCTTTGGTTTATTTGACCTTATTAATTATTGGTTTGGAACATAGAGGTGGTGTTAAATCATTAATTTATTATCTAAATTGTTAATTACTATTGAGAGATCTAAATTGCTAATTAATTGTTGGAAACACAGGAATGTGTGAAATTGTTTATCCATTATTTAAATTATTAATTACTAATACAAAATATTGAGATGGTGAGAAATTATTTAACTTGTGAGATTTGGAACATATAAAAAATGTGATATTATTAATCACTGGTCCAAAATGTAAAGAATGTGAGAATTTATTTATTTGTTACATGAATTGTTAATTACTAGTTCAAAACATTAAAGTGGTGTGAAATTATTAAATTGTTATTTACATGATTCTATATGATTTAAAAATAAACTATGAAGATATATATATTAAAAAAGAACTATAATAATTCTTTGTTGAGAAAGCTGTTTTATTCTTTCTAAAGTGAATAGTTGGAAGTCTTTAATATTGGGGATTCCTAGTATGCTTGTAGCAATTGTTGACTTAATTAAGCATGTAAGCTTGATAAAATTTCTTGTAAAGTTTATAAATTAAACATGATTAAAAGTATAGTTTATTGATCATATTAGAAGCTCCATACCAAAATAGAGAATAACTTTGCATCCTAAACATGGACAACTTTTATAGAAGACAAAATAAAAAACTATTAACTCAAACTAAGTGTAAGACACATTGATCATAGACAAAAATAGCATGACATTATTGGTAAAGGGTTACTTACTCTTCCAATAGCCTCATCAATGCTTTTATGAATGTTTGTTGTGGGATGGGTAGTGTTGCTTTGAACAATCAAATTGATGGGTAAAATGATCAACCTCCTCATTGGTAGTTTTAATATTCTCATTAACCTCTTTGTCGAGTGGGAGAGTTGTTGAGACAAATTATTTTAGGGTTTTAAGCTTTTCCTATTTGAGTATGATAAAGATTGAAGCTTGCATAATCATTGAATCAATGTGTATTGCATTACAATAATTCATAATGTGTTTGATGCATCCCAACATCATTTATGAAATCTTTGTATGTTCATGTATGTGTACAATTTTTCTCATAATATTGTAAATGTTGACCCAAGGGCAAGCATAGATAAAGTAAGCCATAAACAAGATGTAATATTTTTTTCGGTGGTCAAGGGATGCTTCATAGATTTTCTCAAGGCAAATATTAATGTTTTGGGTAAGGATTTAAAACTTTATTGAGAGTTAACCTCTCATGAATAACCAAAGTTGGAAAAAGGCATTCATAAGCTAGACCAAGCTTCTAATGTTGAAAAGGAGTGTCACTATTCCATTTCTAGCTTCATCGCCATTGCAAGGGGGTTGTAAAATTGAGTATATGTAAGAACATATCTAATATAAGCTCTTGAAATTATGAATAATCCCTTAAATCGACATCATTTAACATATATTGTTGTTAAAGCTCTTTCCATGATTAAAATTCCTTTGTAGGGATACAACAACAAATTGATGATATTGTTGACCCCTAATTTTGGCAAAGTACAAGCCCACACAAGCATAACCAAGGGAAGGAACATAAAGCGAAGAAAACCTCATTTTGACTACATAAGGTCAAGCACAAGTATAAATACACAAAGGGATCATTGGTGAAGTAGTTTGGATTTTTGGCTAAGGAAGCGCACACAATAAAAGAATCGTACAAAAGGTGATCCTCAGTAGAAGCTCCATGCATGCATCATGTGCAGAAGACAACTATCACATAATGGATAAAGTCCCGTGGGTCTTGGCAGGGAACTCGACAAAAGAAAAGGCAACCATAAAGCAAGGATCATGGAACGCTCTAAGATGCCAATAAGATAAGATCAACTAGCTTTTAGGGTTGATGAGTTGGCTTAGAGAGGAAGGCGGGGTTTTTGTCTATATATATCTACCTTGCCATTATAATAGGGGTTAGTTCATTCAGTTGTAGTCTATAAAATGCCTATGTAAGCAAGAGGGTTGCCATTATTTGAAGACATGTAGTATTGCAAACCATAAATATGGATTTATGTAATACCTTACTATGAATGAAGATGGTATTGAGTAGACAATAATTTGTATGATTGAATGAGATGACATGCATGTAGTGTTTTATTATGACTTGGCTTAAATATGTGTTTTCCTTTTGTATATGCACCATGTTTAAGCTTGTTTTAATCATCAATTGTATGTTGGTTTCTAAATCACTAACCTAAAAAGGACTCACTAAATTCTCTCTACGCCTCATACGATCGCTTAAGTGATAGGTTGACATAGTAAGTGTTTTATTTGTGGCTAATGCAAGTAGTGTAATATGGTTTAGGTGTGCACAATAATAGCCCTAACATTTTGGTTTTGTTGTTGGGACCTTGTTTAATTGGTTGATGGGGATACCAAGTGGTAATGGTAGAAAGGATCTCATTGTAACACAAAGTGGTTGTTTGAATATCAAGCTTTGGAGTTCATAAATAATGATGCTAGTAGGGGAGATATAAAGCTAAATAAGTGGTTGGAAATGGTGATCTATAATCATTTATATGAGATCTTTTCTATGGAGCTTCTAGAACACTTGCATGCATGGTTGGGCACATATATAGTGAACCTTAAAAAGAACCTTGGTAGAAGGTATGCATGGTTAGAGGAATGATTTTATGAACTAAAATAAATGGATGAGATTTAGACTTGAGCAATATAATTTTGGTAGAAAGGAGCTTTGGGGAGTTATTTGAAAGAATTTTTTGTATCAACCTATTCTTGCCCAAAAAAGGTGGAGTATCAACTTTTGCTCAAACTGTGTGGCTCCTTCATCTCCTAGATCCCTCACTTAATCAAGAAAATGTTGGTAAATTGGGGTAATGAATATTTGAACATGGTGAGCTAAACACCTCTTGCGCATGGGCCAAGTAGAAAGTAGGGATAAAGGGAACAAGGTGCGTACTAGACTAATAAGGGAGGATACTCCATAAACTTCACCTTGATTTTAGGCCAAGATGGAATGAAACTCAAGAGGCACAAATATAGTGAAGGTAGACATATTTTGATAGTTTCTATGGACCCAAGGAGAAGGGAAGAGCTGAGTCATGAGGATGCCTCTAGGACCCACTTAGAATGAGAAGGGCACATGATAGACTCTAGCGTAGAAGGAATGCAATCCTAAGAAGAAGAATAAATGCACAACCATGAGCTTAAGACCATGTCCCTGGAGAGATTGAATTGAAGGGATTTCTTAGGAGCCATTGGTGATAAGTAGAGGTTGTGCAAGAAGTAGAGAAATTCTAACCCTCAAACTACTTGAAGCTATTGCTCATGCCTGCTTCAACCAAATAGGGGAAGAATTTAGAGGAAGTGAGAACATGACAAGGATTAGGGACTTTATAAATAAGTGGATCAACATTGGACCTTAAAACAATTGGTGCCTTCAATTAAATAATTATAATGAGGTAAGAAAAGTATGGTCAGTTAACCTAACACAATAATGTTGGGAATACTAGGAGCAGTTGGGAGTGGTAATCCTATCATGAAAATTAGTGTAATAACTAACCCCATGGGGGTGAAAACAAACACAAACCCAAAAAATATGCAATAAGGTCTTGGGGTAGGAGGAGTAGGCCCACCACCAAGTACTAACAAAGGAGTAGTGAGCACTTCAAGAGGACCAAATAACCTGTGCGGTCAAGTGTGCAAACACCATGAGGGCTTGTACCACAACAACACATCTTCTACGAGATGTCATAAAAGTTAACTGAGTATGAAGGGGTGGAAAATGTATTAGAGCATGTACATAAGAGCAAGATCATTTGGTGAACCAAGGGGTAACTGTGTATGAACACAAAAAAACTCAATTTACCACTTCCAATTGGATCATGGGTGTACTTAGTACAAAAAGAATAACCCTCGCCAAGTGGTGGTTGATTATGATTTACTCAAGGAGGCCTTTTTGAAAAAAAATGATATTCTAAAATTCAAACAACAAAGCATCTCCATGCTAAAGGAGATAAAACAAGAAGTATGAGGGAGCACCTATGCATATGATGCAAGGTTTAAGACCTTGATCTCCAAACTCTCATATGAATTTCACCCATTACAACATACATATTGGTTCATGGGAGGTTTGTTGACCCCTTTCTAGGGGGTGTTGTCAATGGAGGTGTTCAATGAACCTCGAGAAGCATTGGAATCTAAATTTAAGGATGAAGTAGTGGAAAGTGTGGATACTAGGCTTACTCTATTCATTTAGGCATATATTTCTAGTATGGAAACTACGCTGCAAAATTTGACTACAAACAATGCACTCAATATTCAAAGGGGATTGTGGTGCAAAAATTGTGAGGTGTAAGGCCACAATAAGAACAAATATTTCACATGTAATATAAGACCCTTCTTGAGATCATATGGAGTTTTACCAAAAGATCATGAGATAATAAGTTATCCTCTCCTGCAAAGGGCTAAGAGAGTGAAAGTTTCCACATGGTACAAGATATGTGACACCACTATGCAGTAAATAATAGGTTGTCGAGTCATTAATGAGATGCACAAAGCAAGATAATTTGGAGCTTGCCAAGATATAGCTACACCAACACAATAGGGTGAAGATATAGAAGAGGTCACTCTTATGAATGAAGGGAAGGTTGATGAGGAGGCAGTCGGTTCCCTCCATCATGTGTTACAAATGTGGTTTCCCATACCACTATCAAATATATTGTATGAAGCTCCCATTATGTGGATACACAAGTTGGAGGATTGCCCTGAATTGTACTTGTTGGCCAAATTCGGCCTACATACCAAAATGTGCCTAGCCTTTGATGAGAAGCTGAGTAAGGTCCTGATTGAAGAGTGATCCAATGTCACAAGGAGCGTATGGACTTCAAGAGGAGATCACATAGCATTTGTAACCTTTTGAAACACTTTAATCAGGCTTAAAGTGTAAATATGATGATCTTAAGGAAACATACTGTCATCAAACGTCATGCAGGAATAGATTGGTCAGCTAGTTTGATCATTTTATAAGTTCACTTAGAAATCCTCTCAAAGTCAAAGAATTGCATCGACATGATGTATTTCATTCTTAGATCATGCTTTGCAAATTTCATGTCTTGATGATCTTGCTATTTCAAGATATACGCTTCTAAAGTTGAACTTATAGAGTTGGACGTTCATGTGGACATCGAGTTTAAGCTTCGTGAACTAGCCGTTCAAATTCAAATGATCAAGATCAATGGTCGACGTTCGATCAAATCAAATCCAACAATGCACAGGCATTTGACAAATGTCAATTTGCCTATGCAAATCTATGATGCACATTTAATCATGCAAAAACAATCTAACAGTGCAAGTTAGAGTCAAAAGGTCAACAAATCGAGAGGCTGACAAGTGGCAAGATCTCGAGTGTCCTAACATAGATCGAATGGTATGCGATGACTGACAAGGTCAGTGCATCCAGACTAATCAATGATGAGCATGTAATCATACACATATATCTAATGGTGAGCAATGAGTCAATAAGTCAATAGATCTCAAAGGCTAATGAGAAGCTTCCAGGAGTCAATAAGTCAATAGATCTCAAAGGCTAATGAGAAGCTTCCAGGTGTCACAAGCACGTTAAACTGGCAAAAAATCAAAGGTATGCATTTATTCATACAGATTGAGATCGATGGTGCGAGCAAGGTCAACAAGTCAGAGGATCCTGAGGAAGAGTGAGAGACCGCTAAGTGTCATGAGCATGTTAAATTTCTAGGTAAATCAATGGCTTGCATGCATTATATGTAAATCAAATTGACAAGTGAGATTGAAAGTTGAAAGCTAAGGGGATTCAATATAGAGGTCAAACATATGGTTGAGGTCAAACCAGAGAAGGTGTTTCAAAGAGCTATATCACCATTAGAGTTTAGACGAGCACTGCTAAGAAATGAGATGCAGTCATACAATCAGGTTAAAACCCCATCACCATATAAGCTCAATATGAAGCTCTGGTTTGAAGTTTTATAATATACAAGGTCTATTCTCTAGAGTTGCAGTATGGTTTCACGACTATGTCTACCATTTGTTGAAGAAGCTCCATGCATATAATAAGTTTTTGGCTTTTATAAATGCTCAGAGGCAAAATAAGTCTTTATAGGCCTAATAGGGATCAAAGACAGGCAACTAGTTGTTGTAATAAGATCAAACAATCTGTAGGTGTTCATTGATATTCTTGCTACAAGAAAACCAATAAATGAATTAGATTTCATCTATCATGGACCTATGATCATGTTTCAAAGTAGGGGAAAATTACTTGACTATTATGGAGAAGTATCTCATCTTTTAATATCATCACATTTTTGACAAACAAGTACCTATGGTCACCAAAAGCAGAGATTGCATGATTTTGTCACTTTCAAGATATGAGAAGTTTGTCCTCGTCAGCAGATCAAGTAGAAAATGGCATAGAGTCCGGAGAAGGAGACCTGGTGGTTAGATAAGGACAATGGAGCATTTAATTAATTTACAGAGATTTTAAAAGTTGGTTCCTTCTTGATAAGAACATGACTCAACATCCTCGGATTAATGTTAATCCATCACAACTCCCTCTCTCTCTTCCCTTTTTCAATATATGTCCCATTTTCTTCCACATTGTGGTTCTCTCTGGAAATTTTTAGAAAATAAATATCTCATATTTTTAGAGAAAAGACTCTTATGCCTTTAGCTTGTTTAGGCTATGCCAAGATTTGTACTGTAACACTTAATTGATGCAATAAAGACTAAATTCCTTCATTTTTGCAAGTAGAATTAAAGTGTGTTCTATGAATCTATGTGTTGTGGTTAAGTGAATGTATGATTTCCTTGCCTTGTCTGATTTCCCTCACCTTCATGAAGTGCTTTGTAATTCTCATACGCCATTCTAAGTGCAATAAATATTTTGTTGATTAGTTTGAAAGTGAACAATTGCCCTTCCATGCTAAGTTGATAGCTAATCAATGCCTTTTTGTGAAATACTTATGTGAGGGCTAGTCTTCTTTAGTCTTGAATGTATCTTATAATGTGTCTTGTGCAAAGTGTAAGTGTTCAAATTAATGGTGCATCACCTCATTTTACATGCTTTCATAGATTGTTGTTAATCTCTCTCCCCTTTTCCAAGCAGGTGTTAATTTAGGTCTAGTTTAGGTGATAGATCCAAAAGGAAGCCGACCTTGTTTGAAGGTCTGACCCAAGATTAGGTGACCCATAGCCTAGGGTCATTCCCATGTTAGACTAGATTTGAGTAGGACCTAAACAATCCCCTTGCTCAGCTAGGGTGTAATCTAGGACACCAACTGTTCTGACACGCCCGATGGGAAATAGTTTTCCTTGGCATAACTAAGTTTGGGATTGAGAATAAATATTTGTAGCAGCAGGAGACATTCACCACCATCAGAAGCTGAAGATTCTTCAATTTGTAAAGTTCATAACATCATCCAAACAATGTTTTCATGCCAAAGGTTAATACAAGGTCAGTAAGTAAAGGTATTCCTTTTGAATTCATTGAGTTGCCTTCTACTTCTTATTAAAAAAAAACATTCAATAGGACAAGTACTTATCCTCAAAATAAATATTCATCTCCTGGTCATCCTATTATTTTAGTCCAAGCTATTGTCCCCATTACCCAAAACCCCATTACCCAAATGGTCATCAAGAATCAAGTGTTTGTTCCATTCAATCGGGGTAGTCCCCTGAATTTAGTCCAATATGATGATATTCCTATGTCTTGCCTTAAGATTATCCCTTTCTTCTCAATAGAATGGGATAAAACAACTACTATTGAGCATATCTAAGATGTTGCCAACCTTTGTTCTATCCATAATATTGTTCAAGATAATTTGGCTATCATACTGCTAGCTGCTTGGAAAAGCATTGGAATGGTATAGAAATCTTCCTTTAACCTCCATTTCTACCTAGGATGAGTTAGGTGAAGCCTTAGTTAGACAATTTGAAGACAAATATGATCACCTATCCTTAGTTGAACAGTTGATTACCATTAAAAGATACCTCCATGAGTTCATGTATGATTTTAACCTCAAATTCAAAAGACATAGACTATGATACATGCATTGATTAGACCATCTCTATAGTATGCCTTCTTATACTATCTGAAAGCTCTTAATTATGATATTAATGTGATGATACAATCCATGGGTGGTAATACTTTTCCAAATGCCTATGAGGTTGTAATAAGAGTAGAGAACAATTTGATACAAGTTGGTAAGCTTTCTCCAAGGCCCCTAATTCCTATATTTCTAGATTTTCAACCTATCCCACCCCTTCAAGTTCCTCAAATCCCATCTATATCCCTTATTCCATCCCCTAAAGCCCAAGTTGTAGCCCCTTCTAATTAAGTTAGTGAGATTGGAGATTTGAAAAGTATGTTACAAGCTTTTGGGAATGAAATAGTTCAACTCAAGAGACAACAGTACCAAGGTAGACCTTATCAACAACAAAATCAGACCTCTTATCAACCTTTTATAGATTAAAGGCCTCCTTATCAAGGTTTCAGATAAAATAGACCACCTTACCAATCTGAAGGAGCCATAACTCAAGCTAAACCATATGTAACCCTTGACCATATTGTACCCTCCAATTCAAAAGTTATTGTTCCCACACCTCCTCAAAATAACTTGATGCAAGATTTAGGTTGGCAACCTTTTAATCCAAATGATACTCAAAACCAAGCCTTGGTATCACAAGATATTACTATGCCACAAATGACACAAGAAGAGTTTTCTCTTCAAGAGGGTCAATATTAAGAGACAAATTTGGTATCCCAAGGAGAGGCTCAACAAGTTCAAGAGCAACCTGATGCCATTAATGTGAATTGACAAATAGATGATCATGTTGCATTAAATCAAATTGGTGAGACTAGCAACATAAGTGGTCGAGTTGCAACTCTGACTAGAGCTAAAAGAAGAGCCGTTGAAGAAGATCAAGATGTGAGTAATGCTTTTAGTACTCATAATATTATTTCCAAGAGTATCAAGGATCAACCTGTTGCCCCTATAACACAAAAAAAATTAGAATTCAGAGGCTGAGAATGCCCCTTAAATACCTCTGATTAGAGAATAACCAGTGGTTCACAAGGTGTAGCCAAAGGTTAGTGGACCCTCATTCAACATAATAGATCAAATGAATAAATCCAATGTCAATATTAGCATGTGGGATTTCTTTGCTATTCCAGGCAAAAAGACATGCTCATCTAAGAGCTTTCAGCCCTCAAAGTCTCTCAAGAACCAGTTGAGAATCAAGGTGTTGTTTCAGCTAATTCAGACCAGCTAATGAAGCAACAAGATCAACAAATGCATAAAATGGTAAAGGTGGAAAAAACCAATGTAAAATCACACAAAACTCCTCCTTTTTACCTCTCTTTGATAGTTGGTGACTATTTAGTTCATAATTATATGGTAGATAGTGGAGCCAATATCACTATCATGCTTAAGCGAATTGCAGATAAGCTTGGTCTTGTTTATGAACCAAATACTAAAGGATTATTGCCACTATATGGGTCATCAACAAAGATAGTAGGCATTATCAAATATCTAAAGTTGACACTACATGCTTGTCCCAATGTTATCATTCAACAAGATGTGGTAGTGGTGGATTTACCTCCCTATTTTTCCATGTGTCTATCAAGGAAATTTACCTCAAAGATCAGAGGATACTTAACAGCTAACTAGACATATTTGATGTTTAGGATTAGGTATGGTACCAAGGTAACAATATGTTCTGAACTTATTGCATGTTTCCATTTGGATCCATATATGCCAAGTATGGTGAACACTAATTGTACTATCTCAGATAAGGTACTAGAAAATAGTGAATTGGAAACTGAGTCACCTCTAAATGGAGTTCCATAGCTATTCCTTGATAAATGGGCCTTTTATTTTCATGAACATGATCCTTATAACTTAATTTAATAAGGACTTGGTGTTTATTGCCTTCATGAAAAAGATACACCAATTCTAACATTGATGAAGGATAATGAGTCTAGTGATGGTCTGTGGCAACTATACTTTGATGGATCAAAGAAAAAACATGGCACCAAGGCTATAATGATGTTTATTTCTCCAACCAATCAAAGTTATTTCTCTTCTCTCAAGTTTCAATTTGGTTGTTCAAACAATGTTACTGAATATGAGGCACTAGTTCATGGATTGTAATGGGCAAGAAAGATAAAGGTCAATACCTTACAAGTCTTTAGTGATAGTGAATTGGTAGTTAACCAATTAAGATGCCTTAATGTATTCAATATTCCATTGATTATGTCTTATAATCATAAAGTATGGGACATACTTGAAGACTTTCAAGCTTTCAATATTTTTGCCATATCATGAAATGAGAACAAACATGCAGATAGGTTGGCTGCCATTGGATCACAATTCAATATCCCAACTGATATAAAGAGTGAAAAGGTTTAGTCACACATTAATGTGGTTATAATACCTTCTATTCTAGACAACCATGACAATTGGAAGGTGTTTGAATATGAAAATTATATTGTTAGGTCCTTGCAAGAAGAGGTTAAATTTTCCTCAAGGAACCAAGACAAGTTCTTGTAGTAGTATGGTGACCAAATTATGCAGCTTAAAACAAATAAGTTTCCCAAAGGGTTGGTCACCCTTGAGAACATATTTAACAGATGCATTGAGAAAATAAAATTATTCATTGGCAACAAAGGAGGAACACTATACAAATGTGGAGATTACAACTGGTAAGAACATGAAGTTAGGTAAGGTTTGGACTCCTTTACAGAAGGAAACTTTCATTAAGTTATGTTCAAGTTTTATGGATGTATTTTCATGGCAATACAGTGACCTCAAAGGATTTGATCAAAGTCTAGCTCGACACACTATTGAATTAGAAACCAAAACAAAGCCAATAAGACAAAGGCCTATAAATCCAAAGCTTGAGCCTTTGAAGAGAGCTGAGCTTCATAAGATCATTGAGTTAGCTATTATATTTCCAATCAAGCACTCAACTTGGGTGGCAAACCTTGTTCTAGTATGGAATAAGAATGGTAAAATTAGACAGTGTGTTGACTTTAATAACTTGAACAAGGCTTCCCTTAAAGACCATTATCCTTTGCCATATATGGAACAAATTTTACATTTAGTTGTAGGTTCAAAAAGGTTCTCCTTGTTGGATGGTTATAGTGGTTATAATTAGATTTTGGTCAAGGAAGAAGACCAATTTAAAACAATCTTCACAACAAAGTGGGGGACATTTGCATATATAAAGATGCCCTTTGGTTTATCCAATGCCGGGGTAACTTTTTAGAAAGTGATGGATATGGCATTCTAGGGTCTCCTTAACAAGTTTATACTTGTTTATTTGGATGATATAACAGTGTTCTTTGAGAATGTAGGTGAGCACATGATTCACCTCAAGCAAGTGTTTGAAAGGTTTAGATAATTTGGAGTGTCTCTTAATCCCAAAAAGTGTGTTTTCCCTATTCGTGAAGGCAGGCTTCTTGGACATGTGATTTCAAAACATGGTACAAGTATAGATCCTAATAGGATAGATTCGATTCTTGCACTTTCCTTGCCTAAGCACAAGAAAGCTTTGCAAATATTCTTAGGTGAAATCAATTTTATAAGAAGGCACATTTCATATTTTGCCACTTTAGCTAAGCCACTTATAGCCATGCTAAAGAAGGTTCAAAGTTTCAAATAGTCCAAGGAAGGAGTAATAAGCTTTGAAGAGATCAAGAAATCCATAACCAGTGCTCCTACACTCCTAAACCCTAATTTCACAAAGGATTTTATCCTATACACCTATGCTAACATTGACACTATTTCAGGTATTTTTATGTAATAAAATCATTAAGCCTTAGAGTAGCCAATAGCCTTATTCAGTCAAGGCTTGGAATAATATGAAATAAGGTACTCTTTTGTTGAAAATCATGTACTTTCAGTTATAATGTCTCTCAAGAAGTTTATATATTTGTTGTCTAACAATAAGATACACCTAATGGTTGCACATCCAAGTGTCAAAGATTTTCTCTTTAACAAGGATATAAATGACAAGAGAGTTGGTTTAATTAATCAAGGTAATGAAGTATTATGTGGATATCAAGGTCACAAAGTTGATTAGAGGAAAAGGACTTTGTGAACACCTAGCCCAAGACTCGCAAGAGGCAAATGAGATGGTTTTGGTGTCAAACGATGAAGAAGTTGTAACTAATCATACTTCATCTTCTAGTTGGTCCCAATATTTGGTAAGATACCTTCAAGATGTTATTTATCCCTCTCACTTAACTCCTTCAAGACATTTCAAATTGTAATCCATTCCATTTATTCTTGTTGATGGTATTTTGTTCAAAAAAGATATTAATGACATGTTGTTAAGATGTATTAAACAACATCAAAAAGAAAATATGCTTACAAAGTTCCATAATGGACATGGTGGAGGGCATTATTAGTAAGGACCACAACCCATAAGATCATGAGAGGTGGGTATTATTGGCTAAGCATATTTGGTGATTGTCATGCATGGGTCAAGAAATGCAGACAATGTGTTATGTTTGTTGGAAAGGTGAAACTTGCAGCCTTACCTCTCCAACTAATTATAGTGAATCAACCCTTTGTCCAATGGGGTTTGGAATTTATTGGTCTCATTAGCCCTCCTTCAATCTCAAGACATAAATGGATATCCATTGCTATAGATTATTTTACTAAATGACCATAAGCAGTGGCATTGAAAGAAGCAAATGCATTCAATGTTCTGGATTTCTTTGAAGGTTTGCTTACTAGATTTGGAGTCCCTTCAATCATTATTTATGACAATGCTATGGCCTTTGTGGGGTCTAGAATTAGCTAGTAGGCAGCTCAACATAATGTCTCTCTCAGCACTTCATTAAATTACTATCCTCGAGGAAATGGCCTTACTGAGTCCACTAATAAGAACCTGTTAAAGATCATTAGAAGGACTATTGAAGACAATCAGAGGTCATATCATATGAAGTTGAAGTTATCTCTATGGGTTGATAGGATCAGCTATAAAATATCAGTGGCCAACTCTCCATACAAGTTGGTATATGGTAAATAAATAAGAATGCATATTTCTCTTGAATCCCCTACTTTAAAATTGATGCATCAACTTGAGTTACTAGAGAATGAGCCATGGAAATCAAATATGTTGAGCTCATGGAGCTAGAAGAGGCAAGACACTAGTCTATGTTGTCCATAGAAGCCCATCAAACACAGGTGAAGAGATCTTTTGACAAAGGAGATTCTTCAAGAAATTTAAAAGGAGATTTGGTCCTCAAGTGAGATGAGGACAAAGCCAAGCTAGGAAGGCACACAAAGTTTGACTCTCTTTGGATTGGTCTATACACAATCTCTAGCTACAAATCCTACAATGCCTTACAACTTACAAAGATGGATGGTGAGGAGCTTCCTATCCCAGTCAATGGGATACATATGAAACACTCCTATTAAGGAAGCTAAGTTCCCTATACATAGTTAGTCGATATTGTTTTCCTCCAAGTGTTGTTCTGATACATTAGTTTATTTTTGTTTTTGTCCCAAATAAGTGTTTTGTTTGCATATCTATTTTGTTAGGATAGTTTCCCTTTAAAGTTCTATTTATTTCCTTGTTTGGTGGAATTCTTTGTCTTTGCAAGTCAAAAATATTTCTTGCAGTCATAAGATCACATTCATCATTTTGGTGAGTCCAAGAATCATGTATATGGTCTAAGTTCTCAAATCATAATAGGCATGCTGCCCAGTTAAGTCACCAAAGTTGTTGGCTAAATTTGGCCTACATACCAAAATGTGCCTAGCCTTTGATGAGACGTTGAGTAAGGTCTTGGTTGAAGAGTAATCCAATGTCAAAAGGAGTGTATGGACTTAAAGAGGAGATCAAATAACATTTGAAACCTTTTTAAACACTTTAAGTAGGCTTAAAGTGTAAATATGATGATCTTGAGAAATCAGAATATCATCAAATGTCATGCAGGAATAGATTGGTCAGCTCATTTGAATATTTTATAATTTCACTTAGAAAGCCTCTCAGAGTCAAAAAATTACATGGACATGATGTATTTCATGTCTAGATCATGCTCTACAAATTTCATGTCTTGATGAGCTTGTTACTCAAGATATAAGCTTCTAAAGTTGAACTTGCAGAGTTGGACGTTCTTGCATATGTTAAGTTTATGCTTTGTGAACTAGACATTCAAATTTAAATGATCAAGATCAATGGTTATCATGTGATCAGATCAAATCCAATTGTGAACATGCATCTAACAAATGTCATTGGGTCTAGGTAAATCTATATTGCATATTTAATCATGCAAAAATAATCTAACAATACGAGTTAATGTCAAAAGGTTAACATAGTAAGAGGCTGACAAGTGGTAAGATATAGGGTGTCCTAACAGAGATCCAATGGTACATGGTGACTGACAAGGTCAGTGGGTCCAAATAGGTCAATAGTGAGCATGTAATCGTACACAGAGATCTAACGTTGAGTAATGAGTCAATAGATATTGAAGGTTAATGAGAATCTATCAAGTGTTACAAGAATGTTAAATTGGAAAAAGATCAATAGTACGTGTTCATTCATATAAATTGATATTGATAGTGCGAGCAAAGTTAATAAGTTAAAGGATCTTGAGGAAGAGTGAGAGACTGCCAAGTGTCATGAGCACATTAAGTTGCTAGGTAAATTAGTGGCTTGTGTGCATTCCATGCAAAGAAAATCGATGAGTGAGATTGAAATTCGAAAGCTAAGAGGCTTCAATATAGAGGTTAAACATATGGTCGAAGTTGAACCAGATCAGGTGTTTTAAAGAGCTATGTCACCATTAGAGTTTAGATGAGCACTGCTAAGCAATGAGATGTAGTCACACAATCATGATGAAACCATGTCACCATTAAAGCTCAATATGAAGCTCTAGTTTGAATTTTTAGAACATACAAGGTCTATTCTCTAGAGTTACAGTATGGTTTCACAACTATGTTCACCATCTGTTGAAGAAGCTTTATGCATATAATAAGTTCTTGGCTTCTATAAATTCTCAGAGATAAAATAGGTCTTTCTAGGCTTAATAGGGATCAAAGATGGGTAGTTAGTTGTTGCAATAAGATCAAGCAGTCTATAGGTTTTCATTGATATTCTTGCTATATGAAAAGCAATAAATGAATTGGTTTTCATCTATATTGTACCTATGATCATGTTTCAAAGTAGGGGCAGACTACGTGATTATTATGGAGAAGTGTCTCATCTTTTGATATGGTCACATTTTTAAAAAACAAGTACCTATGGCTGCCTAAAGCAAAGATGGCATGGTTCTATCAATTCTAAGATATGAGAAGTTTGTCCTCGTCAGCAGATCAGGTAGAAAATGGCATAGAGTCCCAAGAAGGAGACATGGTGGTTAGATAAGGATAATGGAGCATTTAATTCTTTTACAGAGCTTTTAAAAGTTGGTTCCTTCTTGATAAGATCATGAATGTACATCCTCAGATTAATGTTAATCCATCACATCTCCCTCTTTCTCTTCCCTTATATATATATATGTCCCATTTTCTTCCACATTGTGGTTCTCTTTGGAAATTTTTAGAAAAGAAATCTTTGATATTTTTATAGAAAAGACTCTTATGCCTTTGGCTTGCTCAAGCTATGCCAAGATTTGTACTGTAACACCTATTTGATACAATAAAGATTGAATTCCTTCTTTTTTGAAAGTTGAATTGAAGTGTGTTCTACGAATCTATGTGTTGTGGTCAAGTGAATGTATGCTTTCCTTGCCCTATCTGATTTCCCTCACCTTCATGAAGTGCTTTGTAATGATCACAAGTCATTTTAAGTGCAATATATAGTTTGTTGATTAGTTTGGAAGTGGACAACTGCCCTCCCATGCTAAGTTAAATACAAACTATAAGACAATAGACCATTTAGATCGCCTAATGCAAAATTTAATTTTGTAGGAAGCTACAAATATGATAAAAAACCTTCAAGGAGAGGTACAGATGGTGTGAGACATTGAATCCAAAATGAAATATATCCAATTAAGAAGGCCTAGTTCCAATGAAGTTGATAAAAATTCAAAGATCTTTGGGGTTTTGAAATTGTAGGGTTTATATTGTTGTTAAAAGCATGACTTGTACAAAATATTTAAGTTTTGGATAAAATTGGAAATGGTCGAATAACATAAGAAAAATAAGATAAAACATATGCATAAGGGAGATTATTGATTTAACAGTCCTAAACAACCATTAATCTAACTTATGGCTTATAACAATAACAAGGCATGAACAAGTAAAAGTATATAAAACAAGAAAAAATAATGATGGAATGACCACACCAAGTAGCAAAATATTTGGATTCTATAATTCGGTATGAGATGTGGTCTTTTTAAGCTCTATGTGAAATCTAGAAGTATGTTTCTATAGGGAAAGATTCAGTTCTTGAACTGTGCCACTGAATATGCCCAAGGAAATTTTGATCGTTGAATGTGTACTAATTGTATTTCCACTAAATTTGTATTACAATCATTTTCTAATTTTGGGATTTTTTGACAAGTGTGTAGAGTAATGTTGTACATTTCTATTCAGTCACTTTAGAGGATTTGCGAGTATAATTATACGATTTATCTTCTTTTGTATTCTTAAAATAATTCACCATAAATGCTTAAAATAGGAGAAATATAAGGGTTAGATAATTCAATAAACTAGTAAGAAGTTTTAGCTACATATCTCGCACTTAAAATTAGACCCTTTGTAGTTCTAGTGCAATGTGACTGGAGATTTCAAGTAAGAAATGACGTCTTATCTTCTTAGGTGGAGAGGCAACTACATGCATAATACACACATCTTTCTTTTGGTACAAAATGCAACCAAATATTGATGACATTCCTTAAGATTAGAAATATTTTTTTGTAGAATGTGCCTAGCCTTGAAATGATAAATAATTTTATTGATACTTATTATTAAAATGCCTCTAGGAGGCCTTGTATATAAAACCTTCTCAAAGTTGAATTAAGGACCCATTGACACACAATCCGACCCAAGGAGGAAGAAAAAATCTAATAAAATAGGCCAAAACAAGAAAAATAGAAAGGAAGGGGGGCCAAGGACCCACAAAAACAATAAGGACATATTTGGTAGTCTGCCAAATCTACCTAGGGTAGATTTGATAGATTAATAAATATGCCATAGAGGTAAAAAAGTTAGAGAGAGAGAGAGAGAGAGAGAGAGAGAGAGAGAGAGAGAGAGAGAGAGAGAGAGAGAGAGAGAGAGAGAGAGAGAGAGAGAGAGAGAAAGAAAAAGGATGGGATCCTCAAAGCCTAAAAACATATAATAGATAAAATAGGAGGCAAGGCAAACACATGGGAAAAATGTTAATAAGTATCTAAAATGAAATGATGAACCTTATGCATAAAATGACACTAAAAATTATTGCAATAACAAGCATTTTACAAAAACTAGGTGTCGCATAATGCCCTTAATTTTATGTGCATATGTGAGTGAATGCATGTGTGTGACAAAGTAAAATAATATATAATTGAAGCACGTACCTCGACTTACCTAAGAAAGAAAGATGAAATATTTGCATGTTATGCCTTTAACTTATAGGTATATTGGGATATATGTGGCCAACTTTGGCTAGTATAATGTTTAATTAAGTCAATTGATTATTCTTATAGCTTCATATTGGTTGCAGGGTCGGCCTAAGGGGTCTCTATAGTATAAGTAGGGTATATATAGGAGGTAGTGTTAAGCACATAACACACTAGGGGGGCGTGATCAGTATGCGATAAAACTTTACTTCTTTAAAATTAATGTGCACAATGAAAACATTCAAATAAGAATAATTAATTAGGCAACACAAGATTTATGTGGAAACCCTCTCTTGGGAAAAACCACAATGAAAAGCGGCTTGGATATACCATCCAAATCCAGCCATAAAATAATAATTCTTTTACAAAATTTATAGGCACCAACCTACTTAGAGACCCCAATCCCCACTGCTAAGCACCAACTTAGTAATTCTTTCTAAGGCACCAACCTTTACTGAAACAATCTTCCACCTTACTATTGTTGCTTCATCAATGAATGATGGCAAATTCAATCTCCTCCTCTTCTTCTCCACAAAAATATGCTTATGCTTGAATGATAGAAAGAATTAATTCCATATATTTCTCAAACTTCTATTTGCCTTATATAGCCTTCAAGGGCTCTTCACGAAAGGGGCATCCCATCAAAGAGGCACTTATTCACTAAAAGATGTGTCTTTTATTTTATTTTATTTAACTTCGAGGGTGACTCCCAAATCAATGCCAATACAAATGAGGGTTATCCCTTTCAATTATTACCATTATTTCATATCTTGTATGGGAAGGGGGTGATTTAACCATAAGTACATACACAAGTAAACTCCTTGATCTCTACATTAATTAAATTATTCTTTTATGTTGGTCGGCCTTCATCATTAATGTTGCAATAAATCTCTTAATTAAATCAACCAATTAAGTCTTGGGCCCTTATTTTATGACATCATTATGTTAAAGATATCATTCTTTAAATGATAATTCCTTTGAATTTAATGATAATTTTGCTACATTAATGACACTTCCATTGACACTTCTGTTGACATCAATTACAATTCCTTTGACATCAATGACAATATTCCAACAATCTCCTTCTTTGTCATTGATGGCAAATCTATAGAGAAACTCCCCTTTATGTTAGTTCTCCTCCTTTGCTCCCCCTTTCATTAATTCCCCCCCTTTGACATCAATAGTAAAGGGATATACAAGATGATCACAATGTATATCATCAAAGTATCCATGGAGCTAAATAATGTAATGATTAGCTCCCCCTTAACTGATGCTTCTCTTGACATATTCAATGACTAGATGAATAATGGATTACTCCCAATTTATACCTTAGAAACTCAAAATTTTCTTTTGGGAGGGGCTTCATGAAGATATCTACTATTTGTTCCATTGTCGAAATGTACTACAGCTTTACATGTTGTTATGCAACCTATTCTCTTAAGAAGTGATACTTTATTGGAATATGTTTTGTTCTTGAGTGCATAACCGGATTCTTCAAATTATTAATTTCAATAGTGTTATCATAAAGTATTAAAATTGGATGATCATACTCTATCTTAAAATCTTTCAATGTCTACTTCATCCAAAGTACTTGTGTACAACAAGACACTGTTGATATGTATTCTGCTCCAGTCGTGGATAAATAAATAGAAGGTTGCTTTTTGCTTAACCAAGACACTATATTTTTGCCAAGAAAGAATGCTCCTCCACTTGTACTCTTTCTGTCATCAACACTTTAATGGTTGTATTGCAGCATTTCCTACACTATTTTCCACAAGGTTCCTACACTATTCACCACACTATTTCCCACCTTATTTCTCACCTTGTTCCCACACTCTTCCCATGTTCATTCACCACCTTGTTCCCTTGACCACTATTACAAACTATTCACCACCCCACTCTTGTATTATTCACCACACTATTCCCCACACCATTCCCCACATCGTTCACCACCCCATTCCCACACTATTTTCCACATTATTCCTTATTCAAATCCCTTTCCCCTAGAAACCATCCCTCATTTATGCCCATTCCTAAATCACACTCCCACACGATTATCCACCCAAGTCCCACACCATTCAACACACATTCCTAAATTGTTCCCCACGTAATTCCAACACCATTCAGTACATAGTTTCCCACCCCGTTCCCACCTCATTCCCACATTATTCCCATGTCCCTTCCTCACATTGTTCCCCTTTCATGTACCTGTTTCACACCATTCACCATCCCACTCCTACATCATTCACCACAACATTTCCCACACCGCACCCCATTCCCACATTGCTTAACACATGATTTCTTGTTCAAAGGTTATTTCCAAATCTCATTTCCATTGACACCATTTCTCATTCATGCCCATTCCCATATCATGCTCCATGCATCATTCCCCATCTAATTCCCATGCCATTCCCCACCCAAATTCCCACATTTTTCACCACATCATTTTTGATTTTGTACCCCACTTCCCACACTATTGCCATGTCCATTCCACACATTGATCCCCATTCTCATGCCTATTCAACATTGTTCACCACCCCATTCCCACACCATTTACCACCCTATTCCCACATTTTTCCTTGTTTAAATCCCATTCCCAAATACCATTCCCCTTGATGCCATCCCTTATCTATGTCAATTCCCAAATCATGCTTCCCACACCATTCCCCACAAAATTCCCACCCTGTTCATGACACCACTTACCACACCATTTACCACCCCATTCCCATATTGTTCCTTGTCTAAACATCATTACCAAAAAATTTCCCCACATGATTCCCAATCCCATTTCAATCCATGTTCCTTAATCCATTCATCCCCCTTTCCCATCCCATTCCCAAACTATTCATCATTAATTTCCCACATTTTATGTCACATCAATCTTTGTTCAAACATCATTTTCTACATCAATCCCCACTATATTATACACACCACTCCCCACATTATTTCCCATCCCTTTCTCAACACCATTTCCCATTTATGTGCCCTTCCCCGCACCATTTCCCACCCTTTTACCCACTAGGTTCCCCAAAATGTTCCTTGTTCAAAGTTCATTAACGAATCCCATTCCCTTAGACAAGCAAGATAGAAACATACAAATATGATCAACCATATAATAATTAAATGGATTATAATGTAACATCATGTGAAACACTCTCTAATCCTAGGGGAGAAAACACATCAAGCAAGCCTAAGAAAATTTAGATCTATCAAAAGAAAGAGGCAAGATGTAATTCCCTAGAAGGATAAAGAACATGAATGACAATGTAGGTTTACCAAAATGTTTTATGACAATGTGGTTTTGCATAAAAATGTAATACAATCTATGCATAAACATGTAATTAAGCCTAATTAGATGTAAATAAGTGAAATCAAAACTTAATTATTATTTCAAAACTAGAGTAATAATTGACTAGGAGAGGGTTTAGAGAAGTATGTTTGTTTTTAGAAAATTAGAAATAGTCATCATAGTAAGACTACATATCAAGGTTTTAATTGAAAGACAATAAAAACCTAAAACACGATGAATTGAACACCTCCATAGAATCGTATGCTCCATGTTTTTTGTTTTCAAAACTGTACAATACATGTTTGGAAGACAATGGACATATAGAATTTGATTTGATGAATGCATTTTTTAAGGTCAAGGCTTTGAAAACTTCACTTTATATTCTGAATCTTCATGTCGATCCATACGAAATTGATATTCTTATTCAAACCCCAATAGGGTAGCTCAAATTGAAAAGGATAAGGAAAATGATTTATTTTGGGGAATATGCTCAGGTTCAATAGGTTTTAAGGCACTAACCACTTATCAATCCTCTCAACAGTACATGATATCAATCACATCACACCAAGTAAAATGTAATTTGTGTAGACAATTAAATGCAATGCAAGTGTGTCACTGCAATAAGCTTCAACACTACAATGAATGTTGGATTTATTATAAAATGATCAATACATTACAATAGTAAATGTTATATTCTCTTTCATATTTCCTTATATTCTTAGATGCATTTATATATGCTTGCATTGGTTACCTCTATCCATTTCCTTGTCTAATTATATTAATTTACCTATATATTTATAGACCCCTAAAATTTAAATTAGGACCCTACTGGTATGCACTTTCTGATAAAAAATAGGCAAAAACTCTAACACATGATCCACAACCCTTGGGGGACCCCTAATGGATAAAAGAGCCCACACCCTAGAAAAGTACAATGTGCATTTCTGAGAAAATTTCTAGAAATAGAGAACAAGGAGGGAGGAGAGGAGGAAGGATAGATAAAATGAGGGGAGATAAAGTATAAAATGATCATAAATACAAATAAATGCATATAGAACCTAATTTGGACTATTAATCAACAAATATACAGTTACCATAAAATAATGAAATTTTATGACTGATAAACACCCAGGGGCCATTTTTAAGTGTTTACAATTTATTGCTTGAAATAATTGGGTTGTATTGTTGATTCCATTTTAATATTTCTTTACCTTATTTTTTTATTGATGTGTCATCTAAAATGATAAAACTTTGAACTAAATCATATTGTATTAGGAGTTATGCCAATATCGATGAAATAACATTAAAAACATAACACGATGAATGCACAAAGAAAAAATATTACCTTAATAACAAGTCATAAGAGAATGCAAGACACAATAATTGTCAAGTGGGGAAACCGTTAAATAGAATAAAACCCCATGTGTATTAAGAAGGCTTGCAAACAAAATTCTCTAAGTACAATTGCAATAGAAAACAATAATGAGATAGATGGGCCTCAAACAATAAGAGATTAACTTGTGGGTTGAATGAGAGAGGAGAGAGCTTATTAAATAGAGCTATAAAGAAAGAATAATTATTTACTAATCCCCATAAGGTAAGGGGAAAGTGTGTGATTAAGTGTGGGGGGAGACACATGTAACTCAAAGATTCTCTATAAAAGGATAAAAGAGATGTGACACCTCATAAATCCTAGATAAAGCGAATTTATCATAATTGTTTAACTCTAAATTTAGATATGTGTAGTTATCTAGGGTTAACAGATATTAGATTAGCTTTTATACAAGGATGGTAAACTAACCTAATGAGCAGGGTAATTTATAAATTTTTTTAGACAAATAGTATTCTAAATTTATAAAATTGAGATTGATCAAAATAGTAAATTACAACTATTAATATATATTGTAATGGACTGGAAATAAATGATACTTAGTTTACTATGTGCATGCGGGTCTGATCTAGAATAGGTTGGAAGTGGACCAAAATAGGATATTAGAATAGTCATCAGATTTTAAAAATGTTCTTTCTATGGCCTCAAATGGTTGCATCAGATCTAGATAGTTGTGTCAACGTACGTGTCTAAACCTATTGTAGGTATCTTGTATGGAATACTAGCTAGATTGGATGCGACCAACTAGAGTCTTCTAATTTTTTTATTAGCTTTTTCATCATATATATATATATATATATATATATATATATATATATATATATATATATATATATATATATATATATATATATCATGCACATAATTTGTTGCTCTTTATCAAATAATCAAATCCTAGCTCTTCACCCTTGGATTGACTATGGGGAAAATAGGTTAGTGGTCTCATAGTGTTGAGGTACACCAAGTACTCCTTTATCAATGGGTGTTGCCTACATAGCCAATACTCTGAAAAGAGCTACATACTTATGTAGTTCTCTCATAAGTGTTGGCTTGTGTGTGCACAAATATGCAATGTGTGATAAATAAATACATGTAGTGACCTAGCTTGTAACTTGAAAAATATGGCTCATGAATTACTTTTAAAATGTTTTAGACTCGTGAAAATATTGCTCCTATGAGTGGTATATAAGTAGGAATGAATATGGAAGGTTTGCTCACTTGAATGCTTGATTGAGTGCTTATTAGTATATTGCCTTATGAGTTGTATGTGATTTTCAAGTGATTGCTAGGTGAGGAATGAAAGAGCATTGATCTTATATATATACCAATCCCTTTTAGAAATGTATTGAATTAAAGCATGTAGGTCGACCTTAAGGATCTGTTTCTTTTTATAAATTGGATGACTTGTAATAAAATTGGACACTTGTATTAACATAGGTGTCTATCTAGGATGCAAGTGTCCATGAATCTATAAAATTGGTATAGGTCTAGAACTGAAAATGAAGGATAATAATCAAGTTTATAGATTTTTACATGATACAAAAGGCTTGGTTATGAAATTAATAATGATCAACCTAAGAGAAAAGCAATTAGGCACAAATAGATAGTGAACACGAGCCTTTCAACAATAATCAGATCTATAACTAAAAAATTAAAAATCATGTTAGGTATTTTTCAAGTGTACAATACTAAGGTATTGTATAAATCATATTTTAGTATCTACATTCCCCCCATAATCTAGTAATAAAATTGTTACTTTAAAGGAAATAAATGTATAACACACATTTCTTTGCACGAGCCCAACTTGAGTGATTTATTGGTGACTAACCTAAAACCAAGATCATATTACAATATATAATCAGTGTATGAAATTTGAAATTGAAAGAATTTGAAAAGTTTGAAAGAATTTGAATTGGATGTGTATAACATGCATTTCTTTGCATGGGCCCAACTTGAGTGATTTATTGGTGACTGACCTAAAACCAAGATCATATTACAATATATAATCAGTGTATGAAATTTGAAATTGAAATGTTTGAAAGTATGAAGAGCAAGATTAGGAGTACACATGTGTGTTGATGCAACCATCCTGTCTTTTAGAAATTTGATTTGAAAGGATGCTTCATTATGATGCATTGAAGTTGATATTATGATAATTCTAAACCTGCAAGTGCATATATATAGAGATTGGATGACATGTGCTCCTAACCTTGGTGTAAAGTTAAATTATAGAGTGCCCATTGAGATTGTTTCATCTTAATTATGCAACACAAATATATGCATGATCTGGTGAGTGCAAGTGATTTAATCAACTGATACTATATATCTGGTCAGGGTGGATGATTTAATAAAATTTAACCTATAATTTTGGTAAAGTTAGGTGATTTAATAAAATCTAATTAACAAGTTTAGTAAGATTGAGTGATTTAATCAACTCAACCTTCTAAACGTGAATCAAATATTGCAATAGATTGGTTCAATAACAATCTATAATAGTCCATCTTGGGTATGATAACAATCCATAATATTATTTTAAATCTATAAACTATCTTGATTTTTTAATTTTAGGTGCCTTTTGCATGGCATGTGTATCTCATATATGTCTCGAGCTAAAATCTGGTTATAATAGCAGTATCAATGTATAAAATGCTACCAAAAAAAAAAAAAAAAAAAAATATATATATATATATATATATATATATATATATATATATATATATATATATATATATATATATATATATATATATATGAATCATATAACTGTGAAATTTGTCGAATTTGAAATTGGTGTGTAGAGAACATGTTTCTATGATATGGCCCCAATGAATCTTAAAAAATTGAGAATTTATGCAAATGTGGAGAACATGTTTTCAATAATATACCCTCATTGTAATATGGAGATGTTGAATATTAAATAAGTGTGAAAGTCATGTATTTTTGACATACCCCCATTGTAATCTCAAAATGTTAAAATGTAAAATTCATGCCTCTATGACATGCCCCCATTGATATGTCTCCCTTTTTAAGGTAAAGGGGAGTAGAATTTGGTAGTTAACTTATATCAAAAGGATAAGATAATTGTATAAGTTGTGTGGGGATCATGTAGCATATAGGAGGAACATGTATATGTAGACATAGTATTGAGACATGCAGTATGTGATCACATCAAGTCCTAAGATGTATGATGTAGATCATGACAATGTTTAAAAAGTAACAAGACAAGCTCAATAAGCAATCAAACACATAAATAAAGACACTCAAAAGTAATGCAAAGAATATAATGATCCAAAGAGATATCATACAAGGGGCATGTTCAAACGTGACATAATCAAAGGGACATGACTTAGTCAAATATTTACAAAACATATAATGACATATTCAAATATCCATACAACAAATAATGACATATTTCAATGTCAAAATAGGTAAACAAAGGCATGGGGGCCACAATCAATAGAGCATATTCAAATGCTCAAACAAACAATACAATGCAAGATAAATAAAAAATAAGGAACACATTCACAAAAGTGCATAAAATAGAAAGTTAAGACAAATATAAGCAACAAACATGAACCTAACATACTAATTCCCAAACATATGTGTTTGTAAGAAATGTTAAGTACATAATATATGAAACACATTGTGAAAGGTATAAACATGGATAAATACATGTGTACGTATATATAAGCTCAAACATGATAATGAAAAGTGATCATAGAATAATAAAACATGGATGTATCATGATCAAAGAGGTGGATGCCCCAAATGTACTTAGAATATGAGTGGAGTAAAGACCTAACATTTGTATGTGCAACATATGAGTATATCTGTATCACATTCAAATTAAGCATGAAACATATGTGTATATAGTAAAGGAATGATATGCTATCTATTAAAATGAAAAAATAACACATGTATAAGAAATAATACAACTAAGAACATATTAATTTTTTTTGGTATTTTTAAATTATTTGAATGTTTTTACATTTTTGAAATATTTTAGGTAAGATATTTGTGCAAGTACACATATAGAGAGAGATTGGAGGACACATGCCCCCAATCTTGGTGGAAAGGTGAATTGCAACACAACGATTCAACTTGTTTCATCTCAATTGTGCAACCCAAATATGTGCACGATTTGGTGAGTGTGAGCAATTTAATTAGTCATAATATATATCTAGTGAGGGTAGATGATTTAATCAAATCCAACCTATAAATTTTTTAAATTTAGACAATTTAATGAAATCTAACTTATAAGTTTGGTAAGATTGAGCGATTTAATTAACTCAATCTTCCAAAGGTGAACTAACTACTGCAATAGATTGGCTCCATAACAATCCATCTTGAGTATGATAACAATCCATAACAGTATTTAAAATCTATAAATTGACTTGATTTTATAATTTTAGTTGCATTTTGCATGCTATATGCACCTCATATATGTCTCAAGCTAAAATTTGGGTATAATAATGGTACAAGTATGGAAAACACGTTTCTATGACATGCCTCCAATTATAAAATTTTTAATTCTAAATTTATATATATGTGGTTACCTAGGGTTAATTAGATTAGCTTTTACACAAGGATGGTGAACTTAATGAGTAGGGAAATTTATAGAAAAACTCAGACGAATCATATTTTAAATTTATGTAATTGATATTGCTAAAAATAGCTAATTATAATTTTTGATAGATATTGCAATGAATTAGAAATAAATGATACCTAGTTAGTTTAATGTGTGCATGCATGTCTGATCTAAAACAAGATAAAAGTGAATTGGAAGATGATCTTAGAATAGTCATCAGATTTTATAAAAATATATTTGTGGCCTTAGATGCTTGTGTCAGATCTAGACAATTACATTGATGCATGTGTCTAAACTTACCACAAGTGTCTTGTACAGAATACTAACTGGATATAGATGTGACAAATTAGAGCCTTCTAAGTTTTCTGTTACTTTTATTTTATTTTATACAAATCACACACACATATTATTACTCTCTTTCAAATGATCAAACCCTAGCTATTCACCATTGGAGTGATTGTGGGAAAAATAGGTTAGTGGGTTCATGGTTAAGCTACCCCAAAGACCTCTCAATCAATGGGTGTTGTCTACATAGCTAATACTCTTAAGAAGGCCTCAAAATTATGCATTTATCTCCTATGTGTTGGTTTTTATGTGCACAAGGATTGAATGTATGATAAGCAAAGACATATAGTGACCCAACTTATAACTTGGCAAATATGGCTCATGAACTGCTCTTGGAATACTTCAAACCTATGGAAATATCAATCTTATGATTGATATAAAAGTAAGGATGAATATGGAAGGTTTACTCACTTGAATGCTTGATTAAGTGTTTCTTTGTATATCACGTTGTGAGTTGTATGTGATTTCCAAGCGATTTCTATGTGAGGAATGAATGAGTGTTGATCTTGTATATATACTTATATCTTTTAGAAATATATTACATTAATGCACTTAGGCCTTCCTCTAGATATGTTTTTTTTTACAAATTAGATGACTTTTGGGCACTAGGCACTTTGTAATAAAATTGGACACTAATGCAGGTGTCTGTCAGAGATATAAGTGTCCAAAAAGTTAGAAAATAGTTATAGGTTCAGAATTGATAATGAAGGATAATAGTCAAGGTTAGAGATTTTTACATAGTATAAAAGGCTTGGTCATCAAAATAATAATAGTCAGACTAAGAGATAATCAATTTGACACAAGGAGATAGTGAACACAAGTTTTTTGATAGCGAACATGTTTAGAACTGAAAGGTACAATCATGATAGGTAGTTGCCAAGCATACAAGATTGAGGTACTACATAAATCAAATTTTAGTATCTAAAATAATAACAAATACAAAACTAAATAGACTTAAGATTAACCTAAACTAATCTAAATAAATATTAATATCTAACAATTCCCCTTCAGTTTTATTTGAGGTCATAAAAGAGGAGAAAACTTTAGACAAATAAAGGAGTTGACATTACATAGTTATCCCTTTTAATAGAAACTTATTTTGAGAGGAATTACAATTATTTGATAGAAAGAAGAAGATGAGGTGTTGCCAAGAAGCAAGATGAAGGTGTGATCATCAACAATCTCTAAGAATCCTCTTTGGATAAGATAGTTAATCTGCATAGGAACAAAGACCAAAGAGAAAGAAGATGGCAAGAAATAATTCATTGTATCTAGAAAATACATGCTTACACCAATATTCATGTTAATTAGATAAACATGTCATAAGAATATGATCTACATACAATTATTATACTAAAAGTAGATATAATAGAAAGTAAAAAGAGTAAAATACAATTTTTATAACATAGTGCTTAATTTTGCATGAAAATGGAGCTAGTTAAAAATAATTAGCTCCAAACAAAGTATATTTCCCTTCCAACTAACAAGAAGAAGTAAACACAAAAGTAAAAAATACATAAAAAAATTAAGTTTTATCAAATGGGATACAAAGATGTGTAACTTCTCATAAAACATATCTTTCTTGAAGCAATTGGGGAATTATCAAAAGAAGACACTTCAAAGTCTTGAGAGCATACCATAGATTTAGGGTTTTAAAGTGGTTTAACCTTTGAATGCGATGTTTTAGTGGTTTTTCAATAATGCAAAGCGTCATGAATTGATTTACCACAAGATTTATATGAATGCAATTTTCAATAATTATAAATATGATGCCTATGTTTACCACAATGCTCATAAATTTTATCATTTTAAATCAAAGTATGAGCATGAAAAGCATAATAATTGACAAAATTATTATGAGATGTAAAAACACTATTATATAATATCCTTCAGTGAGGGGGACAATATGACTTCACATTATCACTAAAAATAATAAAACTAAATCTTATAGAAGTTGCATTAGATTTAAACAAAATGGGCTCAACAAAATCATTTCCGTATTTTCTAAGACCACCACCACTATAACCTATTGAGTGCATAATTTTAAGCTAGAGTTATAAAAATAATTATGCAAAGGAATATATTGTATAGAAGCACACTTTATATTATCATTAGTAGATGTGTGAGTGTGATCAAAAGACAATTTTTACATTATGTCAATTAAATTATGCATATTCTTCATGTTTATTAAAAGAGGTTTGCATATTTATCAATTTCTCATTAACTAAAGATTATAAATAATTAATAATCATGGTTTGACACTCAACTTGACGTCTAAAAGCATAAATTTCATCACTTTGAAAAATAAAATTTTACGTAATATTTTTAAATACTAAAAACAAGACTAATTTACAAATTATAGTAAAAATAACGTGTAATAAGTAATTTATAAATAATTTAAATAAATACATTATTTATAAAAATATTTTTAAATAAATAAAGAATGATAAATGAAGAAAGTAATGAAGATAATTACTTACAAACATTAAAAAAACATCATCAATTTGCGTGTTAAATAAAATGGCTCAATAATTTT
This sequence comes from Torreya grandis, assembly GCA_037957365.1. NCBI lineage: Eukaryota > Viridiplantae > Streptophyta > Pinopsida > Cupressales > Taxaceae > Torreya > Torreya grandis. The sequence goes on along the minus strand of JARHVA010000068.1, from coordinate 3,435,424 downwards.
AAAATTAATGTCATAATTAAAAACATTAATTTTTTAGAAAAAATCGTATTTAAAATCTCATCCTCCGATAATATTTTAAAAAAATATACTTGTTTTGAAAAACTTGTTCTTTAAAAAAAAAAAAACTTTTAATGCACAGAACAAAAATCTATCTTTACTTATTAGTTGTAATAAAATAATTTTATTCGGTTAATAATGTGAAATTATTCCAAACCAAAAACTAAGATCAAGGATAAAATGCCACCTAACATGGAAATTGGGGTTTGATTTTTTAATCGCTGTCGCAGGGAGCTATAAGAGTCGATTGAAACGATTTTTCTTATCCAACGAACCAATAAAATGCAATAATTTTTATATTTCTAAAGTTGTTATTTGATTTTTATAATTTTAAAACTTAAAAAAAAACTATTAAAATTAATTATCTCATTTTATTGGTTACACAGTATTTTTTTCATGTTCTCATAACGTAATTTTTTTAAAATTTTAAAACAAGCATGTGTCCAGTGTAATTAATAGTCCTATCTCCATGGCTAACTCCATGGCCAGTTCAATTTAAATTGGTGCTAGATTAAGCATTCTATACAGACATGCCTACAACTAATAGGTGTAGTTTGAGAACTTGGCCTGTGTCATTATCCGTGCGGGAAAAACAAAATTATAACCAACATTATTATTACACATGGCAATTATGACCAAAATTTATGCAGAGTATTAATGAAAGTGGCAGTTTTGTTAACTGTTTTCATTTCTAAAATGTACATATTATTAATAATACGGTTCTTTTTAAATATTTTTAATCCTCTATAACCATGTGACTATTTTTGCCATAATCATAATGCACAAATCAATACGAATTTTACTGAACTATAGGCGATAATGATGAGAGGCATGAATGGATACTCAACTCAACTCCACTCAATTCATTGGGGTGTGGTTAGGGTTAACTCAACTCACCTTTTTCCCATTTTGTAAGCTTAAACTTAGTGTCGAAAGTAGACCCATGGTTTTAAAGAGAATGAGACATGTTTATGGAATTATACACACAACTAGCCTTCAAAATTGCACACAAAGACTATTTATAAGTAGATACAACAACTTGTAAGGAAATAGATAAGTAAAATCCACTTAGATCAATCTAATAAGTTTTAGATGCTAATGTCAGTGGATATCATCTAGAAGTTGATGAATTTGGTCATGCGCATCCAAATTCTCAATTCCTTATCCGAGCGACTCTTAATCTAGTTTTCTGCCCTTTTTGCCACTTGCATTCAATCTTAGACTTATACATTATAGTAAAATGTTAAGTATTTGATTCTCTTAGATATTTTATAATTATAATGAATACAATTGTCGAATTAGATTCTCCCTTTACATTCAGATTTATGTTTAATGTCATATTTCATATAATATTTTAAGGATTAATCTTCATTTAAGTTAATTTAATTTAATCATAAATCTATATAGTTGTGTATTTCTTATTATGAAAAATTTACTTTATCTAAGATTTATGAGGTGTCACGTGTCTTTTATCCTTTTGTAAAGAATATTAGAGTTACATGTCACATGTAACTCCCCTCACACTTGTCACACACTTCTCCCTCATCTTGTGGGGATTATGGACATTTGGTACACATAGGAAGGTTGTGTAACTCTTATTTCATTTTCATTGTATTTAATGATTTCTCTCCTCTCTCATTCAACACACAAGTTTATATTGAGATTTTTCTCTTATGGCTTGAGGCTATCCATGTCATTCTTTTCTTCCATTGAAATCATATTTGAATAATTTTGCTTAGCAAACTTTCTTTATATATGTGAAGTTTTATTCTATTTAAAAGTTTCCTAAGACATCCTCTTTCAAATTCTATTTAACCCTATTACAATTCCTTTCCCCTAGTTCCTGTCTACAACAAACTTTACTTCTTTGTTCAAGGATATTTAACAGATTGGTGCTTTACTTATGTTGGTGTTTTCCCTAATTTTCATGCCTTAAATCCCCCTAAACTTGGTGTTTTCATGGTGTATTATGTTTCCTTCTACCACATTTTACTTTGGTGCTTCATTTCTGACTTTCCCTAATACGTATTGTGTTGTTCTTTGATAGTTTGGCATACTAAACGGTAAATATAATCTCCTTTTTATATTCATTCCCTTAACCAACTTTGCATTGTGGCATCCTCCTTTACTTGAAAACTTCAACTTATGATAACCTTTTTTTTCATTCCTTGTTTATAATTATTGTTTTACTAATTAGCATTTTCATTTATTCCTTCTATTTTTATCGTTGTGTCTTACCCAATGATGCCATACCATTAAACAAGGGCCGCATAATAGCTAGTCCCTACCTATTTTGGGGTAGTTGAAATAGAAATAGTAATTGAAAAGAAGAAGCTATAAGATTAACACCTTTGAATTAGTGAGTTTCCTAGTAGCTATATTTATATTTATATGTAGAGTTGGAAGCAATTGCTAAACAAATTAAGGATATTCTTATAATTCAAAAGATAACTAAATATAACAATACTACGTTGAAAACTTTGTCGTATTATAATTGCATCCATTTGGGGATTATTGAAAGAGTAAGGTCAAATTGCATGTAGTTCTCCTTGATAGGTGTATGCATGCAATAGTGCTATTTCAATGAATTCTAGCTATGATCTAGTGTTCAACACTTGAAAAATAAAAACTTGGGATTGGATTTTGCTTCAAACTTGGCTAAGACCTCCTATCCGTGACTAGTGGTTGATTTGGAAAAAATAGGGCAGTCCCTTTTTGCATATAAGTGATTGATAGATGCTTGATAGGTTATTATTAGATAGGGAATATGCTTGGAGTTATTGAGTATTTATATGGGACTCTTTGGCTAATTTATTAAGCCATCGACATGTGAAATGTACAAGTTGACCCATAAGAAGGATTTGAATTTGAAAAGTAATTATTGCTTAGCATGAGACAAATCCATCAAATTTGGATAAGTTTAACTTTGTAGAACAGTCTAAGTCTGATGGATTTGTTTAGATGGCATGAATACTAATTTGATGATTTAGAAATAGTTTAAATATATTTTTGAATAGGTTAGACACATATTAGAGAATTATCGTAGGTGAATGATAACAAATTGGGAAAGTCAAACTCATAAAAAGCATATGGATGTGAGAGAAGGGTGAGAATCATAGGTGTATTCACGAGTCATGTAAGGTGAATGTAGGTCAAAATTGACATTGTCAAGCATCTAATACCACATTTTAGTGCATATAAATTCTTCCATTTTATTTTAGTATTGAAATGAAATACAATGCTAGAGTAAAAGGATAAAGAGATGCACCTGAGTGTGTACAATACACTTTATCTTTGGGAGGAGAATTCAAACATGTAGTTTGTTCTATGCAACCTACAATGAATATATAAAAATCAATATCCATGCATGAAATCTGAAATAAAATTCAAATTCTTGAAATTTAAATAAAAAGGAAGGAATACAGATGTGAGTGGGTGAACTATGTTGTCATGTGCCATGTCATTAGAGATGATGCTTCCTTATTGAAACATTAGATAACTATGCTTTGTTGTCAAAGTATTTGGTGAACTTGGGGTTGATCATGCTCGATTTCATGTGCTAAGGCAAGGTCATGGGTTTAGAAGATAAATTCCCCAACCCTCATTGAAGAGATAGAAGGGCCTAGGTCGTTGAGCATCATTGAATCTCATCCCCATTATTCATGTAACTAATCTTGAACCTGAAGATGAAAGGTGGTAGCCACATATTAGGCTTGCAAAGTGATGCTTAGGTTGTTGAGTGTTGTTAAACCTAAACCACTTTTTAATTTAACTAATTAAACCACTACAGACATATAGATTCAAAGTGTTCACTTCTAGGTACCATCGATGCAATAATAAAAATTTGTAATAGTGTGTATGTGCATCAACAAAGTTCATGCCACATAATTTCATATAATCAGTGCTAACATGATATAAAATGTTATGCATCTATATCTCATTTGTCCCAAATCTAAAAAATATGAAAAATTATAACTCATGTTCCTTTAAATGTGTGCATATGCCCCCAAAATATGTTTGCATCTGTAAATATCTAAAAACTTGTTAATTCTATTCCTGTAAGATGTATTTGAATTTGAAAATCATTATCCCATATTTTAAACCACTATGAACTATTTGAATCATGTAATCAGTGACAAAATTTGAATTATCTATAAATGGAGGCTTATGTCTCTATGACAAGCCCATTAATATGCCCCCATTTCGAGGGGAGAGATATAACATGTGTAATACTCATTTCCAAAAAAAAATAGTTAACCACATGAAAATATATAATTATGTAAAATCATATATTTACATGTGGAGAATATGTCATCTTAGTAATGAATAGATTATCAAAGTATATATGAAACATCTAGTGCAAGACATATAAGTGTCATGTCAAGATATTTATACTAATTAGGCGCACAATACTAACCATCACAGATATAAGTACTGAATAATGAACTACGTAAGAAGGTGCATGATATGAATCATGGAACCAAAAATAAGAAGAAAAGTATGTGATATAGATCACAACACCATAAACTTATTAAGTTCAACAAGCTCAATAAACAATCTCAGGTTTATCCACTCATAAGTACACAATGTCATAGCCATAACACACACAATAGAAACACACACAATATCACTCAAAGTCACATAAGGCCAAGATTTGCACACAAAAGACAATCAAATGTCACATGAGGCCAAGGGCTACAAAAAATAGTCGTGTAATGAAAAATCAATCAAAAAATGTTATAAACTAAGGCAAGTACTAAACAAAGAAAGAGTCCTATATTGAATATTCAATCAACACATGTCATTAACTAAGGCAAGTGTAAAGTGAATAAAGAGACCTATAATTAAAACTCAATCAAGCAACAATTGTAAAAGAATGTAAGGGCCACAAAAATAGGCATACAATGATACATTCGATCACATAATTTCATGAACTAAGCAAAAAGTAAACAAGCATAATCACTTATTATCCTATAAAAAATGAAACAATATTAATGAAGCATATAACAAGTGAAACTAGTCTACACTATCAATCTATGTCAATGTCACAATATATGAAAGTAGAATATCCATGAAATGTAGCACCATGAAGAATATAAGCAAGAGCAAGACATGTGTAAGAAATCATATATAGCTCAACATAATAAATGAAAAGATATAACATGTAAAAATGTAACATGTGGAGTAATATGCCCCCAACATTAGCATTGCCCCCAGGTATATAAATGTTCTGCATCTACACATCCATGTACCATGTGTAACATGCATTTCCTACATCTCATTCATATATACTATGAAATGTATACGTGTGTATGGAAAATGATATGCAATATACCAAACATGTGATAAATAACACAAATGAATAATTAAAACTAGCAAACATGTCATGCTTAGGTCTTTTTTTTTTATTTTGAAATATTTGAACAAATTTAAAAGGCTAACCAATGATCCCATCAAGAGGATAATCATGTGTGGGCCCTATATCTAACACAAGAATGGTCATTTGGCATGAGTGAGTAGTATCAAATGTAATTGTACTTACATGAGAAAAATGATCTCGTGTTGTAATGTAATTATCATCATCATCATAACTCATAGGATCTTATGCATGATGAGAAACTCAAAGTAGCATGGTATCATGTGAAATATGTTGTATATTGGGATAAATACGCACTTGTGTTCACTATGGCACACAATGAGTTGTTTGTAGTACTAGCTTAGGGAATGAATAAAATACTCATTGTCAAGAGTCATTAATGACCCCTATGATATAATGGTTGGTCTTTTAGGAAAGTCAAGTACTTTCATGCAAACTATCTATATAAATTATATAACTGACTACGTATAATGAAACTAAATGAATAAAATACTCATTATCACGAGTTTTTAATGACCCCTATGATGTAATGGGTGGTCTTTTAGGAAAGTCAAGTACTTTCATTTGAACTATTTATATAAATTATATAACTGACTGCGTATAATGAAACTAAACAAGTGAATCAACCAATTACATAGAGTGAACCTTAATAGGTGGAGTAACTAACATCAGTGGTGGTGGGGGAGGAGGATAAATGCCTCTTGCTAAATAGCATACTCATATAGAACCCCTAAAACTATGAGCACCCAATTGCCATGTATATACTTGACACATCTATGTATTGAAGACAATAATCCATGAAACTTATGTATCCAAGGGCATCCTAACAACATATCAAATGCCCCCATACTCAATAAGACTAATAATAAAGTACCAACTATTGTGGAACCTACCTTAAAAGGTAGCATAATGAATATGTGTATAATAACTAATAGAATTCGTATGGGGGTGTAAAAAATCTTTGACCAACCACTCAAAAATAATAATTGTGCATAATAATCATGTAAAATATTTGAAACCGACTGATGTATTTATATTCTAATAATTTTGAATGGTTTCTTTTCATGCTCTCATTGTGTAAAGTTATTTAGTTGTTCCTTTCCTTCAAATTTAACCGCTTGATTTGTCTTTGATACCTGCATTTGTGTTCAAGATGATGTAATTGTATCATTCTTTGTGTTTGCTCTATATTTTTGATATGTACGTAAACCATTGTGGAAAGTAAAGGATATTTTCATTTTATTGTTATCAATATTTTCCCCATTTTCTATAACCATGATTGTCCCAATGTGATATTGCCTTTTAGAATAACTTTAGGTATATACAAAAATGTGTCAATTGTCTTAGGCCCAACAAAAATTGGTATAATAACATTCCCCATGGCATTCTCATAAGTATATATTTGTTGTATGTCTTGATCACTATATCCCAAGTCCTTAGGAAATCTAATTGTACATGTGTTACATTGCTACTTTTCATTTACAATAATGTCTTTTTCTATATTCAACAAAAATAAGGGCTCAAATGACCATTCGTTATTTGATAGAAACTTTATGGAAAATATCAATCTTTGTATAATGTGAACTAGAAGAAGATATTCTCTTAGTGCTACCTTCCATAAAAACCTGAGGGACCATTGGCTCCTTAGTAATAATGTCCTAGGATATCTTGGTCTTTTAAGGATGAGTAGTAGAAGAAGATGGAGAATGGGACCTTGTTGACCTATTGCTAACTATACCAAATGCAACGATCTCTTTATTCATAAGTTGTTCAATATTTAATCATAATGCATAAAAATGGTTATCTCTATGTCCATTAATACGATAATAGTTGTAAAATATTTTCCCCCCGACTCATTCGAGGTGATGGGGAGGGTGATAATAATTAGGAGATAAATTGATTAGCTTCTTATCAAGTAATATCTATAAAATAACACTTGGTCAATCTTTAAAACTATCTAACTTAAGTGGTTGATTCTTATTTACACCCACAGGGAAAAAATGTTTTCCTTGAATATGTTTACAACTATAGGTCATGTCGGGTTCATCTTAATTTTTATTAATATGTGATTTAATAAGATACAACTTTGAATTAATTAAAATTATATTAGATACGATAATAAACACAACTCTGAGTGTAAAAGACATAATCTAGTTTGATAATTGTACTTGTTATAATTAGAAGACCTAAGGGAATTAAATACTTAGCATTTTATTGTAATATGTAGATCTAAGATTGAATGTAGGTGGTATAAATGGTGGAAAATTGGATAAAGAGTTGCTCGAATTAGGAACTGAGTCTCTAGATGTGCTTGGACATATTCTTCAACTTTTGGATGGTACTAACTAACATTAGCATCTGAAACTTGACATATTTGTTTAAATGGATTTTACTTCTTTATTTCCATACATATCATTTTACCTAAGTTTAAAACATCTATTTGGGTGATTTCGAGGGCTAGTTGTGCACACAATTCTAAAAACATGTCTCCTCTTTGAAACCCTAGGTCCACTTTCGACATTAGGTTTAGGCTTGTAAAATGGGAAAAGTGTTGGATGAACTAATGCTAACGACTCTCCAATAAATTATTGAGTGTTGCCTACATGTCCGATACTCCAAGGAAGGAAGTTAAACCACATGTAATTCTCCTTATTAGGTGTATGTGTGAAATAATGCTCCTTTAATGAATGCAATTTGTGATCTAGCTTTTGACATTTAGCAAATGACAACTTTGGCCTTGCTTTGAGGTGCTTTAAACTTGGCTAAGACCTATTCCTTTGACTGATCACCGATTTGGAAGGAATATGACAGTTCTTCGAAATGTGCAAGTGATTGATAGATGTTTGCTAGATAGGGAATAAGCTTAGACCTACTATATATTTATATTAGATTATTTGGATACTTTCTCATGACATCAATATGCGAAATGTACATGCCAACCCATAAAAATGATTTGAATTTAAAAAATATCTTATAGGTGATTGATAACAAATCAGAAAGATTAAACCTATGGAAAACATGTGGATGTGAGAAAAGGGCGAACAAGAACCATATGATCCAAAACTTAGAAGTTCTAGTTGATAAATATCTCAATAGCATAGAAATAACACAGTAATAATGAATTCTCTAAGAAGAGATGTAGTATTACTCAAGATCGCAATACAAATATATGCTTATCTCTAGGAAGAGATGTCTAACTTCACATTTTGGATTACCTCTTCATTTATACACATTTTGAAAGCATGGGGAGGATGTGGAAGGTCACCAATCTCGAGGGAGATTAAGTGGTTAGACTTCCAAGATTTAAAACAATATAGAATTTGAGGAATTACTATTTTTAGAAACTTACTATTTTTAGACTGCACTACTAAAATTAAAATTTGAGGAACTTCCATTAGGTTTTTTGGGGTCAAACTTCATTGAGCAAAAGCTCATACCATTTCAAGATGTTCTCCTCATTCTTAGCTTTCCAATGGTTCAAACGGCGAGTCAATTGGAGCTACAGTGCAAAAGTTATGGCTCCCAGAAATTTCGTCATCAATAGGGGTGGAACTGTCACCCGAATTGTCGCCTAAATTGGTGCCCGAATCATTCCTCCCTCCTTGAAAAGCAATGGTCCCCATTGTGTCAATGTTCCCCATCAGGTGTGGTAGTTGTTTCTTGATTTGATTCTCTGTGAGCCACTCACCTTGATGGCTAAGCTGGCCCCTTTTGACCACTCGATAAAGTGGAATAGAGCGTCCTCTTATTGTCTTCATCCAGGTATCCACAATCTGATCCTCTTCTACTAGAGAAAAACTCTGTGGATAAAGCTCATCAATGTCTAGTTGTTTTGTTACAACTGAAGTGTCCAATAGAGGTGGGTGATATGGTTTTAGGAGCTCCACATTGAATATTGGATGCAGACCAAGGTAGGTTGGTAGGTTCAACTCAAAAGCATTTTCTCCAACTCTTCTGGTGATGGTGTAGGGGCCATATTGCAGAGGCTGAATCTTTTTGTGTAGGCCTGCAAGTCGTTCCTTCTAAAGCCGCAACCAAACCTTGTCACCCACAACAAAATGGTGTGCAATCCTATGTTTGTCATGGCGTTGCTTATACTTCTGATTCATCTTCTCCAATATGTCATGAACTTGTTGCTGGATGTGTTGCATTTGTGCAATAAACTTTGTTGCTTTTGCTGCTTCAGATCTTCCATGAGATGTGTATTCCATGGTGGAAAATGGAATAGCTATATCAATTGGTGCCATGGGTTAGAACCCAAAACATACTTGGAATGGACTGTGCTTGGTCGAGCTGTGCAACACCCGATTGTATCCATGTTGTATGAAAAAAAGTCCCTCATCCCATGTGCGTGGATGTTTGGAGTGATACATCCGAATCATGTGAACAATCAAATGGTTTACCACCTTTGTTTGACCATCAATTTGTGGATGGAAGGCTGTGAACTTCATCAGCTTAGTATCCATCATCTTCCATAGAGTGGACCAGAAGATGCTCAGGAACCTGCTATCTTGATCTGAGATAATGGAATTGGGGAGACCAAAATGGAGCCATACATGACTAAAATATATTTGAGCAGTTTCCTCAGTAGATATATTTTTCTTACAAGTAATCATGATTTTGAAAAATGATCAACTACCACAAAAATACAGTCCTTACCATGTTTTGAAGTGGGCAAACCTGAGAGAAAATCCATTGAGACAGATTCCCAAGGCTTGGTTGGTTCTGGCAATGGCATGTACAATTCTTGCTTCTTATTTGTTGGCTTGGCTATCACACATGGGGTGCAAGATTTGAGATATCTTTCCACATCCTTTCGTATATGGGGCTAGTAGAAGTGTTTTTGAAGAACTGCCAATGTCTTTTCAATACCAAAGTGTCCAGCTATCCTATTGAAGTGTGCTTCCCATATCATCTTTTGTTGCTCTGCAACTGGAACACAGATGTGTCCCATATGATAGAGGACATTATCTTGCAAATGGAAATCAAAAACATGTTTATCTTTTTGAAGTGCTTGATATGTATTAGCAAAGGTAGGATCTGCTTCATATAGAGCACCCCAAGTGGTAGTCTCATGTCCGCACAGGTCAAAAATTATTATGAGTGTAGTAATTGGTGGGCAGCTCAGACAATTTGTAGTTGTATTTGAGCTCCCTTTTTTGTGTTTGATTATCAGGTGGAATTGCTAAAGATATGTGGCCCACTTTTGGTGCCTCTCATTTCGTAGTTTGCTTTGCGTCTGGATGAATTCCAATGGTCTGTGGTCAATGTGGATGACCGTTTCTTTCCCCAAGATGTAGTGTTTCCATTGTTTGCAGGCTTGCACAATGGCATAGAGCTCCTTATCATATGTTGTATATTTCCTGACTGTATTAGTGAAATTTTCACTGTGATATGCAACACGATGGCCATGTTGCATGATGATAGCTCCCATGGCATATTCAGATGCATCTGTCATCAACTCAAAAGGTTGATGCAAATCTGGCAAGGCAAGAACAGGGGCTAAGTAAAGTCTGTTCTTCAAATTCTCAAATGCCCTTTGTTGTATTTCACCCCATTGAAATGTAGCTTTAGCTCCTCCTTTAGTCGTTTGGGTTAGTGACCAAACAACATGTGAAAATCCAAGAACAAACTTGCGATAGAAATTTACAAGACCCAAAAAGCTATGAAGCTCTGTGAGGGTCCTTGGTGTGGGCCATTCTTGAATAACTCGAATCTTTTTTGGATCAACATGGACCCCTTCCTCATTCACAACATACCCAAGGTACTAAATTGTTGTCATCCCAAATGTGCATTTGTCAAGATTTGCATACAACATGTGCTCCCGAAGACTTTGAAGCACCTTACAAACATGTTGCAAATGTTCTTCCCATATTCTGCTATAGATGAGTATGTCATCTAAGTAGACAACCACAAATGAGTTGGTGAAGGGTCGTAGGATGTCATCCATCATCCTCATGAAGGTTGCAGGTGCGTTAGTTAAGCCAAAAGACATAGCCAACCATTTAAAGAGCCCCTCCTTAGATTTGAATGCAGTCTTCCAAACATCAGTGGGATCAATGGGAATTTGGTGATAACCAGATTTGAGATTAATTTTGGTGAAGAACTTCACACCACAGAGCTGGTCCAGCAGGTCATCAATCCTGGGGAGAGGATAGCGATTCTTCACAGATATTTTATTCAGGGCTCGGTAGTCAATGCAAAGCCTCCATGTTCCATATTTCTTCGGTGCCAAGACAACTAGGCTACCACAAGGTGAAGAGCTTAGCCTGATGTGACCCTTTTGGATCAATTCTTGAATCTACCTTTTTATCTCGTCATTCTCCAAAACTGATCTGCGATACACAAGACTGTTAGGCAAAGGTGATCCTGGGATCAAATCGATTGAATGTTTTACCTGGCAATGCAGTGGAACTCCTGTGGGTGACTTGAATAAGTCATCATATTCTCCTGTGATTCCTCCTATCTGCTTCTGTTGTTGTGTTGATTATGTAGTTAGGACTGCAACATCGGCCTTCTTGGATTTATGTGGTTTGACCACCATGAGAACAAATTACTTTGTTTTCTCCACCAATCTCTTGCATTTCTTAGCACTAATCAGGGAGACAAATGTGGGAGGTGGTACCTCTGGTACACTATAATGCCGTGTTCCAAGAGTGAGGGTGATCCTTCGAGTTCGTGATTCATAGATGACATGTCGCTCATACATGAACGACTGACCAAGGAGTACATCACAAACATCTAGATTGACCACATCACACAAGACTTCATCTTGGAATGGTTTTATAGCATATGAAAGAAGACACTAATGGGTGACACGGAGGTCTCTCCCTGGGCTCAACCATCCAATACAGTAGGGCTTTGGATGAGGCTTCATGGATAGATTTAGACTTTTCACAACTTTAGCAGAAATTAAATTCTTTTGACTCCCACTATCAAGAATGAAATGCAAAGGCTTACTTTTTACCCATAATTTGGAGTGAAACAATCTTTCCTTGTCATCTGGTCTTTCCTCATGGGTCTGTGATGAAGCGACAATGGTGTCAAGGTCAGCATCTACAATTTCTTCTTCGTCCTCTTCGACTATGGGTTGTGTATGAGGTAGAGTAGTGGATGTCAAGTATTGTGACTCAGAAAGTAGTGACTTGATGGCTCGACATTCTTCTTTGGAGTGAGTTCTAGTTTTGTGGTAATCACACCATTTTCCAACCTTCCCCTTCTAGGATTTCTTATCTTGAAACTCCTTTTGCTTCCAATTTTGGCCTCGTGTTTGACCTTCCTTGTCACTTTTCCATTTTGAGGGTTGACTCTCGTATTCTTTCTGCCATGCTTCTGTTTAGTCTTCACTGCGAATTTGTATGCCTCACTGAGGGTTTCCAAATTGAAGAGTTCCATTTCCCCCCTTATGTACCATTGTAGTCCACCATGATATTTGAGAGTCTTGTGTTTCTCACTTTCTTGAATGCCCAATCTTGCAGACAAAGAATGAAAAGTGTTTGTGTAATCTTGAACAGATTGGTCCTTACCTTGGCGAAGTTGTTGCCACTGTATGTACAGATCATCATACGCTCCGATGGGATAGTATTCTTCTTTCATCGCTTCCATAAAATCATCCCAGGTAGGTTCCACCTCAAGGCCGATGTCATCTGTACTGAACCTCTTTTTGTACACTTCCCACCAGTTTTTCACAAGCAATGATGATTTCAAAAGAGCAAAAGTAATCTTTTCTTCATCGGTGAACTTATTTACAGAGAAGTAGGAAGACTGTTGATCCAACCAATTTTCCACTACATCAACATTGATTTTACCTTCAAATGTAAGAATACCAAAATTTACCTGAACCTTGAAGGGTGTTGGGGCACTGAAAGGACGTTCCCTGGATGAAGAGCCAGGAAGTGGAGTCACAGAGCCAGGGTTTCCCATTGGAAGTGTTTGAAGAATTTGGGAAAATTATTGTAGCATCTGTGCTTGTTGCCGTTGGAGGGCTTCATTCACCATTTCCTTGAAAGGATCAGATGTCTCGGTGTCGTCTGCCATTTGAAGTCGTTTGGAGTGAACGGGTGGAAAATTTGGAAGCTCTGTTGTTTCCCACCCAAGCTTCTTGTAGCCTGACCTCGTCCTCGGGATCATACACTCTCAAGACAAACCGCTCTGATACCACTGATCCAAAACTTAGAAGTTTTGGTTGATAAATATCTCAATAGCATAGAAATAACACAGTAACAATGAATTCTCTGAGAAGAGATGTAGTATTACTCAAGATCGCAATACAAATATATGCTTATCTCTGGGAAGAGATGTCTACCTTCACATTTCGGATTACCTCTTCATTTATACACATTTTGAAAGCATGGGAAGGATGTGGAAGGTCACCAATATCGAGGGAGATTAAGTGGTTCGACTTCCAAGATTTAAAACAATAAAGAATTCGAGGAATTACTATTTTTTAAAACTTACTATTTTTAGACTGCACTACTAAAATTGAAATTTGAGGCACTTCTATTGGGTTTTCAGGGGTCAAACTTCATTGAGCAAAGCTCATACCATTTCACGACGTTCTCCTCATTCTTAGCTTTCTAACGGTTTAAACGACGAGTCAATTGGAGCTACGGTGCAAAAGTTATGGCTCTCGGAAGTTCCGTCATCAATTGGGGTGGCACTGTCACCCGAATTGTCGCCTAAATTGGTGCCCGGATCACCATATGTATATGCACAAATTGTGTAAGGTGAAGGTAGGCCAAAATTGACATTGTCAAGTATCAAATACCAAATTTCATTATCTACAAATATATCATTTTTTGAAAAAAATTCAAATGAAAAATATAATAATTGTATATAAAATAATAAAATTTAATAATAAATTCATATATAATATAATTAAGGTATATCGAAATATTATATTTGATTATTAAATCCACAAATTACAAAGATAAAAGTAGTAGAACCATGTAATTTGAAATATTACGTTCTCAAGGGCTTGGTGGAGTGGTAAGTTAACCACTATTTATACCGAGAGATGTTCTATAATGGTAGAAAGGAGTGTAATGGAGTGAGTTGTTCACGATTATCTTTAACCTTAAATTTGACATCCATTTAACCATCACATGACATTTTCAACCTTAATTTTGATTATTATATTGATTATCGCTTAGAAGTTTTTTCTTTTTGTTTGTAGAAGTCAATTGAAAAATTATAATATCTTAGCCATACAATAGAGTTTGGAGCCCCTTTTATTTTCTTAGATTTTTTTTTGACCTTGACACATGAGTGTAACTAGATTGATGCCAATGGTCACCAGTGAGTGAGAAATTTGTAGAGAAGGTAATAGAATTATTACTCAACATGATATGTGAAAAATCCAAGGTATGAGACTCGAGATTGATATCTCTCAGCATATTTTAGATTGATGTGCTTAAGATATTTGTACTAATTGTATGTAATTGTTGAGATATAAATGAAGGCAATTTTAATATTATATGCAACCTAACCTCATTCTTTAACATTACGCATATGATACCCATCCAATTTGATATAATAGATACGCATCCAATTAGATAGAATGAATCCCTGTCACTCCTAATTATTTATATAACTATAAAACCTATAACGACTTATCAAGTGGGTTGTAATCTAATGGCGAAAATGATGGTGTAAAAGGTGCTACTTAGACATCTATCAATATACAAATCCCAAGAGATACAAAAAAGGGATGAGGCAGGGATGAGGTCGAGATCATGCTCCAGGTGGATTTCGCGGAATGGATACCCCTCAATCTGTAATACCTTAACCAAAAAAACACTCTATACACCTAATCCATGCAAAAACAAAATTTCAATAACAACAATCTTTTTTGAAGATACTATGTCATATTTCGATGATCGACACATTTTATATCAACCCCTGTGATCCTTCATCAAGAAAGAAAATTATGTTAGAACAACGTAACCATGATTCTTAACGACTCGAATTAAGATTGCTATGGGACTTTCAAATAAACTCTGATCAAAGATAAGTCCTTTCCCTTCTTTTCCAAGAAAGAGGACTCTAGGGACTCTAGAACAAGTCATATTTAATAATCTAATCCATTTTCGACCTTCCCTTCAAAAACCCCCACAATCATTTCAAATTTCAAATCGCGCAAAGCCCCAAACCCGTGGTTTCATGAACAAACCCGCAGAAAATTTTCTGCAGACCGAAATCTTCAGCTCGAAAGGCCAAGTTCCTCAGTAATCTTAAGCTTTCCAGACTTCAATGGAGGAAATAAAAGAGGCAGTTAAGGATCACATGGACCAGGTGGCAGATCTTTTCGAGGGCTTAAGCGCGGAGCTGCGAAATCAATGGAACGCAGGCACTCAAGGAGGCAAATTCATGGATCCCATATTGGCTTTCATCCACGCCGTCGACTGGACTGTACGCTTTTTAACCCTTTTAATTTTGAATTTTATTTTATTTATGCTTTGAGTTTAAGCTCTAGATTTCAGATTTATGTAAATCTTAGTATTTTTGAAGAAATTGGAGCTTCCGCTGTTGACTATTATTTTGGAGGTTTTATTTTTAGAGGGATCTTTAATATTAGTACTCAAGCATTCGTGGATGTTCTATTCTCCATTAGTAGTAATTTTGTTTTTGGTAAATTTTGGGCGAGGTGATGGTTGACCTTCATCACGGTGAGGCGCAAAGGTTGGATCACATTCTTAAGATTTGTTAGTAAACCTGTGCTATGCTGGAATGTACCATGTGGTTGCTACACCACAACCTTATCAGTTGTCGGCTTGAGTTATGGGCTGCCGTTTTACACCTGCGAGTTGAACCGGGGTCACACTTTTAGTAATTAACCTCGATGCGACTTTTTTTGAGTTGAAGTCTCTTTGCAGCATAACCTCTGGCTTAGATTCCAAGGTAGAGGGATGCTTCTTTTGTCAAAGTATATGCCCTATCCGTTTGATTCAAACCTGTAGATCGTTGTAAATAGGGAAAGCTGACAATGAGAGAAACCCCAAGAATATTCTTTGTAGCGAGGCTAAAGATGAACTATATTGTCTATATGCTTTGATAGGTAGTACAGACCAATTTGGTTTAAAGGACGTTAAATGCAGTAGTAGTTGTCATCATCAAATCCGAGTAATTTTTATTCTTGGCAAATGTTGGGGGGCTTCGTGTTTTCAAAACATGTATTTGGATGTAACTGTGCTCAATCTACTTTTAAGGACCTTAATAGTCGTTATCATCATCATCCTCAAATCTTAGTAATTATTTTACTTGGTAAAATTTGGGTGAGGTTATGTTTTTCAAACATCTATCTGGATGCAACTGCGCTCAGTCCACTTTTCTATACTAATGTTTTGGGTAAGTTGCTTTTCAGGGACAAATTGGATCACATAGTAAAATGAATTTCCTCGTCTTTTAGGTTTAATATATAGCAGTATTAAAGTGCTTTTTACACAATCCAGTTTGGACTCAAAACTAGGACCTACCATTAGTGTGCTGGGCCGCACAACCACTGAGCTATAAGCCTATTTGGAGTTGGGAGAGTGGATTGTTCTTCCAATGGGTTATGGTTCGCCTTCAATGCTGTGTGGTGCCAGCCCAGATCATATTCTTAAGATTTTGGAGCCAGGGTTTCTGCAGGACTACATTTCGATGTTTTTCTGCTAGATAACTGTGTCAGTGTTTTTTTCTGGACGGTCCTTTCTTATGATTTGTTAGAAAACATGGGTTCCATGGGAATTTAATGTATAATTTTTAGACCAAAACTTTGTCAAATGTTTGGAGGAGTCATGCCCTGCCTTATTACAGTGGGGGATACGAACTTGGATCACGCTCTTGCTAATGTTCTGAATCTTAACATTATTTTTCTAGAGTAATATTTGAGTTTTCATAAATCTGATGCAAAGATTTGAAAAATTATTTCAATGTAGCATTTTGCTGGCAATGCCTGTAAATTTCTGTTGTCCTTAAATCATAGTGGAAATTAAATGTAGCTATATTTATAGGCATCCTTATTATCATGGGGGCATTTAAACCTGGGTCACACTGGTACTAGTGTTCCTAATTGTCATTGCACCACAATCCTTTGGACATTTTGAACCCCTTTTATTATTTATACTTTCAATTTTAATTTTGAACATGGAAGAAATGCAGATCAATATATTACTGTATCATAAAAGGATTTACAACAAAGCATGTTCAGAGTCCATTGATCTCCCTGTCTTCCAGGATTGGATTAACACCAAGATTAATTTCCATCTTGACTTCAGATAACCTGTAAAAGAGGACTAACAACTAAACACTACAACTACTATCCGCTAAATGAGTACTACAAACAAAAACATAAATCATAAGAGTAGTGCGATTCTTATGCTGCCACTTGTGGCAGTGTCCTGCAACTTCACAATTGATAATAACAGCCATATCAGATGGAACCATGTCTAACAAGGCATACACCATAAACAGAGTAGCAAGAAAGTCAATACTAACGATGAAAATTGTGAAACATGAAAATAAACACTAGAGTTCTGTAGGCCCAGAACCCCCATCACCCATAGTGTCAACAGCAGTCCCTCTTGTCCCGATGTCCAGCTTGATTGACGGGACTGGCAGCAGGGCAGCCCCATTGCAAGGGGAATGGGTGATGGCTTGCCTTGGATACCAGCTCTATTGATCCGTGGATTCTCATAGGCAAACCATAAGATAGGGGGACTTTCCTCACTTTGAGAGCCTGATGTAATCCACCTGACCATGCTGTCCGTGTTACCCTGGTAGGTGCCATCCATAGTCAATTTATTGGTGCCTCCGGCTGGTCATGTCCACTCCATTTCCTTATTAACAGTTTTAGCAACCCCATAATTGGAGGATTTATGCTTTCATTTGTACCCTAGAATGTAGATTGATATAAATTTTACGATAAATTTTTGCAGTAATATTTGAATTTTCTCAAATCCGATGCAAAGACTTGAGTGAATTATTTCAATGTAGTGACTTGGGAGCAGTGCCTGTAAACTGAACTTATCCTTAAACTATATTGGAAGTAGCAACCCCATAATTGGAGGATTTATGCTTTCATTTGTACCCTAGAATGTAGATTGATATAAATTTTACGATAAATTTTTGCAGTAATATTTGAATTTTCTCAAATCCGATGCAAAGACTTGAGTGAATTATTTCAATGTAGTGACTTGGGAGCAGTGCCTGTAAACTGAACTTATCCTTAAACTATATTGGAAGTAACCCTAGCTGTATTGATATTTTAAGAATTTCTTCTTCCTTTTTTCGTTTTCAAAATATGTGAAACAGATCTAAAATTTGAATAAAGTAATATTGCCTTTGAACTGATTCAATATTAAATCCAGGGCTAGTTTTGTCATTGTTTGCCAAATCAAAATAAAGTTATAAAATTCCAGTTACCAGAAACTCATGTTCAGTGATGAAAACCCTCTCCCCACACCTGTAGCTATATCCCCTGATTACTATATTTAAATGAAAAAGGCATATCCTTGTTCATATGCTCTTGTAACCTTTTTTGAATTGATGTCCTTGTCCCTGTCCCTGTCCCTGCCCCTGTCGCTGTTACCTCATGTCTCCTGGTGACTGAAATTGAAACTATCCAAGTTTCCACTTGGTTTGTGCAGGATTCACTCAAGGACTTGTCTTATTTTGTCTTTTCTTTTTGGCAAGAAAAAGTTTACTTTTCTTTTTGGTAAGATTTTTTTTTATCATATTAACTTGGAAAATTACATTTTTATTTGCAAAATGGATCAACACAGAACACCTCCAATACCTAGATCCTACTTACAAAAATCTTGACAACCTCTTAACCTAGATTCTGCCAAAGTCTACCTACCAGACACAAAGAAAAAGCAGATAGGCTTCACTTTGATGGGCCTGTTGCATGCCTTCCATAATGGACTATACCATCACCTTAAGCTCAGCATTGTCAGCCTGCATATCCGCCATCAACTCCTGCGTATTCTCTTCCATCTGAAAGGAAATCTGAGGAACTTTGGCATTCATGTGCCTCACTTGGCTCTTCAGCATTTCATCCATCTATTTCATGTCATCTTACATTGCATGAATGCAGGAATCTTCTATGGCCTATTCCTAAATAGCCATCAACAAGTACACCTTTGGTATCTGACTCAAGCCCACGCTGTCAGCCTGTAAACTTTGATATTCAGACCCAACCCCCCAGCCAATTTATGTATTCTAAAGCATACATCATTTGCAATTTGAATAATAAATGTCTAAGATAGTGATGTAGAGCTTGGACAAGGCATTTGCATATATGATGGTCTTTTCAGTTATTGGAGTCTAATTAATCATATAATGTGAAGATGGGAATATAAGGGTGTTGCAGGTTCAAGTTGTTGGAAAGCAATAAATGTCAAATCTTTATTAAAATAGCAGGTGCACACAATGCATGCTTAATGATTTTAGAGCGAAACTCTTGATTGTGTGGCTTACAGATTTGCAGTTTGAGTATAGCCTTATGAATTCAGGCCAGAGTGAAGAAGCTGGACAAAGTTGGGTGGGCAAAACACACTGGTTTTTCGTTATTTAATATTTTGAGTGGGTCAAATGTCGCAAACATTAACATCAATAAATTCATGAAAAACTGAATATATATATTTTTGATAGATATTGGGGGTTAAAAGGCCCCCCCTCATCCAAACAAAGATTAAGTTCGAGAAATAAGGAGGAAAGGAAGAGGTTAGGAGTAAACACTAAACCTTTCCCACCAAAACAGCTAATGCCCCAAAAAAGGGTCGCCCAAAACACAATAGGGAACAAACCTCGATCCAAATCAAGCCTAGGGACATACAAAGTCCCAAGGGCAAGACACCACACACAACCAAAAAATCATGAACTTACACACCTGAAAAGACAACTAAATGTCCAAACAAAAGAACGCCAAATGGAAAGTTATGCATCCACTGCCATGGCAACAGCCACCTTAGTACCAACCCACCCCTGCATAGACTAAAACTGTGAACAACCACCCACATCACTACTACTGCGAAGACCATCAATTGGGACGGGAGGCTGAGCAAACCACCCTTTGAAACTCAAGATTTGCATTGGACCGCCACCCTTTGCATTAGAAATGCCCTCATCCCAAATGCGCTTTGCCAGAAAGAAGATCCCTCCCAGTCTGACTGCATCCACCATTGATTGCAACCTCCTCTGCATATGCATAGATATGGTTTTGCAAGTGACCGGTTTCGAAGATAGGTCCACCAACTCGTCCCTCCTGCCATCCAATCCCTCCATTGCAGCCACAACTCCCATGTCATCACAAAAGTCCACCAAAAAATGGACTGCCAGTACCATCCTTCTGGAATCAAACCGGCCCAAGATTCTATCCAGGGTGGGAAAGGGCACAAAAAGCTCTTCCATGTAAAAATCCGGCACCCGCCCGGCAGCCTTCTCCATGACATGCACTAGAAGATCACGAGTTTTTAGAAACCGTTCCTTAATTCTCAAACAACTGAGTGGTATCAACCCCATGCAATTCGAACCAGAGAAAGGGAGAACAAGACCTGCACCCGCTTTGAGCCTGCTCCACACAAGCCGCCCGAAGATGAGGACAACGTTTCCACACCCTTCTGATTACAACCCCATCCTTTACCACTTGAAGCAAATTGCTGGCCAAAGCAAAAGCCACATCTGAGTTGGTCTTGTTTTGCCATATCGCCTGCAAATACTCTTGGCCAAGAATTAATTTGATTGCATCCAACACTTCTATGTTTGGAGTCCGAAAAATAAGATGCAAATTGTGATCCCAGACACATTCTCTGAAAGCTATTTTGCGTTTTTCTGCCCTGAGGGCTTGCACCGGCTCGATCACTGCCATGTTAGCCAACGCAGAGTTCATGGCCGCTACCTGAGAAAGTCCCAGAAACTTCGCAATTGGAGATAGAAAGGACCAGTCCAAATAATCAATTCCTTAAAATACACCCCTGACCTGTAATGAATGTGCATTGCCTCCAAAACTTCACATGCGGCCACATTGAAAGCTCATCATATTTGTGAAAGATTAACCAAGCAGCATAACTAATGATTTGACGTTCCCCAACTGAAAATGAACAAGCTTAGATTTGATCAATCAACTCTAGGCCCGCCCACGAGTTCCAATTATTATCAATTATTTGGTCACTCCTTTGGTCGACCCCCCAATTTGCTAGGAAATCTACTTGCTTGTTAGCTTCCTTGAAGCAATGCCCAACTATCCATGATGAAAACTCATCCAATAATGACCATGCATTTTCCAGAATATTGTTGAGCCTCCATGCCTTGGCTTGCCGGCTGCGAAGTGCTTCCACAATTATCTTAGAATCCCCTTCTATCACCATATGCTCAATGCCACAATGGTGTGCCAACTAAATGCCCAACAACACTTCTTGAGCTTGAGCCTAATTATCCCTACCATCTTGAAGTTTTGCCGATAAGGCCCCAATCAAATATCTCAAGCAGTCCCTAATACAACAACCAGCTCCTGATGCACCCGGATTACCTCTTGCTGCTCCAGAAAAATTCAGCTTAAAAAAGCCCGGGGGGGGGGGGGTGTGGGGGGCGTCGGGAATCCAGGTAGTGGTACTACAGGCTAGCGAAGAATTCTTGCTTACCCTTGACCCAGTAAAGGGGGATGGAACTGAATATTTAAGTTAGGGATTATGACTGTTTTTTCCAAATGGAAAAGTAATATGTTCATTTCCAGGACAAAAAATGACATTTCAAGGTACTCTTTTGTGTCATCAATATAGCTTTGCATTAATTCAGGCAGATGTATTGAATGCTCTTAATCTAAATGGGTGTTGATGTTTTATTATGCTCTAGGTGCTAAGTGCAATCTGTGATTGGGAATTACCTCATGTGCAAAAGGGAGTGCCATTAGGCATCATTTAGTTGGTGAGGTACTAATGACAGTAAAATCCGAAAGGTTTCTTGAATGGAGCATCACACATTTGCTTTGCCCTTTTTCCTCAAAGATTTTATAATGTGTTACAGATCTTCAGTTTTCATTTCTCAAACATGTTTCCACTATTATAGATTTTATATTGTGTTACAGATCTTCAGTTTTCATTTCGCAAACATGTTTCCATTTTTCATTTCTATGTGCTTTTAATGGCACCTTTTATGTTATGCTGCTGAATGCATTCCTTAAAACATTTTTATGCTATATCAGTCTGCTTCAAAGTTTAAGTTTTGCCGTGTTGCCTGATATGCAGGAGCCTTGGTTGATAATGCTCATAGTTTTTCATATTATACTATTGATTTTGGCCATCACAACTAGGAAAAGCAGCAATTTCCAGATGGGCTTGTTTCTGGCTGCTCGTAAGTAGGATAACACATTCTTTCCATTACTCAATTAAAATTTAGCATTTATCTGCTTTTGGCTATTGTCATTTTCCTGTTTGGCATGTGGCATGTTATTTAATTTTTCATTTTCGAAGTAGTGGGTGCTCGCTTCGAGGATATATTACACATTGACAATGAAATTTGGTACACGATCTTCAGGGATTTGCACTGCTTTGTACTTGTGAATATTTGAAACTTTGAAGATTTATTATTTATTGGTAGTTGAAATTTGTTTTCTTTGGTTTTCATTGTTTACTGAATTAGTAGTAATTATTAAAGAGATCACCATTTGCCATCTGAACAGGCTTGTTTTATCTTAGGTATGTAGTTGATGTCTACTGGATTGTATAAATGTGTTATTCTTTTATTTTTCATACTATTTGTGATCTGCTATCTTGAAAAGATCAGTGAAAATTACCTTATACATTGCTTCTTGTGCCTACCATTGGATTTATTTTAAAGTGTTGATCTAAAAGAAATTGTTTGCGATGAGGTTGATTGTAAATGACAACTACGAGAGCAGGCTGTGTTCTGAATCTCATTGCATTTTTGCATTGAAGTGTGTGGAACCCATTTGATTCATGTGTTCAGATTAGGGTGCTGACCTCACTGGCCTATTAGATTTTGGAGGCCTTGTTCTGAATCTTAGTGCATTTTCTATTGAAACCCATTTGATGCATGGTTTCAGATTAGAATGCAGGTCTCACTAGCCTATTAGATTTTGGTTTAAGTCCCACCAGCATCTATCAGCAATGATGCATGCCAGACCACCGCTCAAGAGTCAACAATGATATCATTGAAGAAGAATTGGAATTTGGCCTCATCCACATTGTAGCATTTTTAATATTCTCCTTTGTATGAACCCCAGGAGGGTTTTTTCTCGACCAACAATGCACAAGACGTGTACTGGGGCTCAGTTGTTGATACTCTCTCCTCCATATTCCTCTACTAAATTCTGATACACCTGTGCAAACATAGCCATGATGCCCACTTACTAGAAATAAGCATTTTCTTCAAGGGTGTCATCTGTTAAAAACTGGATTGCAGTGAATCGGAGCTTGGTGTAAATCTTAGGGCCTTAGGCTGCACTAAATCACACTCAGTGATTTGCCTTACCCTTGCAATGGCAAGGGCATAATGTTATATGGATTTTGTCATAGTTTTTCCTTGTTCAACACATGTATTGACCATTTCTAATTTGCTCAGTGCTCTAAATATATATCTATGCATGCTACACAGGGTGTCCATTTATATTTTTCCATTAACATTTTTCCTGCTTCAACATAATTATCAGTGCTATCAATGACAACCTGCATTACATGCCCTTTCCCTATTTCTACAACTTCTTCTGAAATGATATCTGCATAAAAGAGTGGAATCCTTCAACCGAGAGGATTTATTCGCTGATTTAAGGAACATTGAACTTCTAGGGCATGAAAACAATTTTTTTTATCATGGCCCTTCCTTTCTATCTGTCCAATTATCTGACATCGCAGTGTATCTTGTCTCTGCTTAAGATATTCTAAACTTCAATAACTACGACAGCTATCTTTTTGGATTGCAAAATTGGTCCTTTTAGCTTTTTATAACATTGGATCACAAGCAGTAACTCATGAATAATTGCCACTCACCAAGAATGCTATGCTGAACTAGCTCGCCATGCCGAATTATTGTCAAGACTGGGGTCAATGATCGATAACACATGATTTTTTGGAAAACTTGGGAATAACTTGCACTTTATTCAATAACTTGCATTCTTTTTAAAAACATGAGAATAACTTGCAAGAATAACACGAGGATAACTTGTGAGAATAACATGAGATTAACTTGTGAGTTATTCTCGAGTTTTTTTAAAAGTTGGTCTGATTTTTTATTTTATTTTAAATTTTAATACTAGTTTTCCAAGCTTTTCCCGTTTTAATCTCGAGTAATTGAATTCCATTTGTACTTTTGGTTCGTTGTGTCAATGTCATGTAAATAGAATGCTACTATGTGTTGGTATGTGAAGTCAGTTTTATTCTTCCAGTATTGATAGAGCAATTGACAACGAGTTCCACGTGCGATTTGCATGTGCCAAGCACGGCCAAAGGCCTAAATGCCAGCCTGCCAGGAGGTTGCAGGGGGGCTGGCTGTAGCTCCCATGTAACAACTGCAGCCTGTTGGCCTCGCTGGAGGAAAATTGGGGTCTGTACAACGTGTTTTCGGGACATCCATACAATACAACACACATGGTTGTACTACATGTGTTTGCATGACACATAGTTGTACTACATGCAGTTTTGTACTGCAGTTTCAAATTCTAGTTCCTCCTATAAAAGGAACTTGTGAGTTAGGAGAAAGTACAATAGTACATTTGTTAGTTATCGGAGCTAGAGAGTGATTATGCTATTGATGTAGCAACATATTGATTCCCAATATTAATCAAAATACTGAGAGACCCTTGCCTGTGGTTTTTCCTGTAACACTTCTAGGTTTTCCCTGTAAATTTGTGTGTGCTTCTGATTTGACCCTTTTTATTGCTGTTCACTGTGATTAAATTTCTTTTTGTACTGTTTACTTTATTAACAATATGCTCTTGAGTCTTGGACCATTGTTGGGGGCTGATGGTAAAGAGTGAAACATCCTTGTGAAATTGTAGAAAAGACCAAACGATTTTGTTTGATATATTAGAAACATTCAAAACTTGCAAAAGATTATGAATGGGTTTGTAGGCAAAATTTCCTAGATGGCGCTCTGAGGAAGATGTTTTTTAAGGAATGATTTTTCTTCACTACTATGGAAGTTCCTTGCTCTCTTGTGGCCAATAATGTTGAAAGATGGCCTAATATTGAATGCATTTCCAAGGTTTCTCTATCTCCATCCAAGACACTATTTTCTTTCTCCCCCCTCTCCCTTGCTCTCTCTTGTCCTAAGTGGCTTGTGATCCTTGACATTATTGTAGCCATGTTTGCCTTTTCATCTTAATGTCGAAGACTCAAAACTCCAACCTGTCATAATTTTTCAACTATCACTAAGCCCAGCTATGAAGAAAACAAAGAAAATGATGATGATTGATGTTAACAAATCATAAGATGAACTATTGTGTCCTTGTGTAAGAGTGTATTTGTAAAGGAGCAAGCACAACCTTGAGTTAGTTTGAAAAAGTTGGGTTATGGATGCCGATTATTGAATGTGACTGGTATGGTAGCACACAACTTATAATCCCAGTTTTCTCATTCAATGTCAACAAATTCAAAATACCTGTGTGCATAAAAATTAAGTGAGTTAGGTTCTTTGATTTTTTGCCTAGGTATGCTAATCCTATGTTTATGAGCTGTGCTAACATATGGGCTATATTTTGCAAATAATGTATGTAAACCAACTTATTCAAACTTTCACACTAACGCACAATTATGTTTTCTACTTTTTAAATAGAGATTAGTTCATCTTATTGTTTGCTAACATCAATCATCATCACCTTCTTTTACTTTCTTCAGAGTTTTATTTTATATGGTTCAAAAATTATGACAAGTTGTCATTTGAGATTCAATAGAAAAGACAAAACATGGCTTGCAATAATGTCGAGGCTCATAAATCATCAGAACTAGTGACAAAAGAAATATGGTTTTTTATGAAGATAGATAATCCTTCTTAATGAAATCAGGCCTAGGCCATCTTTCAGCTTTATTTGCCGCAGGAGAATGATAAAAATATAGCCCTCGTAGTGAATAAAAAGAACTACTTGTTCAATGTCTTCCTTGGGATGTCATTTTGGAAATTTTTTCTACTCTTTATCTTTTTATAACCTTTTCCAAATACTGAATGTTTTTAATCTGTCCATTGAAATTGTTTGATATTTTCTACAGTTTCACAAGGAGCACAAATAAATTGTTATAAATCACTATGATTCTCTTTCACACCATCAACAACCAACAATGGTTCAAGAGTAACAGATCAAATGATTGGATAAAGAGTTATTGTTGCAATGCTTCAAGTTGTAAAACCATTAACATCACCTTTCTTTTGACCAGAAAAAGGACCTTGAAAGTGTTGTTATTGAGCTTAAGGTTGATTCAAAAGGCAATACATGTCAAAAATATACAATTGGAAATTTTACAAAGTGCAAAAAACATTTTCTGATATATATATATATATATATCTATATATATATCAGAAAATATATATATAGATATATATATATATATATATCAGAAAATGTTTTTTGCACTTAGTAAAATTTCCAATTCAAAAGGCAAGCCATGTCAAAAATATACAATTGGAAATTTTAGTAAGTGAAAAAAACAATTTCTAATATTATATATGTTGAAAAGTAACGGATATATATATACATATATATATATCAGAAAATGTTTTTTGCACTTAGTAAAATTTCCAATTCAAAAGGCAAGCCATGTCAAAAATATACAATTGGAAATTTTACTAGGTGAAAATAACATTTTCTGATATTATATATGTTGAAAAGTAACGGGAGATTAAAATTACTCAACATAGTGTCTCCCCTGATTTTGCACAAAGTAATATTCGGCAAAACATTTGATTGATGGGCTATCAAGGGCTTTTGACAACTTTAGTGTAAGGAAATGGCTAATAATTGTATGTTGTGCTTGGAATGGATTGCAGGATTGATTTTTTGTGATGTTACCTTTGATCTTGTACGGCCTTCAGGTCTGGTGCAAGGTGAGTTGCCACAACACATCTAGGATTGGGCCCTCTGGTTACCTAGCTTCCTTTGAGCCAATGCCCAATTGCACAGGGCAAACTTTCTTTGCTAGATATATGTATCGGTGAGACTGTTGGACTTTACCATTCACAGGGGTGATTCCTCATGCGATTTGGTGTGATCCCCAAGTTGTTAGGATTGCTTGCAAGCGAGCAGTGCGTATACACTTGTTGGAGGTCGTCTGGGAATATGGTAACTTAATGTGTATCCCTGGGATCGCTTCTGAGTGACCAATGCACATCCACCTGTTGGAGATTGTCTGGGCGTTTGGGAAGCCAATGCGTGTCCCTAGTAGCCATGCTTCAAACTTGGGTGGGCTATTTCCATGTGGTGTGCATTTGACCCATGACCCTCGCTTAAAATAAAAAAATATCGAATCGTAATGTTTGAGTTTGAGAATTCAAAAATAATTTTTACTTGCAAGTTACATGAGACAGCTGGTATCCATTTGGAGGAATGTTTTGCAGGCAGATTTAAATAGATTGAGAGAGCTGATGCACTTTTCAAATGATTTTGTGTAAGTTGCAGCAGCAGTAACGGAGGTTGCATTTGGTTACAATTTTCCTCTCATGATAAGATGATCATAGATGTGGATAAAAGGTATGCTGAGCTGTGTCCATGCGTCTACTTCATAATATCAAGTAAATGCCCTACAGTAATTATTATGATGCGTTAATTCGGTACTTGTGTCCATGCATCCACTTCACAATCTCAAGTAAATGCCCTACAGTAAATTATGATGATGTGTTAATTCGGTTTAGGCAACACCATTTAAGGGAACCGAGCAAATAATATGAGAAATCAGCAGACTACACACTTTTAAAGTGTTTTAGGTAGGTGTTTATGACTCGATCTTGCCATAGTCGTGAGTGCCAACAAGTATGGAAAGTATACTTGATTAATGCAATACTTGTGTACTCGTTTGAGGAGCATACTTGCAACACTGGCTGGTATATGAATCAGAAGCATACGTCTGATAGATATGGTCTTTGTTTGAGAAAGTTGTTTACTATTTATTTATTCTCTGATTGAAGTAGTATATGCTGACCTATGATAAATTTCGCTTATTTATCTGGGCCCTGCAAGTGCAACAACCATATCATACATAGGTGATATCGTTAACTTGTATTTCATTATGATTTTCTTCAAGTTTTTGAATCCATAGACATCATTGAATTACTGTCTTTCTTCGGACTTAACAAAGCAGGGCAAGCACATCGAGTGATGGTTCTCATTTAAGTTGCCGATACGGGTACGAGAATTGGATACGGGGATATAGCAATTTTTTTTTTGGGGGTTTGGATGCGGCTGTACAAAAATATATATAAAAAATTAAAAAAATATAAAAATATAGACATATAAGCAAAATAAACCACATAATATGCATAGAAGAAACGTAATAATTTAAATAACCACAAAACATACTAATAATTCAATGCCAAATATCATAATATTCAATTGTCTAACTAAATAAAAAAATTAAAATATATTATAATCTTGTTTTTGAAATTATAAATAAATATTAATAAAAATAAATATTAAAAAGGAAATTAAAAAAATTATAAATTATAAAAAATAAATAAATAAATAAAATAAAATTAATACAACATTAAAAACAAAACATAAAATAAAATTAAAACAAAATTGAAAAATAAAAAATAAAAAAATTATAATCAAAATAAAATAAATATATATAAAAACAAAACTTTAAAAAACATACAATAAAATAAATCAAAAATCAAAAATCAAAAATCAAAAGTAAAAAAATCAAAAATCAAAATAAAATAAAAATATTAGATATATAAATACAAAACTATTTATAACAAATCGTATTAAAAATAAATAAAAACTAAACCTAAATTTATAAAACAAAGCGTATTAAATAAAATATTTAAAAAAAAAAACATAAAACAAAATGCAATTAGAAAAAACAAAACAAAGAAACTAAAATGAAATAAAAGTAAAAGCCTCCCTGTTCTGTGGACGGCGGAGGGCAGATGCTGTGTGATATGGAAGTTTTTTTTTGGCAGAACAGATCCCCCTGTATACGGCTGAGCAAAAAATCATTGGGTTTGGATTTTTTCCTCTCGCTCCCCCTGCGCTCCCGTATCCGGGAGCATTTCCCTGCGCTCCCAGGGCCTGGGGGGGGCGTATCCGGAAACGTAGGTTCTCGTGTATCCCTGTTTTGTAACTAGCCAAACTTTTATGGCTTCTGATCTCAACTTATCAACGAATTCTGTAGGTATGATGCTTTCAGATTATCTAGTATCAGGAATCATGATACAATCTTTAGCCTATTGTGCCCTTGTTTCTAAATACATAATTTTTGTATCTATTGCTATTAGTATTTTTCAAACCGGCTTAAATTTCAGATATATTATTGGCCAATCGCCACATTGCCAAATTTTGTATCAATTCATTTTTAATTGCTTCAATTTGTTTTCTTTTATGTCCACCTGCTGAGAAGTCTTCCATGTTCTAAGATAGCTCTGCATTCGCTTTCTTTTTGTCCTGTTTGCCACATCTGTAATATTAAGAAAGCAGGTCTCTCCCCTGGCCAGCCAAATCTTGGAGCATATATCTCTTCCACATGGCATGAAATTTGTAATTTTGTGCCTTTGCCATGTTATCCTTCCAAAAAGTAAAATCTATTTTGATATGATTTTGGAATTCCGCTGTGTAGTTTCGAGTCAACCTATGTTGACCTATATTTCATGAGTAGTGGTTCACAAGAAGACACCTCTCATGAGTATAAATGGTCCATTCGGCACTCATTGCATCTTAGGTGATACTCACAAGGGTGAAGCACTGAGACTTCTGGGAGGTCAGCCATCTCAGTACTACTCCAGCTCAAGTGCGCTTAATCATGGAGTTTCCCTGCAATCAATCCACTTAGCATGGGAACCTATATGTAAAACCTTCAACAAGTGACGTGCCTTATGAACCATTCATTATGGAGCACCCTAGCTCTTTAAATTTAAATTTAAATTTTGGTGAAAATCAGACTAACATTGTCTTAAAACAATCGATAAGCAAATTACTCTAAGCTCTTCTTGAAGGGTCATATGGTGTTAGGAGATGAAGTTAATATTTAGATCTTCAGCATTGCAGTGTGGTATATGTCAATCTCATCTGAAGTTTTACCGTCCGTACAACTGTACAACCGTATGATGCGGTATGATACTGTATGACGCAGTGTAATGCTTCTAGATTGTATGACACGGCACCCGTACAACTCTTCTAGAAGTTATATGACATGGTTTCTGAATCCTTCTTTGGTCTCTATAAATTAACCATGACTCTTTGAGGTTAGACAGATTATTGTAATTTTGATTTTGCTGTTAATAAAGTACGACAGAGAGAGCTTTTGTCCCATTTTTTCCTGGTATATTTCCAGGGTTTCCACGTAAATCTGGTGTGTATTTGCTGTTCTTTCTTGTCTTGTTTCATTGCTGTATTATTTTGTGCACTGTTATTTTCTTTCATATGGACATTTGTAACTAGTTTCAAGCAATTTAGTAAATTTTGCCAGATTTTCCTATTTGTGCATTAGGTAATCCCTTTTGTGCACATGGAAGATATAAATGCTTACATATAGTTTAAAAGGCTATGTATAGAGTTATGATCAGAGATTGATTATTACTTGCAAATAGCATCATGTTTTCTGACCTCTTTATTGGCATAATATATCCAGTTTTGGGTGTGTATTTTGCTGAAACAATCAATTACCACCTCGGACACAATTGGAAAAAATTTGCTGGACAGAACTACTTTGATCCACATGGAGTTTTTCTATCAAATGTGTGGTCTGGTCCTCTGCTAGTCATTTCAACGTTAATCTTGGTATGTACTTAACTTTATTAGAACTACTAGTTAGAAATATATGGATTGGTGTGAAATAAAGTTAGCTATAAATTGTGTCTTGGAGCATTCACAACCAATAATTCAGCTTATATGGATTTGGAGTTTCTGGCTTAATTAAATCAAAATTTGCTGTTCTGCAGATCAATACTCTGATAACATTATCTCAGCTTATTGTAAAGTGGAAGAAAGCAGAACTCAAGCATCGGGCCCGTATGTCTCGCGAAAAGAATGAATGAGTTTAATGCAGTCTTGCAAAGTACCTTTGGGGAAACCCCACACATTACTTTTTAGGCATTCCTTTTGTATTATTCTCATTGCAACTTTCTTCCTGCAAATGAGAGATGGGCCACGGTGCATTGATTTTCCAGTAAGTTTACACGTCCTGTAGGCATATAAAAGGCCTTTTCACATTAATAGACGAATTGGGAAATGATTTATTGTATTTTTATTGTTATTTGGAGGCATAGAGAAAGATTTTGTCCATGAGACTAGGAATTTCTTTGTAATCATATCAATTTTAATATCTGTTCTCACAGTTATAGTTGTTTAATGTCCCTATATAATAGGAAGGGGCATTGCATTCAATGCAAAGTGGCATTTTCCAAAGTTTTAGATCCTTGTGAGATAAATCGCAATATATAAACATTAAACATTAACCCTGCTAGTGTATATAAACCCTTTGCCACTCCACAGGAGAAGATGGACTTAGAAATCAAAAAGGAGTTTTAGTACGCAAAATGGTCAAAACATGTGGCTCTATATTTTATTTCGCATGGTGATTTCTTCTGAATTTCATCCGCATGAAGTGACTGATATTTATAATGGAATGAACTTAATTATGAAAAGAGGTTTTATCGTTTAAACTACGTTTTAACTTTTAGCATAAAATTGAACATTACTAAAGTGAAGATATTAATGACTTCCATTGAGAATGCTTTTTTCTGAGAGAACTTTCACCATATTTCAAGGAAGGCGGCCTGGCAGGTGCTATTACAGAATTGATCTTTTGATATATCATTTGTTTATTTCGTGGTAATCACAGCTAAGCACCATCCTTTTCCTAATTTTGGAAATCAAGCCTCTTCTATCAGAGCAAAAACATGATCGTTTAAAGGATTCTTGTTTGCTCCTTCTGTCTTTATATTTAGGAGGTCCTCTGTTTGGTATACTTAAAATGGAAAAAGAAAAAAGTCGATGTAAAGATTCTTTTATTACAGGTTTTATAGAAGCATTTTTCCATTTTAATTAATTGTGGAAGCTATAAAATATTAAGGGATGAGGCTGGGTTCAAATCTCAGACAAACCTGGCAGAATGGATAACCTGCAGTCCTTGGCTATAAGCCAAAGATGGGCGATTATTTGTGCTCCTGATACCAACAGACGCTAAAAGACTTGGAAGGATCAGGGTGTTTCTCCTTAAAGTTAAAAAAAAAAAAAAGAACACCAGAGTATTATGTTGTGTAAATGTTGAGTTTTCTGTTATATGAAATTAGGAATGGACATTCATCGCTTTATAACATTTTGCTTGTTCCTCTGTATGATATAGAGGGGAATAATCAAAATTTCGAATTCGTGACCCTTGGTTATATCTCGGATCAAAAGATGTTTGTGGAATAAGTTCTGTTTAGTAAATGGTTGACCAAATGCCTACCATTGTTAGATTAGAGATTTATATATAGAAGGCTAATATTAAGATAGAAGCATTATGTGAAGATATTAGGTGTGGTTCGGCTTTTAGAATGGGATATCTTCTAGAGTAAATCACTGGAAGGGTATTGTAAGGTGCCAACTTAAAAGGTTTTTTCTCTAGGCTTATGGAAGTTTGGTTACGTTGACATACTCTGCTGGCTATAATTTTGCATGTGTTAGAATCTTTGCAGGGTTGTCTTTGATTTTCAGGTTTCACTTTGCTTGGCACCCATACCAGGCTCTAATATTTGTGTTGTACAGGTCCTTCCTATCCTTGATATAATTTGTACACTGAATTGCCTTTCAAAATTATTATTTTTGTGAAGTTTTTCTTTAGTTGTTTCCTCACCGTTTCTGAACTATTGTAGTTCTCATCTTTGTGAAGCTTCCTCAAAATTTCTTCAACTGAGTTATGCTTTACCATTCCCTTCACATACTTGACCTTTGGGGACAAACATGTTAAAAAAGTGCTTATTTGAAAACACGCGTGGTAAAGCGAATTATATATAGTCCACTTGTTCCTTCAATGTATAATGTATTGTTTTAAGTTTGATTGGTGCTAACAATGGCTTAGAGAATTAAAGATAGGAACTATTGAGATATTTGGAATTTGATTCATAACTAGGGTAGATATTCCACTCCTAATTCATGAACATGAATATTAACATGTTAGAAATTTGACTTGGTCTATATTATTGCTTCTTAAAAATGCTTTGCTAAAAAATTTACAATTAATTTTAGAATTGTGATGTTTAGAGTGTTGAATTTTGATGAAATAATTGCTTAAAATAAATTGAAGCAAGCAAATGATTGAAACAATATCTAAAAAGAATCAATGCAAATTATCTTGGAGAAGTCCAATGTAATAAAACTTTAGAACAGTGGGGCTATGCTTCCTCATCTCTACCATCATCATGGGCGATTTAGAATTTAATTGCTCTAGTGGAGCCTACAAGAACAATGTAAGACTTTTGCGGTGCTACTACAATGGTCTACAAGCTTGTTCTAAAAACTAACTAAAACAACAAAGCTTCATGTCTCTACTTAGCATTACACTTTCTACTATAAAATGAATAATACAATAGTCAACTAGCTAAGAGGCATAGTTATACAAAAATATGATAAATATAATTGGACAAAAACTCCAAATGCCAACTGACACAGAGATGAAGAGGAAACATTATGGCTTCCATTTTGAATGTTTGAACTTTTGTTTGTCTTAAATGGGGAACATTCAACATGTGTGGAATTACATTGTGTTTCCCTCAAGGAAATTAGGTGGATTCATCATGTGCCAAGAATGTTTGTATTCAGAATGTGCCGAATGTGGCATTGTAAGCTATTCTCAAATCTATTGTTGCCCTGAGGATATTTGGATCATCCTCAGGTTTTCTTCAATTGTTGCTAGATTATGTTAAGCATTTGTACTTTTGTTGTCTAATTTTGCATCAAAAGATTAGCGGTTGTGTGTCTCAAAATACTTAATTGGTTATACAAAATATGAAGTTGGTTTAATTACTTATATCAAATTGAATTATAACATTTTCTATGATCCAATTTGGATCCCACCTCACTAGTTGGGGGCCTTATGTTACCCTAAAACTTAGCAACTCAAAAGGTGAGGAAATAATTCCCTCGCTTCGTCTTTTGAATACCATTTAGCATTGCTTGGCGTTTGACCTTTCAATCCAACTTGCCACCTTACTTACTCCATTGATCAAATTGAAAGGGCTTGTCCTAATTTCAACGTGAAGGGCACTAGAACACCTCCTTTACTCTTTAACCTAGCTCTTGCATTCCATCACATTAATAAATATAAATTACAAACAAGTAGCACTTGCATAGAAATTTCAAAAGATAAAAATGAGTGAGCTAGTCCCCCTCTCTTTATAGAAATGGTAGATGATGTAGATGCATGTGTTCCACATTTGTTTTTTAGTCATAATTAATGATATGCAAGATTGTGATAAGCTCTCTCCTCCCTTGGAAGTAATGAATAATGTTAATACTTCATCTCCCTCTCTCGAAATGTTACAAGATGCTAATAAATGTGAATTACAAATTCAAAGTGACATTATGGATCTAGACTTAAAAAGCAATGATATTGAAATATTATGCAAATGATTCTCAAGATAGTCACCCTTTACCCATTCAATGAGTTGCATAATAATGTACATTTTGCAGATTATTTACTCTGTCCTAAGTC
This sequence comes from Torreya grandis, assembly GCA_037957365.1. Taxonomy (NCBI): domain Eukaryota; kingdom Viridiplantae; phylum Streptophyta; class Pinopsida; order Cupressales; family Taxaceae; genus Torreya; species Torreya grandis. Next base: position 3,400,156 of record JARHVA010000068.1, on the reverse strand, counting down.
AATAGAATCAAATACGAAGTGATGCCATGTTTCTACTCCCATGCAAATTTAAAATGATATTTCTCAAATTTTCACCAAAAATGTTGACTTAGAATGCACTCCCTAATCATGCAATGACATTTGTCACGATCATTTTATATCATTGTATAAAATGGATTATCAATTGCAAACCATAAGTGAGCCTTTCCAAACCACTACCATTCCTACTGGTCATATTGTTTCCATGATGCATGTCATTGGAGAGCTTCAAAAGCAAGTTCTTGATCTCACTTTAAAATTAGATCATGTTGTGTGAATATCAAATGTAATGCTATGCTAGGGCAACCCTTTACACGAGATGTATACGAGCATCCATATCCACAAGATTTTGTTATGCCTACACAACCATTTTTTGATGGTTGTGGATATTCTTGTACTCATTTAACACAATATGCCCTTTCTTTCGGAGAATGGAAAATGATGAACACATCTTACTCAAATCTTTTTATATAAATCTTACAAGAGAGGCTTCAAATTGGTTCTGTAGTTTACTTAGTGGTTCCTTATCTAACTTTAATAAATTATAAGATGCATTCTTATCTAATTATTATAAGCACAAGATACCTAAGCTCACATTGGAACATCTACAAAGTTTGCAACAAGGTCATGATGAGCTCATTGAAGACTATATCTTGTGGCTTAAAAATACTTTGCATTCTGTAACTTATCAACCCTTAGATTTAGAAAAGTAGTTTCTATTTAGTAGGGGTATCATATCCCCACTCAAATATTGAGCCATGCATACACTTTACACCTCTTTTTAGAACCTATACATGGACATGATCAAATACACGTGAACTAAATTCCACAACAAGAAAAGTTACCAAGATAGAATCATCTCCATACAAACAAGTCGTTATCAATAAACTAAGGAATCCAAATTTAACACCCAAAATAAAGAATCCAATTCAAGTCATTCATAAGACAAATGGAGCACTCAAGATAGTTCCTATCAAGGAATAACAAGACAAGGTACTTGACAAAGGAAAAGAAACAATTTACAAAGCATAACCTAAAGTGAACAAACTTACCTCTAGTAAGAGGTCATCACTCTAGTTTGACAAATTAAAAGATCAACCACATGATATTATACATACATTATTGGATGAGAAGCTAATCACTCTCCCTCCTAATTACTACCATCCTCCTCATCATCATGAGTATATAAAAGACAAGGCATTTTGCATCTATCATGGTATTAATGGACATTATGATAATTATTGTTATGCATTGCAATAAAAGATTACACTTTCAGATAAATGGATTATCACATTTCAAAGTAATAGAATCAACAAGAAAAATACAAAGATCCATGACAATAACACATTTCCAATTTTGATACTAAAACAAAAGCCTCACAATGTAGATCATAACAATATCCAATTAGAAATATCAAATACAAGTACCTCAAGTAACTTATACTGGTACAAACATCTCTACAAAGCCACAAATATTGTATCACAAGACAACTATGAGCAATAATTAGTATGGTGCACATCGTTAGGATTGGTTTGGTTTTTCGATAGTTTGTAATTAAAATTAAATACACACGTATCACAAATATAAAACCCGTTTCATTTTCAAATACATCAACATTTGCAATACCAAATATCAAATGAAATACTCTTAACAAAGACCAAATCTCACGTAAATTAACAATATCAAAGTGCCACATAAGTTACTCTATCAAAGGACAAACCGCAAGTATAAATAATCCACATTAGTCCAAAAATAAGATCAAGTATACCACAAATCCAAAAATATCTCTACATGTGTGTGTATCTCTTTGTGTGTGTATATATGTGTGTGTGTATAGATCTATACACGCAGACACACACATGCACATGCGCACACATATACAAAACTATTTTATACAAGTATAACATGATAAATAATTACTCTATAAAGGGCTCATCACCCTATACATCACCACCATCCTTAAATAATCATTAACTATACAAAGAGGTAGTTCCACTATCAATTGGTTGTGATGTTGAGCAAGATTGAATCATATACTCACGTCCTTAAATGCGACCAATCATGCCTGAAGTGTTGTATGCTCACACTACAACTGCACATAATCCTATAAAACACTGACTTAGATCTGTCAGTGGAGATAGAGGGGGCATCTACTATCTCTTGAGCTCCACGATGAGCTGCTCATGTTCCACAATAACCGCATCTCCATCAGCTATCACCTCATCACACTATGTTGTTGCTGCAACATAAGTTGCAGCGGCTATAACTTGATTTTTTTGGGGGGATTTATGGAATGTAAACCCTAGGTTGTTAAAGGGTTGGAACAATAAATCAGGGAATCAATATGTAATAAATACAGCCTCTAATTTGTACAACAATTGACCTAATCTGATTATTCTAATAATAGCAATGAATTTACAACAATGTACTTATCTGAAAAGTGATTGATACAGACAAGTGGCGGTTTGAAAATTGGTGCATAAACTGGTCTAACAGTCACAAACAAGATCTAATAATAAAAAATGAGTTGGGACACTAGCGCGGTCTTGGACACTACTGCGATGCGCTATTGTCCTAGGCAACGCTAGTGTCCTCCTTTAGAATTTTTGCAAATAATTTTTGGGTTTTGCTGAACAACCTTTGTTCTAAATTCGATTCAAATTTTAATTTTAGATTAGGTTATCTTGTTAAAAATGGCTTAGTGGGTTCACGATGTCGAGTTGACCCTAAAGACCCCTCTATCAATCAGCGTTGCCTACATAGTCAATACTTTAAAGAGGGCCTTAGAGTTATGTAGTTCTTCCATATGTGTGGGAATGTGTGTGCACAAGGGTGCAATATACTATATGACAATGCATGTAGTGATGTAGCTTGTAACTTGAAAAATATGTCTCATGCATTGTATTTTTAGTACTTTAGACCTATAATATGACTATTTCTATGCTTCATATTCAAATATGGATGAATAAGGAAGAATAGCTTGGTTGTGTAATTGATTGATTCAGTTTTTATAGGTAATTTCAAGATAGATGCTAGATGATGCTCAATGTCCAAATGAATTGGCTTTGACTTGTATTTATACTAGCACTTTTGAAATGGTCGTCATGGAAGGGTTAATGACATTCTTAGTCTAATTTATACACTTTAAAAGATTTACAAATTCGAGTGTTTGTATGGTAAAGACACTTGCATTTGAACAAGGATAATAGCGTCGATGTTATTGCCCTGCCATGAACGCAATTGTTTAGGATGAAGTAAAGCTAATGAGGTTTTGTAACTATGTGTGAAAGATGTGTATCAGATTTCAGGCATTATGTGGTTGGATGTGATCTAGATAATCATAATAAACATGATTGGACTAGGAAGCAAGTAATTATACCTAGTGAGGTGGCGAGGTGCAAGCATTTTCACTACGAGGAAGGTCAAACTAGAGGGTAGAGCCTTGAGAGATATTTGTCAAGTGTACAAGACTAGTTTAACGTAAAAATTCAAATTTAAGTATCTACAATTTAATATTAGTGCAAGCTATGTTTCTTTACAATAATTCAATTAACAAAGGTACAACAAAGACCCATTTTTTAAATATATATATAACAAAGACCCATTTTCAAATAGTGTATGGGTGTAGCCCAATAGATGTCACATAGTTATGGGACACTAGCGATTTGAGTGGGATAAGTGCTAAAGCTAAATATTACAAAGATATCATAAATCCCAATCTCAGTGTTCGTTATAACCTAATGAGGTTCTCAGCATCAACATAAAAATTATGATTATAAAATTAATAACTAATTCACATGAGCTACATAGCGATATTTTGGGAAAAAAGAATCTGCAAACAATAAAACTCAAATGAAATAAAAGATGAAGCTCATTTTCTCCTAATTTGCCCACTATATAATAATATAACACATGCTTATGTTAATATATGCAATCACAACTTGGTTCGTGAACTCTTAAATCAGGGTAACCAAATAAAGCGTGAAGTTTTTATTTTAAATCTAAACATTCATCAAATTCACTGTGTACCTAAGTAAACATAGTTTTGATAGTCCCAGTTCTCTTTCAAAAAATTGAGTTACAAAAACAAAACTTTCTCAATGTTATCTCATTTCAAATTATGTGTTTACTTAACTTTGAATTATTTACAATTTATGGTTTATTTTCCTAAGCATTGCAATTAAAAAAAATCAAGAACGAAAAGATTGTAGTCCAATTGATGAGGTTCATGGTTGCTTATATCCATCTACTACAGTACAAATCCTTCTAGATATCGGACACAAAAAGCCAAACGATTAATCCCAGTGTTTACTTAACTTTGAATTATTTCCAATTTATTATTTATTTTCCTAAACATTTCAATTAAAAAAAATTAAGAACAAAAGGATTGCAGTCTAATTGATAAGGATGATGGTTGCTTATATCCATCGACCAAGGTACAAATCCCTCTAGATATCCGACATGGAAAATCAAGTGGTTAATGCAGTGTCGTGTCTTAAGTGATTTTGACGGTGTGGATACCCCTTAGTCATCACTGCTTAGCCAAAGAACTCAATAATTTAGATGTATGCTTATTCATACGCTGACATTCTATGCAATTTTGAAATGGTTAATGACATTCTTAGTCTAATTTATACACTTTAAAAGATTTACAAATTCGAGTGTTTGTATGGTAAAGACACTTGCATTTGAACAAGGATAATAGCGTCGATGTTATTGCCCTGCCATGAACGCAATTGTTTAGGATGAAGTAAAGCTAATGAGGTTTTGTAACTATGTGTGAAAGATGTGTATCAGATTTCAGGCATTATGTGGTTGGATGTGATCTAGATAATCATAATAAACATGATTGGACTAGGAAGCAAGTAATTATACCTAGTGAGGTGGCGAGGTGCAAGCATTTTCACTACGAGGAAGGTCAAACTAGAGGGTAGAGCCTTGAGAGATATTTGTCAAGTGTACAAGACTAGTTTAACGTAAAAATTCAAATTTAAGTATCTACAATTTAATATTAGTGCAAGCTATGTTTCTTTACAATAATTCAATTAACAAAGGTACAACAAAGACCCATTTTTTAAATATATATATAACAAAGACCCATTTTCAAATAGTGTATGGGTGTAGCCCAATAGATGTCACATAGTTATGGGACACTAGCGATTTGAGTGGGATAAGTGCTAAAGCTAAATATTACAAAGATATCATAAATCCCAATCTCAGTGTTCGTTATAACCTAATGAGGTTCTCAGCATCAACATAAAAATTATGATTATAAAATTAATAACTAATTCACATGAGCTACATAGCGATATTTTGGGAAAAAAGAATCTGCAAACAATAAAACTCAAATGAAATAAAAGATGAAGCTCATTTTCTCCTAATTTGCCCACTATATAATAATATAACACATGCTTATGTTAATATATGCAATCACAACTTGGTTCGTGAACTCTTAAATCAGGGTAACCAAATAAAGCGTGAAGTTTTTATTTTAAATCTAAACATTCATCAAATTCACTGTGTACCTAAGTAAACATAGTTTTGATAGTCCCAGTTCTCTTTCAAAAAATTGAGTTACAAAAACAAAACTTTCTCAATGTTATCTCATTTCAAATTATGTGTTTACTTAACTTTGAATTATTTACAATTTATGGTTTATTTTCCTAAGCATTGCAATTAAAAAAAATCAAGAACGAAAAGATTGTAGTCCAATTGATGAGGTTCATGGTTGCTTATATCCATCTACTACAGTACAAATCCTTCTAGATATCGGACACAAAAAGCCAAACGATTAATCCCAGTGTTTACTTAACTTTGAATTATTTCCAATTTATTATTTATTTTCCTAAACATTTCAATTAAAAAAAATTAAGAACAAAAGGATTGCAGTCTAATTGATAAGGATGATGGTTGCTTATATCCATCGACCAAGGTACAAATCCCTCTAGATATCCGACATGGAAAATCAAGTGGTTAATGCAGTGTCGTGTCTTAAGTGATTTTGACGGTGTGGATACCCCTTAGTCATCACTGCTTAGCCAAAGAACTCAATAATTTAGATGTATGCTTATTCATACGCTGACATTCTATGCAATTTTGAAATGGTTAATGACATTCTTAGTCTAATTTATACACTTTAAAAGATTTACAAATTCGAGTGTTTGTATGGTAAAGACACTTGCATTTGAACAAGGATAATAGCGTCGATGTTATTGCCCTGCCATGAACGCAATTGTTTAGGATGAAGTAAAGCTAATGAGGTTTTGTAACTATGTGTGAAAGATGTGTATCAGATTTCAGGCATTATGTGGTTGGATGTGATCTAGATAATCATAATAAACATGATTGGACTAGGAAGCAAGTAATTATACCTAGTGAGGTGGCGAGGTGCAAGCATTTTCACTACGAGGAAGGTCAAACTAGAGGGTAGAGCCTTGAGAGATATTTGTCAAGTGTACAAGACTAGTTTAACGTAAAAATTCAAATTTAAGTATCTACAATTTAATATTAGTGCAAGCTATGTTTCTTTACAATAATTCAATTAACAAAGGTACAACAAAGACCCATTTTTTAAATATATATATAACAAAGACCCATTTTCAAATAGTGTATGGGTGTAGCCCAATAGATGTCACATAGTTATGGGACACTAGCGATTTGAGTGGGATAAGTGCTAAAGCTAAATATTACAAAGATATCATAAATCCCAATCTCAGTGTTCGTTATAACCTAATGAGGTTCTCAGCATCAACATAAAAATTATGATTATAAAATTAATAACTAATTCACATGAGCTACATAGCGATATTTTGGGAAAAAAGAATCTGCAAACAATAAAACTCAAATGAAATAAAAGATGAAGCTCATTTTCTCCTAATTTGCCCACTATATAATAATATAACACATGCTTATGTTAATATATGCAATCACAACTTGGTTCGTGAACTCTTAAATCAGGGTAACCAAATAAAGCGTGAAGTTTTTATTTTAAATCTAAACATTCATCAAATTCACTGTGTACCTAAGTAAACATAGTTTTGATAGTCCCAGTTCTCTTTCAAAAAATTGAGTTACAAAAACAAAACTTTCTCAATGTTATCTCATTTCAAATTATGTGTTTACTTAACTTTGAATTATTTACAATTTATGGTTTATTTTCCTAAGCATTGCAATTAAAAAAAATCAAGAACGAAAAGATTGTAGTCCAATTGATGAGGTTCATGGTTGCTTATATCCATCTACTACAGTACAAATCCTTCTAGATATCGGACACAAAAAGCCAAACGATTAATCCCAGTGTTTACTTAACTTTGAATTATTTCCAATTTATTATTTATTTTCCTAAACATTTCAATTAAAAAAAATTAAGAACAAAAGGATTGCAGTCTAATTGATAAGGATGATGGTTGCTTATATCCATCGACCAAGGTACAAATCCCTCTAGATATCCGACATGGAAAATCAAGTGGTTAATGCAGTGTCGTGTCTTAAGTGATTTTGACGGTGTGGATACCCCTTAGTCATCACTGCTTAGCCAAAGAACTCAATAATTTAGATGTATGCTTATTCATACGCTGACATTCTATGCAATTCAATATTACTTCTAATACTTAAGCATTCAATTTAAAAAGAAAAAAAATTAAAGAATGAATAAACATTTCGATTAAAAACTCTGATCAACAGCTTTGCTTCGCTAGAAGGAGGGCTTGAACCTCCGACCTTGTGGTTAACAGCCACACGCTCTAACCAACTGAGCTATTCCAGCTATGTGCGATTCAATGAATTTTATATTTAAGAAAACAAAACTAAAATGTCGGCAAATATTTCGTTGCGGGGATTTGAAACCGGGTCGTATGAGTGAAAACCAGATATAAGTTTGTTACCTGAAGCACAAAATTAATCAGTTGCTGGAGTTGAAAAGGCGTAGGATCAAGATATATATATATTTTTTGATTGATTGAAACATAGGTTGAGAACACACCCATTGCTGGAGTTTGCAAGGTGTTTATAACCATTGCAGACGGGAAAATATGGACATTATTATAATAAGACCGTCAGCAATGACGGGTGAAAACAACAGTCCTCCACTCGGAACAAAAATCAGGGAGTGGAAATCCAAATTTGTGAAGGATGTTGATGATGAAAAATATGAGAAGATGTTTGAAACACTTGTCTAACTGCATCTATTATATTGATGAAGTGTTAAGCAACATCTTGGTGATGCTCTCATACAACCTTATTAAGGAGTATTACACATTGTTCACTTGGCACAGTAATTGGTGCATGTAGATTCTTTTGCAGTGCAAATGTTACAAGTGAAGTATTTGTTATAAGATATTGTTCGTTTAAGGAAGAAGTTAGAACCGAATTACACAAGATATGTTGACCACGTGTTTTTGAATGTTCAACACACATGATCCATATGTGGATTGCAATATAAAATGAAGTGTTGTATGAAGGTGGTAGAACCTTTAAGCTCGATTTGGTTTATGTTTTAATCAAGAAGGTTTTTGTGTTGTGTTTTTCACTCGAAAGGATTTTCCTAGGTGAAAATTTTGTGTTTGTGTGTGTTTGTCATCATCTTTGTCTGTCAAAGATTCGCATTAGCAAAACTCTCTTCAGTATTTGTTTATTGCATCAGAGTCTATTCCCATCATCTTGTATTAGAGCTTGGTTGTAAGCTTTGTAAAAGTTAGAAGAGCTTGGAATAATAGGTTTTTTTGTAGTGAGTTTTATATGAGTTCCTTGTGCAAAGATGACTAGAAGCACTAAATTGGAAATTGAAGATATCAATGCTCAGAACCTTGAATTGTGGAACCTCAAGCCAAATATCTCTTGGTAAATAGAGATAAGAGGATTGCCATCGAAGACATTGAACCCACTAGAATGAAACCAAAAGAGTGGGAGAAAGTCAATAGGAAATTGTGAAGCTCTAATGTCTATCGAATTCAATTTTATTGAATGTATTGGTTGAAAAGACTACAAAGATTTTGTCAGATAGGTTGGGCATGTTATGCTAGGCCAAGCTGTTGGTACAAACAATTTTTTCCTACAAAATAAGTTGTACTCCTTGCAAATGAATGATGGTGACTCAGTGGTAGAACACCTAAAAACATTTAACACCGTGGTAAGTTAGTTGACATCCGTGGATGTGAAGTTGGATGATAAGGAAAGGCATATCACGTTGTTATGTTATTTAATAGGTTCATAAGATAACTTGGTGATGGCTATCACTAGTACTACATCAAAGTTGTAGTTAGAATATGTATTGGCATCTATGTTATCAGAGGAGATGAGGCACAAGTATGTGCAAATTTAACAAACTAACAATACCTTGATTGTGCAAGGCCGCTCACAAGAGCAAGGCAAGTATATGCTAGGGAGAAGCACTTTAAGTCTTAAGGGAATGTCAAAAACTCTAGAGAGATCCTTAAAGAAATGTTGGAACTACGATAAGATAAGGCATTGTAAGAAGTATTATAGAGCGATGAAGGTAGAAAATGGAAAACCACATGATATTGTGAAATCCTTAATTAAATAGGTCTCTAGTGATGGATATGGAGATGAATATCTTAAAGAATCAAGCACACACATGCATTGACACATGGTTGATTGACTTTAGAGCTTCCTATCATATGACTCATGCGAAGTAGTGGCTTAGCAAATATGAAGAATATGATGGCGGTGATATCTTTCTCAGAGACAACTCAACCTCTTATATTATGGGAATGAGGAGAGTTAAGTTGAGATATAGATCTAGGATGATCAAGACTATCCCAAGTATTTTGCACATTTCTGACCTTGCGAGGAATTTGATCAATGTGAATAAGATGAATGATGCCAGTGTCCAAGTCTCATTCAACAAAGACAAGTGCAACATGGTGCATAGAGTGGTGTGTGCATATGTACTTTATTTAGACTTGATGCCACTGCAGTAAGTAGTGCACGTAAAAAATCTATAGTTCTTGAGCCCAAGTTTGAAGCATGAATGTGTGCATTGATTTCAACTAAGGAAACAATCCTATGAGATCAGAAGCTAGACATTATTGCCAAAAACAAATATGTGCATGTTGTAGACTAAGGATATGACAAAATGGATGTTTAATTTTCCCTTGGTGTTATGTTGTGGATCCTATTTTCATATTACAATATATTTTCAAATACTGTACATTTAAAATGTACTATACACTCTTTAAAATTTATAGGAGGTGTAGGATTTTGAAGGCCTTCAAATTCTTCACATATCACATTGAATATTTGTCACATGTCATCTTGTTCTATGGAAGTAGTAGCAAATCCATCTTCTATTGTATTTTTAGATTCAAACTCTTGATCATGCTCTTGAATCTCAACCAATTGAACTGATGTGATGTTGTTTTCAAATTCCTCTTCCATGCCTTGATCAAACTCTTCATGAGTAGCTGTAACCTCATCAAGATCTTATTTTTATTTACTCAAGAAGATTGACTTGTGCTTGTCTTCACCAAAGGGAGTCCCTATAGTGAAATCTTCATCATAGACACTTGAGTCATCTTCTTGATCAACTACAAATTTAACTTGATCTTCTTTGCTTATCTCCTAGAAGATGGGTTCTCCTTCAAGAAGGGATGAGGTGGGAGGGTGGTGAACAAGTTCATGGGTTGGAGAGGGAGTATGAGGTGTGATGGATAACTCATGGATCGGCTTAGGAATGGAGCCTTATTGAATGAACTGATGGGGAGATGAAAAGTTAGATTGATCAATGAAAGAGACATGTTCTTCAAAAAGAGTTTTACTTTCTTCATAGCCTTCTTGAGGCTCTTCAACAACTATAAGCTCATCCTCAAGCTCTTAGTTTTCCCACCTCTCTAATCTATCTACCCACCATTGAATATAACATCTCATTTCAGGCAAATCATCATTGATGACATAGTTGGCTTCCTCTTCAACTAACCTCCACTTATTCATAAAGAATTGAATAGACTTCCTCAAATTTTCTATGAGATGAATAGGTATCACACCACCTTCCTTATCCCATTTTCTCATTAATTTTTATGAGTTTAACACATTTGGCATGAGTGCCAACAAGGATTTGGCTTGAGGTGGAATTGAAGTAGGAGGAGAAGAGGATTAGGGGTTTTGGTGAGCTCGTAATTGGTGAGTTAGTTGCCTAACTTGAGCTTGCAAGGCCTTATATATTACTTCCCAATATTTTGATTCCTAATCAATGGTATTATCTGATTCCTCATGACAAGGCTGATAGGAATCAGGTTGACATTGATATGGATCATAGGGATGATAGGGAGACACTTCTTGATAGCCTCCCTTATAGACTTCTTTATAGGGCTTCTCAACAACATCATGGTCATATGAAGGGGAAGTAGGATGACCATATGATTGCCATGATTCATTGGGATGATAACAATCTTGATAGGGTTGTTGAGATACATAATTGGGGCCATGACAAGGCTGATAGGGAGGTGCGTAGTAGAAGCTTTTATCATATCCAACTATGCCAACTTCATTAATTAAATGAGGACACAAGATATGATAAAAAAAATCATAATAAGTACCTAGGCTTTTATAACCAGATGATTGCATTCGGAGTTGCCATTGGTGTTTGTTGAATACTTTTAAAAGTGGATAGGTAGAAGAACACATCAAAAATTCTTCCACTCTCTTGGACCTTAGTCCCACAGGGCATGCTAGAACTGTTATAGCTCAAAATTGCACCCTATGAGAGTGTGATTCAAGCCCTCTTAACTTGAGCTATGCAATGGGATTACCTCTATTTTTGTGGGTTGTCTCTAGTAGGGGTAAACCTCTAGATTGAAGGGCTAACTCCCTTGGTTTATCTATTTAAGCTCATCACCTAAAATACTAGCTCATTTGGATGAAAAAAGAGAGAAAGAACATAAAGTAAATATATCCTAACAAGGTGATGCACAATTTGTAACCTGACCACTACCAACCAATTACAATGATACTTCAATCAAAAGTCTAACCTGCACATGAGACTACTCCACAACTGCCCTTGCATTGGTATTTCTCATGGAGGTTTATGAATCTAACTTAAGCTAGGAGTACTAAACACAAGGTTATGTCACTAAAACTCATGAAATACTTCATTAGAACACTTCAAGAGACCCACAACAAAATTTCAAAGCTGAGTATGAATGCAAACAAGGACAACATGCTAAGGAAGAGAATCTATCACTTACAAATGATTTAAGATTCTCCATTATTTTTATGGAGTGTTCTCGAGTACTAGATGAATGATATATCATTGCATTTGATGGATACAAAATGAATATTCATCCATATAAAAAAGAATTAGTGAAAATGATATTATTATGTTGGATTATTAGTAGAATGGTTATTTGAATTTAGTTTGGCTCTCTTATCAGGATAACACATGCACATCTTAACATTTATTTTTTCAATATTTATAGAGTAGGTGTCCTATTAGGTTTTAGATTTCGCATCATAATATATTGGTAATTATTTTGCCTCATAGCCTCTTGTAAATTGGTGAATATTTACACTAATTTTAGTTTATGTAAAATAAACATAAATATTTACATAAATCAATAAATATAAGCATATACAACAATACAATATATAAATTGGATTTATTTTAATACAAAAATGAGGAACATAGTTCAATTATAGTGTAACATTGATAAATGTATTATAATGAAGAGTAAACCAAGATCAACTTCGATAATGATCTATAAGCAAGATCAACTAGTTAACAAACACATTGAAACAACTCATGGAGAAGGTAAACCAGATCATTCCTTATTGCTTAGAGGCTACAACTGAGCGATGCTTTGCCATAATCAGGTAGAGGATACAATCTTAGCTAAAAGTGGCTCAATATATAGAGAATGTGAGAGAAAAGAGAAGAAGGGTGTAGGAGAGAGAAGGCATACAAGTGTCATCTGAGTTAAAACAAGAAGGGGAGTTATGGAATTGCCTCAACAGGTCATAGAAGCCATGTGTATCTCCTATGAAGATGCTCTAACTCTCCAAGTGGCGTGGAAGTTGGAAAGCTTATTTGACACCTTGACTAGCTTCTTGAAACTTCTCTTCTTCTTGACATGTTGAAGGACAAGTGACCTTCTTGATGGTCAGATCAATTTCTTCTACCTCTTTGATATGATATTAACACCTCTCAACTGACCCTAACAAGTTCTATTTGACACATCACCTCTTTCTCATGTAAGGTGTCTAGAGGGCTCTTCATCTCCTTAAGCCTATTTTGCACACAAGTGTCAAAAATTGGTTTGAGTTACTTTAGCTCACATAAAATTCATGGGTGGCCTATTTATATCATATTGGACATAAAAAAATCCATTTTGAGGCCTCAAACTAGCCCCAACAAGTCATTCTCTACCAAAATCCTCAATTAGGCCTCATTCTTTATAACCCCAAAATGATGCAAACCTCCTTGTGTGGAACAAAGTACATAAAGTGTTTGGAATCTAAAGGCATATTCTAGTACTCTCATAACTAGGCCTCAATCAGGGCTCCCTACCAAGAGAGTGAAAAATGCATCTAAAACCTCAACACACACGAAAAACCCCCCAAAAGTGTGTTATTTAGTTATAAAACATCCTCCACTACCTCCATGGAATATTTGAAGCTCTAACTCACTGTATGAACCTGTAAAATAGCAAAAAAAGTCATTATAGCCTTATTCCATATGGTTCTGTATAGTACCACACCATACAATGGAATGTGATGATGATCATGAGAGTTATGAATATGTTCTGAGTCATTTAGAAGTCCATATCATCCATTTAGAGGTATAGAATTGCATTTCTCTCTCATCAGGTTGTTTTAGCTCTCCTAGGCAACCTAAAAGTAGTTCAAACTCTTAACGATAGTTCATAAACATTAGGGCATGAAACCACCAAAAAATTAAAAAAATTGGAAGTGCACTAAGGTATTTAACATCCCCTAGAAGATCAAGGTCCCATGCAACATGTGTGACATACCAATCAATGCAAGATATCCTATCGACTGGAAACAAGCATTCTGAGAGGTTTGAGAATAATTTGGGGTCTGTAGGTGCTTGTATAAGTTTGATTTGACCTCAAATGACCTTCTTGAGGTATATTACATTCCTATTGACTTGTTCTAATGGTTCTATAGTCAAAATACATCACCAAACTTATGCTACATGTCAATGTCCAGGCCTAGGGTTCTTGAACCAAAACACTTACCATACCCTAACTGCCTGTATTATCACATTTCCTCACACTTTTATATGTTTGAGCATCATGAAAGGTTTTTATAGGTTTCTTACATTCCCCTCAGTGTCTCCAAGTTCATCTCATCCCATTCTACTTGATTAACCATCTCTCAAGGCCTGATTGCCCAGACAAAGTCTATATATACAGTTTGGACTATATTTGACTGAGTTTACTTTTTGAGTATGATATTATCATGAGATGTATGTGTATGTATTTTAACATATCCTTAAGGTTCTCATCTACCACCCTAACTCCACTATATTGTCCATTTATCAACTATATGCCCATATGGGCCTAAGTACACAACTAGGATTGTGTAGGGTTGAACAAAAGTCATATTGTGTTTGCTTGTTTTTCTCTTTGATGGGTCTGAGGGCTCATGGAAAAATGTTAAACAATGTTAATCACATCCAAACACTTAAGTTTTTCACTCTCTCTCAGACCTTATAAATTCCCTAAACTCTTTCATACAAGCAACTGCTTTCTTAACTAGGTAGGTAGACTTATGTGTATATTAAGGACTGTGTGACCCCTGTCTTTATACTCCCCTATTTGGTTTCAATCACTTGAGAATACTGATATTTTTATATATTTCAAACACTTATACAAACCTTTGTCTCAAGTTTTTAAAACCTTGGTCATCCAAACAAACCTACAAGAGACTACCTATATAGACTGATATAGACTGTGTGCATTCATTTGAGGTTGGTTTGTCAATATTGAAGTTTGAAGAACCCTATTGAAGCATTCAAGCCTCAACTCAGTCATGTTATTGATGTTATTTAGTATCTCATCAGAAACCTGGTAACTCATTACTCTACCACAATCAATGTCTAAAGAATAAAATCCTCAACAGGTGGTTGTAGGTGCTTTTTGAGGTAGTTTGATTGTGTTATGACTTCTTAGACCTTCAATACCAGTATTCAATCTTTATCTATAGCTTATTCATATTGCATGATTTTCTCAAAACACTCATCAAATCCTTGAATCATTAAACCTTACCATTATTCACTTGTCCAAGGCAAATCTTGCTCAACTAGATGTTGGTGCCAACTTAAACAGTTGATTGTGTTTATGGCCTTTTAAGTTTTCACTCTTAAAATCCCCAAATATTATTTATGATATTTATAATATATATATATATATATATATATATATAATGATTTTGATTCCATTAAACACTTTTCAATGTTTTTAACTTCAACCCTTACCCACATCACTGTCAACACATAGAATCTTATAGGTGACTCTTATTGGAAGGTCTAACTCTGTATGTCTTGAATTATCCTTATTCAAGTTTATATGGTAATATAAAACCATTGATTTTTATTAAGAGTCATTGTAACTATATTTACAAGTTAAAATCATTCTCAAAGTATCCTCAAAACCTCTATGCTCATTGTCTCAAAGCACACAGTCTGTAGGTGCATATTAGCAACAGTTAGCTTGTCATCACCTAGATTTAAGACACTTGGACCCTTCAAGATATTAAAATCCTTTCTAAATGGACCACCAACTTGTTTTCATGCTTATAAAACATTTATTATCACTAAAAACATGAAATTACATGGGGTTGCATACCTATAGGTGGTAAGTGACTATCTGCAATCTTGAGATTTAGGAGTTAAAAAAGTGCAAAAATATAACTAATAAGACTAGAAGACTATCACTACCATTGGATCAACACACTTATCATGATTAAAAAAACTACCAATCCTTTGAAACACATACAAACTCATCAAAACACCTTTTATGCAAACACACAGAATACACAGTCTATAAATGTGAATCTCAACTATGACTATCTCTTCAAACTTGTATAAAATACTTGAATGATCAAGAAGCCATAGATGGATTGAGGAAGTATTGGAAGATCATGAAAAACCATTCAAGTGTATCCGACTACCTGGAGAATCTTTTCAACATAGAAAACTAATAGTCACTTGTAAACTGCTCACAAGAGACCACTTTGCTTGCCAAAGGGCCATCCAAACATGCCACCATGATGAATGAATGTATGGGAGTCATCTAAATACATATCAAAACTCAAATCAACTAGTTTTAAGTAGCCATGGATTCAAAATTTACACTGGAGTTGCTCCAAACTCAATCTATGGGGTTTTGAGCTCTCAAAAAGTAATTTGGGCTCTTAGTGATTGTTCATAAATTTAATAGCACAAATCCAATGAAAAATTATTTAAATTTGAATCTTATAAGGATAACAAATTTTGTCCAAAATTTTATCCCCCAAATCTACCTGTACATCTTGTACCATCTGCTCAAAGTTGAACTTCACTAGCTTGTGAAAGGGACGATGGAAGGGAGATGTAGTTTTCTACAACTAGGGAGCTCCAAAATTATTCCCAAGATTTTTCCTAACCTTTATAAGTCTAAAGGTTGTTATGAATCTACTTTCTCTTGAAAGTGACTTTGAGAGTCCATACAACTTCCTCTAACTCATCAAACTAGCATTGAAATCCAAGAATATGACTTTTTATTATTTATATGATAGGTGTGAAAGCTAAGTAACTGATCTAGGCTCATTTTAATGTGTATGATATGTATTTTATCTTTGAGAAAACTATGACACACCTTTTTGGGATATAAATAACCGGAAGCACACAATTGATTACCAAATACAAGCAACTTAATATGCGGAAATTAACCAGAATCAACAAGTAACTAGAATTCAGAAATGACACAAGATATGAGAGACAATAAACAACTTGTATTAATACTCATACAGAAAAGAATACAATAAAGAAGATGCCACTTCTTCTCCACCACCTCTTCAGAGGCTTCCCACACCTCAAGTGAACAGTAATTCTCTCCTCAAAGCTCTCTCTCTTAGGTCCCAACACCCAACTCAAACACTGAGTTGGTGTTCACCTTATACCTATGTTCCACGCACTCCACAAGTGCTCCATGCACTCCACAAGTACTCAACGTACTTCAAGTAGATCTCCCCTGAACTTGCAACAACCTGCACCTCAATAGACCTTACTTATGGAAGGATCTTCCTTGCCTTCCTCTTTGCTCTATCTGAGTACACACCTGTACTCCAAGTAGATCTCTCCTGATTCTGCTCCCTGTTGTGTTGTTTTCCTCTCTGATCTTGCACACCTGCAAATCAAACTGGTTCTGCACACCTGTGAACCTTGACCTTGCACACACATACACCTGCAGATCAATAATCTTACTTACCATGTAGATCTCCTAAAGTATCCATGCTCACCTGATGACCAAGATCATACACTCCTGAATAACCCTATTGATTCTCCAATCCATCACCCACACTTGGTACTGTGGCACTAGGAGGAACACACTTGCTCACCTCACACACAAAAGAAGCAAACTTTGCTCAACTCAACTAGAACAACTTACAATACAATCCATGAGTCTATTATATAGATCTCATCCAAACAATAATTAGACACCTAATTACAATAATTAGATCCATAGCTCTCAGTCTAAAACTGGCTCTTGACATGCAAACACTTGGTTCATTAGCTAACTGCCTGTAATATACTCAATCCGAACCACACAGGTGACCGACGCCGGTCCCTGTCTCCCTGGGGGGTGCCGACGCCGGTCGACTTCTGACCGACGTCGGTTGCCTTCTGGTCTAATCTTGTCGACGTTGGTTGGCTTGACCGACGCCGGCATCTGTGATGCTCTGCAACCCTTCTGCAACCTCCTCCGTGTCTGCATCAATGAAGCTTTTAGCTCCAAAACCTAACACACCTAAAGGTAACAAAAAATCCACTTTTTATGCATATTTAACACCTTCAAGTTAGCCAATAGGCCTCGTACATTCCAAAACTTTTTGAAACATTGTGGTAAAACATTTAGAGCATAAAATTACACTAATCAACCCCTAATCACCTATGACACAACTTGATCATGACTTATTTCCTCATGACACCCCTAGATCACTATATGACAACAACATGATCTTACCTTAACTTCTCCAAACTAACTATAAACAATGATAACAAGGTTAAATGAAGACTTATAGGGGCCTTATAAGACATGGCAATACCATTATAATAACACATGAAAGTTTTCAATATACAGTGGGTGACAAATTTGACTTGGGGTCAAATTTGGTCAACAATAGGAACCCTGGTGTGTGTAATGGTCATATAATACCCAAAATTTCACAAGCAGTGGGAGTACTTAGTGTAGATTAGGATTGTGAAACAAGTTAGTTCATGCGTTTAAGACATAGAACAAAGGGAAAAACATAAATAACTAGCATTCTAGGCCTACTCCCTTGAGGGGCGAGGATCAATGGAGTCAAGAAAATTAAACAAGAAAACATGGACGATGCCTTCCCCAAATGACCCTCTTCCAAGATCAATCCATTAATTGTGTTTGTGCCTGGATTTGGTGCTCCAAGTCTTTGTCAATGTGGTAGCACAAGCACCTCCATATATCTCTCCTTGCACCAATGGATTTGGCTCTTGCTTTGATCAATTTGGATGGATGAGTGAAGCTCTCTAGAGATATTTTTACATAATTTTTATACACCAAAATGAGCTTAATCGTTATGGTCATGGCCCATGTATTTATAGTTTTCCAAATTGAAGAAAATGATTTGTGGCCCTTTATGTCAAGATCAAGATGGAGGGCCACAAATCCATTAAACTTTGGAGGGACAAACATTTAATGTTTTTGAAAAAATAGAGCATTAATGAGGCGTGGGTAGCCTTAATCCTGATATTTATCTCCATTAATGCATGTGGATGACACCCCTATGATGATGTCATGTATGATGTCATGGTCAAAATATTTTAACTTATGAATTTATAATAAATAGATATTAATTAAGTTTCCATGGAATTTTTATTTAATCTCTTAATTTGATTTGATTTGCTTAATGATTTACTTAGTCTTTCTACAATTCTTTGGAAATTGGTCTCTTGTTTAATCAGAATGGTAAAAAATGTTATTTTTCTTAGTCACAATTTGACTGGAGTTGAATTAGAGGAAGGTGATTATTGCGTACAGGGTAATAGCCTAATTAGGGAAGCATGGACGTGAATCGGCACATGCACATGACGTGTGCAGATGAATTAGAAGATTTTAATGGCCTAGAACGTCATTTTTCTTAGTCATAAATTGACTCAAAATGAATTCGGATAAGATAATGATTCTATAAAATGCATTGATCCAATCAAGGATACATAGATGTGAATCAACACATGCACATGACATGTGTGGATAAATTAGAGTGTTTCAGTAATTTTGGTCAAGTTTGTGCATTATTGCATAAAATCATTCAGACTTGCAATTTCAGCATGATAGTGATAGGAATTGGATGTCTAAAATTTGCCCATATTTGAAAAGGTTTGGAAATACATTTAATCAAATAAATGGCTTTTCAAAGAATAAAAAGGTAATTAAAATGATCGTAATTAGAAGAAATAAATTTGTTCTTACTTTCTATTAAATTCTTCATGAATTGTAGAAAAAATGGGGTTACGAAAATTCCCCAAATAGATTTTGGGTGGCCCATGATGCCCCATTGAGGGGAGGATGACAAAATTTAATTTTTATGGGTTGGCCCTCGATCATAAGAAAGGAATAATTTAGCAAAATAGGCCAAAAAATGGAAAAAATATAAGAAAATGGCTCGAAAATGGATGAATGAGACTAAAAAGAGCCTCCTATGAAGAACCAAAGTAACAATAAGTCCAAGGGGGAGATTGGACCAAAATATGGAGATGTATGCATATTTGTTTTCCATAATTTTTCCATCTTCCATGTTTACCATTTGCAATTGTTCTTGTTGTGATATGATAATGTATGACTAGGTGCTCGAGATTACTGTAGGAGATGCATGCCCTAAATCAATATAGAAATAACAATATATATTGGGTAAATGAATAGATAACATGACTTGATGTGTATGCCAGAAGATGCACATCCCATAGTATTCAAAAGAATCATGTTTGTGTGCAATGTTTGGCTCATGATTGGATGATAATATCATAGTTAGGTAACATATATGCAAGATGGGGCTTTCAAAGATGTATGTTTGGTGCCACATTGTTTGTAATACTGGAGTAGTTGGTGTTTAATGTCATAAAATAAATTATGCATCATAAGTATGAACAACTTATAATAACATTGGATTTAAAATTACAAATGGACTGGCTCAAACGTGAATATTTATGTCTCAAAATCATGATATAAATACCAAAACCTAAGTGCAAAACAATAATGTTTGAACAAAAAACAAAATACAAAAAATAAAGAACCAAAATTAAATAAAAAAGTAACCAACTTAAGAACAAGATATGAATGATTAGAACTTAAGTGGAAATAAAAATATACAAAACACAAACAAGTAATAAAATAATCTAAATACAAAAGTAAATAAATTAAGCCTGAGTTAAGGCAAGACTCAATCAATTTTCAAAATATATTCATACACGACACTCAAAATAAACAAGTGAATAAACCAATAAACAAAACACGGATAACACAATGCAATGAAGATACAAAGACTCAATGTAAGCAATCAACAATTATGCACATGTAATGAATAAGGTGTTACACTTGGATCATGAACAGGTTTACCGAAGCAGGGGGAATGGAAGAATTAGAAAGGGGTGGTCGAGCTGACCTCAAGTGCTCTTGGAAAATGGGCACTACCTACATAGTCCAAAGGGACCTCAGGTTGATGTAGTTCTCTTGGGAATCGATATAGAATAAATGTGATGTTAAGTAGAAAAGCAATGATTAAGAGAGGAAAAAATGGGAATGGGATTATAAAATGGCAAGAGCGTATATGTCCAAAATTACTTGCAAAATGGTAAGAACATAAAGGCACAAGGCGCAATAACATGAAAACAAGAGCGGTCGAGCTAAACCGAGATGCCCCATGCATCCAAGCACTACCTACATAGTCTGTGTGGACCTCTTGCTAATGTAGTTCTCCCAAAAATGGGAGTGGAATGAAAGAATGATAATGATGAACAAAATAAAGGCAAATCCCACCGAAAAGATAACATGGCTTTATAACTCTCATGGATATTTTAAGCCCACCTTCGCTAACTAGGAATGTTTTGGGTATTTTATCTAGTATTTTTCTAATGTTTTTGGGTTTTTTGAAATAAAGAAAGCAACGTAATATGTTCAAATGTACAACAAACTATCTAGAAAAGGACCTTGGTCCTTCGATAGAGGCTCAAATAATAGCTAAACTAACTTAATTAGTGGTTCCGCTACTAACCAACAATAGAATTTGAGGCCAAAGGAAATACCATGCAATAACAAATAGGAATGAAACAACACACAATGGGGAAGTAACAAGGCATAAACAATCTAAGTAACAATATAGAAATGGTCTAGGTGGTATAGTAATGAGAATGATCTAGGTAACAATATGCAATGGGTGCCCCCAAATCAAGGGCTCTCATTGACAATGGAATAGAATAAAAGTCAAGCATGGAAACACTTGAGGTGCAATATGATCATGGGTTCCTTGAGTTCTTGTCCATCTAGAGTAGCTAGTTTGTATTCCCTAGAGCCATAATTTGTAATGACCCTAAATGGATCCAACCAATTGGATTCAAATTTGCCTTTCCTTTTATGCTCGGCATTGGTGTTTTTTATGATTTTCTTTTAGGACTAAGTCACCAACATCAAATTATCTAGGGAGAATGTGTTTGTTATAGCTATGACATAGTTGTTCTGATAAGCTTGCAAATGATCTAGGGTAACCCAACATTTTTCATCCATAAGCTCTAACTCTTATACTATAGAAACTATGTAGACTTCATCATCAATAATGTCCTGTAGTGAGTCGCATAATGATGGTAACTCAATCTTGATGGGAATAATGACCTATGAACCAAATACTAAAGAGTATGGTGTAGCTCACATAGGGGTTTGGTGACTAGTTTGATAAGCCCATAGGGTGGGGAATAGTTGCAAGTGCCAATCATTATCAATGTCATTGATAATATTCTTAAGGATTTCAATAGTGATCTTGTTAGATGCCTCAGCTTGACTATTGCCTTATGGGTTAAATGGTGTGGAATGTTTATGGTTGATCTTGAATTGGGTACGGATGGATTTGACATCCTTGCTCTTGAAAGAACCACCATTATTATAGATGATTTTCGAGGGAATGTCATAGTGGTGTATAATATGAAAGTAAATGAACTTGGCTCTCTGCTTGTTGATGATATAAGTTAGGGGTATGGCCTCTATCCACATAGTGAAATACTCCATAATACTGAAGATGTGCTTATAGCCATCAAAGGAAGTAGGGGTTATTTTCTCTACAAGATCAAGTCCCCAAGTTGAAAATGACCATGGCATAGTAATTAGCTAGAGCGGTAGTGAAGGTACATGTATCAAATGGTTATGGTTCTGACAAGCAACACACTTATTAATGTAGTTACAGGCATTTTTCTCCATTTTGGGCTAATAATATCCTATTTAGAGGAGTTGCTTAGCCAAGACCATGTTGTTGGTGTAGAACCCACAAATTTTTTCATGGACCTCTTTAAGCACCAACATAGATTCTTCTGAAGATAAAAAATGATTCAATTTTAAATCATAACCTCTATGATAGAACGTGTTTCCTAATATGGTATAACAAGATGCTCAATGAAGGAATAATTTTGTTTGGTTCTTTGAAATCTTCAATGGAAGGGTATGATCTTGGAGATAAGTATACAGGTCTTGGTGCCAAGAGGGATTGGGACCAATAATATTACATACTCTCTTTGAATTTGATGGTACATGAACTGGCTATAAAAGATTCTCAATGAGGAACTAATACTCTTTGTCATCACTGACAACTTGTATCATGGTCCCAATGGTAGCTATGGTATTTGTCGTGTTGTTATTGGCTTGTAGTATTTGCTTGAACGAAAGAAACTATAAGTGTTGTTTAAGATTGTCTAGTATATACTTGTAAGATATAAGCTTCTAGTCTGTTATTTGGTATTGGTCTAAGGCTTGACTGATGATTAGTTGAGAATCTCCATATACCATCAATTATTTGATATCCCACTATATTGCAAGACAAAGTCCTACAACAAGGGCTTCATATTCATCCATGTTGTTGATACAATGGAAGCCTATGTGAAATGCCTTGGGATTAAGACCCCTTTTTGATGTGACCAATAAAATTATGGCTCCAAATCCACTATTTGGACTCACTAATCACCTCATCCAGGGTCACATTTGATTCATCTGGAAAATCAAATGAAATAGGCTTGGTGTCGATCAAAGGAGCTTCAGGGATTTGATCTACTAGGACTTTCCCTTTGATGGCCTTCTGATTCTAGTATTCCACATCAAATTCACTCAACGAC
This sequence comes from Torreya grandis, assembly GCA_037957365.1. Classification (NCBI taxonomy): domain Eukaryota; kingdom Viridiplantae; phylum Streptophyta; class Pinopsida; order Cupressales; family Taxaceae; genus Torreya; species Torreya grandis. Next base: position 3,376,557 of record JARHVA010000068.1, on the reverse strand, counting down.
ATAATCCATTTGGCCATGCATGTTCTGTTGATGAAATGTACAAAAGAAATGGTTTACTTAGTGTAGGCAGAGTCAATACCAGAAGATTATCCAAGTAGGTCTTTAATTTTATAAATGTTTGTTCACAATCTGTATCCCTTAAAATGTGACACCTTTCTTCAAAAGGTGTGTAAAAGGATGACACTTATCAGCCAACTATGATATGAAACAATGTATAGACTAATTTTTACCCTGCAAGTTGTGGAGCTATTTCAAATTGGATGGAGAAGGCATTTCAAAAATAGCCTTGACCTTAGCCAATCCACCTCAATACCTCTTTGTGACATAATGAACGCTAGTAATTTGCATGAGATGCTAAAGATACACTTTTTAGGATTGAGATGCACTTTGTATTTATGAAGCCTCTCAAATATTCTCTATAGAATCTTGGGGTGGCTTAAACATGTTCTAGATTTAACTAAGATATCATCAGCATAGTCTTCAATTATGTCATGCATCATGTCATGGAAGGTGATAATCATGGCACACTGATAGGTTGCACCTACAGTCTTCAAGCCAAAGGCCATGATTTGATAAAAAAGTGTTCCCCATGGAGTGGTAAACATGGTCTTGTGATGGTCCTCTTGTGAAATCTTAATATGGTTATACTTTGAAAATCCATCTATGAGTGATAACATTTCATAGCCTGCTATTGAATCAACTATCATGTCAATGTTAGGTAGAGGGAAATCATCTTTAGGGCATGCTTTGCTAATTTATTTGAAATCTGTACATAGGCGAATGCCCTGTGGATTCTTGATAACTAGGATGATATTAGAAATTAACTTGGAAAAATCAAGTGGTTGAATGAAACTTGCATCCAATAACTTCTCTAACTCATTTTTTACTAGGATAACCATGCATGGATGTATTTTCCATAGTTTTTGTTTGACTGGTTTGGCATCTAGATAGATAATCAAGTGATGTATGACCAATGAAGGGTCAATACTAGGAATATCTAAGTAAGACTATGCAAATATATCAATGAAGTCTTTTAGAATGGTAACAATGAATTCACACTCCTTGTGAGTGAGGGATGCATCTAGATAAATAATCTTGGGATCATCATATGTACTAATGTTGACCTACATAGTAAATTTGACTAGCAATATTAAGCCATCCTCAAGAATAGTAGGCAAGGAGTAGAATGGATTCTCTTTATCTACCTATTGATCATAATCTTCTACAGGAGGAATATAAATAAGCTATGCTAGGCAATGGCCAGTTGGCAAATGCTTCAGGAAAATATTGAGTAAGGTGCTAAAAAACATGATGTTTTTCAGAATTGATATTAAAACCAATGATAATGCTTGGACTAGGTGGACACTATACTTCCTAAGGTGAGAGGTGAAATTCCCCATCCAAGAATGCCTGTAACAATTTTCACTCATGGACTTGTCTTTATATTTACTATTTCCCTAACATGACACCTTAAAGAGGTTTTCACCTGAGGATCTCGATGTTTTACTTTTATCATGTTAAATGAAGCTTACTTTCTCTCTAAAATAGGCATTAAGGTCCAAATAGAAGTCAAAGCCTTGTTTATGATCAACAAATGGTAATCCATCTTGAAGTCCCATGAACTTGAAAATAGATTCCTCATTCTAAAAGTCATTGAGTGGTATGATAAAATATTGTTGGTCCTAATTGACTAGGTTAGGATGATGAAGGGTAAGTGGATAATGGGATATAATGGTCATGATGGCAATGGAATCAAATAAATTGGTATCTACTAGATCATTATAGGCACTATAATGGGGTGCTACTTCACTGTTGGGAGTTTCATTATCAGTTGATGAAGTAGAATCACACTCAAAATTAATGGGGTCACCTATAAGCCGTGTAAATTCAAGACATCAATTCCCCATAGGTTTAACAACTGAAATAGGTCCAATAATTCCTTGTGAATTTGGTCCCAATCCTCTTCTTATATAGTTCAGGCTATCCATGATTTTATTTAGTATAGGGTACTTGGAACTCTAAAAATAATTAGAAAAGACATCACCATATAACCAATCTTCCTTGGTGTTGGTGGCTCGATATCGATTGGGTGATGAATTAGGTACAAATATGAGTGGCTCTTGAAAATAGAACTTATATTTATTTTACGAAATCATGTTGGGCCTTCTAGTATTTTTAGATGGTTTAGGACGGCCATAGGACTTAGGAGACTTGGGCAATTTATTGATGTGGAATGCATCGTGAATGTTATACATGGTAACACCATCATCCTTAACAATGAAATGGGTGGACATGGTAGTAGGAAATGGATTAGTAGAAGTAGAAGCGAAGTCACTAGTGTCAATATAATTGGATTTAGGAGGTTCATAAACCACCCCTTACCTTTCTTGCCTACCAATTGCTAGGACAAAAGGTGTAGTTGCCTTACTCAACTTATAGATGTTTATAATATTGAGATGGTTGTAAGTCACCGTAAACAGTGACCTCTAGACCAGAATGGGGGAAATTGATGCATTGATGTAGGTTGGAAGGGACTAATTGTACTTCATGGATCCAAGGACGACCAAGAATCATATTATAAGGCAACTCTATATCAATGACATGGCACATGCTATCATTAATATTAGGCCCAATAATGATTGATAAACAAATGGTTCCTGTAGGTTCTCTTTATGCATTGTCATAAGCCTTGATGGTGATGTATCTGGTCGCATATATACTTCTATATACCATAATTTTTGGACCAATTTCAACAAAGATATGTTCAATCTAGAGCCATATTATATAAGAACCCATTTTATTTTATGATGGGAAATAACATGTTCAATGTAAAGGGGATTGTAATATAGGGGACCAAGGAATAACATATCTCACTAGTTGAATGTAAGTTGATTTCCTAGAGATAAATGTCCCACACATGCTTGTAATTGGTTAGGATTAATGTCATCAGGCATAGTGGATTATTGAAGGAAATCATTTGGTATGCTCTTATGAACTTTAGATGTACATAAGAGATTCATAATAGAGATCTGGATATATGTTTTACTTAGTTGTTCACTAATACTACATGGCTTCTCAATAATGGGATGAGTAGGTTTGGTCTTAAGCAGAACAATGTTTGGTTTAGGATTGGTCTTAATCAGTATAGTGTTTGGCTTATAATCAGTGTTGGAAGAAGGCAAAGGGACATAGAGGATAACTTTTGACTGTCTAGTTGTAACTGCACAATTTTGAGTTGGGAGGGAGTTATTATAATTAAAGGAATGAGGAGGTCTAGCAATGGTAACCCATGGAAACCAAGGTCTAAGTGAAGTGATGGAACCTAGTGCATAGTTACTTGAAGCATGGGATGGTGATCCTAAAATAGAGGGACCAATGTTTTGAGCAACATTGGATGGTACATGAGGCTTTATTATTATGGTAGTGGCATGATTACTAATAATATGCCCTATGGTGTTATTGTAATCATATGGCACAATTTAGTACTCAATTTGATTAGTTCAGGTGTCATGATCTTGATTACAATTTTTTTCATATTTTGATTTTGATTGTGATCCTGATTCTGATACTGATTGTGTTCTTGGCCTTGGTTTTGATTCCTCTTCTATTGTTGGTTTTTATGCTTGGGAAAGGGGTATTTGGATATGTCCATATCATGATTGGTGTTACAAGGTCTCTTGTCTAGTTAAATCTCTCCATTACTTATCAAGTTTTCAATAATGTACCTTAGTTGCACACATTTGTAAATTACATGGCCAAAAACACAATCAAAATCACAAAATTCATCTTCACGATACTAGCCAGGTTTAGGCTGATCCTTAGGAAAGGGTTTCAGCATAGGCCAAATAATCATACTGACAACAACTAATTTCATGAACACTGACTCAACAGGATCCCCTAGGTTATTGAATGTCCTGCATCTAGAATATCTTCTATGTGGAGGATATTTTACAGTGTGAGTGGTGGTTCAATAACATATTTTTAAAGGTGTGTTCGTACTATTTTCACATGTCATTATTTGGTAACCCCATTACCTACCGTGTTCTTCTTTTTGTTAAAGGTCTTAGGCTTCTCAGTGGTATTAGTCTGAATAGGTGTTAGGGCTTGATGCGATGTTTGAGCTTGGGAATAAATTTTGACCAAGCCTTTAACAATAAGTGCTTTCTCAATCTATACACCCTTATGAATGATTTATGTGAATGTTCTAACACAAGTAAGTCCCATATTATGAGTGACCTAGAAGTTTAGGTAATGTACAAAGATATGAGGTAGCCATCTATCTAGAATATTGTGTTGTAAGTGACTGGCTAGTGCTCTCCACTATTGTAGATAGGCCACAAAGATTTATCCTTTTCTCTATTTGGATTTACATAAGTCGACCACTATTAACTCATGTTCAGTGTTGTAAGAAAAGTGGTTAACAATTTTTTTATAAATCATTGAATGTCATTATCGATCTTTTGGGCAATTTGAGAAGCCACTCTAAGGCTTGTCTACCCAAGCTACATGGAAATGAGCACAAAAAATATACACTATTGTAGGCTACCTCTTGGCATGTAAAAAAGAAGGCTTGTATATGCTCTCTAGGATCACCCTTACCTTTATATTTATCCAATTTGGGTACCTCAAAATGAGGCAAAAGGGGTACTTGAAGGATGCTCATGTCAAATTTATATGGGCATATCTCATCAAATTTGTAATTTTTTGTTTGGTTACTTGTTTGAAACCTTGAGACTAATTCCTTCATTGCATTCCTCTCTTGGATATTTGGAGCACTTTGTGGTGGAAGGAGATAGTTCTACTAATTGATCATAGATTGATAAGTTTGGTCATGGTTGGTGTGGGTAGGAATGGATCCTCCCTACGTGGTCCTATTGTGAATGTGCACCTTATGTCCTAAATTATGCACTTGGTTAAGTGTTTGCAATTGGTTCTAATTCACGTAGGAATAGGTATTGTGTTGTTGATTCAAAGAGTTTTGTTACTAATCTCTAGGTATCTAATGTTGATTCTAAGAAATATATTATTGCAAGCTATATGGAATCTATCAGTTTTGGGGAACCTCATGTTAATTTATAATAAGACATTGTCCTTGTTGGTTCACAAGTGGAACTTGTTATTGTCACGAAATAGAAGAAAATGGTCTTGTGTTATATGAATTATCCACCAGTTATTGGGGTGGTGGATTATTAAGGGCTTGTTATTGAGAGTGATCTGACACTTTTTTAGAAGTATTGGGAACATGTCATGGATTGGAAATGGTTTCCTAATGGTTAAATAATGTGTGTTATGTATCAAGTGAAACTTGGTGTGAAGCATGCATTGGCATAACTAGTTCAAAAGGAGCTAAAGGATTTACATCATGGGTAGGGTTAGCTTGGTCTTTTTGTGATTGTTCATGTAACTTATTTTTATCTATAGATGCAGTATTATTAGACGAGGTCACAACCAAAGAAGTTGTTAAGTCAATGACAAGCTGATTTACATGGTGTTGACTAATTTTCTATATAGTAGATGAAATAATATGACCCATTTGGGAGGAATTTACCAATGGACCTTTCCCTTTGATAAAAGAAGCAATGGTTGGTTTGGGAACTTGAGTTAAAGGTTGGTGTTGTTCAATAACTGGTTCTTACTATTTCTCTTCTATTCAAATGAAGGTATACAATTATTTTCTTAGAAAATCTGGGGGGAGTCTATCTCCTAATTCTATCAATATTAATAAAGCCTCATCTTGGTATTCAATTGGTTTATTTTCAATGTAATGACCTTGGTTTTATCCCCCAATGAGAGGGATTTCTTCGTACATGACTGCATGTTCTTATCCATCAAAAAAAATTCCTCCTCATAACGAGGGTCATAAGAGACCCTACTATGAGTGTATCTTTGCATGGTTATAATAGTACTCCAGTATTTGACTAATATTTAAAATGTAGCTTTGGTTTAATTTTGAATTTAAAACACTATCAAATGGTCCTTGGAAAATTTAGAATCAACTTGGACAATATAATGACACAAAATGAGAAGAAGTGAAGTCTTTGGAATGCTTGACCTTGGCTAGTTAAAATCAAAAAATTAGAAGAAGGTAGAATAATTTTTGAACTTAGAGTGTAAGCTAACATAAGAAAACCCAAGTCCAAAATTTGTTGGTACTATATAAAAGGACAATGAGATAGTCGTTGGTCTCAATCATCAAATTAGAGGAAAGTCAAATGGTCCAATAACTCATAGCTAGGCCAACACAAGAAAATCTAAGTTCAAACCTTTTAGAAGGAAATAGGCAATGTAATAACACACAATAGAAAATAAATTCAAATGGTCTAGGAACTAGGGTGTAGGTTAATGTAAGAAAACACAAGTTAGAAATTGAAAATAAAATAGGTAGCGTAACAATACCAAGTGAGACAAAGGTTATTGTTTTAAATGATAGATGTAATGTTGCAAGAAAATGTCTAAGTGTCAAATGGTAATGTGAATGATGTAACACCTCAATGTGCAAACATATGAAAATGTGTAAAGTACAGGAATAAGACTCACACTTAAGTAAGGCTCTAAAATATAATTAAAAGCCAATCTAAGTGACATGATCCAAACACAAAGATTAAAACACTCAAACCCGAGTGATAGGCAAGACTCGAGTGCAAACTAGTTGTCCTTAGATTGAATAATTGAAAATGAAATTTGAATTTGGTTTGAGAGGTTTTAGGACCTATTTTTTTCAAGTGACATAACTTTTTGAACTCAATAAAGCACACACACTTATATTAATGACTGACATAAGGTTTGCATGGTATCCACCAAACTTCTGTCGATATACCAATTTTTGAGAAGAATTAATTTGTTAATCTACTGATATACCAGTTCTTGAGAGGAAATAATTTGTTAATCCAATAAATAAAGAGTACATGAAGGTAAAGTGATTATCCCCCCTTTGTCTCTCAATAAAATGTATGTAGCATGAAACTTAGAGTGCAAAGGCAAATCAACATTGGCAGGGTAATCCACGATAAGTGGGGTCAATTAATCAAAAAAATTGGGTGGCTTTCTAAATGGTCCACAAGTGCCTAAAAACACTTGGGCACAATAAATATCCATCAATGGATTAAAATTGTATAGCTTGTTATGAAAGGGCCTTATCCCTTTCACAACCACTTCAACCATGTATTGCTTAGTGGAAGTACGATTTCTAGACCTCAGCATGACCTAAGACCCTTTCTGGCTGGTCAGGTTAACCACTCAACCTCTATTCCAGTTGATAGTATAGATAAGAGGGGTTGGAATTATGTTGGGAGATGAAACCCTAGGTCAATGGCCACCTAAATAACTTGCAAGGAGGTGATGAACTCCTGCTCACTAGCCAAAAAATAAAAATAAAAAGAACTCAGTTGTTTCTTAGTCATCCAATTCCCTAAGAACAAGGAGAGAGCTTACACAATAGTTGTTCAGGTGGATTCAAGTAAACAAGCAAAACAACATGTTTTTGGTCACCCAAGTTCCCTAAATGGAACAAGGGGAGAGCATAGGCGTAAGGTCTTACTAATAAAAAATGAAACTAAACAAGTGATTTGCAAATAAAGAAAAAAAAGGAAAGTGCTCTTAAGAGCTTTTAGTCTAAATGTGAATGTTCTTGTTAAGCACCTATTTGAAGTGTGATTTGAAATTTGGCCTTTGTTTGAAACTTTGAAATGACAAAAAAGAAAGTTTTTTTTTGCAAAAGTTTTTAAAACACCAAAAGACAACATGAAATGGCTTTGTTAATGAGTTAGACTTATCCTCTTTTGCTTAGTACGCTACAAGAAACATTAAAGGATTGATTTTTTCTTGACTAGATTACATAAACAAAGCAAAATTTTTAATTTTGGAAGTTTCAGGTTTTTGTCTTAGGGTGAAGTTATCATGTAACATAATGATTTTGCTATTTTAGGAACATGCACAAAAAACAAACAACAAACAACAAACACAAAAATATATAAATCATTTCTCCAATTACAAGGATGATTTCATCGATTATTAGAGAAAAGTTCACTACTGTTATGACAAATTCATGAAACAGAGAGACGATTTGACTAAAACTAAAGCAAATTTGCAAATATGCAGAAAACTGAACCTAAAATGTTTTCACCAAAGTATAGAACATTTTCACTGAAACACAGAGCATTTTCACCAAAGTGTAAAGTATTTCCACCAAATAATAATATAGTATAACCATGAAGGTAATGTGAAAGTTTTCACCAAAACTCAAAAAATAGACTGTGTCTAATAGAAAACAAATTCATGAAAAGTTCTGACGATTTTGTCGAAGTCTAGGATAAATTCATTGAAATAATGAATAATTTAGTTGATGGGTAAAACCTATAATATAACATAAAAAATAGAGTGCTTGCTTTCATCATTTATGGAGATGATTTCACTGATTAAAAAAATAAAAAAGATGATTTTTTCATTCTTGTAGACGAAGTCACCGATACACAGACAAACAAAAACACAACATTTTTAAGTAAAAAGAGCTAAAAACAAGGTTAATGGTGAGTTTTTCTTGGTTTTGAAGGCTCCCAAGATGTTCCTATGATGAATTTGGGGTGCATGTCCCATCGAGCATGACAAAATATATATTAGGATTAAAAAATAAGTTAGTTCATGCATTTATGACATAAAACATATGACAAAGCATAAAGAACTATCATGATAGGCCTACTCCCTCGAGGGGCATGGATCAATAGAGTCAATAAACTAAAACACAAAAGCATAGACAATGCCTTCCTCAAGTGGCCCTCCTTCAATATCAATCCACTATTTATGTTTGTGCTTGGATTTGGTGCTCCAAGTCTTTGTCAATGTGGTAGCACAAGCATCTCCATACATGTCTCCTTGAATCAATAACTTTGACTCTTGCTTTGATCAATTTGGATGGATGAGTGAAAATCTTTAGAGATATTTTTGCATGGTTTTTCTACACCAAAAAGTGCTTAATGGTTATGGTCATAGCCCATGTATTTATAATTTTTCAAAATGAAGAATCTAATTTGTGTCCCTCTATCTCAAGATCAAGATGGAGGGCCACAAATCCATTCAACTTTGGAGGGACAAGCATTTAATGTTTTTAGAATAATAGAGCATTAATGAGGCATGAGTAGCTTTGATCCTGATATTTGTCTCCATTAATGCCTTATGGATGACACCCTTATGATGATGCCATGGGTAATGTCATGGACCAGATATTTTGAATTTTGAATTTCCAATAAATAGATATTCATTAATTTTTCATGGATTTTTCATTTAAGCTCTTGATTTGATTTGCTTTGCTTAATGATTTCACTTAGTCTTTTTGAAATTCTTTGGAAATTGGTTGATTGTTAAATCAAAATAGTCAAAAATGTCATTTTCTTTAGTCACAATTTGAGTGGAGTTGAATTATATGAAGGTGATAATTACGTACAGATACCCCAATTAGGGAAGCATAGATGAAAATAGACACATCCATGTGATGTGTGCAGACAAATTAGAGGATTTTAGTGGCCTAGAATGTCATTTTGCTTAGTCATAATTTGATTTAATTGAATTAGGAGAAGATAATGATTCTATAAAATGCATTACCCCAATCAGGGATATATGGACATGAATTGACACACGTACATGATGTGTACGGCCAAATTAGAATGTTTCAATGATTTTGGTCCAGTTTTGCATTATTGCAAAAAATCATTCAGACTTGTAATTTTAGCATGATAATGATAGGAATTGGATGTCTACAGTTAGTAGATTCATGTCTAATCTAGGTAAGGATCATTAGGAGGTGGTGAAGAGGATCTTCAAGTATCTATGATGAATGTTGATCATGTTATCTACTATCAGTGTAATCCAATGGAAGCAAGAATTTGAATCTACATGGATTTTTGGATTTTGATTGCACTAGATTTTTTTAGTGTCATAAGTATACCAATTATTATGTGTTTAACTTTTTTGGTGGAGTGGTAAATTGGATGAGTAAATGATAGGTTGTTGTGGCCATATCTAACACTGAATTTGAATACATCGCAACTACTCATGCAAGAAAGGAACTGATGTGGCTTCATAATTTTGTGTTAGACTATTGGGTTCAAGATGGAAGTGGTAAAGATAAGTTGTGATATTCAAAGTAAAATTTATCTATAAAATAACCCTCAGTATTATTCTCGAACAAAGCACATTTATGTTTGATATCATTTTGTGAGGGAAATGATGGAAAAGAGAGAGATATTTGGATAATGTAGACATAAAGGCAAACATTTAGATTCATTAACCAAGATAAAGAGTGCCAATAATTTCTCTTGGTGCAAAAAGGAGATGTGCATGGTTGCTCGAAGCTATTGAACATTTCATGAAAATGTGTTCCCTTATGAAAAGTGTTCAACAAATGGGATATTGTGAGGAAATGTTTCAACTTTACATGTATCCATGAAATAATGTGAAAGGTGTTTTGCACAAGTACTTCATTGAAGAGGTTGCTTGTAAAAGATGGGATGGTTTTATAATCTTGTATGGAGATTATCTTTGAAAAATGTACAAGGTTTTCAGCATGCAAGGAAAATGGAAAAGTTGTGTAGAGCACTCTAAGTAGTTTCATTTTAATCCAAGAGATTATGAAGTGGTGCTCAATAGTTGAGTTACATTAAAGTGCTTTAAAGAGTTATGAAAATTACAAAGTAATGATAGGTTATCAAGAGGTGTTCAAAACACTTATCTAACTGAATCTATTAGATTAAATAAGTGATAAACAATGCTTATTGATGATATTACACATACCTATTAAGGAATGTTACACATTTCTCACTTAGCACAATAGTTAGTGCATTTATATTTTTCTGTAATGTGGACATTACAAGTGAAGTGTCTATTACAAGACATTATTCTTCTAAGGAATATGTAGAGCCAAATTAGATAGCATATGTGTAACATAAGTTTTTTAATGTTGAATACACATGGTCCAATGTGCATTACAATCCACATTAAAACATTGTATGAAGGTTTCATAAATTTTAAGGTTGGTTTTATCATTGCAAGATAGTTTGGTTTATGTTATAATCATGAAGGTTTATGCACTAGGTTTATAGACATAAACTTAGGGTTTTCTTAGGTGAAAATTATTTATGTTTGTGTGTGTTTGTCATCATATTTGTATATGAAAGGTTTGCATTATAAAAACTCTCCTTAGTATTTGTTTATTGCATTAGAGTTTTTTTCCATCAACATTATTCCCCTCCATTCTCCATGGATCTATATGGATCCCATATGTACAAACATAACTCATCAAAAATAAATTTTCATCACTAGACATGATAGAGGGAATCATGATTTAAAAACTCTTATTATTCACCCTTGTTTTCTATTTTATCTTGAAAGCAAAGTTGCAGAAAGGAGATTGCTTTGGTTTTGATTTACTCTAAATCATGTTTGACCCCACCATTTCCCCCTTTTAAGGAAGTAATCCTATAAGAATTTATTCTTTCCATTACTAATTGATTAAATAATTTAGAACTCATATTCCCCTTAAGTTATATTTCCCTTTATTTTTGTTTCAAAAATTTATCATTCTTTCTAGATTTCATGTAGATATTCTAAATGTTTGTTTTTATTTATTTTTTTCCGATTCAAGGGAGATCCTATTGTGACCAATGTTGTGAATTTTGTCATGGACATCAACTATTTCCCCTCTAAATGTGTCTTTTTCTTGAATATTTTTCCAAACATTGATTATATGAATATTTGAGCTTAATTTTCATATTTTAAAGCTTTTAGGCAAGAGTAAACATTTTGGATTTGTTTCTAAGGATTGGTTCTTTTAACCAATACTTTAAAATGTATTTCAAATTTGAATATTTTAGCCATATTGTTGTTCATGTGGCCTAGTATTGTGTTTTGTTTTGGCGACTGGGATTTTATTATTTTATCTTTGTTTATACCATTATTTTTGGTCAAAAAGGCATACTCTATTGTAATTACTTCTATTTAGTTTTTTTAATTTAACTATATAGCCTTTCTCAGTCTTAGGATTGATATGATGCTTTGGAGTGTGATGTCATCCATTCATTTTCTATACAATTAATTATTTATACAACGCATTGTTAATAGAGATGCACATTTTAATCTTATATCTCAAAAAGGATTTCCACCAATGAAGAAGCCGTCTTGACATTCAAATAAATTTCAGAGTTAATTTCTTGATGTTGATTTAACCATTAGTAAGAGACCATAAATTTGTCCATTCTCTCAAGCAATATACTTGAAACATGGTCTCATGTTGGACTTAATAAACTTGTTAACTTTTGGTTCAATATCTCATTATTTATTTCTACTAAAAAACTTGATGAAATATTTTTATTACTAGGTATGTCTACTTGGTCCCCTTCTTTTCTCATCACCCTTTAAAATATAGTTGAAGTCTCCATCTAAAGTACAGTTTGCCTCTAAGGTCTAATCAAGGAAAGTTAAAATCTTATCCCAAATAATTTGTTTCAAAATAAGATTGTTTGGAACATAATTATTAATAATGTTGAACTTTAATATTTAGTGTTTTCATCTATAGAGGGGACTAAGAAACTTGAATTTTGTAGTAAGACAAAATATTATCTTATTTCATGGTCAAATTCAAGATGTCCTCTTTAAAATATATATAACTTTGTCTCTCCATAATATGGAAGGTCAAATTCAAGATGTCCTCTTTAAAATATATATAACTTTGTCTCTCAATAATATGGAAGGTTTTAGGAACAATTTCAAATTTAAAATAATAGGAAACTAGCTTGTTAGGGACAACACATTTCTCTGTAAACCCCCTACCAAAAGAGAGAGGTGATGTCCTCTAAATACTTGTCCCTATCTTCAATGACTCCAGCATTCAAATCAGTTCTAACAAGATCCTGAATATTGTTGTGGTTTGATGAAGAGCACAAAGGAATAGTTGTACCAACTTATTGTAAGATAGACTTAATATTCTCCTTGATCTCATCTACAAAGAGAAAATATTATCTCAGTGGGGTGTGAATTTTTTACGATCTATCTCTTTGTCATGATCCATATTATTTACCCTAGTCCAGCTCCTCCCCATGGTCTAGATCATATTGATAATCCAATTCCATTAACTCCATTAAAAAATTAGATTTCTTTCATAGTTATTTAGGTGAAATTCCAAAAATAAACATTTCAGACTTGTTATCCCTTATTTTAAAACTTTGGGATAACACCTCAATTGCTCTCCTAATAGGTCATTGGAGATAAATAAATATGAGGATAATCAATAAATTGGAATATGAAGAGGTTGACTCTATTACCCAAAGAAAAAGTCTTTATGAACCCATTCATAGTGACATTCCCAGGGAAATCCACAAAGAAAAATTTTGCATTACGAAAAATTCAAGAGCTGGAATTCATAAGCTCAAACTGAATTTGAATGAATTTGTAATATCAAATTATATTAATATATTTGAATTAATTAATATTTATTTGAGGTCATGATAGAGAATAGGTTATGTTTTTAAAAATAATCATATTATCATTCATTAATGTTATAAAGTACAACTGTTTATATATGTGATAATAAGAAAAACAACATCAATGTTAAGCAATCAAATTCAAGTGGTTTTGATGTCATTTTGATTTGCAATTCTAGTTTTATTTGGTGCTAGTTTGATTTAAATGTCAAATCAATTAAACTTTAACGTAATTTGACATCAAATTGACTCAAATATCAAAGTGATTTGACATTAAAATAATTTAATGTCAAAGTGGTTTTAGACATCAATGTAGTTTGATATCGGTTTAATTCAGTGTCAAGATTGAATTGAAGTCAAAATCAAGCATTCAAGGGTTAATGTTCATGAGTATGATTTGAATTCAAAAAGTAAAAAAAAAATGTAATGTCAATGTCAAGCAATTAATGTCATGTTGATTTGACATCAATTTGATTTAATGTCAAAATTGAGTTACAAAGTTTTGAAGATTGTAAAGTGACATTATTGACTATATCATCTAATATATTAAGCTCAATAGTTCCCATTTAACGTACTAATTTGTCTTAGAAATGCTACTTTCTATGAAATAGTTCACTGTTATGATACTATCATCATACTCACAAATATCCCAAAATGTGATGTTTACTAAATGATACTTTAGTAATATTCATGAATGAAGAGTAAACATAAATGAATTTATTAAACTATTTTAATTATTTTAGAAATAATTAATTTTTGTGTAAAGCCATAAAGTGGAGAAAAAACTAAGTATATTAAAAAGATTAGTAGTGTGATGAGCCTAAGTCAAGCACTAATGACTTTGTAAAGTGCACTTAATTAATTCTTCCCCCTTGCTCATGATTAATTATTATTATTGACATGCAAAGTCATGTAGCTATGTAAAAGGGCCATAGAAATTTATTTAATATTGTTATCATTTAATGTCTTTTGTGAAAATGCCCAAATATTAAAAAAAGAAAAAAAATTGAAAACTAGGCCACCTGTAGTTAGGTCTAAGCAAACTCTTTGGTTGAGATAAGTCCAAATAGTTGCACAACTACTTTTTAGGTGCAAGTGAGTAACAAAGAATATAATTTATTATAACTAGGTTTTTTATTTCTGTTAGCCTTAGAAGAGATCTTGTTGTAACTTTGTATACAAATGTTCCTTTCCAATGAATGTAAATGAAAAAAAAAAAAAAAAAAATGAAAAGTGGGCTACCTTTAGTTAGGTCAAAGCAAAATGTTTGGTTGAGATAAATCCAAATAGTTGCACAACTACTTTTTAAGTGCAAGTAAGTAAAAAAGAATATAATTTATTATAACTAGGTTTTTTATTTCTCCTAGCCTTAGAAGAGGTCTTGTTGTAACTTTGTATACAAATGTTCCTTTTCAATGAATGTTAATGAATTATGATAAAATATATGTGTTAAGCATTTGGATATATGGGTTTTAATATAACTCATTATTGAAATGTGTTTTTTATTTGGGAGATGAAGTAATATAACAAATTCTTGTATTTAAAATATTATATGCAAACCCATAGTTTTTTAAAAACTTTGTGTTGAAAACTCTAATTATTTATTTTATATCAAACACAACAATTAGATTTTGAAGAAGATTTTATACTTTCACATAATCATTTGCCATCGTTTTCATTTAATGTTCATATTACCATATTCATGTTGAAGGAAATATTTCAACACATTTAATCTAAATTTGAGTTATTCTTGCAGTTTTTTATGTTTATTCCTTGTGGGTTTTTGACCCTCACGTTTATCTCTTTCCATTCTTCGATTTTTAGTTTTCTCCCTTTCCATTTATGTTTCCTTTTTTTGCTTTCTAGTAAAATTTACTCAGAACCCCAAAAACATACCTATCATATGAGGGAGTTGCCCCTATAGTAAAATCATCATCTCATGGTGATTTATCTAATGTTACAAGCTTATGCCACTACTCGATGGGTGAGTCTATGAAATAAACAAAGAAATTATAATGACATAAAACCTTACCAACGATTTTTGGAAACTTTGTTGGGATCAAAGTCCCTAGTGCATGCAATTTCTAATTTTTTTAAGAAACCTCCCATGGAGTGAAGGTTGGTGACTCTATTGAATAGAGGTACTTGGTGCCTTCGTATTTGTGATTCAAGTAATGGTGTTGGTTTTGACCAACCCATTGGAAACTACTTTGGGCCTTCGACTTTGGCTTTGGCTGAATACTTTGACTTACCTTTAGATACAATAAATAACTTCCCAAAGTTTTCAAGAGGTAATTCTCAACATGTTGATGATCATATCCGATCTTTCACTATAACCTATGATATTCTTAGAGTTATGTGACAAGATGTCTATATGAGACTTTTTGTTGAAACCCTCACTTGCACTATTGTTGACTAGTTTCATAATTTGGAGAATGGTTGTATTGAGCTCTAGGACAACCTAAAAATCAAGTTATTAAATGGATTCAAATCCGTAGTAGATGTGTATGTATTGGTATCATATTTTTTACAAGTTGAAAAAAAGAAAAAGAAGAGATAATAAACTTTATAACACATTTCAATAAGATGTTGGGAATGATTCCTCATGCTAAAAAATGAACACTAATAATCAACTTTGATTCTTTATTGCTGCCCTAAGCCCAAAGGTTTGTTTCACGTAGAGGAGGAATAAATTTTTTGATGTTGAGACTATGCAACATAAAGCAATTGAAATTGAAGATGATTTGATTGCCTCTGAAAAACTAAAGAAAAAGAATGTTAAATCTATTTCAAACATTTCAAATGTTGAATACCTGATGGGTCCTTCCTTGAAGAAACAAAAATTTATTATAAAGAATCAAAAGAATAAGTCCTAATCATGCATATAAGATTTTTAAAAGGGAAAAAATAAAAATATTGCTTGCTTCTTTCGAATGTTTCAATTTTGAAGCCTCGAATGGACAAGAATTGTCCAAAAACCATCGATTTAATCATAATATGGATAAGTTGCCTAAGTGTATCACTTGCATTGTGAGGACAAAGACGATGAATCATAAATATTTATCTATGTAAAAGAGAATAATATTTTTCAACTCCCTATAAAAATAATAATCTTTGTCATACGGAATCAAAAAATCCGTTACTATGCCTCACCTCTTCACTTGCAATAGTTGGAAATCCTTTTGACAACATATCTCATGAGGAAGAAAACAAATTGGATGCTTTGTCACTTTTCAACATCAAGGAGTTAAAGTCAAAAGCAAGCATTCGAGAACTAATGTTTATGAGTTTGAGTTGAGGTCAAAAGGTTAAAATAAAAATGTTAACGTCAATGACAAGTAGTTAATGTCAAGTTAATTTGATGTCAAATTTATTCAACATAAATTTGATTGAACATCGAAATTGAGTTATAAATATTTGAAAATTTTAAAGTAACATTGTTGACTTTATCACCTGATGAACTAGGCTTAGTGGGTCCCAATCAACATAACAAGTTATCTCAAAAATGTTACTTACCGCAAAATAGTTCACTTTGTTAAAACAATCATCATGCTCACAAGTACCCACAAATGTGATGTTTCCTAAAGGGTAATTAGATAATATCCATGGATGAAGAGTGAGCATCAAATGAATTTATTTAATTATATATATATATATATATATATATATATATATATATATATATTTGATCGGAGCTAAGAACTAGTCTGGGACATAATCAGGGGCCCATATCTCTAAGTGATCATCTACCACTTATATCATATATACCAACAATAGCCATAACTGGTCTAAGAATAACCAATGACCATTAACAACGCCGATAATATAAACCATGGCCATAACTGGCCTCATATGCCTTTCCATAGATTTGAACCTGGGTGGGGCTTGAAACAACCAAACTACTTAACCAACTCACCCACATCTCATTTGCAAAAAATAAATGTTAAGACATTTTTATAACTAGAATATCATTAAACCAACAATAAATAATATCTCTAGCAATAGGTTGTGGACTTGCCTCATCGCATTGAACACGTGTTTCAATCCATGTGCTAACTTCCATCATATTAAACATTGATATGATAGCCCATTATATTTTGGATACTTTTCATGAATATCCCACCATAGCCTAGTGTGGAAATGACACTAGAGAGTGGGCATCTTAGGGAATAGACCCTGAGACCTCCCACTCCTAACACTCAACTCACTCATCGCTAGGCTATCATCATCGCACTGAATTTATTAAATTATATTAATTATTTTAAAATTAATTAATTTTTATGTAAATCCATAAAGTGGGTAAATAACTAAGTGTGTTGAAGAGCTTAGTAACATGGTTTCTCAAGTTAAGCACCAAGTGATTTTGTAAAATTTAATTAATTATTATTATTGACATGCAAAGTCATATAACTATATAAAAAAGTGACAAAAATTATTTTAATATTTTTATCATATAATGTGTTTTGTAAAAATGCTCAAATGTAAAATAAATTGAAAATTGAAAATTAGGCCAACTTTAGTCAGGTTAAAGTGAACTCTTTGGTTGAGTTAAATATAAATAGTTTCACAACTTCGTTATGGGTGAAAGTGAGTATAAAAGGGATTAAATTTATTTTAACTGTCTTTTCTTTCAACCATAGGAGAGGGCTTACTATAACTATATACTAATTTTTATTTTCAATGAATATTAATTGATTATGAGCAAACATGCATGTCAATCATTTGAATTTAAGGATTTATGCTTTGTTATCTTTAGATGAATTAATTCATCAAATTCACGTGTTTTCAAAAATCATGTGTAAACCCTCTATTTTTAACAAACTTTGTTTGAAAACTCTGATTGCAAATTTTGTGTCAAACACACCTGGTTATATTTTGAAGAATATTTTATGCTTCCACAAAATTATTTTCTCTCATGTGTATTCATTGTTCATATTGCCATTTTCATGTAGAAGGAAAGATTTTAACCCATTCAATCTAATTTTAAGTTATCCACACAAATTTATGTGTTTATTTTGTTGTGGGTTTCTCACTCTCACCTTCATGCCTTTCCATTATTCTTCTTTTCTTATCTTTCCTCATCTTCATTTGTGTTTCATTTTTTTGTTTTGTGATAAAAATTTCTCAAAGCCCCAAAAAATCCTCATCATATGAGGGAGTTGCCCCTCTCAAACATAAATAAAAATCACATATCCCACAATGATTTATCTAATGTTACAAGATTAAGCTACAACCTATTATATAAGTCTATGAAATAAATTAATAAATTAGAATGACATAAAATCTTACCAACAGAACTCAAAATAAAAAAAATAAACCTAATCATCACTAATTGTGAACCGTTTATCCTTTATTCTTTATTAATTACCATAACTCAACATGCGGGATGTGTTACCTTAAAATTAAGATTTATTAGCTTCCTTGTGGCTATCATGATTATGGGAGGCTAATCCCTTTGAAGGCCATGAAGAAAAAAAATCATCACAAGTAAAGGGAGCAAAGATATTTCAATATATGATCCAAAAATCCTTTGAAGATATTCTAACACTTAAATATCTATTTATATTATATGGTAAATATCTATTTATATTATATGGTAAAGTGGTTTTATATGAAAATTTAATACATATACCCTTAAACAATGTGTTATGTTTATCTTAATATAATAATAAAAATCACATTTAATTGTAATAAAGAATATTTTATAATAAGTGAAATGTACAAAATTAAAGTTATAATATAAAATATTGAATTGTCGTAATTTTTTATAAAATTAGTGGAAAAGAAGCTTAAAAAAATAAAAAATATGAAAAAATTGTTTAGTAAGCAAAGTTTTTTTTGAATGATCAAAACTGCATAATTCTATTGTGGCACTCCCAAAACCATACAATATGTTCTTGGATATTTTAATATTTTATTAAAAAAAATCAACCATGTTCCTATATTCCTAAGCTTTAAAAACCTCGATCACGTTTCTAAAATTCTATATAAGTCTCTAATAAATTGATCTCCTTTCTTGAAACCCTAATCAACTCACAACACCTTGCAAAAGTTTAAAAAATGGTAGCCATTGATAAGCCTATGTTATTGCTCCATTATGATTAGACCCCTATTATTGAACAAGTTTTGATAATATCACTTAATGCCCTTCAGAAAAAAATATTTAGGTTTAAGCCCTAATCCATAAATGACTTTTCACTAGGATGAATAAGTGACACAATACATAAGAAAAACTCCAATTCAAATTATTCTCTAAGCATTTAAATTATTCCTTTTCAATAAATTTTAGACTTCTATTTATCACTCATGACGTTGTAATTCAATTTATTTCTCTCTATATGCATTGATGTGTATGTGTATTTATAGATTTATTAGTTTCAAATTAGGACCCTTTGACACATAAGCTAACACAATATGTGGGAAAGGCTGAAAAAGGGGCACATGAGGTGCATGATACCCGAATGAAGGTAAAAAGGGACCAAAAGAGAAGGAGTAAATAAAAAAATACAATCTTGGTTAAATTAGAAACATATGATACGTTCTTGGAAAATCATGAATGTATAATACATTCCTACCAAGAAACCCATAAATATAGAAAAACTAAGGATAAAAGGGAAAACTAGGGGGGAGAGACAAAAATATAGGAAGGTGAAGAAAATGGGGACAAAAAATAGAAAAAATGCACCAAAAAAGAGATTAATATGAAATGATATTTGCCAAACACACAAATATCATATAACAATGCAATTTGACAACTAAAACTACCCCTGAACAAAATTTAGGTGTCTGGATAATGAATGATTTTGTGTAGATGGGCATACATATCAAAGTAACACAAAAAAGTGTTCCTAGAGGGTTTATATAATATTCTTCAATCATTGAAACCTAGAATAAATATTGAAGACTATATAGGAATGTTAATGATTTGAAAGTAAGAAAAGAGAGAGAGATTGCTAGATTGCCATCATTAAACATCATGAAGATCTTGAAACAAACTTCCATGCTTCTATGTTTGGGATATGGAACTTATTTCCCTAAAAACAAGGTATGCAAGTTAATCAATGTTTATATAAATCTAAGAAATTTCTAAAATCTAGGAAAGATTCAAATGAGGATAGGAATGAATACACCTAATTGTGTAAAAATTATGAAGATACCTTTATAAAATACATATCTTGGAAATTGTGTTGCATCAAAAAATGTGTGTATTTTAAGAGGAGCCAATGGTGTATGTTGTGGTCCATCATGTGATTTCTTCCATGTGTGGAAGCTAGGGAGAATATATTGTGTACCACATGTAATTACTTTAATGTGTGGGAGCAAGGGAAATATATGTTGTCTACCACCATGTGATTGGAGATAAAATAAGAAGATCAAATTCTACCCTTTTTTGTGTATGATGAACTTAAAAACTACATATCTAAAAATAAAGGGATTATGCGCATCATGTGTAAGATATGAATATAAAGCATGGATTTATAATCATAGTAATATATCATCGTGAAAGCATGTATGAAAAAATAAATTTGGCCAAGATTTGTCTAGGTATAATATTTATATATATATATATATATATATATATATATATATATATATATATATATATATATATATATATATATATATATATATATATATATAATCCCAAGTGTAACATTCTCCAAAGTAAGTAAGACATAAGAAATATACTCATAATAACAAGTTCCTCCTATATAAACAAGGTATAGTTAATGTAGTAGCATGAGTAACATGCCTATAATGGACAAGATATAATCAATGAAAGCACATGAGTAATCTACCACTAATGGGAAATATGTAATAAATGAATCCCCAAATAATAGCATGCCCAATATAATTAGTGTAGTAACAACTATATCAAAGTAAAACATACATGTAGAGCCTTGCCAAAATAAATGCAAGATAGGAATCATGGAAAAATATGAAAACAAATAAGAACATTTATATGATATCGATCATGGGAAAAAAATTAAAATTGTGCATGATATAGATCATAGAACCAATCATATAACAATACAAATTAAACAACACAAGCATTAAGGAAAACCTTAATCACATCACATTCAGAGTAAACATGACAAAAAAAGTCGTGAAAATATACAGAACCATCATGAAATAAGCATAAGAATAAACATATGACACGAAGTATACAAAAAAAGTGAGGGAATACATTAATCATCTGGAAAAGAAGAGAGACACATCAAATGATAAATATGTGAATCATATATATCAATTATAGGGCAAACAATAAATATACACCAAATAGTAAGCAAGTGAAGCAAACATGTCAAGTAATCTAGAATCAAAGAAACACAAAGGAAACAAATTAATCATATAACCAAGCATGAGGAAACATGAAATTATATGCAAGTAAAATAGGAATATGAGTTCACATAGAGGCACTAAGCATGATGAGGTACATAGTAGGTAAGATAAACCAAGCTATATGATCTTATAAAAGTTTAATATGATAAATGAAATCATAAAATATAGACACTGGATCACTACCATAAGAAGTCCCTAAGGCGAGCATGAAAGACGTTCCCAATAAATAGTAGATACCTAATGTTATGTGTATGTAGATCCTACATCTATCTCAATAATCCCATCAGTAACACGTATGTAAGTAATGCAACCTCTATGAATAGGTAGATAACCATAATATTTTAAATTTCATATTCATGTAACACTCAAAGATAAATGCAAGTAATTTTTAAAAGACACGATAAAGTCAAATAATCCAATTGATCATAAAAAGGAAGGCAAGACACAAAATCAAAAAGACAAGAAGAAGAGTGGGGATCCATACAAACCTAAAAAATGCCTTATAAGTGTGCATGTTATGGGGCATGTGGCCTAAATATATAATATTTTGTCACTATGGGGAAGTTCACATATACTTTTGGGATGGGATACAACCACCAAAGGCAAGGTCGACAAGTAAATTAAACAAGTGCAACCAGACAATGGAAAATGATAGAATAATTACACACTTATATAGAAAGAAGGAAACATAAGAATGCAAAGATGAATGAGGAAAATCAAAACACATAATCCATGAGAGGACTTGGATAATGAATCTTAAACTAGAGGGTTGCTCAGAATCTAAAAGCAAATAAGAAAGAAGGTAATTTCAAAGTTCACGCAGGAATATATGATAAATCATGATGGCTTGTAAATAACTTGAGGCAAACAAAGATCCAAGAGAATAAAAAAAAATGCAATAGAATAAAAAAATGTTCCAAAAAACACACACAAAATAAAAGAAATAAAACTAATGCAAGAAAGAATATAAAAAGAAAGCAGGTAAGGAAATCAAAATAAAGGAAACTATGTATAGGAAAATAGAGACAATTGAAGTGCATGCATACGAGGCTAGTAATAAAATATAACCAATAATATTAGGTGAATCATCATCATACTGTATATAAATGGAATCGATCATATCATTAACAATAATATTAGGGTGTCTAGGCATCCATGAGTCCAAGAAAGATAATACATTGTCATCATCATTGTTATCATCAATATTGTAGGCCTCATCCATTTAGTCAACAACATTATAATCATCATTAGAAACACCTATGTTATGAGTCATAGCTCCTTGTAAAATAGAGCATGCTCTTATCCAAATATTAGCTTTAAAAAATGGATCGTTTGTAGGTGTTTTATCTTGTATAGGTGCAAGAGGTTGAACAAATATTACCTTAGTAGGTGGAATAATAGATATTTGAAATTTAGGCATACTCTTTTGAGTTATTATGATTGAATGTCTCTTTGAAAGTTCTTTAGCTAACATCTCTTGTTGAATTTTCATTATAAGATAATAAGTAATGCCTTGAATAGTGATGTTGTAATTGTTATGAACAAATTTTAAGCATTGGTGTATGTTAACATTATTTATTTCATTTGATTATGCCGTGGTAATCAAAACAAATGAAATATGTCCAATTATCCAATAATACATGAAACCAAATTAAGATGGTCTTATGACCCACTATGAGTGGTGGTGTAATACTTACAAGTGGCTTCTTAGTGATCCCATCACATCGTTTAATAATAGTGGTAATACAAATTAAATCACTTTGAGAATATTCAATAATAATAATAAGTTTCATTGTGCATGCATTTATACTTGAAGTATTATCAATCATAATTCCCTTTGTTTCCCTTGAGTGTACGTTAATGTAATCTCAAATGACGAGTGGTCCATTATTGAAATTTCATGTTCATTAAATATAAATTGAGGAGGATTTTTATGCATTACATTGAACAAACCTAAAAATACATCAATTGAATGAGTCTTAGAATTTTGTAATGGTTGTTTTTGCGATATCATGTAAACATGGCCATGGTATTTAGATAGAGTGGCATGGTTTGGGTGAGGATTTGTAAACATTTTCAAATGTTGATTTACTTGAGTCATTGAAACATTGAAATTAATATTGAGACCCTCCACCTAAAATTTATTAATTTTAATGAGGTCTTGGATCTTATGTTTTAGAGTAATGCATATATTGAAAGAATTCTTGGAAACTCTATGATAATCACATTATGCACTAGAATCATAGATCTTAGGTAAGGGCCTTTATGGATCCATCTAATCTAATATGAGGTAAAATAATCATATTCCCATCAAGTAATCATTTAAGCACATTTTGAGGACTTTCACTTAATCTTGTAAATTGCCTTTGTTATCTTTTTTATAATAATAATATCCTTTTGGATGGTTGATCCACCACATTCACTACATTATTGGTCTCATTCTTAGGTTGGAAAACATTGTCACTACTATTAACAATGAAGGCTAATTTAACTTGGAATTTCACTTTGCTACAAGTAGGGGAATTAGTCCCATATTTAAGTATGTTTTCCTTTAAAATATGTATCTCAATTTATAGCTACATGAAATATATCATCGAAAGATGAGAAGGGTTGAAGATCACTTTTTCCTTAATGGGTGAAAGCAAACATTGAGAAAATATAAATTTCAATTTGTTGTCAGGTAATTGGTGAATCATTTTTATAACCATAGTCTCAAATCTAAGTACATATTCACTAACATTCTCATTAGGTTCTTGTTTGAGTTAAGAAATTTGTAAAAATGTAACGTTTATGTTATTTCTTATTGAAAAATGAGCTATGAAATCATCGGCCAAAGTAATAAAGGAGTGTATGGATCCGCATGGAAAGACATAAAATTAATCAAGAGCATAATACTTACAACTTCTAGGAAATAACTTAATAATTGACAATTTATCATCATGCATAAAATATGGGTGAATAATTGACAATTTATCATTATGCCCAAGAAGTATAATCCTATTCTTATTTAATCGTTGTGGACTGGCCCCATCAAAGTGGACCAGTCTTATTTATCAAGTATTCTACTTTCTTGTTAATTATTATTGTGGATCTACTTATTTTTCTCTAATTATTGTACTATATTACCACTAATATGCTCATGGTATTTACATTTATATTTATTTTTGTGAATTATCTTGGTCTATCTAAGTAATTTCATTGCAAGTGGTATCAAATCTTCAATTTGGGAAAGGTTTTGCAGTGCAATTTTTTTTCTAGAGTTAACATTTGTGAGCTGAAGGATAAAAAAAACATAATGTGAAAGCTGGAAAGAATTTATTTTTATGTCAACATAGTATTCATTTACAGTTTGGTTTTTTTTTATAAAATTGTTGAAGTTTTTTTCACACCCTTAATTAGCAGTCATTGGATTCATGTCGGTGAGATGATCACAATAGTATAATCCTTTGGCACACTTTTTTTTCAGCCTCAAAACCATCCACCCTAAATTCACAAACCCTAAATGTTAGAGTTTGTGCATGGCCGGTCTAAACACTTGAGTCCATGGAAAATGGAAAAGCACTCCAAGAAAAATGCCTAGGAAGGATCACATGGAGTCTAAAACTTCTAATTCAGGTGTTTCTAGGTTAGTTTCCCAACTCCATGCAAATGTGCAAAGCATGGTGAAAAAAGAAGATTTAGATGTCATGAAATATGACATGGATTTTATGAAGTCATATTTGAGCACCATCAAGGGGACATTTGAAAATCTCTTGGCTCATTTTCAGGAAACTCCATCACCCATTAATTGTCCATTGAGCCACTAAGGTTCTCCTAAATAGAACAAGCAAAGCTCAAATAAAGCTTCAAGGAAATTTCTCCCAAAAGAGGAAGTGTGCAAGTTTGATGGTAAGGATCTAGTCACCTGGAATAATCAAATGGAAAATTTATTTTATCTCCATAAAATTCCATGTGCACATAAGGTGGTCATGGCATCTTTATATTTTGAACCAAAATAGTTCATTAGTATAGATGGTTATGTGTTCAAAAGAAAAATAAGGGACTTGTTATTTGGTTAGTTTTTATTGATGAGTTACAAATGCACTACCAAATAGTGTCACAAAAAAATATTACAGTTAGTTAGTAAGACTGAGATAAATGTAGGATGTCAAGGATTATATTCAACAATTTTAGAACCTATCTTTGCACATGGATGACATCACAAAAGACAATCTGAATGGCCTATTCTTGGGTGGGATCATGGATGACATCCATCTTGATGTTCAATTTTTTAATCCAAGTTTAGTATAAAAGTCCATGGCTTTAACATGTAAAACAAAGGACAAATATTTATTCAAATGATAGAGTTACGCCACTAGCATAAAGCACATTATTCCAACACAATCATTCCTTTAGCCAACCAGGTTGAATCCTCAATAAATTGATACCAAATACAACAAAGCACATAATTGTGTTTTGAATAAATTGTTTAACATTGAAGGGGCTAGTGAAGATGAAGAGGATGAAGTATCAGGTGAGGTTGTGGATGAGGAAAAAGAGGAATCTTAAGATTCCCAACCATTTCATGCCATACACTGTTAGGTATTATCACTCCACAAACCTTCAAGGTTATGGGTTTCTTCGAGAAACAAAATGTGATAGTACTACTTGACTTAGGCAATATACATAGCTTTATCACCAATAAGTTGGTAGCATGCTTGAATTGTTTTTTCTATCCATCTCCAAAATTTTAGGCCATGATTACAAATGGTGGCATGGTTAGATGTTTAGGAAAATGCCATAATATAAAAATGGCCATGGGAGATTATAGGGTATACTCTCCTATGGTTTTTATTCCCATGGGTGGGCCTGACACATTCTTGGGAATCCAATGGCTCACAACCTTGGGCAAGATAGAGATGAATTTATAGGAGTTGTTCATGCATTTTCATTCTGAAGGTAGGACATTTGAACTGTGTGGATTGTGTGCAAAGTCTCCACATGCAGTTAGTTCTTATAAAATGTAAAATATTCTCAAAATGGGAGTAGATGGGTTTGTAGAACCATTGTTTTCCTTGTAAGTATAACCCACAAATATATTTAGAAAACATGGTCTAAAGAAGATTATTGATAAACACTCTATATACTTGTAGCAATTCTAAAAGTACTACCACCCAAAGGGAACATGATTATATAATTTGATTGGTACTAGAGAGTCAACCACCAAACATTAGACCATACAAGTAACCATATGTCCAAAGGAGTGACATTAAAAATATGGTATAAAAAATGTTGGAGGTTGGTATTATTAGGCATAACCAATGTTCATATTCATCCCCTATGTAATGTTGTGTAAGAGATGATATTTAGAGGATGTGCCTATATTATATATAACTCAATAAGTACACCATCAAACATAAGTTCCCCATTCTGGTAATTGATGATTTGCTAGATGAATTGCATGGTTTTGTCTACATAAAAAATTAGATATTCATTTAGGTTACCATAAAATACATATTAGAGATGTGGATATACATAAGATAACATTCATGACTAATGAAACCCATTATGAGTTTTTGGTAATTGATGATTTGCTAGATGAATTGCATGGTTTTGTCTACATAAAAAATTAGATATTCATTTAGGTTACCATAAAATACATATTAGAGATGTGGATATACATAAGATAACATTCATAACTAATGAAACCCATTATCCCCACATTTTAGAGTTTGATGAACACTGTCTTTAGAGATTTTTATAGGAAATTTGTCTTTTTATTTTTTGATGACATGAACACTTATACCATGTGAATCAAGTATTGATAGTTCTAAAACAACATGAGCTTTATGCCAACCTTTTTAAATATGATTTTGGAGTACATGAGGTAGAGTACTTGGGTCATATTGTGTTACATGCACATGTCAAAGTATACCCTCACAATATCAAGGCCACGATAGAATGGTAAGTTCCAAAAACCATCAATAACCTTTGAGGTTTTTAGGAAAAACATGCTACTATCGTTGGTTTGTGAAAAATTATGGAAGCATAGTAGCACCACTCAAAACTTTCTTTAATAAGGACACATTTCATTCGAATGATGTTTCCACCAATGCATTTGATAAATTTAAAGAGGCCATGTGCTCCACTCTAGTTTTGGCTACCCATATTTTTTGAAGACCTTAATTATTAAATGTGATGTGTCATGATATGGAAATGAGGTAGTACTCAAGCAAAAAGTTTGACCCCTTGTATTTGAGATTCATTGGCTCAAGGGTAAGAATATTCTAAAGCATGTTTATGAGAAGGAGATGATGGATATTCTTCATGTAGTCAAACAATAGAGACCTTATCTAATGGGTAGAGACTCTAAGGTGAAAATAAATCAATATAGTCTAAAATAGTTCTTGGAATAGAGGTTTTCAACTAAATAATAATAAAAATGGGTGATCTAAATGTTGGGGTATGATTTTGAAATCATATATATGAAATTGAAGGATAATATAGTCACAAATGCACTATTTGGGATGGATGAAAACATAGAGGTATTTTTATGCACAATGTACATGTGTCATGAAAATTAGGTGGATGTGGTAAGATCATAATGGTAAACTAATAGTGATATGAAGGTTCTGTTTCAACAACTCCAGTAAGATTCTAGTGTCTCAAAAAAATTGAGTGGAAATAAAAGGCATTATGGTATAAAGATATATTGTACCAATGATATAATTTGCCTTCAAACACAAGATTTTTATAGAGCTCTATGCATCTCCAGTGAGGGGCATTCAATATTTTTGAAAACTTATAATATAATCAAGTAATATTTCTTTTGGAAAGGACTCAAGGGAGATATTCATAAATTTGTGGTAGAATGCATGGTGTGTCAACAAAATAAGGGTGAGAAAATTAAGATCCTAAGTATTATATAACTAACATTTATTCTTAGTCAAAGGTGTGAGGAGGTTTTTATGGATTTCATAACAAGTTTGCTTAGGTTTGAGGTTAGAAATGTTATCATGGTAATAGTGAATAGGATCACAACATACACCCATGTTTGTGACTTGTCTCAACCATTTATATTAAATATAATAGCATACAATTTTTTAGATACAGTTCAAAATCTACATGGTATCCCAAAGTTAATAGTAAGTGATTGTGATCTTATCTTTACCAGTAATATTTAGACTAATTGATTTTCATGTGTTGTGTACTCAATTAACTCACAACTGACTATATCATCCTAAATCTAATAGGAAAACAAAGGTAGTCAATAAATGCTTAGATGCTTACCTCTATTATTTTGTATTGGTTAAATAGGAAAGATGGGCTCATTGGTTCCCACTAGAAGAATGGTTGTTTAACACTCTATTCCATACATCCAAAATGTCTCAAATTTTAACACTATATGGGTATCAACCCCCATCCATTATCTCATCGTTGAGGGTACAACCAAGGGTTCAAGATGTTGAGGAACACATTAAACACCATCACACAATATCTTCTAGTCTAAGAGATAATTTATCAATTACATAAAACCAAATGAAACAACAAACAGATCAACACCATAGTGAGAGGCATTTTGAAGTGGGTGATTGGGTCTTTGTGTGCCTACAATCATACAAGAAAATTTACTTGAAGCAACAAAAAAAGTGATAAAAAAACTCTCTCCTAAGTACTATAACCCATATAAGATATTTCAAAAAATGGTCACGTCACATACAAGTTGGAATTATCTCAATCTACATACATACATCCATTATTTCATGTCTCCTACTCAAAAATGGTGATTGGACATCAAGTATTCACCTAGTCTGAGTTATTAGAGCTGGATGAGGAAGGCAAAGCCAATTTGGAACCTGAAGAGATCCTTCAAATACA
Source organism: Torreya grandis (assembly GCA_037957365.1). NCBI lineage: Eukaryota > Viridiplantae > Streptophyta > Pinopsida > Cupressales > Taxaceae > Torreya > Torreya grandis. Next base: position 3,346,891 of record JARHVA010000068.1, on the reverse strand, counting down.
CACTAAAAGGTTGTGAACAAGGGATATTAAGGAGTATTTGATTAAGTGGAAGAATTTGATGAGCAAGGATGCAACATGGGAGGATGAAACATTCATGCAAAAACATCCAGAGTTATTTAACATTGAGGGAAATGTTTTTTTTAATGTGAGGGGCTTGTTACGCCCTTAACCTATATTGTGTCTAGGGATATGCCTAGCTAATATGTGGCCAACATCACCTTTATCTTATCTTATCACATTTATCTGTGTTCTCATAGTGTTAATAGGGTTGGCCTATGGACTAATCATAGACTAAGTAGGGTATATATATGACGTAGTGGTTAGTACTAAATATCATATTGTAAATTCTATTCTTATTGCATTGTTGTGGAGGTTTCCCCCTCGAAGTGGATCAATATTATTTATCAAGTATTTTGCTATGCTATCAATTATTGTTATGGATCTAATTATTGTGTTCTCATTATTGCGCTATATTATAATTAATCCACTCATGGTGTTTACATTTATATACATTATTATGAATTGTCTTGATGTATCTAAATAGTTTCATTACAATATATTTGGCTTTCAACACTTAACGACATGCAACTTTTGACCTTGTATTTGTGTTTAGAATTGGCTCTAGTGTCACACATTTGAGAGGGTCAGATGTGTATGCTTTTGTTATAGTGTCTCAAGAGAGTGTCAATGGATTTATCAAGCTTGATAGGGCTTTCCAAGATGAGTGTTAAATAGGTATGGTCTAAGGCTTGATTTTTATTTATAGATGACTCCTTGATATTTTTGCCCTTTATTGACATTTGAAACGTGCTTAGCCGAACAAAGGGAGAATTTTAAATATTAAAAGTGGTTGTTAGAAGTTCATGGATGCTGCTGACAGAGGTGGACACCTATAATTACCTTAATTGTTTGAATGTTGTTGGCACTATCTAGAGAGGAAAAATCAGTGATCTAAAATATGACGATAGTATTCTTAGGAATATAGAGTGTTCTTGCACAAACTGGAGTGATCCTGAAGATGTGTGATAGAAAATTGGGTTAGCCAAAACAATAATTAGATAGACAAATAAGAGAAAATGTGGAATAGAGTCAAATGTGTATGCACGAGTCCAAGTATGCCAAATATCTATCAAGATTGATGTTGTAAATTATCTAATGCCAAATTTAGGTGTATAAACCTATCAAATATTTAATAATAATAATAATAATAATAATAATAATAATAATAATAATAATAATATATTGAAATTTTTCTTGTGGAATAAAGTTGAAAACAAGAAGGAAAAAATCTCTTATAAAAAAATGAAGAGATATGTAAACCCAAATCAAACGGATGTGGGAATGTGTAAGAACCTTTACCACTCTAACATTTCTTTGGGAGCTAAGCTCCTATGGAGAACCTTCAAATAAAATGTAAACATTTGGAATAGAAGTCAAAGGAAAAAGTATATTGACTCAAATGATTTGATCATTTTTTTTCCAAAACAATTCACATAGTTGGAACCTCCTTAGTAAACACAAGGTCCTCATTTCAAAATCTTTATATTAGAAAATAAAGAATGGAAAATCAGAAATTTTTTAAAAAATATTTAGACTCTTATAGGTCTCCTGCAACTTCACCCTATCTTTAAAGATTTAAAGTTCTTCACTAAACTATGGGAATTTAAAGTTTGAAGATTACTAGATTAAAAAGTATGAACAATGGAAATTATAAAAACAATTGGAAAGACCCTTAGACAATTGGGTCCACTTTCAATCCATTTATCTCACTTCTTTTCAAAACTCTCTTCAATTTCAACATATGTAGTGGATGATGGTATCTTGAATTAATGTTGTCACCATTTAATGGATTGTTCAATTAAATAAGATTATTTGAAGTTGGTTGAGGGTATGGAATAACCCCCTTAGCGTTTAGGGAAGGTTTGGTGTGCTATAAGCCTTCCTAAAGAGAATGCACTTCCTTAAACTTTTATGGAGTAAAAAACCCTTACTTGAGACATGGATTACAAAGGATTGGTTTTCATGAACCTTTCAACTTGTGTTTTATGGTGTTCCCATTTTGAAACAACTAAGAATTTATTGTTGCGCTATCCATTCTATTGTAAATTTGGATGTGATTTTATGACAGAGTGGGTTTGGATTGGACCTACCCTAAAGATCTCTAGGATTTTCTAAATGATTCGAAGAATAGATAAAATATAACTCTTAGACAAATGACAATTTCAAATTGAATTTCGATAAAACTGTAAATAAAAAAATTGAAATTTTAAGTACAAGAAACATCATAAAAATATAATTAAAATCTTTTCAGTGAATATAGCATCTGCAACCGGTTTCTCGTGGCTGAAGTGTAACTATTTTACATGGACTTTAGTGTGGAACAGATGTTTGACATGGGACAATATTCGGAAGCGGGGATTTGCTGGTCCTTCGAGGTGTGTGCTCTACAATAGAGAGGAGGAAGATTCCTCACATTTTCTTTCGTTGTCCCTTCACTCTTCAACTGTGGCACTTCTGGTGGGACGCATGGCGGTAACAGTGCATCCACGCTGTCTCTTTGGTTGATTTTTGGTCTAGAGTGGGCCGTCCCCCTTCTTCGACTTCCTTCTTGTAGGATGCGTGGTACATTGGCCCTGTTTTCCTGCTTTGGCAAGTTTGGTTGGAAAGAAATCGAAGGATTTTTAAGGGGAAAAAATTGGCGACTCAGCAGGTCTGGAGCAGAATTAAGGGAATGATCCAGGAATCTATTGAAGCGAAGAGCGAGGTTATGTTGCCATTGAAGAAAGGGGACGCTAAGGCGCTGGAACGATTTGGCATAAGAGAGTTATCTCCGATCTCAGCGTGTGTCAGAGGTGGTGCTCAAGGGCAGCGGAAAGTCCAACAGTTGGGGAAGTGGACGCCTCCACCTGCTGGGCTTTTGAAAATTAATACGGATGGGTCGTCTAGGGGCAACCCAGGGGCGGCGGGGATTGGTGGGATTGCTAGAGATTTTTTGGGATCTGTGGTTTTTATTTTCTTGGCATATCAGGTAGTGCAGACGGTTAATAAGATGGAAGGTTTGGCTATCCTATCTACTTTGAGGAAAGCTTATGCTTTGGGTTGGAGGAGGGTGATTTGTGACGCTGATTCTCGGGTCCTGATTAACTTGATCTTAGAAAGGAAAATTTCTGATGTGAGCTCGCAGTTGGCCACGATAGTGCCGCAGATTTTACAGGGGAGTTCTTGCATGGAGTCGATATCCTATGCCCACATTCTACGAGAGTGGAATAAGGCTGCTGATTGTTTGGCAAAATGGGCATCGGAAGAGGGAGAAGGCCGCAAGGCGGATGAATGGGAGTAGCTGCTTGGCGATTTACGTTAGGTACTAGAACCCATTCTCGCTGGGGATATTGGTGAAGTTGAAATTGAGAGTGTTATTTTTGGTTTGTTTGTCTTGTGCGCTGTTTGGACGCTTTTATAATTTAATGTTTTAAGTTTAATAAAGTTTTTACCCCTTTATTTATTTATTTATTTATTTATATATATATATATATATATATATATATATATATCCACTGCAACCAATAATATGACAGAAACTTGGGCTCTTATAATCGGGTCTTAAAGATGAATTTGGATTGCAATATTTGTAGTCCAGAGGTTGAAGGGGAGTGAGTCTCAAATTAGAAAGAAACATATTAACTCTTTCCTAAATTTTTCATTTGTTTTTTTTCTGAGTGGCGAGGAATTGGCAATGGCAATTGTTTCATGATTTATCCCCCGGATTTTTTGAGTGTTTTTTCTGAGTGCAAACCTGCCGTTTTAATGGAATCCAAAAACAAATAAAAGAGCAGATCCCACATCTCATAACCACCCGTCCGTTGTCGTCTAGTCCGGTTAGGATATCTGGCTTTCACCCAGACGACCCGGGTTCAAATCCCGGCAACGGAATCATTTATTTTCTTCATTTTCTTAATTTTAATAAAATTAAGGAAGTTTGTATTAATAAAATTACAAACTTCCGGTCAGGATATATGGTTTTCACCCCAGCGATCCAGGGTCAAATTCAAGGAATGAAATTGTTTATTTTATAAATTTTTAGTTTTCATAAAATTACAAACCTCTGTGTCACATTTTATTGAGAAGCAATAAAATTTAACACATTTTAATTCAAAAAACTATTTAATGTTAAATGACTTAAGAAAAACTACAACCCCTTCCCTTCGGCTTCTTTATTCCCTAAGATAAGGTTAAGTGGAGGATCAATATTATTGTGGATATAACCTCCCTTCTCCTTAGCATCCTTATCCCCTATCTCAATATTGAAGGTTTGGCACGAGGGCCTTGGATAGTTATATATAATCTAGTCACGGATAAAGAAAGGTAAAGGAATCAATAACCCCTCTACAAAAAAATATATCAATAATTTGTTAAAGTGCTTTAATATCATGATTAACTTTTTTTTTGAAAAATATTTGGGAGCATGGTAGATCACAAAATTAGTCGATAGAAATAAAAAGAAGGAAAATGAGAGAAATTATAGGCAAGTTTCAAACCAAAACACTCCACAAGATTCATCAATGCATCACTCTTAGGCCCCTGATTAAAAAAGTATGGGATAAACAAAGGGAAGAACGATTTTTTGCTTTGTTGACTTCAAAAAAGAATTTGACCCGATATCTAGAAGCAAACTCTAGATGGAGGAACTTGGAGTCCCATATGAGTATATACGAAAAGTACATAGTCTTTATGATAACGTACAAGCCAAAATTATAATAGAGAAAAGAATGACAAAGTGTTTTTAAAACAACATTGGTGTCAAACAAGGTTGTTCGCTATCCCCCACATTGTTTAGATTATAGATTAAAAAAACTAGAGGAGTGGATAAACAAATTTGGTGGAGGGGGTGTTCACTTAGTTGGCTATGTACTAAAGCTACTCCTATATGCAGATGATATTATCCTAATTGCAAAACAACACACACTCTGATAAAACACTTGATGGTCCTAGAGATTTTTTGGCAAGAGGTTGGGATGCAAGTGAATACTAACAAAACCAAGGTCACAAACTTTTAATTACGAAGAAAAAAGAAGAAAATTAACGTCTTTTTTAAGGAAGCCCTTTGAAAATTGTGGATCTATACAAATGCCTTGATCTTGATTTCCACAACAAGCTTAGTTGGGGAGACTTGTAGGACAAATATAATACAAGGGGGTTAGAAGGCTTTGTGCTCGTTACAAAATAGATGCAGAAATGTGGATTAATGGGATTGGAAAACCACATAGTCCCTTGTTTGAATTATTTGTCATAACCGTGGTGCTCTATAGATTGAAGTTTAGGGCAAAAATATGTTGGATCTGAAATGGAGACAAATAGAGAGAATTCAAAATAATAATAACAAGCAACCTCAAAATTAAAACATTGGTTTGGTATGAAATTTTACTAGATTTGATTTCCACAACAAACTTAGTTGGAAAAATTGTGAGTCAAAAAGAATAAAAATTGTAGAATGCTTTATATTCACTAAAAATAGACCCAGGGATGCAAAATTATGGAATTGGAAAACCATGAGGACTTTTTCTTGGGTTATTTGTCACGTCAATGATGCTTTGCAAATATTAAGTTTGGGGCAACAATGTGTCAGGTTTGAAATGGAGACAAATAGAGAGAATTTTTAAAAACCTAATACAAGGTGATTTCAAGATTAAAACATTATGTCCATATGAGATTCTACCTTGGTTTTGATTTTCACAACAAGCTTAGTTAGGAGACTTGTAGGATAAAAAGAATTCAAGGGGGTGGAAGAATTTATACTTGCTGAAAAATAGATGTAGAAATGCAGAATTATGGGATTAGAAAATCACGAGGACTTTATTCAAGGTTGCTTGTCACATTCGTGGTGCTCTACAAATGTGAAGTTTGGGGCAATAGTGGGTCAGATATGGAATGGAGATAGATAGATATAATTTTAAAACATCTAATAACAAGCTACTCCTATATGCAAATGATCTTATCTTGATTGCAAAAACAACACATAGTTTGAGAGAACACTTGAGGACTTGAGAGTTTTTTTGTCAAACGGTTGGTATGCAAGTAAATACTAGAAAAACCAAAGTTGTGATCTTTTTATATTATGTACAAGAAGAAAAAATTAACTTCCTTTTTTAAGGAAGCCCTTTAAAAGTGGTGGAAGAATAAAAATACCTCGGTCTTGATTTTCACAACAAGTTTAGTTTAGAAACTTGAATGACAAAAAGAATTCAAGGATGAGTGGAAGGCTTTATAGTTGCTAAAAAATAGATGCAGGGGTGGAGAATTATGGATTGGAAAACCATGAGTACCTTGTTTGGGTTGTGTGTCATGTCGGTGTGCTTTAAAGACGTGAAGTTTGGGGAAACAAGGCATTATAATGAAATGGAGAAAAATAGAGAGAATTCAAAAATACATAGTAATAAGTAGCGTCAAAATTAAAACATCAATTTATTATAATATTTTTTTAGCTGAAATGAGCCTTTTTATACTGGAGGCATCATCTATGTTTCAGATGCTAACTTACTTGAAGAAAGAAAAAAACATGGAGACTCATCAATGGCTCAAAATAGTAGTTGAGGAAGAGTTAAGAAAGAAGAAGAATATGTCTATGAAACAAAACAAAAAGTAGATGGGTAAATGGAGAATTAGCATGCAAGAGTGCCCAAACACTAATGAAAAAATAAAAAAGTATATAGAAGAAAAATGCAAAGGAATCATGTGGACACAACAAATTTGGGTGGGAGAAAGAATACTATGTAAAATAATTTAATCCCACTTACATTAATTACCAAAAAGCCTATATAGGATCAGAAATCAAGATAAAGGGAAAAAAATTAATGGTTCAAGTAAGGGTTGGCTTGCATCATCTTTGATGTGAAAGTGGCAAGTAGACAACACCTAAAGAATAGTAGGAAAAGTGAATATGCATATTTTTTTATCTTGGGGGTAGTGAAGGATAATGACACTATATCATGGAGTGCCCATATTATAATAACATCCAAATCAAATATGTTAAATTTTGAAAGTGGACAATTTGAACTCTTTGCTTGAAGAGGATAGACTAGACAAAACAATAAAATTTTGATCAATATCAAAAAGGGAATGGATATTCAACAAACTTAATGGGATAAACCTTGTTTCAAGCAAATGTTCATGCACGAAACACTTTTGTAATTACTTTGGTCTTATAGATTACTTGGTCTCGTGGACGTTATTAAAATTTTACATTCATTCATTCATTATCAGTTACCTAATTTATTTCATATGATGATGATGAATTTTTTTAAAGTTTTTTAGATTAAATTGGTTTGTAGGACCCAAGTGGGTAGGTAAAGCGAAATTGCTTTGAGTCTTCTCTATAAAATGTGATTTGTACTTGTCTATATTCATGCCAACCTACACAACCTTTAGACTATTTTCAATTTAAATGGCCTCTCAATCCTTAACTCCTTTAATTGAAGTGTATGGGGAAATAAGTAATAAATTAGAAAAAAATCAAGATAATAATTAGTTAGACGTAAAACTTGAAATGAGGTAATAATGAGAAAGCTTTTATTTTGTGAAAGAAAACTTGGACCTTCAACCATGTTTACTTATATAGAGATTTGATTCGATGAGCATTTACATTCAGTATAAAATTATCAAGTCTTGATTGGTTCTACCAATTTAGAGTTCACGGATCAAGTTATGATTGCATATATTAGCATAAGCATGCTTTATATCATTATATAATGGGCATGTTAGGAGAAAATAAGTATCATCTTATATTTCATTTAAGTTGTACAACTTGCAAATTCTTTTTTCTTAAAGTCTTTTCAGTCCAAGTTTCCATCTATCAATTTCACTATGTAGCTCATGTGAGTTAGTTATCATTTTTACAATCATAAATTTCTTCTTGAACAACCTTATATGGGCATTACGGATTTTAAAGTTTAGGTTTGATGATATCTTTGTAATAAAATAATTTTTTATCTTTGATATTTCCATCCCTCCAAAGTTTTTCAAATACTTAACTTTTTTTTTTAATTTTAAGATTGTGTTACATGAGAGGGTTATTTCATTATGGATGCCCCAAAAATATTACCATTTATCAAAGTTATTTTTGTGACCTTTTTTAAGATAAAGATATGTTAGTACATATTTTTGGGTAATACTATGACATCTATTGTCTTCTAGTTGTAGATACCTAAAAATGGTCCTTAGATATTTGTTAGTTGTAAAATTCTAGTAATTTAGGGTACATGTGTTCTTGTAAATTATTGGTCCAAATTAGGCTCTATTGATGCATTATTGGTCATTTATGTTGTGCCCCTATATTTTTTCTCGCTCCCCCATCCTTCTCTCTCTTTCCTTTCTCTTTGTCTGTGTTTTTAATCATCCCATAAAACTGTACACATTGCATTTATAGGGCCCAATGTACTTTGTACATTTATGAGGGAGTGTGTCTTGTGGGTCTATTTGGGTGCACCCAAGTCATGTGGTCTCATCTTTTCATTTTTTTCCTATTTGATGTTAATTTATGTATGTTTATGGGGGAGTGTGTCTTGTGCATTCATTTGGGTGCATCCAAGCCTCAAGGGCTTGTATTTTCAATTTTTTCCCCATTTGATATTGATTTGTGCACCAATATGGTCCTAATTTGAATTTAAGACCTCTATTAATACACAAGTGCATTAGTGTATTTGGAACAAGAAATCAATGCAAGTATATAGAGACAAGCATCCAAGAATCTAAGGAAATACAGTAGAGTGTGTAGCATTTATTGTTATTGCATACCATTGAACATTCTATATGAAATCAAGCATTTATTGTAGTATTGAATACTATTGTATTGACACACTTACATTATGTTGAACTGCTTGGATAAATTACATTTTACTCAGCGTGTTGCCTTCAATGTTGTGTATTGTTGAGGTACCTCATAAGTAGTGAGTGTCTTTAAGATAGTGATTATGATAGTGAGGATAAAATTAATGAAAGGTTATGACAACTAAGTTTTACCCAGTTCTCCAATAGAATATGCAAATGACATGGGTGTATTTGATGTTGGTTCCCTTTCCATAGATATTCATGATTATGAAAATCTAAATTTTAATATGAGAGAACCAATTAATAATGGAAAAAGTGTTAGCCTTATACAAATCATGCTAGATTAATATGGACTTGGATTTGGATATGTATAAAAAATTCTTTATTTTCACCCAATTGATTCCCTCATAAAACACCAAAAAACTGTAACTTAAGTTATAAGAGATAATGTGGATCCAAATACATGTTTTCGTGTAGAGACTAATGTTTCTTCTTTGAATTCCGATGATGGTAAAAATGTGAATTTTATAACCTCTTAAGATGATTATGGGAATGAAAATGAAATAAATTTTGATTATGAGGCTGATTTAGATTCATAACATAGGGATGAAAGCATTATAATATTAAGAAATATACTAAAAATAATCCTTAAAAAATCCCATTAAGATATCTAAAATTATGAATATATTGAAAGAAAATGCTAGTTAAAATGTACCTTCTCATGAATTCATTTCGGGAATTGCTTCTAAACCTACCATTGTTTCTATTTTTTCTAATGTCATTCCTTCCCAAAATGTTATGTTTTCGAATTCTTGATATGTTTTTATTGCTCTTAATTTTTCTTAGCATGTAATTCCTCCTACTTAACATATTTATATTCCTTCTTATGTGTCTTAAAATACTCCAAAGTGTAAATGTTCCTCCTATGTTCCAACAATCACTTTGCCATTATATTCGTGCAATTTATTTGTATGTTGTTAACCATTCTTTAGGGAAATATTATTCTATTCCAATCTATTCTACTTATTCATCTTCTATTTCTATACCAAACCTTGAAATTACTACCAAGATGCATGCATTATGTGATTTTTTTAAAAAAAAATCTTAAGGATCTCAAAATCTAAAAACTAGGCCACTTCTAATGATATTCTCTTAAACCCCTTCGCTAATGAAGTGATTTTTTATCCATTTCCAATAAGATTTTTATCTCCAATGTTTTAATTATTTAATGGAAAGGGAGATAATCACATCACATTAAGGCTTTCTTCACATCTTTATTAGATGTTTTCCATGATGATACATTATTAATTAAGATATTTCAAAGATATAGTTATTTTTTATATGTTTTACCATGTGGATTCATACATTATTTTTCAACTCTAGTTGATGATTTTTTTGGCTCATTTTTGAATAAATATTTCTCAAAATATTAAATTTGTGGAATTATTTCAACTTAGACAATCATCCAATGAGTACACTAGATATTATGTGCTTACATTTAAGACTACGATTATAAAGATGAGTTATGAGCCACCAAATAATAAGATTAAACACACATTTTTTGGTAGTTTGCTTTTAATTATTAAATATAAAGCCATGATCAATTATTATACTTATTTTGAGGTTCTTTGTCTTGTCATTAAAGAATGTCAAATAAATCTCTCAGATACAAATATCCTTAAATATTAGAGCCCACTGCTTCCACATTTAAAAAAAAAGTAAGTTTTAAGAATATTAACAACGATGGTAGTTTTTTTTCTCTAATTTGGATAGTAAAACCTTAATTAATATGGAAAATTGAATGTAATTTAGATTGTAGAATATGACAACTAAGCATGAATTTGAATGTAAAATACTAAAATTGATTTAATAAGTGGTTTGTCTGAAATATAGAAAATACTAAAGAGATCAAGGTACTTATCTTTTCTAGTTCACTGACTAACTCTGGTTGACTCTCAATAGTGGAAATGGGCTAGAAGAAACCTTGTGAGTTACTTAGAGTTAGAACTAGTTGTGTGTGCACATAGGGTCACTAACATTAGAATGGGACAAAATTGTCGATGAAACTAACTATAGGCTGACATTACTATAGTGGATTATTTTGAGGCTCCATGTCCATACATTCCACTATGCTTACCTGTAATAGCTTTGTGTGTGTGATCTTGACACCTAACTATGGGTGAAACTCCAGAAAATAATCTCCTTCTCCTCAAAACCCTAGGTCCACTTGTGAAGGGATAAAACCTGTAAAAAGTTGAGAAGTGTAATGGGTTGAGCTGAGCCCAATCACTCCCATAATGATTGATTGTTGTCTATGTATCTAGTACTATGAAGAGGAAAGTCAAGCTACACATAGTTCTTCCCCTTATTGTGAATGTGTAACTGTGCTCATTTTCTATATAAATGCACATAGTGATCTAGCTTTAAATACTTAAAAATATTCACTCTTGACTTGGCTTGGTGTGATTTTGACTTCGCTGAAGACTTTTTCTAGTGACTAATTTAAACTTTGGGTATAATAGAGTCATTTTTATCAGTATGAAATAATGTGTAAATGTTTGATAAATGAGTGCTAGATGGCTCAATAAACTTAACCTTGATTTGTATTGATATGATTCCATTCGGGTAATTTATCTTACTTTTGACACACTAGGAAAATGGGTCAACCCATAGGGATTTATTATATTTGAAAAAAAAAACATTGTTAGGTTAGGGACAATAACGTCACACTTAGGATACTTTCGTCGATGAAATTATTAGAGCCTGATGTTTATGTCCAAGAGACAAGAATAATAATTTGATGGTCTAGAAACATATGGATAGTATATTCAATGAGTTTGACTTATATTCAGAGCTTCATGTAGGTGAATGATATAAAAATGGAAGGGTCAGACCCATAACAAGCATGTGGATATGAGATAATGGTAAATAAGAGGCATATATGTGCGCATAAGTCATGCATGGTGAAGGTAGGTCAAAAAGTAACATTGTCAAGTTATAATACCAGATTTTAGTATCTATATAGTATTCTAACTAAGAATATCATATAAATAAATTAAATGTTATATAACAACCATTTTGGTAACTCAGCTTTACTCACAAAGGGGGCATAGACAATTTACTAAACTTAGAACAAAAATTTGAGAAATTAATTGAATGCAATATTATTACCTTGCCTCCAATAAGGGAATTATATCCTTCGATATTAGGCATCATATGATGTAAGTAGGTTACCTATGTAGGAATAGACATAATTTTTTTATGGAAACATTGTGTTGCCCATGGACTTTGGGTGGGAATCATATGTGTAGTCAAAGGTGTAAATGTAGGAATAACAACAACAATAGTAGTATGAACACCTATGGTAGAATTAATACCTCTAAAAGGTATATTAGTAATAATGAAGGGATCATGTTGTTTTTCCTTGGATATGTCAACCTTATCTAAATTTTTTACGTACACCTCTTATTACATATAGTAGGACATCAAACATTTGTGTGTTCATGTCAAGATATTGAGTTAGTTCCCTTTCATCGATGTCATCAAATTTATCAAAAAGGTACACATATTCATTTACTTTATTAACATTCATTGTACTTGATTTTTTTTTATGACCATTTTTAAATTCAATATTCATACAAAGACCATCAATAGGGTGTGCTTTATCTCTTATATGGGGAGGGGGAACAAAACCATTCTTACATGCCCTTTGGCGCCTAATGGTAAAACAAAACAAATCAGATTAAATGTTACAAAAAAATGAATTAAGGAAGGCTAAAGATTGTTCATTATCAATTTCAACTTATTAGTGTACAAAGATTTGATCCATGGAATTAAAATTTTGTTGAAAATTTTGCATATCAAAGGAAAACAACTTGTAATAATTAACCATAGATTGAGTTATAAAATAAAAACTATCTACATCCATTATAACCATGATTAATTTATGAAATACAAAAATATGAAACCCTATAAAGGAGGATGAAACCCTAAAGGAAGACTTAGGGTTTGGCATGCTCAATATATAAATGTGTCCACCAATATATTTTACCTTATTTTTTTATTTGGGTTATCTAATAAGATAGAACTTTGAACTAATATATATTATGTGAATCATAGCAACAAACACAAATATCAATGTAAAAACCATAATCCAATTTGAACAATTATACTTTTTATAAGTATAAATGACCTAAGGGAATAAGATAGAGTTTTTCTATATTGTGTCGATCTGAGATTGAATGAAGGTGTCAAAAATGGGAAAAAATGGATAAAGAGTCACTCAAATCAGGAACTAATTATCTAGATGTGCCTTGACAAAATCATTAGTCTCTGGATGGTATCAGCTGATGTTAGCATTTATATCCTATTGGATTCATCTAAGTAGATTTTATCTTTATGTTTTAGTACATGGCACTCTACTTGCTTGTAATCCATCTCTGTGTTCGATATGAAGGGCTATTTGTGCTTGTAATTCTAGAAACTTATCTCATTCTCTCTAAAACCCTAGGTCCACTTTTGATATTATCTTTAGGCATAAAGGAGAAGAATGATGGGTTTATCTGACCCCAACCACTCCCCAATGAATGGTTGAACACTACCTACAAATCCAATACTCTGAAAATAGAAGTCAAACCACATGTAGTTCTCATTGTTAGGTGCATGTGTGCAATAGTGCTTCTTTAATGACTGCAACCTATGATCTAAATTTTGACACTTGGAAAATATATTTTTTGATTTGGATTGAGGTGATTTAGACTTGGCTAATACATGCTTCTTATGGCTGATTTATAACTTTAAAAGAATAAGGAAGTCCCTTTGAATGTGCAATTGTTAGGATAGGCTTGCTTGACAATGCTAGATGGGGAAAAGGCTTAAACTTATTATGTATTTATATAGGACTCTACGGATACTTTCCTATGCCACCAATGTGTGAAATGTATAACTGACCCATGAAGATGATTTGAATTTGAAAAATGACCATTGCTTTATGTAGAATAAGTCCATTGCGCTTGGATGCCTATAGATTTTTACAAGCATCTAAGTCTAACATATTTTTATGGAAGGCAAGAATAATCATATGAGGATCTGAAGATACATTGAATATGATTTTGAATAGGTTATACAAATATTGAGGAATTCTTGTAGGTGATTGATAGTGAATCAAGAAGATCAGACCCATGGAAAACATGTGGATGTGAGAGAGAGGTGTGTAAGATCCATATGTGTACACACAATTCATGTAAGGTGAAGGTGGGTAAAAATAACATTGTTGAGTATCTAATACCAAATTATAGTGTCTACACACTTAGAAGATTTGAAATTAATAAAGCAAGAGGTTATAAGTATACTTACTTAAAATTGATAAATCTAGAGGATAGAAGTGTACTTAGGTGATTCTAGTTATGTGTTGTTCATATAAGGTGCCCTTGTACCTACATATCCAACCACCAATACTTGAAACATAGGCTCAAAACCTCTGTGGATGTTGCCAACAAACTTTGACCCATGTGATAGCTAAAATTGTAGGATGGTTACGAGTAGTATCTTTATGCACTACGCAAAACAGTAACTCTTAAAACCCTTATGCCTACACTTGTAGATGCTTCTTTTGTGTACACTTGCCTTCAGTTACATGCATTAATAATTTTTTTCTCCTTATTTACAAACCTTAATTTTTATGTTGACCATAAGATAACCCTTGAAAAAGGGAATATTTTTTTGGGTAGGATATCCCCAACCACTAGTTAAATGGTTGAGTATTACCTACGCTCTAACACTTCAGAAAGGGGTCAAACCACATTTAGCTCTACAACTTATGTGTGTGTGTGTATGTAACATCATGATCAATCTAGAATGCAATGCAATGTTTGGCTTTTGACACTTTGCACCATACAAATTTGAATTTTGTGTGTATTCATACTTGGCTCTAGGATTGCTCCTTTTGAGGGATTTTCATATATGTATGCATTTGTGATAATGTATCAAGAGAGTGCTAATTGGTTACTCAAATTTTCAAGTGGTTATGAGGGTGATGTCCAAGTCATCATAACCTTAGGTTTGATTTATATTTATAGTTGACTATTCAATATTTCCCGCCATGACTGATCCATAAAACATGTTTAAACCAATCTAATGGAGACTTCTTAATTCAAAAAAATAAGTGTTGATTGTTCTTAGACATTACCATCAAAGGTAGACACATGTGGTAACCACAACTGTCTAATCATTGCCAATGCTATCTTAGGAGTTTAAATCAATGATCTAAAATATGGAGAAGGTATGTTTAAGATTTTAGAAGGTTCTCATATAGACTAGGTTGATATAGAACGTGTGTATCTGGTGAATAGATTTTTTAAATACAATAGTTGGGTAGATGGATAGAGTGAAAGTGTGCACAAGATTCAAATTTATTCACAATGTCCACATATGCCAATGTGCATCAAATTTGATGTTTTCAAAGTATTTAATACAAAACTATGTGTCTATATGTGTATGAAACCAAAACATCAAAGTTGATAAATTAACCAAATTAAACAAAAGATGTTGAAAAAGGGAAATGCCAAAATATATGCGTTGAATATCATGTTATGCTACATGAGACATTAAGCCATGTAGTATAGATAATATGGATTCCATTGATATGTTTCATCATACAATAGATCATCATTGTCAAAGTCTTAATTGCATTGATATTGGTCATTAGCCTTAAAATTTATTTATTTTGAATCATCCTTAGGAGGTTGATTTTCTACATAAGTGGTACAATTTTCTAGGGAGTTTTAATATGAAAGATTAATTTTACCTTGGTCAAGGCACTATTGAATCTTGTCCCTTAATGTTATGCATCTTTCATTTGAACGCCCTCTAATTGTATGATATGCACAAATTTGGATTTGTAGGATTATGTATTAATTTTTTTATCCATCTTGTGAATAGGTGGTAACATAATCATGTTTTTGCTCACATTTTCCCCTATTTTGGATTAATGTTAACCCTAAAAAAGATATAAACTATGCAATAATTCAAATTATAATATAACAATGAAACATGAATTTAAATGTAAAAGGCTAAAGTTTATTTTCTAATTTAAATATGAAAATTATCAAATAGGTTAAGATACTTAGCATTATTTTTTTCTATGTAGGACTGAGACTAAGTACACGTGGTAGGGAAGGTAGGAATCTAGATTGCAAATTGCTTAAATTAGAAGTTGGAGTTTTGGGCTCACTAGAACATTACTAATAGCCATTATGTTTTGAATATAAAAAATATGTCTACGTATTTTTTTTAATTTTATTTCAGCACAATTCATTTTGGCTTCTTTTCTTATGTTTGCACGTGCAATCTTGAGGTATGGTCATGAGTGCAGTACCTAAAATTTTGTCTCCTTCACTTGAAACCCTAGGTCCACTTTTGACACTAGATTATGGCCTAAACATGGGGAAGAAATTTGGACTAAGCTAACCATAACCACTCCCTATTGAATGGTTGAGCACTGCCCACATATCCAATATTGAATAAGGAATTCAAATTGCATGTAGTTCTCCCTATTAGGTGTATGTGTGTAATATTACTCATTCAATGTATGCAACCTATGATCTAGATTTAGACACTTGGATAAAGAAAAATTTGGCTTGGATTTGAGGTGATTCAAACTTGGCTAAGACCTAATGCTTGTGACTGATTGGTAAATTGGAAATAATAAGGCAATCCCTTTGAGTGTGTAGTAAAGTATAGTTGTGTCTTTGAAAAGTGCTAGATGATCAAATATGTTTATACCTAATTTGCATTTATATGAGACTCTTTAGGTAATTTATCATGCCCAAAAAATACTACATGGATGGGTTGAACTATAAGAATGATTCAAATTTTAAATATGACCATTGTTGGGCATAGGATGAAACTGTTAGGTTTGGATAGTATTAGATGGATGGTACCATCTGATTCTGATGGTTATGTCTAGGAGACACGAACATTGATCCAATGATTTAGATATGTTTTAGTATGATAATTTACTAGTTTGGCACAAATGGAGGGAATTCATATAGGTGATTGAAAATAACTTAGAAGGATTAGACTTATAGATACCATGTGGATATGAGACAATAGTCAGTGATAGTCATATATGTATACACAAGTCATATACAAAAAAGGTTGGTCAAAAGTGATATTTTCAAGTGTCTAATACCAAATTTTGGTATCTAAAAATTCCCCCATTTCATTAAAGTATTTAAATTCAATACAAATACTAAAGTAAATGGATAAAAATATGCCTGATTGTTTGCAAAACACTCTATTTTTGGGAGAAGGCATCAAATATGTTGGTCTATCCAATCAAACCCATAATGAACATGTAGTATTCAATGTTCATAAAATTAAATCTAAAATTTTAACTATAATTTGAAATTTTAAACTTAAGAGCAAGGAAAGAATACACCTATACATGAGTAAATTGTGTCTCCTTGTAACTTATTGAAGATGATGATTTCTTATTGAAGCATTGAGAGTGGTTCCTCTTGTTGAATCATTTAGGGAATTTGGGGTGATCATATCCTAATTTTGTGTAGCTAAGGTAAGGCCATGGGTTGGGAAGATGAATCCCCAACCCTCATGAATAAGGAGTAGTGTTAAGGCCATTGAGCATTGTTAAACCTTAATCACACTAACTCAAATAACTAATCTTGCACTGATATTGAACCTCGAGATAGGTGGGAGCCATATATTGGGCTCACTATGAGAAATTCCAAGGCCATTAAGTGTTTTTAAACCTCAACTGCATTACCTCAAAAAACATGAATTAACTACTATAGACAAACTTATAGATTAAAGGGTGCTCACTTCTAGGTACCATCAAATGTGTTTGCAAACTAAGAAAGTGTAGTAGTGTGTTTGTGCATGAACAATGTTCATGCCCCATGAATTGGTGTCAACTGATAATTTTAATAGTGATACATACATGAACCAATTTCATGCCCCATAATTTGTATCTATCAGTGCCAACATGATATAAAATGTTGTGTATTAATATGTTATTTGTGTTGAATCTAAGAACCTATATCTCATGATTTTGAAATATGATTTCTTATGCAATGCATATGTCCCCAAATGTATATGAACATGTGAATATATAATAAGTTGAACTTTTGTTCCCATAAAACTATGTGCATGTTCATGGCATATACATTGAATTGTATCTAAACCTATAATATGTGACTCATGTCCTTGTAAAATGAGTGCATATGTATGGCACATGCCATCATAATCTATATCAATATGTAAATATATGTCTCGTATTTGAATAAAAATTATATCTTAACCACTCTAAAATATTTGATATTTGTATTCGATCCTAAATTCTAAATATTTTGCTCATTGAGTCTTAAGTATCCATGAAAACCCATTGTTATGCCCCCTTTTGAGGTGAGGGATGTAGCCTGTGAGTCACTCATCTTAAAATAAAGAGTTAATGATATCATATATAAAGATGTAATCATATAGAATCATATCAAAATTTAGATAATATGTCATGATATTAGTATATTTGTCATCAAGGCATGTATGAGACATGAAATGTAAGGCATATAAGTGTCATGTCAAGATAGATATAAGAATTAGGTACAAAGTAGTAATCATCACTGATATAAGCACTTAATGAGACTAGGCAACAAACATTGCATGATGTGAATCATAGAACCACACATAAATAGGTGGTGCATGATATGGATCATGACACCCGCAATCTCAACAAGCTCAATAGACATTACTAGATTGATCCACTCATATGCACACAATGTCACATATAAGGCCAAGGGCCAAAAACAAGGGACATAAAGATGTTGCAAAAAACAAGGCCAAGGGAAACATACAAGGAACATAAATATGTTGCAACAAAAAAGGCAAAGTGACTTATGCGAGAGACACAAAAATGTCACACACACAAGGCCAAGGGCTACCTAAAAGTAATGGGTAGCCTAAATGAAAATGTAATAACAACAAATAAGAATAAAATAAGAGAAAACTAGTCTACATTATCCATGTAAGTAAATGTCACAACATATCAAAGTATCACATCCATGTAGCACTATAAAGAGTATGATTAATAACAAGACATGTGTAAATAATCAATGTAGCTCAACATGGTAAGAAGCTCAAATAAAGAAATAACTTGTGATAATGTGACTAGTGGAATAATATGCTCCCAACATTAGCATGGCCTCTAAAGCTATGAAATTCTAACATCTATGTATCCATGTCTAATATGTATGTATTGCATCACACTCATATACTGGTAAATGCATATGCATATGAAAAATAGTATGCCATATACCAAATATGTGATAAATAACATATATGAAAATGCGACTAGCAATCATGTCATGCTTAGGTCACAATTCTTGTTTTTTGGAATATTTGTATGTTTTTGTATTATTTGAATTATTTGTATTTTTGATTATATTTACAAATGTACAAGGTAATAGCCAATCATCCCATCAAGGGGATAGTTATAGGAAGTGTTTGTATCATAAACTGTGATGGTCACCTTTCATGAGTGAAAAGTCCCATATGTAGGTATATCCGACTCTGAGAAGGAACTGGATGTTGTAATGTAACAATCATCATCACTCATAAGATCTTGTGTATGATAAAAGAATCTAGGAATCCTAGGACTTTGTGAAATCTATTGTATAGTGCGAGAATGTATTGGTGCCTATTGTAGGATGAAATTTCACCCTTTTGAGAGATTTTTTTAGGCTCTCTCACTCCCAATTACAATATTGGAGCAACCTCAGGATGTGGGTATGGGTATCCTGTAGTGAGGTTGAACCTTCGGAGAAGGTTGGTTTCCTCTTGGTAGATCACCTAAACTAATGTTTCTACTTGGAAAAGAGGTAGAGAGAGGGTATAGGGTAACTAAGAGAGATAAATGGGTGATACACCATATTTATTGACACTCGCATAAGCATGAAATAAACACTAATTTAACATAAAATAAATCTTGCTCACACAACCTCACAAACTAGTTAATTTTTATGAGTGTTTCATAGACTAAGCTCACCAAACAATACATGAAGCAAAGAGGAATTTCAAAATACACACCAAACATCCATTAATGGTGGAAAGAGATCAAGTTAAGACCTAAAACTAACTTGAAAACACCTAAAAATAGGCAAGAAAGAAGGACAATGGACATGGAAGAACACTTCTTCTCTAGGCCATCATGCACAAGCTTGATAAACATAATTTTCAGGCAAGAGATAGGTAAAAATTGATCTTTATTGCTTCAAAAGGTATTTCTTAAATTTTTTGATAGGATTTCTCCTTGTGAAATGAGGATATCTTTTTAGGCTCAAAAACCTCTATATATAGCAGAAAGGAAAGAGAGAAGAGGAGGCTTACATGAGAAAATAGAGAGAGGGGTCATAAATGGCTGTAACCACCACTATGTCCTTGCAACTCCCTTGACCATGAGATGAGCCATCCAAAATCACCACAAATATTCTCAAGCACCTCGTGCATTCAAATCTCCCTTTATTAGATCTGAGAGAGCCATGTCATAGGTAGCTGCATGTTCTCACCAAGTGTAAATGATTTGATCTTTTGCATTTAAAACTTGGTGTGCTTCTTCACCTTGCATGTCTGCCACTCAACCTGGATGCATCTATTCTTATTTTGACCACTTTATATGTTCTGACTACAAGCTATAGACCACATCATCAAAGTTGAAAGGAGAAATCCTCATCCTTTTCTGTTGATTGGTTGTCGAAATCCCACTAGGATCCTTTTGAAAACTTGGCCTTTTCTCATCTGTTGATCTCCTTGCTAGATCTTGACAAGTGTAAAGCTCATGATAAACTTGATGAACATTTTTCCTTAAAACTTGACCAAAGGCAATGGCTACTTTTAGGGGCTCAAATTTTATGTTTTTGGACTCATCATTAATTCCTTCAGACTTTTGTTTTTGGCCATTTCTTTGGACTATTTGCATGCAGACAAATCTCTCAAAAGAATTAACCCTTTTCTTTGGCCTTGAAAAATTATATTTGAAAAGGGAGATTTAGAAGAATTTATAAAGTTCCATGTTTTTCACTTGAAATGCCCCTTCTTAAAAATAAAGTACCCTTTGACCTTCTTGAAAATGACCCCTTTTTCTGAGAAGTGCCCTTCAGAGTTTTTGCAATGAACCTTTCAGAATTTTGTAAAGAACCTTTCGACTTTCTTGAAATGGGCTTTCAAAAACCTTGAAAATATCTTTTTTGAAAGGAAAGTACCTTTTAGAATCTTGGAAAGAACCCTTCAAACTTTGAAGAGGACCATTAAAGAGTACCATTCGAGAAAATTATCTGGGATAATTTTCTTGAAAGAAAAGGCCTTTGTCTTTTGCTTCGAACATTTTGTCTGAAAGAATTCAACACTTAGCCAAAAAGGGTCCCAAAATAAAGGAAACACTTAGTCCCTACAAAGTCCAAAAGAATGAACAACTAAAGACTTAGCTAAATAAAAGATTTTGCACTTAGCTTTTGGCTTGCAGGCTTATCCTTGAACACTGTTGCGGGGTCCTTAGAAAGCTTTGCTTGGATCCTCTCTCTAGCCTTTGATCCACTGTTTCATCAAACCATGCAAGTGCTTTAGTATGTGGGCCATAAATGGCCAACATTTATGGTGACTCACAAGGAATCATGCCCGCTATGCTTGAAAAACTAGTTCATTTTCCACTTTTGATCCATTGGGCACGAAGTTACTACTTTCTTTGACAAGTTTGGCTCTATTTGGAAACTCCCCTTGAAGAAATAAGGACAAAAAAAACAAAACAAACACTATGCCCAAGGTACTTAGGGAAGGGAAACACACAACTAAAAAGATATGCACAAGGCACTTAGGAGAAAACATGAAAAACTATACAAAAAGCATAATATATACAATGGATGCAAACTCTTCTAATAGCAAGGATTTACATGAATCCCATTGACTGGGATGTGTAATACCTCTCCATTTAGTTGGGCCAGTTGAAAAACATTATGTTGTTTTCATCTGTGGATCAAATAAGGACCACTCCACAAGCTGTCAAATTTGGCATGGTTGCCTAGCTTGGCCTTGTTTGAATCCCACTTGAGGACTAGATCCCCTTCTTTGAAGTCCCTTGCTATGACTCTCTTGTCAAAGGATTACTTGACTTGAGCTTGGTGTGATTCTACTATTTTCATTACAAGGTATCTCATTTCTTCAAGATCCACGAGTTCTACAAGTATCACATGTATGGGCTCATCTTCCATCAACTCCAACTGATGGGCTAGTTCTAATGTAGGCAGTTCAAGAGAAATGGGCAACTTGGCCTCCCTTACATATACTAAGACATATGGATAATTTCCAATGGTAGCTTTAGGATTCACCCCGTTAGCCCACAAGGCTGTCTTTAGTTTGGTGTGCATGTCCTCTGATTCTCTTCCATAGTTCTCCTGATGATTCTTAGCAAATTTTTATTTGTGGACTTAGCCAATCAATTTACTTAAGGGTAATAGTTGGAATAGGTGCTAAGGTAGATGCCCATCTTGAGATCCCATTCACTCATTTTTAGATCGAGGAATGTTAATGCATTATCAAAGATGATAGTGGATAGAACACCAAACCTGGTCATAATGTTGTCATAAAAGCCTAAAACTACACCTTTATTACCTTCTTTCAATGCAATGGCTTCCACCCACCTGGTGAATTAGTCGATTGCAGTAAGCACCCATTTATGTCCTATGCTTGATGGAGGGTTGATCATTCCTATGAAATCTATCCCCCATTGCATGAAGGGTTGTTCTACCTGAATTGGGTTGAGAGGAAGGGATCCAAATATTTGCTTACCCACAACGAAAACACACTTTTGACACTTTCTTACCCATGTATATGCATCTTTAAATAGGGTGGGCCAATAATAACCAACCCTCACTATCTTTGATGTTGTGGTTCTAGGTGCAAAATGACCTCCTGTAGGTCCATCATGGAATTGCGCTAAAAGCTTGGTGACTTGGTCATTATCTATGCACTTTAGGAGCACTTAATTGCTCTACCAAATAGAGCACATATGATTACTTCTCGTATTAGCAACTAAACACGGAATTTAACCAGAATCAATAAGTAACTAGAAATATGAAACAACACAGGAATTGAGAGACAATACACAATTGTATTAATAATCGCTCAGAAGAATATATACAATAAAGAAGATGCCACTTCTTCTTCCACCTCAAAGGTTCGCCACTCCTCAAGACCTTCTTCCCTCTCTCTCTTGGTCACAACAATCAACTCCAATACAGAATTGATGTTCACCTCTCCAACCAGTCAGTAACACGCTGCCAGTTCACCCAAGTACACAACCGTACTCCAAGTAGATCTCCTGCTCTCTGCTGCTACCTACAAATAACTAGATCATACTCACCATTGTAGATCTCCTATAGAAAGTCATGCCCACATGCTGACCAAGATCATACACACACGAAGAATCCTTCTGATTCTCCAATCCAGTACCCACCTTGGTACTGTGGCACTAGGAGGAACGCACCATTACTCTCTTCTCTCTGAAGGAACTTATTGCTCTCTTACTCACTAGCTACAAGTTCACAATATAGCCTATGAGTCCATATATAGATCTCATGCATACAATAATTAGACTAACCTAATTACAATAATTAGACACGCAACTCAAGACCAAAAACAGCCTTTGCATGCAAACACTCGGTTCAACGAACAAACTGTCCGTGGAACAAGCAGTTCGAACTGCCACAGGCGACCGACGTCGGTCCCTGTCTGCCTGGAGGTGACCGTCATTAGCCGACATCCTGCCGATGTCGGTTATCTTCTTGTCCACCCTGCCCTCGTCGGTTTCCCTGTGCACTACACCCTGCCGACGCCGATATCCCTGGAACTCAGCAACCTCCTCCCTGTTTGCACCAGTTGAAGCTTTTAGCTCCACAATCTAACAATCTCCCACTTGGAGATAAACAGCTGCAACTGTACATGTATCTGTACTCTATCTAATTGTACCCTGGCTTGTATCCCTCTTTAAAATCACTCTTGAAGACCAACCACCACACAAACCTGTGATGCTATACCTGTCACTTATGCCACAAGAATTTTGCTACTCCCAAATTCTTCATGACATACTTCTGAACTAACCTTACCCTTAGCTCAACAAAACCCTGTATGTACAAAACTTGCTAGCAAATCACCCACATACAGTAACTGGATAATGTCGCGACTCATCATCCACCTGGTAAGACAAAACCATAATAGTTACATAGACATTGACTGAAGCCATGCTTAGTCATCCACCTGTCAAACCTGTACCACTGTCCTGCAGCTTTCTCAAGACCATATGCCTTGGCCTTCTGTCTCATGTATCCGTCCACTCTCTTCTTTATCTTGGGAATCCATTCCGTCTCTCAGTACTTACTTTCCATTGACAAATCTACCAATAAATCCCTGTTTGGTTATTCTCCAAAGACTCACACTCCTCATCCATGCCAAGCTCCCACTGAATCTGGATTCTACCTGCATTGCCTCTTCCATCTTCCTATTTCTTGACCATCAATAAGCAATATAAAGAAGGTGAACAACGAATATGAGGTTCACTTACCCTTACTAACCTCAACATGAGCGTTTGAGACTTGTTGTCTGCCCACTATCCGTATCAGTGACCGATCTCGACCATCTCCCAGTCTGTTCCCGACCGATGTCGGCTCCCTGTACTGAACCTGACTGCCAACGTGGTTTCCCTGGCTGACGCCGGCGTCCCTCCTGCCGATGTCGATTACTTCATGACCGACGTCGGTCTTCCTGTTGCCGACATCAGTTACTGTGTGACCGACGCCAGTACCTGTGTTCGTCTATGAGTGATAACTTTTTACCCGCGAGCTCTCCATGGATCAAAATCCTAATCAAATCAACCTTGCTCTGCTCAGAATAATTCAGTTCCCTCACCTGATCTCTGTCTGTCATCTCCTCCATGAACACCAAGGCTTTCCAATTCTTTAGCTTGTCAAAAACATCTGACCTCCGCTTCAGAACCTGCATTCTCCTCCTACATATGTGACTAAGCCTATGAAGCCACATCTCTGCTACAGAAGGTGAATCAACAATATAAGTAGATAGATAAAGGATACCTACTTTCTTACCACCATCTAATTCAAGTGTATCTGCTGTGAGAGTTACAGTGTATCTCTCATCACCCAAATTTCCTAAAAAAATTAGACTCATCTCCAAGACTGGTACCTGCATGACTTCCTTCAACCACTGTGTGTCATCCGCATGCAATTTCAGCTTCACTTCCCCTTCGTCAATCATCTGACAAGGCTCTCCAATCCCTAAATAAATCTCTCCAAAGTCTCCAAAGACATACCAATGAAAAGATGCTCTATTTTGGGCTGCATGGAAAGAGGCAAAAGAATCTGTAAACAAAGATTCCACTTTATCCAGAACACCCTGTGCAATATTACCTGCAACATGTGCTTCCACAAGTTGATCTGCTACCAACCAATGATCTCTTTTTACCTGCTTCTTCTTTCCATCAATCAGACCATTCGTGCTATTCAGTTTCTCCATTCGTAGCTTACTATCTTCTGCCATTGCTATACTCCCACTCAATCTGAAACCCCTGTGAGTGACCTGTAATCAAAAAACACTACCAGATCTTAAACCACCTGTTAGTCAACCCAACCAAAAGATCTGATACCACTTGTCAGGATCTTGCTCTACCAAATAGAGCACATATGATTACTTCTCGTATTAGCAACTAAACACAGAATTTAACCAGAATCAATAAGTAACTAGAAATATGAAACAACACAGGAATTGAGAGACAATACACAATTGTATTAATAATCGCTCAGAAGAATATATACAATAAATAAGATGCCACTTTTTCTTCCACCTCAAAGGTTCGCCACTCCTCAAGACCTTCTTCCCTCTCTCTCTTGGTCACAACAATCAACTCTAATACAGAATTGATGTTCACCTCTCCAACCAGTCAGTAACACGCTGCCAGTTCACCCAAGTACACAACCGTACTCCAAGTAGATCTCCTGCTCTCTGCTGCTACCTGCAAATAACTAGATCATACTCACCATTGTAGATCTCCTATAGAAAGTCATGCCCACATGCTGATCAAGATCATACACACACGAAGAATCCTTCTGATTCTCCAATCCAGTACCCACCTTGGTACTGTGGCACTAGGAGGAACGCACCATTACTCTCTTCTCTCTGAAGGAGCTTATTGCTCTCTTACTCACTAGGTACAAGTTCACAATATAGCCTATGAGTCCATATATAGATCTCAAGCATACAATAATTAGACTAACCTAATTACAATAATTAGACACGCAACTCAAGACCAAAAATAGCCTTTGCATGCAAACACTCGGTTCAACGAACAAACTGTCTGTGGAACAATCAGTTTGAACTGACACAGGCGACCGACGTCGGTCCCTGTCTGCCTGGAGATGATCGTCATCGGCTGACATCTTGCCGATGTCGGTTATCTTCTTGTCCACCCTGCCGTCGTCAGTTTCCCTGTGCACTACACCCTGCCGACGCCGGTATCCCTGGAACTCAGCAACCTCCTCCCTGTTTGCACCAGTTGAAGCTTTTAGCTCCACAATCTAACACATCATGGAATTGCGCTAAAAGCATGGTGACTTGGTCATTATCTATGCACTTTAGGAGCACTTCACTGAGGTCTTTTTTGAATAGAACCCCATCAAAAAATGCATAAGATATGGATAGAAGTATCAAATACCTTATTTTTGCACTATCCATACCCTGAGGGCACTCTCATGTTATCAATAAATGTGTCATATCCTGGAGCCAACTAGTGTGAGGTGGAAGTGCATCTATTTGTGGGTTATCTAGTGTTACCAAGATAACCTCTTTGTCTTTATGAATGTCATCAACCATATGATCACACAAGCCTTTACCTCTTACTAGCTTAGTGACCTTGATCTCCACATCATACTCCATGTCCTTGGTAATCCAACCAGCTCCCTTTTTGTTCAAGTCTTTGTTAAGAAGGAAGTCTCTCACTCCAAGATGAGACACCATAGATAGATTTTACTATTGGAGAGTATTGGCCTAGACTTTTTAAGGCTTATTAATACTACAAGGACTTTCTTTTCTACAAAAGTATACCTCACCTCATACCCCTCAAGCCCCTGACTGAAAAATGCTATTGGTTGCTCAAGTCCTTCACCATTCTTTTGCATTAGCATAGATGATATATTATCAATATTAGCAAAAGCATACAATATGAAATCCTTTGAGAAATCAAGATTCATAAGTGTGGGTGCTTGGGCAATGGCTTACTTGATAGCCTCAAATGTTGATTTACCTTCATTTGACCAAGTGAACACTTGGTTCTTCTTCAACATAGTAGTGATGGGCTTGATTAAGTTTGCAAAACCAAATATAAACCTTCTCATAAAGTTTATTTACCCAAGGAACCTTTGCAGTCCCTTCTTACGCTTAGGTAAGGATAAGGCCAAGATGGCACTTATTCTATCAGAATCAATAGTTAATCTTTGTTTTGAGATAATATGACCCAAGAGTTTGCCCTCATGGAAAACAAACACACATTTCTTGGGATTTAATGTTAAGTCGTGGAGCTAAAAGCTTCACTGATGCAAATGAGGAGGTTGTTGAGTTACAAAGTAACCGCGTCGGTAGGACAACTGACGTCGGTCATATTCAGTGTACATAGTAACCGACATCGGTTATGGTCGGCCGACATCTGTCAGACAAGAACCAACATCGGTCACCTGTGTGTTTCCAAAACTGGTCTAATTTTAGACGGACAGTTAGTTTCAATGTAAAGACTAATTTTAGTCTTGAGTCTATGTTTCTAATTATTGTTTGGTTTGGGATCTATTTAAGAGACCCATGGAGCTGTATTTTAATCAATGACAAGGTCAAGGACTTGTAAAGGACAAGGATGAGATCCTTTCGAGTGTAAGATTAGTTGATCTATAGGTAGCAAGATCAAGGAGATCTACATGGTAAGTAAGATCAGTTGATCTGCAGGTAGCAAGATCAGGGAGATCTACTTAGAGTACTTGGTGGACTGGAAGTAGGCAACAACAACCATTGGGTTGATTGTCACTGACTGGTGGAGGGAACAACTCAGTGTTGAGTTGGTTGTAATTGATTGTATGAGAGAGAGAGAGAGAACTCTTGAGGGAGAATTACTGTACGCCGAAGAGGTGTGGTAAGAGTGAGATTTTTTCATTGTATTTCCTTCTGGAAGAGTGTTAATATAGATTGTATTATTTCTCATATCATCTATTCTGTGCTGATTCTAAATTCTAGTTACATATTACTTTTGATTTAATTTTGTGTTTAGTTGCTTATATACAAGGTAATCAATTGAGCTCTAAGGTACTAAGATTGGTATCATAGTGAGCTACATGATCCTAACAGGTGGTATCAGAGCTTTGTGTTCTAGATTCTTGACAAGTGGTATCAGAGCTAGGATCACTAACAAGCGGTAGAGCAGATTAGTGTTTTTTTATTACAGGTCACTCACAGGGGTTTCTATTTGAGTGGGAGTAAAGCAATGGTCGAAGAAAGTATGCTAAGAATGGAGAAATTCAATGGCAAGAATTATCAATTATGGAGGATGTAGATAGAAGATTATCTGTATCAAAAAGATCTGTACTTATCGTTGGGTGGGGTTTCATGTAAGCCCACATGTATGCAAGATGAAGAATGGAAGGTTCTTGACAGAAAGGCTCTAGGAGCTATAAGGCTGACCCTGGCAGCTTCTATGTTTTCCAACTTATCTCAGGCAAGGACAATAGTAGAGTTAATGGAATCTTTGGCAAATTTATATGAAAAACCCTCAGCTTTGAATAAGGTATTTCTTATGAAGCAATTATTTAGTTTGCAAATGCTGGAAGGTGGATCGGTACATAGTCATCTTAGTGATTTCCATTGTTTGTTAACCAGTTAAATTCAATCAAAATAGTTTTTGATGATGAAATTAAAGATCTCTTAATCTTATGCTCTTTACATGAAAGTTGTGATAGCTTGGTAATGGCAGTTAGGGATACTGCGTCTGCTTCAAATATCTTGAAAGTTGATGATGTTGTTAGTGTAATCTTGAAGGAATAAATTCGCAGGAAAAGCACAAGTGAAACATCAGGAAATGCTTTAAGTGTTGAAAGCAAGGGAAAGCAAAGAGAGAAGGTCGAGCAAGGGAAATCAAGGTCAAAGATAGGTAGGAGATCCAAATCCAGGTATGGCAATATAACCTGCTATAATTGTGGAAAGAAAGGGCATGTAAAGAAAGATTGTTGGTTGGTAGAAGATCATCATGAAGGAAATGAAGAAGCAAAAGATGCAGGTATTGTTGCACAAGATGCTCTTGTATGTTCCTTGGATAAAGTATAATCTTGGGTTTTAGATTTTGGTGCCTCTTTCCATGCAACCCCAAATAGGGAATTTTTCTATGATTATGTCCATAGAGACTTTGGAAAAGTTTATTTAGGGGATGGTAAACCTTGTCAAATTGTTGGCAAAGGGAAAGTGCAGCTGAAATTGCAGATTGACAACATATGGGTGTTGAAGGATGTCATGCATGTTCCCATCCTAAAGAGGATTCTAATTTCTATAGGAAAGTTGGGTGATGAGGGTTGCACAGTAACTCTCACAGCGGAATCTTGAAAAGTTTCTAAGGGTGCACTTGTATTAGCAAGAGGTAAAAAAGTAGATACACTTTATCTATCTACTTGTATTACTGATTTTCCTTCTATTTTATCTACTTCAGATGTAGATGCAAAGATGTGGCTCTGTAGGCTTGGTCATATGAGTGAGAAGGGAATGCATGTTCTTAAGTCAAATGTTAAGAACTGGAAAGCCTTGGTTTTCAAGGAGAAGGTGATAGACAGTGATCAGCTCAAGAGGCTGAATAATTTTAAGCAAGGCAGTGTTGATTTGGACAAGTTTATGATCCAAAATGAGCTCGCGAGTAAAAATCACCACTCATAGAAAAACACAGAGACCGACTTCGGTCAGAAAACTGACGTCGGCGATCAGGCAAGAACCAACATCAGTCTGGTGGAGACCAAAGTTAGTGATGTCAGGTAGGTGGACATCGATGTCAGTCAGGGAACCAACGTCGGCGATCAGGTGGACACTGACATCAATCAGGGAATCGATGTCGGTCAGGTCGGTCACATGGAATCGACATCGATCGGGTGTAGACTGAGAGATGATCGGGATTGGTCACTATTAGAATGAAATTTGGGCAGACAACAAGCTGTCAAGGAGTATCAAACGCTGATGTGGAGGTCTGAAAGGGTAAGTAAGCCTCAAATTCGTTATTCCCCTTCTTTATACTACTTGTTGCTCACTAATGGTGGAAAACTAGGAAGTTTTGAAGAGGCAATGCAGGTAGAATCCAAGAAATAGTGGGAGCATGGCATGAATGAGGAAATTGATTCCTTGGGAGAGAACCAAATGTGGGATTTGGTAGAGTTTTCAGCCGAAAAGAAAACACTAAAATATGAATGGATTTATAGGTTAAAGAAAGGAGAGAATGGACAGGTGAGATAGAAGGCCAGTTTATATGGTCTTGAGCAAGCTACAAGACAATGGTATTTGAGGTTTGACAAGTTTATGACAAAGCATGGCTTTAGTCAATGTCAATGTGACCATTGTGTTTATTTTACCAAGTTGGATAATATTAGCTACATTATCCTGTTACTGTATGTAGTGTATATGCTTGTTGCAGGGTCACACATGCAGGGAATTGCTGAGCTAAAGGTAAAGTTAGTTCAGAGGTTTGTCATGAAGGATTTGGAAGCAGCAAAGAAATTGTTTGGCATGAGTATTTCTAGAGACAGGGAAAATCACAAGTTGATTTTATCTCAAGAGGATTATGTGAATAAGGTAGTGGAGTGATTTAATTTGCAGGATGTAAAATCGGTTAGCACACATATGGTTGGACAGTTCAAGTTAAGCACAGAACAGTGTCCTAAATCACATGATGAGATTGAGTACATGAGTATTAGACCTAATATTTCCCAAGCAGTGGGAGTTGTCAACAAGTTTATGGCCAATCTAGAAAAGGAGCACTAGAAAGTAGTTTAGTGGATTCTCATGTACTAAGAGGGACCAACAGTAGGTATTTATGCTATGCAGGGTCAAGCACTTCTCTACATGGGTATGTAGATTCAGACATGGAAGGTGACTTGGATGGTAGGAGAATCACCACATGATGTGTGTTCATTGTTGGTGGAACGACGGTTAGCTAGATTTCAGAGTTGCAGAAGGTTGTTGCAGTCACGGTGCCTAGCAAGGATAAGAACCCTGCGGAAATGTTAACAAAGCCGGGAACAAAGGAGAAGTTGAATCTTCATTCAAATTTTGTTGGTCTTCAAGATTAAACTTGAAAATGGGGATACAAGATAGAAATAAATTAGATGATGTACAGGTATAGGTACAGGTACAGATGCAGCTATTTATCTCCAAGTGGGAGATTGTTAAGTTGTGGAGCTAAAAGCTTCACTGATGCAAATGAGGAGGTTGCTGAGTTACAGAGTAATCGACGTTGGCAAAACAACCGACGTCGATCATATTTAGTGTACACAGTAACTGACATTAGTTATGGTTGGCCAACATTGGTTAGACAGGAATCGACGTTGGTCACTTGTGTGTTTCCAAAACTGGTCTAATTTTAGACGGACAATTAGTTTGCATGTAAAGACTAATTTTAATCTTGAGTCTATGTTTCTAATTATTGTTTGGTTTGGGATCTATTTAAGAGACCCATGGGGCTATATTGTAATCAAGGACAAGGTCAAGGACTTGTAAAGGACAAGGACTAGATCCTTCCGAGTGTAAGATCAATTGATCTGCAGGTAGCAAGATCAGGGAGATCTACTTGGAGTACTTGGTGGACTGGAAGTAGGCAACAACAACCATTGGGTTGATTGTCACTGACTGGTGGAGGGAACAACTCAGTGTTGAGTTGGTTGTAATTGATTGTATGAGAGAGAGAGAACTCTTGAGGGAGAATTATTGTACGCCCAAGAGGTGTGGGAAGAGTGAGATTTCTTCATTGTATTTCCTTCTGAAAGAGTGTTAATACAGATTGTATTATTTCTCGTATCATCTATTCTGTAGTGATTCTGAATTCTAGTTACATATTACTTCTGATTTAATTTCGTGTTTAGTTGCTTATATACAAGGTAATCAATTGAGCTCTAAGGTACTAAGATTGGTATCAGAGTGAGCTGCAGGATCCTAACAGGTGGTATCAGAGCTTTGTGTTCTAGATTCCTGACATTTAAAGATATCCCATACTATTTTCATCTCTCAAATATTAACCTTAGGTGTTCTATGTGTTTATTGGCATCCTTGGAGAAAATTGTGATGTCATCCAAGTAGACTAGCATCATCTAATTTAATAATCCTTGGAAGGCCATGACCATTGCTCTTTGAAAAGTGGCCCCATCATTTGATATGCTAAAAGGAATCTTCTGATAAGCATATGTGCCCCATTTGGTGGTGAAGGCAATCTTGTATTGATCTTATTTCTTTACTAATACTTGGTTGTAACCTAAATATCCATCCAAAAGAGAAAAATGTTTTGAACCTGTAACTATTTGATGAAGTTGCTCCATGGATGGCAAAGGGTAATGGTCCTTCAAGGAGACCATATTCAGATCTCTAAAGTCAACACACAACCTAATCTCCCCACTCTTTTTCCTGATAAGCACCAAATTGGCTACCCACGATGAGTGCTTGATAGGAAAGATGATCTTGGATTCAATTAACTTGGTCAGCTCTCTCCTCGTAAGCTCTTCTATTTTGGGCTTAACGGGGCTTTGTTTTTGTTTCATAGGCTTAGCATTAGCCTCCATTTCTATAGTATGCTGGGCTAACTTTAGATCAAAACCTTTCAGGTCACTATATTCCCAAGCAAATACATCTAAATATTCCTTACAGAGTTTAATGAAAGCATGCCTTTCTGCCTCATTGCTTATCTTCTCAAGCTTTAAGAGCTTGTCCTTGAAAATAAGGACTCTTTCATAGTTCTCCTCATCAGTTGACATCACTACCTTGCCTTTCCTCATATGGTCTCTCTCATGGAAAAGAATTTCAAGGGTGACCAGCCCTTTAGGAATCTTGTTAGATTTTATTTGAACAATTTGATCCTCATACTGATGTTGAAATTTACCTTGGTTCATTAAAGAAAACTCTGCTTCCTACTGCAAGAAACAAGCAATCTGTTTGTCATTTTCAAATATCTACTAGTGGGCTTCATTATCTGGTACTGATGGCCTCACCACCACCTTGACATGTTATTGAACCTTGGCCTCTTTTAGCTTACTTAGAATATCAAATTGGGCTCCCATAATTGCCAAGCTATCTGCATGTTGGTTCTAGTTTCTTGGCACAACTTGAATGTTAAAGGCTTCAAAATCTTCAATTAGGTCCCATACTCTAATTTTGTTGGACTTCATCAAAAGATTCTTCATAATGTTCAGGCCCCTGACTTGGTTCACTATAAGCTCATTGTCTTTGTATGCTTGCAACCACTTGATTCCCCTGTTACTGGCCCAATGGAGGCCATGAATTAGACCTTCATATTATGCTACATTAGAGGAGAAACTAAAATGGAACCTATAAGAAGAAAAATACTTATCATCTAAATGAGAAACCAACATTGCCCATGTACCTACTCCATTTATCTCCTTGAACCATCAAAGAACAACTTCCACATACCATTGAGGTCTTCTTTAAGTCCAATGAGGGAAGGCACAAGTTGATTTTATTCATGTAGAAAATAGACACCCATGTCTCTTTCTTCAACACCTTCTAAAGGGTTGATAAATTGATTACCCCCCCATAGCTCATCCAAGAACAAGTCTAGAATCTCCTCAAAACAAGTATTCATTTCTTGACCAATTGTAATTTCATCCTTATCAAGGATAGTATAATTGGGGTTTATGATATCTGGATGATGGAGTTCAATGTGAAATTATGCCATGGGCTCAGCCTTGATTGATACCTTAGTCCCATACCTTGTTCTAAATTCCATGTAGGACCAATCTGCTGCTAGATAACCACTAATTTTTGTTGTGAATTATCTAGATAGGTATAACGCAAAGCAAAGAGTTACATCAAGGATCAACACATCCTGAACCACCAAAACATTAGGAGAAGCATGCAGGGTCAAGCACACTTCCTTGATGATACCAGATGGCTTTGTGGAAGAACCATCAAGCTACAAAACTCGCTTAGTATGTGGTTCATATTTGAGGTTCAATTGATCAACTATAGACTTTGGCATTACTGAAGTGCTAGCTCCAATATCTACCAAGTAATTATGCACCAAGGAATCACCAATGATTAATAAAATGTAGAATGGAGGAGGTTTGACTATCTTACTTGATCCTTCTCTCATAGGACCTTGGGTTGCATTGGTGAGGACCTTGGTTTCTTTGCTTGGTTGTCTACCTGCAGATGCTATAACACCTATCTTGGACAAACCTTCTTAAAGGATATCCACCTGATCGGGCATGGAAAACATGTCCCAAATTAGTATACTCACATTGGACCTTTTCATTTATTCAACAATGTTGATTGGTGGACCACCAACCTTTGCCTGAGTTTTGGGAGCTACTACTATTGTTTGTTGAATTTGTGAGTCTTGTGGATCAGAAATTTTCTCTTGATTCTGATTCTTAGGAGGTGTAGGGACCTTTGTACTGATAACAAGCTCATTAGGCTTAGATAATAAAGGAGTAATGACAAGAGGTTCTTTGATTGCCTCTTGATTACCATCTATACTCCTTCTTCTAAACCTTATATTAGCTGCCACTGGAATGTATGCTTGGCTAGATCTAGCCTGCTGATCTAGTGCATATAACTCTTCTTGCTCACTGATGACCTTTGTAGCATCTAGCTAGTTTGGCACCTTATCATATCCTTGGTCCTGTGGAGACTATAATGGTTTTGTCATCATGGGGATCTCTATGTTTTGAGCCATAAGAGCTTGATTGTATCCATAAGTAACAGCTTGTTGCCATTGGTCATTTAATGCCTGGTTAAAACCATTAGTTGGGACAATGGATTTCCAAAAATAATGATTCTAAGGTATGGTCCCTTTAGCCTCTCAAGCCATATTATTTTGAATAGGAATCAAGGAGTTGGAAGAGCCTGCATAATTTAGATTATAGATGCTTTGTCTAGCATAGCTAGGTTGTCATTGCCCTTGCTCACGATTCTGGTTTTGGAAATTTCCCTTGAAGGGTGGTCTATTACCTTGATAATATTATTGCTAAGGATGATATGGAGCTTGATAAGGTTTATTAAACCAAACTTGCTACATTTTAACATTTACTACATCATTTCCCAAGGATTAAAGCATGCAATTAAGTTTTAGGTAGTTTTTTTGCTCTTGGGAATCACTTGATCGACTAATGGATGCCTTTTCATATTTAGGCGAAGGTATAACAACAATTTTTGGAGCTGGAAGAATAATATCAAGTGGGAGACTAACCACAAGGGGTGGTCTGATCTTAGGGAAAAGAGGCATTGGGGGTTTAGGAGCCAGTTTGACAACCTAAACTAGGCAATTTTATACTTTAATAGCCACCTCATAAGCATATAATAATATGTCCCCTCCCATGGATTAGACCATTACATTTATATCACTAGTTAGAGCCTTTAATTAGTATAGGAACACAAAGTTAGGGGACGATCTCACAGAGGTGAGAATTCTATCTCAAGCTTTTTTTGGAATCTTGTATTGAAGTCTTGCATGACTTCATGGGGGGATCTTTTGATTGAGGTAAGCTATTCTACTAGTGACAAATGGTCACTCTTGTTTGTAAATATTTTACACAAGGCCTCTCCTATCTGATTCCATGATTGAATAGAATTAGGAGCTAAGCCTCTATACTAATCTAAAGCTTTTCCCTTAAGGGACACAACTAATAGTTTGATAGCTATATTTTCTACAATGACATTATGGATATTGAAAAAATTGGTCATGTCATTGATGTGTTCATTAGGGGTTGTGGCCTGGTCTCCTATAAAATACAGGGCACTTTTGAAAGCTATTACTGGCATGGGATCGTATTGTGGTAGATTCAAATGTCTTTGGCCACTGAAACCTGCAAAATCTCTTTGGGGAATCATGGTGACAAAAGGGGATAAAAAAGATCTTCTTGCATAGGTATACCTTACGATTGGTTTAGGAAAATGGTTTCCTTCGTATGGGTGAGTATAGGCGAACCTTAACCTTATGTCTAAACTTAAGGGGAGTTCAACAAGCTCAAAAGGAATACCTTTGGAAGCTGATCTTATAGTCACCTTTGGCATGAAAGATAGTTATTGTTATACCATTAGACTAATGAGTGTTCTTCAGAGTCACCATATATTGAAAGATGAAAGCTATAGCTGCTATAAATTGATCAAACTAACATCAAACTTGACCAATCTTCTTTGAAAGTTGTCCCATCGGGCGTGCCAGATACTATTGTAGGCTAAAATTACTCCCTTGTGTGAGATTTTTTTATGTTCTCTCACTCCCAAATACAATATTGGAGCAACTTCAGGCTATGGGTATCCTGTAGTGAGGTTGAACCTTTGGAGAAGGTCAGTTTCCTCTTGCTAGATCACCTAAACTAATGTTTTTGCTTGAAAAAGAGGTAGAGAGGGGGTATAGGGTAACTAAGAGAGATAAATGGGGATACACCAAATTTATTGACACTCACATAAGCATGAAATAAATTCTAATTCAACATAAGATAAATCTTGCTCACATAACCCGACAAACTAGTTAATTTGCATAAGTTTTTCATAAACTAGGCTCACCAAACAATACATGAAGCAAAGAGGAATTTCAAAATCCATAACAAGCATCCATTAATAGTGGAAAGGGCTCAAGTTTAGACCTGAAGCTAACTTGAAAACACTTTAAAATAGGCAAGAAAGAAGGACAATGGACATGGAAGAACACTTCTTCACAAGGCCATCATGCATAAGCTTGTTAAACACAATTTTCAAGCAAGAGATAGGTAAAAATTGATCTTTATTGTTTCAAAAGGTCTTTCTTACAAATTTTGATAGGGTTTCTCATTGTCAAATGAGGATATATTTTTAGGCTCAAAAGCCTCTATATATCAGAAAGGAAAGAGAGATGAGGAGGCTTGTGTGAGAAAATGGAGAGAGGGGTCACAAATGGCTACAACCACCACTATGTCCTTGCAACTACCTTGACCATGAGATGAGCCATCCAAGATCACCGCAAATATTATTGAGCCCCTCATGCATTCAAGTCTCCCTTGATTGGAGCTAAGAGAGCCATGTCACGGGTAGCTGCATGTTCCTGCCAAGTGTAAATGATTTGATCTTTTGCATTTAAAACTTGGCATGCTTCTTCACTTTGCATGTCCACTGCTCCACCTGGATGCATCTATTCTTAGTTTGACCACTTTACATGTTCTGATTGTGAGCTGTAGACCACATCATTGGATTTGAAAGGAAAATTCCTCATCCTTTTCTACTAATTAGCAATCAAAATCCCACTAGGATCCTTTTGAAAACTTGGACTTTTCTCATCCGTTGATCTCCTTGCTAGATCTTGACAAGTGTCAAGCTCACGACAATCTTGATGAACCTTCTTTTTTTTTAAACTTGATCAAAAGCAATGACTACTTGTAGGGGCTCAAACTTGACATTTGCAATCCCGTCATTAATTCCTTTGGACTTTTGTTTTCGACCATTTCTTTGAACTATTTACTTGTGGATAAATCTCTCGAAAGAATTAACCCTTTTTTTTGGCCTTGAACAATTTTCTTCAAAAATGGATCTTTGAAAGAATTTATAAAGTGCCCTATTTTTCACTTGAAATGCCCCTTTTCGAAAGGAAGTACCCTTCGGCCTTCTTGAAAATGACCCCTTTTCTCGAGAAGTGCCCTTCGGAGTTTTAATGAACCTTTCATAATTTTGAAAAGAACCTTTTGGCTTTCTTGAAATGGTCTTTCAAAAACCTTGAAAATATATTTTTCGAAAGGAAAGTACCTTTCAGAATCTTGGAAAGAACCCTTCAAACTTTGAAGAGAACCATTAAAGAGTTACCCTTTGGGAAAATTGTCTGGGATAATTTTCCCAAAAGAAAAGGTCTTTGTCTTTTGCTTTGGACATTTTATCCAAAAGAATTCAACACTTAGCCAAAAAGGGTCCCGAAAGAAAGGAAACACTTCATCCCCACAAAGTCCGAAAGAATGAACAACTAAAGACTTAGCTAAATAAAAGATTTTGCACGTAGATTTTGGCTTGCAGGCTTATCCTTAAACATTATTGTTGGGTCCTTAAAAAACTTTGCTTGGATCCTCTCTCAAGCCTTTGATCCATTATTTCATCAAACCATGCAAGAGCTTTAGTATGTGGGCCAAAAATGGCCAACAGTGCCTGTGTTCATTGTGGAACACATTGAACTATTTGTAATACTAGCTTAGTATGTGCTATAGTAGATAATGACCTATGTGAGTCCTATGTAATTATTTGATGTAATGGGTGCTGAGGAACTAGCTATCTAGGAGAGTTAATTACTCTCTTCTAAACTAGGTGTGTAGAAAGATCATGAATGGGTATAATAATGAACTATGGAAGATAACCATGAATAGGTGTAACAACCATATGTGTATAATGATATTAAATAGGTGTAATAACCAATTTTGGTGGTGGAAGAGGTGGAGGAGGATATGCTTATGTCTGTAGAGTGTACTTATATTACATGCCTAAAATTGTGACTACCTTATTTTAGTGTATATATTTGATACATTGATGCACTAAATATGGTATTGCATGGAGCTTGTGTATCTAAGGGGATCTTAACAACATGTCAAAGAGCCTTTTGCTTGGTGAAACTAGGAATATAGTAGCCACTATTATAGAGCCCACCTAAAGAGGTAACATAATTCATCTAAGAGTGTCTTGTATCCATCTATTTAATCCCTTGATCGCTATTGTAGTATACAATATAAACTATTATGTGTATACAAGAGTATTGAGAAGTGTCATTGTACAATTTTTTTCACTTGAACCATTACCAATAATGACACTGTGTATAGGGTGTGTATTAATGCAAGCTTGTATAAAGAGTTCTTTGAGATCCAAATTATTCTAAAAAACTACTCTATCATAAAATGTAATTATAGGTCATTGTGTTGAGATGCTTATAAGTGTGCTATTGATACTATCTAATGGGAAACCATATCTTGAAAGAGGAGGACGTACATTACATGTATAATTTACCTCAAAAATATTATAGGTCTATATTGCTTGAAGCTTGGGAAATGGATCATTGAATATTTTTAACTTGGGATTTCCATTTGGTCATGGTATATGATCCTCCGTAGGTGTGCTAATCTAAATAATGTTGTCATAAATAAGATCTTGTATCTTGTGGCTTAGTTTGAAGAATGCCTTGCAAATCAATGATAATCACAATATGCATTAATGTCATAACTCTTAAGTGGAGGCCTGCTCATACAATCCTCTCATGATAGAGGGAGTGATATGAGGTTGCACTCAAGTAACATCTGTATTAATATATGATGAAGTTTGGGTAATCATTAAAACTAATTCTTCTGTGGAGTGGATAAGAGAAGTTGATTTATAAATTGTGATATTAAATTCTCTATTATATTTGCCTTATTCTTGGTATCATTATATTTAACTTTGTATCTTGGTTTGGTTTGAAACTTTGTTGTTAGAGTAGTTACAAAATTAAGTGTGTACTTGTGTTTGTTTAAATCTTTGAGTTTGACTTCTCAATCACTCGTTGTATGACATAACACATTAAAGGACTTGAATTTATTGAATAATATAGACTCATGGAGTGGTGCAAGAAAAAAATGTTTGAAGATGTCTCATAACTAATTCTCTACCATAAGATTGGTCATCTTAGCTAGCATGGCATTATAATAAGGTACATAATCTTTGCTCATTAGATCCTTGCTTTAGTTTAGTAATTTATGCACAAGACAATTTCTCACCAATGTTGATATAAAGGTGTGCTAGAAATTGATCTACTAAAGGATTGAATGCTCTAAATAACTGGAGGGGCAGGTCATAGAACCATCACAAAACATAGTCTTTAAGACTTCTTGGGAATAATTTGGTTAATAATTTGTCATTGGATGCATAATCCAAACATACTATATGGAAGGATCTAAGGTGTTGCTCAGGATCACCATTACCATTGTATAAAGGAAGCTTAGGAGATAAAAAACCTATAGGTAAGGGATAAGCTACTATATTGAAATATAATACATTATGAATTCAAATCATGCAAATTCATTGAATGACTATCTCTAAAATCACCTTGTTCTAACTACAACACCTTATCTTATAGAGTTAAAATAATCTCTCGAGGGAACGTGCAATATGCAAGGTTGATGATGTAACATGTGTGGTCATTGTAGGATTGACATAGGTTGGCTATGTAGGAATGAGCATATAAATTTGATTAAAGCCTTGTGTCGCCCCACACCTTGGGTGGACATCACTTGTGTAGTGACAAGTGCAGACGTAGGGATGTAAACACATGTGGTGGGAATAGTAGCTCTAAAATGTTGATTAAGAAAAATAAATGGGTATTGTTATTGTGTATCATATGTGACAACCTTAGATTTGTGTGAAACCTTAGATGTTGGGATTAATGTTAGGATCTTATATAATTAATGAGGATTATGAAGAATTTGGTTTCAAAATTTAGACAATGCCTGGACTTGGTAAAGATCTACCCCATTAAGTTCACTAGGAATTATTCTATCTCAATATTCATGATTATCTTGATTATTATGTTCCGAATCAGGCATTTTAACATAATCATCTATTTATACATATTTATTGATAATTGTAACATCAAAATAAGAAAAAGAATAATGAACATTCATTGTATTTAGTTTATCCATTTTTTATGAAGCCAAAAAAATATAACTATGCTCTATATGTGCACCACCTAATATAGCACTCACCTTAGAGGGACAAAGGAACTAGACTTCTTGGATGGCATATGATGAAATCATGCAAGTATGTAGAACTCCAAAGCCAAAGGTGAAAAACATATATTTCTTTTTATATGAGGATATCAAAAATCAAAACTGAAACCCTAAGATATAAGTTTAAAACCCTTCAAGGAAGGATTAATTTCGCAAGTAGAACCTAGGGTCTTGAAATGTTCAAGAAATATTCAGGTTCACCAA
Organism: Torreya grandis; assembly: GCA_037957365.1. Classification (NCBI taxonomy): domain Eukaryota; kingdom Viridiplantae; phylum Streptophyta; class Pinopsida; order Cupressales; family Taxaceae; genus Torreya; species Torreya grandis. The sequence continues at coordinate 3,305,804 of JARHVA010000068.1, read as the reverse complement.
TATGTTTAACCCTATTTTAGATTAATGTTGACCCTAAAAGATAGAAACTATGTGTAATAAATCAAATTATAATGTATAACAATTAAGCATAAATTTAAAAGTATAATGTTGAAGTTGATTTGATAATTGTACTTGATAAATTTGTAAAGTACTAAAGAGGTTAATATACTTAATATTTTTATATTTTGTGCATGATTGAGACTAAGTGCAGGTGACAAGGCAAGAAGAAGCTAGACTGTGAGTTACTCAAATCAATAGTTGGAGTTATGGGCTCACTAGGACACTACCATCAGGTTTAGGTAATTATCGTTAGTCACTATGATCCAAGTCTGAAAATTATGTCTATGTAATTCTTACTCTTTTCTTCTAATACAGGTTTGTGTAACTGCTTTTCTTATGTCTACATGTGTGATCCTGAGGTTTGACTATGTGTGAAATACCCATAAATATGTCTTCTTCACTTGAAACCCTACGTTCACTTTTTGACATTAGGTTATGGCCTATAAAAAGGAATAAATGGTGGGTTCATCTAACCCAAACCACTCCCTATTGAATGACTGAGTACTACCTACACAAATTTGATACTTTTAATAGGGAAGTCAAACTATAAGTAGTTCTCTTTGTTAGGTGTATGTTTGAAATATTACTCATTCAATGTATGCAATGTGTGATCTAGCTTTTGACACTTGTAAAATGACAAGTTTAGCTTGGATTTGAGGTTCTTCAAACTTAGGTAAGACTTGCTCCTTGTGGCTGATTGGAAATTGGAAAGAAAAATATAGTAATTTTTAATGTGCAATAACGTATAGACGTGTCTTTGTTAAGTGATAGTTGATCAGATAGGCTTAGACCTACCTCATATATATGAGAATATTTGAGGAATTTATCACACCATTGACATGCTAGACAGCTAGGTTGACCCATAAGAATGATTTAAATTTTAAATATGACCATTGTTCGTTGTAGGATAAAACCATCAGGTTTAGACGGTATTGGTTAGAGACTGACGGTTGTCTGGGAGATAAGAGCATTGATATGATGGTTTGGATATGTTTTAGTATGATAATTGATTGGTTTTTAACAAATTGGGAGAATTCTCTTAGGTGATCTACAATAACTTAGAAGGATTGGACCCATAAATAGCATATGAATGTGAGAGAATGGCCAGTGAGAGTCATATATGTATGCACACATCATGTAGGGTGAAGGTAAGTCAAAAAATACATTTCCAAGTGTCTAATACCATATTTTAGTATCTATAATTCACTAAGTCTTTTAGTATGATGTATTGATTCTTGAAAAAAGTATGTATGTTGGTTTGTACTAGGTTTCATTACTTACGTTATTTACTAATTTAACCATAGTAGTAGATGTACTCTTGCTTGGTTCATGAGTAAAGGTTTGTTTGATTCCTTGTAGGTGATGTTTGGACCTTGGGTTTGACTAATTATACTTTTATTAAATTGAGAGTCATGTGTATAATATTAGTAAATTGTTCATTAGTTGTTCCAAGTAATTTGTCCTTGATAAGTAGTTTGATACTATTGATAAAGATATGCTGCATTTGAAATCACATGGTTGATAAATTAAAGAGTGCATATGACAACAAAATTGAAATATGTAATCATGCATATCCTTCGTGGGACCTTGTTTAAGATGTTGAATATTTTCAAATGTGGTTCTAAGTCCATTTTTATCAAAGTATTAATCTAGAAAAACCTCTTAAAAATAGCCCATTGAACATAAGTATCCATTAGGTAATGAATAACACCAAACTAAAGCTTCACTAGTCAATGTTCTAAGTTTTTTTTAAAGTATAACCAAAGGACGGTCTTCACATTTTTCTATAAATTAAATTCAACTTTGGATTGATCAAGTCATGAGGAATAGGCATGCCAAGAATGTCTTTTGGAGTATGATTGGAAAGGCTGCAAAATATTCTTGGCCAGTGAAAGGATAAAGTATGCACTTGTCTTTATAGGTCCCCTATAGTATGAATCATAGTGGCTAACTCATGTGTCGAAAAAGTGGTACTCTTAATATGATCATTTAAAGGTTGAGTCTTACCATTGATGGTGGCGTAGGTACATTATTTTAATTATAAATATGAGTCAAGCATGATTCACAAAGCATAGAAGATGTAGGAACACAAGCATAAGTCCTAGGGGTGTATACATGAGGAACATTTACATCCTTTATTTCCTTAAACCTTTGGATTATTTTGTCTATGTGGTTAGGGTTTTGACGAAGACATTCTCTCAAATATTTGATTAACCTTTTCATCTTTTTGATATTTTTTAGATTTTGAAATATAACATCTATCAAAGATAAATCACTTTCCTCAATTTTTAGTAATGTAAACCATGATTAATGTGAAGCAAAACCACACATCAATGATCCCTATGGATGGAAGGAGGTTGTAAATGCTAAAATTAGAATCTAACAATGGAGGGTAAAAACATAACCATAAGAGGTAAGAGGGTTTGTAAAACCCTATGTTGAATGGACGTAAGAGTTGAGGTTCACCACTTATGTTTACCCTAATTATGGTTTTACTCAAATTTAAATAAATAAATTGCATTAATGTATAGATCTAACAAATATGGAAATAAAGTACAAAAATAATATCTCTTATAATGTCTAAATTAGGAACATATCTCAAGCATAGCATAATAATGATTATTACAATGGAAAAAAGAGTAAATATGCTAAAATGATCACATCTTGAATGATTTATGGAAATCTGAATCTAGATTTGGAATGTGCAGATTGTTTGCCACTTGCATGTAAAATTAGGGCTGCCTAGGAAAACTCATCACCTATTTTTGTGGTTACCAAGACTGCCTTGGGCAAACTTGTTACTAGGAAGATTCACATGCTGAGTCTATTTGTAGCTATCGAGCTTGACTTGTGTGAGGTTTCAAGACCTCTGCTCTTTAGTGTTGCTTCATTATCTAATATTGATCCTTCATTTATGTTTTTTTTTCTTGTTTCACTTGAAAAATTGTATAATATTTTTTTCATTCTTGACATAGCTTGGCATAATAAGATGTCAATCCAAAAAAGAGAAGAGAAAAGCAGTTGGGTCTAAAACCCACTAATGTGGGGTTGAAAGCTACATATCCCACATGTTATAATTAGACCACTTTTAGTTTGTGCAATATATAGATGTGTTTGAGGTATGGATTCAACCTCCTCTCCCTAGATGGAGATGCAACTAGATTTGTTTAAGACTTCTCTTGGTACAAGATGCAATAATGTGATGCAAGTCTTAAAGTAGAGATAAATCCTTCATAGGTGTGCCTAGAATTGAAATGAAATTGAATCCTTTAGTTGATCCTTTTGTGATATGGGGATTCTATATGATCTTGTATTTTGAATTCTCAACATAATTTGTATATATAGGCTTCTCATGATTTGAACTAGGGAATAATTTGCATGTAAAACTTAACTAAACAAAAGGCAAAAGACCGACAAATGGATCAAAACATCGAATATATGCAATGAGGGGCCAAAGGGCCCACAAAATCAAAAGGGGTAGATTTGTAAGTCCCACAAGTTTGCTTGGGTCAAAATCGTAGCAACTATGAGTCTATATAGGAAGAAAAGACAATGAGGAGATAAAGGAGAGAAAAACATGCTCATAGGCATAATTTTTTTTTATAAAATGATAAATAGATGAAGAAAGGACCCTAGGTTTGGACAAAGAGAAAAATACAAATAGACAAATGCCAATTAACTCTAAATCAAAGTGATGACCCATATGCAAAAATAAGTATTGAAAATATTATAATATACGACTTGTACCAAATTAGGTGTCTACACTACCTTATCAATAGGCATATCATCATAAACATTTACCATCCTGACATAAATAATGGTTAGTTATGCAACACACAGTTTGATAGTTGGTAGGGTCTAGCCATCGACCTTATAAATATATACTACAATCAGTGAAATACATGGGACAAACAAATTTTTATTACAAGAATCAAGATAAATTCACAAGCAAAGGGTTGGATGATATCTAAAGGTTGGTGAATTTGGAGGCTTGACACCCCAAAATGGCTAGTTATGAATCATTGCAAGGGCAAACTGTTTTTACTTAGCTCTACAAATAGGTCTAAAAGAACCAAAACATGCTTATTGGGAAAAGAAATTTAGTGGCCTCAACATGTTTTCATCGTTTGTAAGGTTTGATCTCATTAGTATCACAATTAATAGGGTCAAACTTTCTCTAACCCCTATTATTATCTTAACATTTCCATTATCTCGAAAAAAAATGTTGAACATACTAAAAAGCATGATTTTTTTTTACCCTATTAAACCAAATGCAACGAACATGTATTCAACCTTATCAATTCACCTTTACATCTATACTCCCACCTTATCTCAAAATAAGACTTTTGAAACATGTTGTGGACATCCATCCAAACATCATGGTTTTTATTTAAAATATTGATAATGATTTTAACTCGAATTATTGTGATGATAGCCTCAAAGTCTCTATGAGTTTAATGCAATTATGTAACAAGGGTATGAGGGATGGGCTCCCATCTCCATTTTATTCATTGAATTGAAATGAATCCCTCTGTCCCAAAGTCAAATGCCTATGGAATATATTTTTGTTTTTATTTTTATTTTTTAAGCGTTTATTAATGTACTTTAATTCCAATTGGAAAAGTTAAAGGTCACCTTGGTCATTTTCCTACACCTTACTTTTGTTGTACCTACCATCTAAACATGACAAAAGACATGTACTTTGTGATATACAAACAAGGGATGGTTAAACTAATTGATGGACGAAATGTCTCATTTGAGTAACAAACCAAAATAAAATACATGTGGCTTTAGGATATTTGTTTCTATATCCCTATCTTAGAATTTATATCCCTATCTTACAAGAATTCTATATAGTTTTTTTAATTGGAAACACATTTTTAGCAGAAATATAATTATTTTGATGTCATTATTTTACATAGTTTTTATTGGAGAAACACTTTCTATATCATAAAAACTATAAAGATTGTTGGACTTATAAGAACAAGGGTCGTGTTGCGACAACAATACTTATCATAACAAAGGGTTTAGTTTGCAGTTTGACATTAAAATGACTATTTTTATTATTTTACAGATGGTGCAATATATTTAGATGGTGATCTATCACATGATGATCTATGAAAAATTACAATACATAAAAGAATTGTATGCTCAAAAAACAAAAGCAAAAGATATTTTGCCGACCATTTTGAATAGATAAATGCTAAATAAAACTCAATTTGATTATGAGAATGGACCAAAACATGTGGAAAGGAACAAATGCCGTCTTATTGCCACATGTGATTCTCAATTTCGCAAAAAAATGTTTTTCAAGGAATAATCGAATAAAATTAATGCCTTCCTCCTATTAATCAGTACTTGATTTTTTTTACATTAGCCTAATTTTCCAACAAAGATAAACCTAGATATTTAATGCATTTAAACCTACCTTGTGACATATTGATAGCTTCTACGGCTCAAATAGAAAACAAATTATAAACGAAAACTGTACATTGATCCACCAGAAGTATAAGGTTGCAATGAAAACTCTAAATTAACCAAATTGAATAAATCGTATTTTGAAATGGTTTGAAAGAACATTACAAAATTACATTTTAATGAAATACAATTGCAGAAGACATGAAACCATTTCCTGGCGATATGGCAGGGGTGCAACTAAGCGACAAGAGTAATAGTAATTCGAGAGCAAGTGCGAGTACAAATGGGCATACCCTGTAATGGGTAAAAGCAATAAAATATTGACAACCTCCGACAAACATTCATAAATGATCTCAATTATTGATTTTATAAATTATTGATAATGATCTGGCAAACTTTACAAAATAACTTTAATTTATAAACTCTAAAAAATTCAGATTAATGATCAACGAAAATCACAACAAAATAATTATCAAAACAATTAAAATAATACATGAAAAGCGGGTACTAATAAATCAATAATCGAATTTATAAAAATAAATTTTAAAAGTTACCCTTCATTTATATATCTTTTATTAACCAGAGAAGAGACCCCTTTTAAAAACATTACAGGATACAAATTTGATCATTACAGCAGACAATCAATTAGTCCAAATTTTAAGTAAAGCTTGAACATCCAAACATCTCTACTCCAAGGGTGGGAAAAGACTAAAAAGTTTCAAGCAATGCCTCGTAACCAATGCCAAAAACTTCGTATAACAGTAAATCTCCACCGTTCAACTAACTCACCATTTGACTGTTAAAACTCCATTACTTCTGCCCACAATCTCGGTCAAACTAATCAAATGCCAAAATTGCCTATCATTAATACCAACTGCCCACGTATTACCTAATTCCTGTTTTTTAACCTTTTCCCCCTCTTTGTTTTTGTTTTTTTGATTTTAAAGCAGTTTTTTCCTCTCATACCATGCTTTTCTCACTGGGTACTGATTGCACTTATGCCATCCACCATAACACAGTAATTGATTTCTTCTACTTGAGAATCCCACCATACCCACATATTTGAAAATACAAACTGTAAAGCAGAGAGAAAGAGAAAACACATGTGCTTGCCAATGCAATGAAAGCAAGCTGAAATCATTGCATTGCATAGCCTGTTTTCTTTTGGTTGCAGAGGACATCAGAGCTCTTTTTTTTATGAGGTGGGAGAACCACTTTGTCTGCCTTTATCCAAACAAAGGTTCTAACCATGCCCACATAGCTCATTCATTATTTCTTTTCAATCTTAAAGGAGAAAGATTGCTTGGAGCTAAAAACACCATTTGGGTTTTTCTGTACTACTTATATGTTCAAACCATCACTTTTGTCGTATAAGTTCAGAATACCACTTTTCTGGTATTACATGTTTTCTTTCTCCTCTTAATCTGTGCCCCTCCTTAATATCTATACCTCTGTGATTTTCTAGTCCTCCATGTTTTCAGCCCTGCAGATAGAAATAATGTACTACTACTATTGGTAGCAACAGCATATGATCCTTTCATCATCGGCAATGGACTGTGAAAAGTTGGGTTCCAAACCTGATGGCTTTGAAAGAAGAGGGCAAGCATGGTGCGTTATCTCTATCTTTTACAGCTCTTGAATTTGTGGGCAATGTAGCCTTGTTGCAAGCTTTCTTTTTTCTCTTTATTGGTTTGGTTTTATAGGGAACACCTATCAAATCAGTCTACGCAGCAATGGAAGTTAGTAGTCTTTGTGCAGACTATGCAATGGAGGTTAATAGTTTTTGTGTAGAATATGCATGCGATCAAGAATGTGTTTTACCATGATAATGGTTTGAAATTGGAATAGCAATATGAATTGCTGTGCCTCTCTCTGGTTAGAAATATTTTCTCTGTCTGCATTGTAGGGATCTGCACTGCAATGCAAGCAGATTATAGCTAGATACTCAAAAACCCCCATACACACAAAATACCAGTTTTTTAACTCTCAATATTTCCCCTGAATACCTTCCTTACATACCCATGAGGGTAAGCATGGTATGTTATCTCCATCTTTTCCTGCCATTGTGTTTGTGGGCAATTTGGCCTTGTTGCAAGGTTTCTTTTTCACCTTTTTGGATTCATTTTATAGTTCATTCAGGCCAGAGTAGTATATGGATCCACTAGGTAAGCAGACAGTTTTGATGAACAGAATTTGTAGTCCACCCAGGCCAAGTTAGCATTTTATATGTGTAGGCCATGTGGGTTTGTTGCAAGCTTTATTTTTTAACTTTTTTTGGAATGATAAGGTAAGATTAGTCTATTGAAAAGCAATTGCAAGTAGTTTTAACTTTTCATGCCTGTGATCAAGAATGTATGTTACTAAGATAAGCTTGGTTTGTATAGAAATGTAAGATGATGCGCCCCTTCAGTTTAAACATACCTTCTTAGTGTGCATAGCTGGGAATCTTCATTGCAATGGAAGCAGATTATAGTTGGATGCTTGCATACACACAGACATAAATACCAGTTTTTTACTCTGTATTATTTCCCCTGAATAACTAACAGAATAAAGAATGTCTGACAACATCCATTTTAAGGGATAAATCCCAAAATAAATAACACAAACCTTCACAACGGGTACCCGGTTCATCTAATGAAAAATATATGTTTTAAATTGGGAAAATGAAGGAAAGTATATTTTATAAATAGCCAACACTGCCTTTCGTGAAATTGGAAGATTAGGATGCTTCAATTATTTTTTCTTCTCTGAGTTGATTTTAGAGATCAATCAGACCAGATCAGTATATGAAATAGCACAACAAATAAGTCATTTTTCCTGCAGATTATGCACATATGTTCTCTGTTTTTTTTGGATTGATTAATGGAGGATTGATTGGGCCCACACCCATTTGGAACACAATCAAATGATCCAGTGTCCCAATCGTCTATCTGCCAATATGCCTATCATAGGTCCCTGCTGTAGGTTGCCTGACTGCTGGCAGGATTTGAACCTGAGTTGCTTCAATATGAATGCATCCACTTAACCATTACATCACAGCCCGGGACTGCGCAGATGTTCTCTGCTAGTAAAACTGATTTATATATAATATCAGTTTATATGTGTTCATGGCAAATCCCTTTTCCTGTCAGAGAGCAAATATTACTACGTGCAAGATCTACTTCTATGGGAGTCCAGTTCCGATCGATATGAAAACTCACAAATTTTTCATATAGAATAAGAGCCTTTATAACTCTGGCAAGGGTTGCTTATGTTGAAACTCCTGGGCCAAAAGCCATGTCTGTTCATAACAGTCTTTAAAACATCACAAATCTATATGCAAGCCCATTATCATCAAATGCAAGATCTACTTCTAAGGGAGTCCAGTTCCAATAACATGAAAACTCACAAAATTTGTATATAGAATAAGAGTCTATAGCAGAAACCCCTTTGCCAAAAGGCCATGTCTGTTCATAACAGTCTTCAAAACATTTTCTTGGTATGCATTGTTGGGAATCTCCATTGCAATGCAAGCAGGTTATATCAGATACTTGCACACATAAGTACCATGCTTATACTCTCAGTATTCCAGTTTCCCTCAAATAGCCAACAGCTAAAGAATTTGTGGTAGTATCTATGGAAAATTTCAAGCGATAAATCACAATTTAATTGACACATACTCCATATTAGGTAACCAGTTCATAGGATGACAACTTTATATATTGCATTATAAATCTGAAGGAAGCCTTGCTAAGTGATGGATTTAGTTTTTAAGAAATCTGTTAAAATATAGGCAATTTGGGTACGAATAGCAAACAAAGTTTTCCGTCCTCCAAACCTAACACATTCTTGCAATCCATTTGTTTTGCCAGGTTTTGTACAACTGGACTGCCTAGTGACATTGTCATCGAGGTGGAAGAAATGTCTTTCCATTTACACAAGGTTTGCTTGATTTTCTTACTTCAGCATCGAGAGTACTTTGGAGGAAAATTTATTTCCATTTTATACCAGATTCGATCTTGTTTTTGGATGCAAAATGGATTTTATGGCATTAATCTATCTTGATTTCTGTAACAAATTCTTAAGCAGCATACTTCCATCTCCACACAGTTTTTTTATCAGCTTGCTGTTTTCAAAAAGTTTTAGGTTTTAGGCTCTGCACTTCAGTTTGCAGTACTTTTAACCCATTTAGAGAAACTGAATTTTGGAGAGTAGCTTTCTATTTGCATCATGCATGATTCATTTCAGTGGTTACAGACCCTTGTTTTGGACAATGTTCTTCAATGTCGAGATATGTTTATCAATTTCAAGGATGGCCATTTTCTGTTTTATAATTTATTGTATTTTTCATTCAGTCTTGTTAAATATCCGTGAAATTTGTCGTGTGAATCATATTGGCACCTCCAGTTCCCTTTGATGTCAAGGAGTGGGAAGTTGACGAGGTTTATCACAGAGTTAAAGGAAGAGGAAACGTGCTGCCTATCTTTATCAGATGTTCCTGGAGGCCCCGAGGCTTTTGAACTTGCAGCAAAATTTTGTTATGGCATGAAGCTGGAGATCACACCCCTCAATGTAGCTGCTTTGCACTGCATTGCAGATTACTTGGAAATGACAGAGGAATATGGAGAAGGCAATCTTTTTACAAAAACTGAAGGATTTTTCATCCACGTAGTGCTTCCGAGTTGGAAGGATTCTGTGCTAACTTTGCAGAGCTGTGACACATTCATTCCTCATGCAAAAAGGCTGCAAATAGTGAAGAAATGCGTGGATTCTATTGCAATGAAGGTCTGTACTGATCCTGATCTTCTTGGATGGCCTATGCGAGAACATGAGGGGCTACAGAGTCCAGGAGGAAGCATCCTCTGGAATGGTATTAGCACAGGGGCAAGACACATCCAACCTCAACCAGATTGGTGGTATGAAGACATTGCAGCCCTTAGCTTGCCCCTGTACAATCTTGTAATCTCTGCAATGGAGGAGAAGGACATTAGAGCAGAAATAATTGCTGGAGCTGTTGTACATTATGCTAAGAAATCAATCCCAGGGCTAACAAAGAGACAGGCAGGAAGTGCAAATGGAGGTCTGTCCTTGGGATCTGCTCCATTTGAGCCTACTCAGATAGAGATCCTAGAGACTATTGAAAGCCTTCTTCCTGTGCAGAAGAACATTGTTTCATCAAAATTCCTTTTTGGACTCCTCAGAACTGCCATCATCCTCAATGCTTCTGAGGCATGCCGGAACAACATTGAGAGGAGGATTGGAATGCAGCTTGAACAGGTCACTCTGGATGATCTCCTGATTCCTAGCTACTCCTATAATTTGGAAACCCTCTATGATATTGAATGTGTCCAACGGATTGTACAGCATTGCCTATTCTTTGATCAGCAAGCTCCTGAATCTGTCAATCAGGGGTTTGAGGAGGGTTCTTTCATTGGTTCACCATCTCACACTCCCTTGACAAAAGTTGGTAAGCTAGTAGATGCCTTTCTTGCAGAGGTGGCTCCCGATGCGAACCTCAAGCCCGATAAATTTCAGTCGCTAGCAGAATCTCTGCCAAATTATGCGAGGCTTTATGACGATGGTTTATACAGATCCATAGACCTGTTCTTAAAGGTATGTACTGAACTCTCCCCTGATTACTTTGACCTAAGCATCTGTAAATATGAGCTTGTTTTATCTACTTATGTCTTGTTTGGCCGACTAATCTGTGTTTTATTGGTATCTTTGCTTCAATTTGCTGACTGATATGGGGCCATCTTGTTATTACTTTCATGGAGACGAAAACATATATTTCTTATTTACAAGAGAATGTAAATTTATGGCCCATTCTGGTTGTAAGGGTTGCAACTATGGATTGTATCATCTGGGAGAAAAAATGCACTGTATGGAATGGTGCAAATCCACTCCCACATGTTTGAAATATATCTGCATCACTCCATACTGTGGATTTTTTCGTTAGATATTCTTAGTCAAAAAGCATCCGGTGACAGAACTGCCATAAATGCAATTTAATTGCATTACATAAATTGTTCAAGCTGTATTGATTGCCACTTATCCTCCTTGTACATATTTGAAACATCCATTCAATGTGCATGAGGTGAGTTAATGGCCATTCTATCCCCTGGACAGAATTAAACAAAAGGAAGCTATGCAGTTAGCTTAAATGCAAAATCCATTTAATGCCTGAAGCTTGCTGGATTTGACCGAATTGTCCAAGACTAACAGGTAGAAGTCCCTATTTTTCAGTTAGACTCCAGTTTCAGTTTGGGTCATAGGTATCAAAACCACCTAAATCTTATGGTTGGACCACCAAGCCAATTGAGCCATTTTGTACCTTACCAGATCCTTTGAATCATTGGAGGATAACAACCATCTTGACTAATTTGACATAACTGGATTCAGAGGAAGGCATGGGGAAATATGCATGAGTAGCTACCAATCCTCTGTCAGCTATTTGCAGATGACGTTCTAATGATAACCTCCATGCACACCATTAACTCAACATTTTCTCAACCTCGATGAGAACCAAATCCCATTTCTATGTTGGCTTCTTCCGGGGTAGTGAGATATTTCTTCAGGATTTATTCCATTCTGCTTGTGATTGATCTAATTAGGTATGTCATCCAGGATTCCAGGTTAACAAGGGAAAAAGTTGTTTTATGGGTTCCAAATGTTAAATTTTTTAATAAATGTCGACAGAGATCAATGTTTCCCAAGCTGGGTGTAACTAACACATCATCCACAAGATGGGAATATCTACAAATTTTCCTTCCACCTTTTCTGCTTCAACCAGATATTCAAGTGCATTGTTGTAATGACATAAGGGAAGGTGATATCTAGGAGAAACTTCGAAAAATAGGAGAAGACCTTCCACGATGATATTACCAAAGGGTACCAGAAAATATGTTAGAAGGTGAAACATCGCGAGAAAATATATTTCCTAGAATATAATGGTAAGGGGGTCCTACTTATTATTGAAATAACAGGATTCTATGGCCACCTTATCATTATACACATGCTAAAAATTGTTGTATTATCTAAAATAGCATAGTACAATGAGGATGTATGAACTACTGGGCTTTGAATAAAAGTGTCGTTGAAGATGAGTGTCGTCTTCATTTTACTGATGATGTTCTAAGCAGTATAATAGAGGCAGCTATAAAATTTAAATAACTTAGAGAATTGGTTGTCCAAGTTAGAATTTCTGAAATAGATGTTTCCAAAGCGACCCTTACCACCAATTATGAACATCAGGAATTTTTGGTTGATCTTAAATTTCACCAGTTGGTATTAGAGCTGATTGAACATCCCAGAAGTGAGAAAAGTTATTATAAATGAACCAAAAAGAGTGGTTTGTCATGGATTTATGATTTACAACCAAAGGTTCTTTGATTAAGCTAGTGGCTAAATTATGCCTTGAGCAATTGTTTTGCAAATATTGTTATGTCAGGATCAAATTTCAATGAATAAAGGATCACTGGCAAGAAAGAGCAACAGGGACAAGCTGTTAAGGTTTTTAAAGAGATTAAGGTGACCAAGAAGTATGCTATATTGAAGAAAGGCAACATTCCAGCTGACAGTAACCACAACATTCGGCAGGACTCCACTATCAAATCAAGAATTTGCATTGGATAAGCTCAAAGACAGTCAAATCTAATTTACCTTGGAAAATAAATAAATTGAATACACCATCTTCTTGCAAGGCAGCGACAACATAATAAAAGAAAATAGCGAAAGCTTTGTTTGAAAGATGATTCAAGAAACAAGAACAAGACAATTCAAATAATGCTATCTCTGAGAAGAGATGTTTTATGGATCAAATTTGCAGACCCAAACATATGCTTGTCTCTGAGAAAAGATGTTTGATTTTCATTTCGGGTTACATCTTCATTTATACATGTTTTGAAGGTATGAGGAGGATGTGGAAGGTCACCAATCTCGAGGGAGATTAATTTGTTCGACTTCTACGATTTACAATAATATGGAATTCGAGGAATTACTATTTTTAGACTGCACTACTTAAATTGAAATTTGGGGCATTTTCGTTGAGTTTTTGGGGGGTCAAACTTCATCAGGCACAGCTCCATGCCATCTCACTGCATTCTCCTCGTTCTTAGCTTTTCAACGGTTCAAACGGCGAGTCAATTGGAGCTACGGTGTAAAAGTTATGGCTCCCGGAAGTTCCGTCATCAATTGGGGTAGACCCGTCCCCTGAATTGTTGCCTGGATCAGATTTGTCATGGATTTGTGATTTACAACCAAATGTTCTTTGATTAAGCTAGTGGCTAAATTATGCCTTGAGCAATTGTTTTGCAAATATTGTTATGTCAGGATCAAATTTCAATAAATAAAGGACCACTAGCAAGAAAGAGCAACAGGGACAAGCTGTTAAGGTTATTAAAGAGATTAAGGTGACCAAGAAGTGTGCTATATTGAAGAAAGACAACATTCCAGCTGACAGTAACCACAACATTGGGCAGGACTCCACTATCAAATCAAGAATTTGCATTGGATAAGCGCAAAGACAGTCAAATCTAATTTACCTTGGAAAATAAATAAATTGAATACACCATCTTCTTGCAAGGCAGCGACAACATAATCAAAGAAAATAGCAAGAAAGGAGTTAAAAGATGTAGAGACATTCAAAGATTCTACGACCAATAAGATTTTTTTTAAAGAGGTTTCAAGGTCAAGGGTATATTGAACTGTTACTACCAAAATCAGCAACTACATTAACTCTGGTAAGTATCAGAGGTGGAAGTACTGTCTACTTCAAAATTACAAGATTTAAGACACAATGACCGAGAGTGATAAACAAAGCATAAACTTGCATCACCTTGAAGTGAAGGTTGTCTGCCTGTTGAAAGTTGACATGGTATCAGTGACGCAGCATTAGTGTCGAATGGCCATAGGTTAGAGGTCTTATCTGTATGCAGTTGTGTGATGTGAGAATTGTTAGATGCATTATTCTCAGAAGGCAGCATTTAAATGTTGGAAGTAAACTGCCACCCATAAAAGCGGATGACATTTCATTGAAAGGAGTCACAGGTCAGTTGAAAATCAAGTCAGTTGACCTGCTTGTAAAAAAATGTGAATGGAAATATGGGTTTTGGCTCCTTTCATAGGGTTTTAGCACTTCGGTTGAGGCACTCATCTGATAAAGTGAGGACCTTTAGTTGCCCTTCTTTCGTTGGTCAAGAGTACAAATGCCTTGAAGTTGGCTTAGTGCTCTCCTTTGGTTGAGCCCTCCTCCCCCTTGACCTCCTAAAGTCTACATGCGTGCCTAAAGTGGGGTTAGTCTGAATGATTGTTTTTTTGATCCAATAAATTTGTTTAATAGATAGGGTTTCCCTCTACTTCGTGTGATAGCAGCAGTTGCTATTGGATGTATTCTTGAGGCAGCTAGAGTGGACGGGAAAATTAAGTGCATCTCCATACCAGGAAGGAGTCAATTAGTCAATGTGTGTTTTGTTGATGATTCAGCCTTCACGCCTAAACTGACTCACTAATCAGTAGACGACCCTATGCTTTGCTTGGAGCCTTGAACACATTTGCTGAATGTTTTGGGGCAGTTGTGAATGACGAAAAAATGGTCTTTCTTATAAAGTAAAGTGAGATCATAAGATGCTTTGGTTATCCTTCTGGTATTCAACTCTCTATTCCTAAACAGTGGTAATGGATAATGTCCAAATTTGAAAGAACAGCTCCTATCCTAGAGTAGCCAGGGTCTTCTGCTAATTGGGAATATCACGATTTTGGCTAAATCCTAGCAGCAGAGAATATCTATTATTTTTCTTGCTTTTGCCCTTATATAGATTATAAAAGGCTAGAGATTGTGTTTAGAAGCTTTATATGGAGCAAGCGAGGGGGGTGAATCCCTTTGATAGATTGGTCCTTTTGCTCTCTTCCAAATTATCAAGGAGGTCGATACATCCTAGATATTAGAGACCAAGGCACAGCCCTTTCAAAAAAATGGATAGTTAATGTATTGGATGGGGATGCTCCATTACAAATCTTACTTTGCCAAAAATTCTAACTGCCCACAGGATTAGCTGCGCTTAAGAGAATTTTGGCTGCTTGGCAATCCATACTTTTGATTCTTGAGGGACCACCAATGCCTAGGATTTAGCATTCAGTCCCGTCTCTAGATTCTTCTCCCCTTCTCCCCCATGACGAACCTGGCCTCTCACCTTATTTTGTTGACAGAAGACTGGTATGGAAAGATTTGTTTTGTTGGGGGAACTTCGGAAATAAATTTGCAACAATGGTACAAATGGCGAGGATTAAATTTTGCACAAAAACTAAGCAGTGCAGACAAACTAACTTTCTAGGAGTTTTATAAAATGATTCCTGATGGAAGTCTTTTCAAGTTGTAATTTTATGGGCCAAGTCCTTATTTTAGGGATTGGAACTGGACTATCAAGAATTCTTTCAATAAATATGATACTGAAGACATAGGAGTAAGTGAGATACACCTCTGCTATTGCTCCGTGGTTGAACAAATGATGGGGGGTGCATGATTCTGAAGTATGACAGTAAAAGCGGTTCCAGTGTATTTGGAATAATGTATTTTTTTGCAAACATTAAGTATTGAGGTGGTTAGTGTTTTTCTTTTTTCAAGTGACAACTCCAATAACCGTAGTCCTTTTCATGGTTTCAGGCACATCCTTGGCTTACAGAATCTGAGCGAGAAAGGCTTTGCAACAGCCTGGACTGTCAGAAGCTGACTCTTGAAGCTTGTACTCATGCAGCTCAGAATGAACGCTTGCCCTTGAGGGTGGTCGTACAAGTCCTCTTCTTTGAACAGCTCCAATTGAGGAATGCCATTGCAGGGTCATATATTGCTGCAGATACTGCTGATCCAGCACGCCCCTCCAGATTCAACCCACCATCAGATTTTGGAGTTTTGGGTCCTGTTGTGCTAGGTGGTGAAGGATGGAATGGAGTCCTCAGGGAGAATCAGGTCCTCAGGATGGATATGAACACTATTAAGTCAAAAGTGACCAACCTGGAAAGAGAATGTACCACCATAAGACAAGCAATACATAAGATTGAAAAACCCAAGGTAGCAGTAAGTAGCAAGGCCCGGAATATCATATCAAAGTTTGGGTGCAAATTCAGGACGCAAGTTTGTGATTCTCAAGAAAGGACTATTGTTGCTGTTTCGAATTCAGATGGTGGAAACATAGAAACTCCAAGGAAGTCTAGACATCGGCGCAGAACCTCAGTTTCTTGAGCTCCCTTTCTGAGAAGCAGCGTTTTCTAATATGTACGAGAGCTTTGTGTGACAAGTGCCAGATATTCCTTGTAAACCATTGTTCTTTCAATTAATATATAACTTACAGTCAAATATGAACTTGGCCGGGCTTGCAAGTTCTGTTGAGAAGTATTTAGTACCCATTTTTCTTCATTTTTGTCTTGTTCTAATGTGCTGCAGGTCCCCAAGTTTCAAGTCATTGTTTACACTCTGCATAGCTTCATATCTGTCGGGTGAGGAGTTGTCCTAGCTTACCTTATTAAATTTGAGTAGCATGAATTTTCTCGAAGCTTCTTTCTGATGCAGACAAAGGAGGAGTTCAAATTTAGCATTGCACTCGACATGGGGAAGTGGAGTTTGGAGTCTGTTATTTGCTTTATTTGCAGCAATTGATATAACATTTGGTAATTTTGGGAATGTTTAAGATTCCTGCTGAAGAGCTTTGTCCTGGAGTGTTTTAAAAAAGTTTAAGTTTCAGGATTTCCATCCAAAGAGATTGGTCTTGGATTGTAATCAAGAATGTATTTCCCTGTGCATGTCACAATTCTTTGAGAATGAAGCACCCACTTACACTGGATTGGATTTCTCTTACTCAAATACAATCATCTTTTGTTTTTGATTGAACGATAAATATATCATTTGTGTGCACGAATAACCACCTTATTCGGCTTAGTATCAAGGATCGAGGAGTATCTATTCCACCAAATTTTTTTAGAACTCAAATACAGCTCATTTACTTTTTATTCAAACATTTTTGAAGGATTATACCTTGTTAGATGGCATGACAGGCCTGACCTACAACCCTCCCAATATTTGAAACGAGCTGCCTAAGGTCAATTTTGATTGATATTTTCAAGCATTATAACTTTCATCCTCAGCAAAAGAAAGCTCCATTTTTACAAATTTTAACTGGTTTTGCTTATGGACAATATTAGTATTACTAAGTATGCATGCACATTGCTAAATAATTTTTTTGTTCTTTAGGTGAAACTAGAAGAATTTGTCTAATGATCAAACTATTTAGATAACAAGATACATATCCCATACAACTATTGTGCGAATAAACCATATCTCATGCACAAGGGTTGTGTGTCTAATGGTAACAATGACATTTGTAAAAGTGTCATCCAATTCAAATCCTTCCACTGCAATAAGGCAATTCAAATCTTGTGGATTTGTGGCACAGTTGCGTGTGATGAACAGATTTAAGCACAACTTATATTCACAAATTTCATGATAATGTGGTCTAGCACATCTCAAATCACCCTAAAGGTGATCTATCACCTCACCCAAGCTTTGTTGATCTCTCTTTCTTTTTTTTAAAAAAAAAACAAGATTATAAATCAAATATACAAGTTTATATGTGCAATGGAAAGCACTATATCTGTTCTTTGAAGCGTGTTGTTTTTACATAAAGTCGTTCGAATATGTAGTTACAATATATTTGCTTAAAGTTTTCTTTTATATATACTTTCGAGTTGTTTTAATAGAAAAGAACTTGTGATCTTGAAAGGGAGGTCACAAGTTTAAATCCTCTGCACAATTAAATAACCCCTATATGTTACAAAGAATCCTTAAATTTTTTTTTGTGTTTTAATGTTTTTTTGTTTAAGTGTCAAATCAACCTTTTCAATAAACTTTGTTTTGGTTGTGAAACTATGAACAGCTAACCAATTTTGATTTAACTTTTTCCACACATTAGTTGGGGTAGGGTATGTATGCCTTTTATTTGAATTAGAATTAGGTGCCTTGTATATTAGAAAGGATGTTTTATTTTTTTATTGGTTAAGTTGTCAAATCAACTTTTTTTAATAAATTTTATTTTAATTTTGAAATTATGAACAATTAATTGATCTGATCTATTTGTTTCATCATCATTAGCCGAAGTAAAGTATGTATGTTGACGTAGAATTAGGTGCCTTCTACATACCAGAAAAACTTTTTTTGTTTTTGTTTTTGTTTTTATGTATTTTTTTGTCAATATTAAATTAAGATGTTTCTACATTACTTTAGGTCATATCTAACAAATCTTGCATAATTTATTTTCAGAATTATATTTGCAATCTCGTGGACTTTGAAAATATCAAATTTTTTAAATCAAGTTGTTTCTACATTAAATTTGTAAAAAATGTAAATACGTTATATTGATTTGAAGTTTTTTTTTAATAATATTTTTTTAATCATTTTTAACAATAATTTATATGATACTTTAATTTAGAAATTATGGATTCTCATTTTTTTTATCACAGGAGGTTAAGGTATCAAATCAGACTTTTTAATAAATTTTACTTTAATTTTGAAAATTTGAAACTAATTATTTCAATTTAATTTTTCAACATCATTCCAGAGAATGAGTACATTGCTTGAGAACATTTGAAAATAAATAATATTAAATTAAGTTGTTTCTACATTAATTTACATCAGATCTAACAAATCTTACACAATTTATTTCTAGAAATTATATTTACAATTTTATGATGTTGAAAATATTTGAAATATTAAATTAAGTTGTTTTTATATTAAATTTTTGTAAAAAATATAATTATCTTATATTAATTTGAAGCTTTTTTCAATATTTTATAATCATTTTTTATTATAAATTATATAATATTTTAAGTTAGAAATTATGGATTCTTATCTTCTTTATTACACAAATTTAAAGTATTAAATTAATTTTTTTAATAAATTTTATTTTAATTTTAAAATTATGAAAAACCAACAAATTTCAATCTAATTTTTCAATTTCATTTCAAAAAAAAATGATTACACCATTTAAAAATTCCAAAGAAATGAATACATTATTTGAGAACACTTAAAAAAATAAACAATTTACCTTTCAAGCAATTTTTCAATACACAATGATCAAGACGTTAGGATTATTAATCCTAAGCTACCTACTTATTAATGGTGGTTGGTTAGAGGTAGTTCCTTTCAAACTAGTTGGATAGTTGTACTCATAATTAATAATATTTGTTTGATTATATTATTATATTTGTCTTGTTTCTATATTTGATGGGCCCACAATGGAATTAAAACCATGGAAATAGATGTTGGGTTTGTGAAGAATATGTCATGGTAGTTGAAGCATGTTTTTGGCATATAATATTTAAATAGTTATTAAAATATATATTTTAAAATAGTTAAATATTTTTTTTAAAGATGTTATAGATAAAATTATAGAGAACATAAGAAAATCTCTCGGAATATAGAGGTTGGGGCTTTTCCCCTCCTCATTCTCTATAGGTTCAGGGGTAGGGTTCTCTGCCTCTTGTAGATCAATGTAGGTGAAGTTATCTGCTTGGGGTTTTTTTAGGGTGGTAGACAAACATTGCTAGATAAAGGTTTTTTCCAATTTATTTTGACTATTTCTCTTCGTTACAATGTGCAAGTTTTTAAGGCACAAGATTAGGGTGATCTGCAAGCCACCGATTATGAATAAGACTTTATTGTTGAAGGGAAATATCTTCTAGGGTCTGATTGATCACGACTTCTCTGTTGTTGGTCTCTTTGCTATTGTAATTTAAGTCTCTTTTTTTTGACGTTCTAGATTTTTTTTAAGATTTAACCTGATTTCTGTTTCTTAATTTTTTTTATTTCATTTGTGTTTCTTATATTAAGATTAGTTTATCGTTATGACGTGCTCTTTTACTGCCAACTCTTTTTTATAAATAACTTTGTAATTTGATATATTAATAATATAAGCTCTATTTCATCAAGAAATTATAAAACATTTTCTTGAAACACATAAAAAAATGAATTTATATAGAAGATAAAAGATTTCACTATTAAGAGATTTTGTTATTATTTGTTTTTTAAGAGAGGTATGCAAGTAAAATTTGTATAAGAAATTTGAAAGTTCATTTTTTGTGATCAATTTATTAAAAACATAAAATTATTGTTATTTAATTTTTCCATATACAAAAAATGAGACGATAGATTTTAAATGAGATATACTATCTATTAATACTCTTTCAGTTTACAAAACTCCACTTTATCAAAACAAAAATTTCTCTCTTATTGTGTATAAGAAGCTTTAGACATGCAACCATTTCTAAAACACAAAACCGAGGTATTGAAAACCACAGTATTGAATGCGTTGTTTATAAACCAAATGCTGCAAAAAGCTTCTCACTTGCCAGATATACATTGAAAATGCGTTTGGGCGTTGGGGAAATTCCCTCAGTTGCCAAATCATAAAAAATTCTGCCAGAAAGTGTGTTTATTGTGATCTGAAAGTGTTCAGAGAGTGGTTTGAGATGATGAATGGCATGGCCCAAAGAGTGGTACGGCGTGCTAAAGTTTCCTGTGGTGTCTGAGTTCTCTGAAGTAGCATTAAATCTCCAAAACAGCTGCTTATGTGGCATGAAAACCTTCTGGAAAAGCGTTTAAATCTGCCAAATGCATTGAAATCTACATGAGGCGGGATTGTGAATGGGTTAAATTTGTCACTCTGGTAGATTTTAATTCCTTTAAAATAAACAAATTTATAGAATTTGCATTGGTGAGGGGTCTAGACTGCTTGAAACTAATCACAAATTTAAAAACAATGTAGCCAACAGGACTAATCCATAACAAAATCATGTTGTCCAACCTACTGTAAAACCAGGAGTCAAACCTAGTGTCAAGGATGCATTTCATCTTGGTAAACCATTTACTACTATACAAACAATTGTTGTAAATATTGTTGTATCTAGGCCCAAGGTTATTCAAAATCAAATTATGAATCATAACTCTGTCGATCATCTTATTGTCTATTTTGCATCTATTGTGCATGTTTGGGAGAAAATGAAATCCAATAAACATTGTGTTGGTATAGGATTTAGAGGTGATGTAAAATTTCATATACCAGAGTGTTTCAAATCCATTAGATTTATATTTAGAGGTATTGTGAATGAAATTCAAGTTTAAGTCGTTTTTTGTTGTTATTCTAGTGAAGTCAAATTCTTTGAGTTGTTATGTCGACCAAATACAATTTGTATTAAACTCCATAAAGTCCAAACATGTTATTATTGTGAATGTTGAGACCATAATTTTAATGATTGTTTTGACTTATATCCTTGCATATCATGTGATCAACATATTGATTCAGTTGAGCATTGTTATCTTCAAGATCCTCGTATAAATTATATGGGCACATTGTCATTGTGAACATTGAGGTCATAACTTTAGTGATTGTTTTGACTTATATCCTTGTATATCATGTGGTCAACATACTCATTCAATTGAGTATTGTTATCTTTAAGATCCTTCTATAAATTCTACAGGGACATGTATTTTGGCTAGATAAATCATTCAATATGGAAATTTGAGGTTTGTCTATTGTCAAAATACTATAGGAGAGTTCAATCCACTATTAATGATGGTGACTTGTCTAATCATGATGAGGATGTTAATCATGTTGGTGTCGATCTTAATGATGATGCACTGAGCCTTTTAAATCTTGTTGAACCTACTTATACTAGTCAAGATTTTAGCCTTGCTGTTGATGCTCATATTTTTTAGATGCTTCATGTTGATGTTGATAAAATTCTTGATATTTTCAATATTGATTTGGATATTGATGATAATAATATTCTTGATGAGAGCTACCAGAGTTTTGTAGAACGACATGTTTGTTTTCTAGTTGAGGTAAGTAAATATCCATCTTGTGATGATGTAGAATGTCCTTATTAATATGATCAGATTGTATGAGATTGTGGAAACATTGGCTCTTATTGATTATGCATTTGTGTATTTGAGTTGTGATTTGAAAACCCAAAAGGAACCTTAATGGAGACTCATGATGAAAACCCAAAATGACATCACAGAGTTGTGCATCTATATATATAAATACCAAAATGTTATGTTTTTTATTAATCCTACTTGCCTTTTGGGGAGGCTATATATAATAGTTCTCCACTATCATTTGACAAGGGAGGAACATTATGTGTCGAATTTTGAGTTTCTAATTATTGTTTATTGATTGTTTAGTTTGATATTGTATCCATAGATTATTGTGACATTTCAAAGATTCATCCAGACATATTATCTTGTGGATACTGTAGACACCCAAATTCTACCACATTTAGTGTCGTAATTAACTTTGTTTAATATTGACATATTAACTTAATCACTCCCTAAATTTGAATTCTCCCCTAAAGTCCACTAACATCATTTCCTTTCCATTTTTCAAATAATTAATTAATTAATCATACACACATAATTTCACAAAATTAATTAAAAATCTAAAATTTTCAAGTCACCAAACATCTTCCACATTTATTTCAATCAAATGTTCATTCATCCAACCACTTATTTAATTTCATCAACCAACTCTTGAGTTATCATTGAGTCTTTCAACCAATTTGGTGAGTCTTTTAACTACCTTGACTCATTCATGAGAAACTTTCAACTACCAACTTAATTTCTCCTTATCTCTCAAACACACGAAGAATTAGGCTCTTCCACTTGGATGAGGACTCATCATTCAAAATTAACATAATCTAATAAATCTAAATTTTCTTAGTTGCTTTTCACCCAAAAGCCTATAAATTGAAGTGTCATCCTCTAGTGTCATCATCCATCATCAAGCTATCAAAATTACCTTGTGAAATCTGCCATCAAGTTGTCAAACTTACCTTGTGTATCCATTTGAAGATCAACTAATCACATCCTTATGCTACTAATTTTTTTTTTGCATTGGAGATTGAATTGAGCATCTACATACATACTTGCACGAGCAACTCAAAATCAATCAAAGAAGAAGACAGTCACTTTTGTTGGTAAGATGGAAGGTAAATTATTTGTTTGTCTTGTTCTTTTATTGTAGCTCTATCCAAGGTTTTAGAATAAGAAATTAATTGTTTATTCGGGTTCTTAGTATTAACTTTTGATTTTTGGCTATCACATTCTGGCATGTTCGGTGGGAGCTTTCCGAAATATATTCCATCTTATATATTTTTCTTTGAGTTTTTGAATTATTTTTGAATTTTACTGGAGTGCATAACAACTTAATCTTGGTTTGGGAGGTTTTCTTGTCGTTTCATGTTCATTTTTTATAATTTTATAAATTTTCTAAACAGTTTCTAATTTTTTTGTACAGTTTTTGAAGAATGACGATTTTGTTCTGAAGAACGATAGTTTTGTTTTGAAGAATGGAATATTTGTTATGAACTGTGTTGGATTTGTTATGAACTTTGGTGAATTCGTACTATTGAGTGGTGAATTCGTACTATTGAGTGACAAATTTATACTGTTTAGAAGCAAATTCATATTGTGTAGTGGCGAATTCATGCTTCCACCTAGAGTGCTATCTTCTAGATGCCATAACTTTTGACTTAGGTGTTCGTTTAAGCTCCCGTTTGCACCAAAACAAATATATCAGAAAGGATCAAACAACTATAATTAAATTTACCACTTTAAGTTTGAATTTTTTTGTCTTAAAATCACATTTTTCAATTTTTTTCATTTTTAATCATTGATTTCTTACATACAAATTGGATATTTGTTGTTTTGCATGCTAATCGTCCCTAATATTTAAATTTTGATTTGCAGGGTTGATATTTGATATTTTTTGTGTCCTTAACCCTATTTTTTGAGAAAACTCTTGTCAAAGTTACTATTCATAAAACTACTAACGGTTTTGTGTAGGACCACAAGCCAAATACTTAAGAAAGCTAAACCAAAGCACAATTTTATTTTGTATATCCAATTGTTTATTTCATTTCAAGTTTTTGCTTGATTAATGAATCAAGTAATTTAAAAAATATATATATATATATATAGTTGTGAGTGTTATGAGAAGTGTATGTTATTTTCTCACGTCACATTGGCAATGATCCTTGGAAATTGAAAACATTTTTTATAACTTTTTGTAGTCCAAGAATCAAATTAAATTATGTTCTTTCTTTACACTATATTGGTGGTAATTCTCAGAAATCAGAGATACTCTGAATCTTTTTATTTTTTATTTCTAGAAGCTTTATCAACTATAGATTTCATCGCCATCCGGTAGGCTAAACCTCATATGCCTACATGGTGTATAAATTGAAGATCAACTGTTTTAATTACCTAAGTGGTTTGTTTTAAACACATCGTAATGTGAGAAGGTTTCATCATCCAATACTCAAGGTTTCAATAGCTACCTCTTTGTCTAATTTTCTGGTGACACTCTATTAAAATATTACGGATGGAATGGGCACAAAAGGACTAGACCATTTTATGCAATTCGTTAATCAATTTATTCCATGACATTGGGCCTCATCATATCGAAAGGTATATATAGGACACCCCTTAGTTGAACTTGTAAAACTTGTAAGTCTTAAGAAGCCATTCAACTATTTGACTTGTAGTGCACCTAAGAGGAGTGCATCGCCTAGGGAAGTTACTCTCAACATACTCTTGGAACTGACTTTAGTGGACTATGGATATGTCACTACCTCTATAGTCAATGCTCTAAAATATTGGGTCGTCATTATTTAACAGACAAACAAATATACATGGAAACCCACAAGTCACTCAAGACCATTGCCTAGTTTTATCCTTTTCGTATGATTTACATGCTATATATCTAGTTAGAACTTGTTTGTTATCTTTACTTTAATCTAATTATAAAAAAATAGTAATTGAAAACGTTCTTATATGTTGGAAACCAAAGGTTATTTCATAAAGCTCTACCCCAACTACTTAGTTTTTTCAAGGCAAAATCTTATTTTTAAATTATACCTAAAGCATTGTCTAAAACAACTAATAAAAAACAACTTGCTTATCTTAAAAAATAATTGTAATTTCAATTTAAATACAAATCAAACAACCCATTTTGAGTCAAAATCAAACAATCTATCTAAAATATCTTGAACCAATCTTAAATCCAAAATTATCTTGAGTCATAATCAATATCAAATCCAAACCATCTTAGATTTAAAATCATTTTTATTTTAAAATAAATTAAGTCCAAACTCATCTTAAGTAATTTTATTTTAATTTTGAAATTATAAAAAACCAATAAATTTTAGTTTAATTTTTAATATCATTATAGAAAAATGAGTACATTATTTAAGAACACTTATAAATAGACAATATTAAATTAATTTTTTTTAAAATATTAATTTAAATGAGATTTAACAAATTTTACACAATTGATTTATAAAAATTATATTAACAATCTCACAAATTTTAAAATATTACATTATATCAATTTACAATTTTTTTTAAATAATTTTTTTATTATAAATTATATAATATTTTAAATTAAAAATTAAAAATTCCTAATTTTTCTTATCATTTTCTTATCACACAAATTAATATATTAAATGAAACTTTTAATAGAATTTGTTTTAATTAAAAAACTAACAAATTTCAATTTAATTTTTCAACATCATTCTTAAAAAAAATATATTACTTGAGAACATTTGAAAATAAACAATTTACCTTTCAAACAATTTTTTAAAACACAAAGATTAAAATATTACGATTATTAATCTAAATTCTAAAACTCATCTTTAAACTAATACCCACCTACTTATTAGTAATTACTTTCAAACTAGTTTGGATATTAATCATATTTGTCTCATTATATTATTATATCAGTCTTGTTTCTACATTTTATGGGACCAAAATAGAATTAAAGCCATGGATATAAATGTGGGTTTGTGAAGCATATACCATGGTACTTAAATTATATTTGTAATATCAAAAATTATATTTGCAATATTATATATATTAAATTAAGTTATTTTTATATTAAGAATTTGAAAAAAATAATAATTATATTATAATTTATATTTTATTATATTTATCCTTTTTTTTTATAATATTTTATAATTTGATTATTATTTTTTAATTCTTTTAAATTTATTACTTTTGATTTTTTTAAGTTTCCTAACCCCTCTTCAAATCTTTTCAATTCTTTCAAGTTATTCCTTTGTGTGTACTACTAAGTTTAATTAAAATTTTAAGAATCCCTATATAAACCAAGTTATTAGGAGGCATTTAATAACAATCACTTTTATGTTTTGACAAGCATTCACATACTTTCAAGAGACTATTCAATGTTATATATTTATTTACACTAATTATTAGAGTTATATTTTGAAGTACTACTATTTATATATTCGTGCCAAACGTAAACTAAGAGAACAAGTATCTAGATTTACCTGATACATACATCTCTTGAAGAGAGAACTACATAGGCTTGAGGTCTATTAGAACTATGTAGGAGGCATTCAATTATTTGGGTTTTTTGAGGCTAACTCGACCATTCCCACTACCTTCATTTTTCTCCCTTTGTTATTTGATATCTATTTAGTACATGTTCATGAAACTAAGGTTTGGATATTTTAGGTTTAAGTGCACACAAAACAAAGATTATGAAGGTGGAAATGAATAGTACTAAATCAATCGCACCTCTTGGGAAAGTTTT
The DNA here is from genome assembly GCA_037957365.1 of Torreya grandis. Classification (NCBI taxonomy): domain Eukaryota; kingdom Viridiplantae; phylum Streptophyta; class Pinopsida; order Cupressales; family Taxaceae; genus Torreya; species Torreya grandis. Next base: position 3,278,691 of record JARHVA010000068.1, on the reverse strand, counting down.
AGATCTTCACTGTTAAAGTACAGACTGACCAACATGACAAGATCGACTATCGTACTTATCTGATTATGTTGATCATGTTTTAAGATCAAAACAATCAATGATTCTAAAGCAATTAGGTTACAATCAGTTTACACAATATTCATTCAGTGTATTAACTTATAGAAATTAGGGAAGTATATCAAAACAAGATAAGTCTTTTTATATCCCTTTACTTTCTTTAGTGTGTTTGTCAAGAAATGTGCTTGTATGAATTGTATTATATTGCTTATTTTAGTCAATTTACATATAAATCAACATTATATGAGTTTGTCTAATTTAGGATTAATTTTAAGTATTAATTAAAATTCAGATAAATCACATTGATTACATCATACGATGTTACATATTTTATTAAAATGAGTACCCTATACAATCAAAGTATCATATCAAAAACAAAGTGTGTTGTACACACTCAAGTTTTATCTTTCTATTATACTCTAGTAATTTCATTAATACCTAAATATGATCACAAGTACTAGACAACGTTAAGTTCTTGACACATCCAAAACCACTTGACTTATGCCCAAATACACGACTCTTATTTTCCATTCATCTAATCATTTATCTATATGCATGATTGACCCCCTGTTCGCTATCACTACTACAAAGAACTTTACAAGTTAATACTCAAACCTCTTTTACATCAGTTTAAGATTACTTCTAACCTCATGATAATTAATTATTCATGATTCTTTGGGATAAATCCACCCTAGGCAGAAAGGTGTGTAGAAATTCACCTAGACGGGCCTCATCCCCTCGCCAATTAATGTCTAGTTTGGAAATTTAAAATATTTATTTGGGTCTGCTTGCATATTTTACAATGTCAACTAAAAGTAGTTTTCAAAATATTTTACTATAAATACAAATCAAAGGTCATTCATTATTCCTAGATTGGCATTATTTATTGAACACTTATACACCATTGTGCAATTAGAAAATAACCTATTCTACTCAAATTTAAGATCACTCACTAAGAGTAGTGGCAAGCCAATCTTGAAGCATCTCAAATCAAGTCAAGAGCTAACATTGTTAGTATCAAAGACAAATTTACAACTACATACATATAGTCAAATAACATAATTAAAAACTCAATTTAGGTGGGATAATTTATTGTGCCTTGATTCTCTCTTCAAAGTATCTAGTAGGCAATGATCAATCATCAAGGGGGTGATTAGGGTCAACTCTTCCCTTCTCTTTTGTAGGTTTCTAACTCTTATAAGTGCCCCTAGGGTTTCCAAGGCAAATAGAAGGAAAACAATGAATATTATGCGGCATAAACATAATTGAAACATCTCAACCCAATCATCAAACACAAACATATAAGGTATAACCATCACTATTTTGTCATACTCAACACAAACACATATGTGGTCAATGGACATGCCATCTTATGCTATTGTCTAGGGAGTATGGTTTTATCCATGAATAGTCACATGATTTGCCTCTAATTATGGATTTTCATAGTCTTGTCTTATCATGGTTTTCCTCTACCAGACATCAGTTAAAGTTAACTAGAGATAAAAAGCTAAGTAATTTGTATTTAGTTGTACTTACTATTTTTAGCACATTCCACTTACCCATTTATTTCAGTCAATTCTACTTTTACATTCATATTTATGCTTAAATGTTATATATTACAATCTGAATAAATCTATCAAGTTTTATACCTATCAAACAACATTTATTTGTTAAATAAAAAATTGGGTGAAACACACAACAATAGGGAAAATTTAATTCAAGTCGGTAGACTTTGAACCTACTTCAGTAGAAATTGAATGATAAAAAAATAAATATGCCATAGTACAAATGCTTAATAAGTGGAGGCATTATCTACTACCTAAATAATCTGTGTTGTATATAGAACTTCAAGCACTGTAATTTATAAACCATCATGGTAAATCAAATTAGTGCCATATGAAGTGGGTTGAATTCTTACAAACATATTTGTTTTGTTAATGCATAGGAGTGGAATGTCAAATAGGGTTTCAGATTTTGAATGCTAATGATAAGATGCATATAATCCTTGCTCGTTTATAGAGCTATGGAGATAGGGAAAAAATGATGAAGAACAAAGAAAAGGGAGGCCTAGGAAGGGCTTTAGTAAAATAACTCAATCACTAGGACATTGAGGCAAAAAAACACAACTATGGCAAGACAAAGCATGTATTGGAATCAATAATGGATGTCAAGGACATGAAACACATGGTGGAGGAAGTAGAGGAGGCAGGACATGTCTTCTTCATTCAAAATCCTGCTTTCAACCTTGTCATTAACCTTGACTTGAATTCAAGAAGTAATGGTTTGAATCCTAAGGAGAAGAAAAAACAACAGAAAGCAAAGGAGGTCCTATATAAAGAAAGTATTCGAGTACCTAGAAGGTGTGCCAAAAATGCATTAGAATCTCTCTAAGAGGATGCACGCAAACTGCTTGATAATTTTTTTGAATGAAATATGGTTATGTGGACACCTAGATGGGACAAAAAATGTGGTACTCAGCTCAAATGGACTAGAGTTTTTGAATTTACATGCATCGAAAGACATGACTGTGGTGCTCACAGCTCACTGGGATCATAATCAACACTTTAATGAAGATGCTAGAGGTTTATTGGAAGAAAAATGGAAGAATGTGGTGTTTCATAACCTAGCTATGGGGAATGATGACAACGTGGTTATTGATTGCATAGATATAAATTGTTACAGTGATGTAAGAAGAATCAAAGCTCTAATTTCACTAATGAAGGCCTTTGAAGTGAGGATCGAGCCCCAGGCCAGTGCTTCCCTGAAACCAGCTACCTCATAGCTCTAGTTCAATGGGATAACATATGTCTTCTATTTGATAAAATGCCAGCATACAAAATGTTTAACAAAATTACAGTTGACATGATAGTAGATGAAAAGAAGACATGCTTTTAGCTTGTGATCCAATCCCTTTCCAAAAATGTCATTTTTCTTTGAGTGTAGCTAACACATCAAGGGGTAGATCTTAAGCAAAAACTTGAGCACACTCAAGGGATTACATTGGATAAAAAATGTCTATTATTTGAAGGCAAACAACTTGAGGATCATAATCATCCGTCGAGATACAATCTAAGCAAGGATTCCACCCTTTTCTTGGTGGTGCTACTGCATGGAGGAGTTGTGGGTTTAGACATGCCTTCAACCTCTAAACTTAGGTCTTTTAAAGAAGTAGTAAAAAATTTAGTGATCAAACCAAGTGTATTAAACCCACCAGTGATCTCTAGTGCCTATATTGTTGAGCAAATAGAAGAGGTGATGATAATAGAGATTACAGATGAATATGTGACTCGATACAAGTCAAACTTATAATCAAAATCTAGTATTTGTAGATTTAATTGTTTTTGGCCATCCAATTTGGCTTTGTAGCACTAGATACACTCGACATGGACCAAATAGTGTGTTATATCTCTTTGTTCCAATGTCTTTTTCATTGTTTATTTTTTTGATACAGACACTTATCAAAGAGTCTTTATGAGTGGTCCCTCATTTTAAAGAAATTGAAAGGTTGTTCATCACCCCATGGTTTCTAGATTTTGATCAAAATTATCTCTTAGTTACCAAAATTCTCGTATGGGTTCGGCTACCCAATCTGCCTCTACATTTATATTGTGATTTTGAAGCAATATGAAACTCCTTGGGAACCTACATCAAAAGTGATGCTAAGAGGAATTTGGTGGGGTTGTGCACATATGATTGCATCTATTTGGATATATATCTTAGCAAGGGCCTCTCGAATAAATTTATACTCAGATGTGAAAAAATTCAACACATTCAGGTATTGGATTATGAGAACACAACTTTCTAATGCCATAATTGTAAAATTATAGGACACCTATAAGCCACATGTCCTCAGGCATGAGTCCATCCTCCTAGGAGAAAAGGTAAGAAATCAACTTCCAAACATTGGAGTTTTCCAAAGCAAGAGGGAGAAGATGATGATAATGATGATCGAAAAGAGGGAATCCAACATACAATAGAGCCAATAAAGAATAATCATGGATGACCTAATACGTAGGTTGCAGTGGAAAGAGGAGAAGATCATAATACCTCTATGGGTATTGATATAAATGGGACCCCATCATAGGGAGTGAAGAGAGTTCATGAATCATAAAGCTCAGACTTAGATAAAGAATTAGCGACCCATACGAATATGAAACTCTTGGTTATATACACATCTACAAAATATCAAAGTTCATATTTGCAAATAATCCTAGTGGAGCCCTCTCAAGGGGCGTGGTAGGTGGTTAAAAAGAAGAGAGGAAAAATGGAAGGATTCAATATTATTTGGAATATATTTCCCATTAATTTTTGGCCTATGATTTTATAGGCTCTTGGTCTTACCTTCTGATTTTGTCTTGTCTATTTGTTATGCTTCTAGTTGTTGTCATCACTTTATTTAGTGTTGACATTTCCCCCGTTGTGGAGGTACTTTGTTGTTTCACACCTTATGGGGTGTCTTGTGCTGGGAGGCTTCTACCTCTTTTGTTTTGCATTTTACCTTTTAAATGTTGTTTAACATTTATGAAATGTAATTTATTGAATGAATTAAGTAGAAGAGATATTTTGTTGAATGAATTGAGAGTGGAGGTCATAGGATTTGATTTTATGAAGGAACAATATGAAAATGATGAGTACTTTAAAGAAGCATAACATACATGTGCAGAACTAATTGGAGGAGATAATAAACCATGGTTAGATCATTTCTTGTAAGAAGGATTATTATTCTAAGGAGTGGAGTTATGTATACCTAAAGGTTAAAATTACAAAACTTTGATCAAGGAGAAGCACAATAGTGGTTTAGCAGGTTATTTTAGTTATGGAAAAACATATGCATAGCTAGTGGAAAATTCTAATTAACCATATATTTTTGTGGATGTGTGAAAATAAGTTCAAGAGTGTAGAGTTTTCTTGTTGGTGAAAGGGAAAAGACATATTATAGAGAAGTATTAGCCATTACCTATTTCATAGAGACATTTTGAGGATATAATCATGGATTTTGTTTTAGGTTTGCTTATAACACAGATAGGAAATGATATAATAATGTGATATTTGATTAATTTTCGAAGATTGCTTTTTTTTGCTTATAAGAAGACTTGTAATGCAACAAATATTGCTAACTTTTTTTAGGGAGATTGTGAGGCTACATTATTTTCCACGGAACATAGTATAAACATAGATGTAAAATTTGTAGGACATTTCAAAGGATGTTGTGAAATAAAATGAATACCAAATTGTAATTATATTTAGCTTATCATCCTTAGACAAATGGACATATGGAAAGAGTCAATAGAAGTTTAGGTAATCTATTGAGATGTTTAACTAAAGGTAAGTTAGGAACATGGGATAGTATTTTGGTACAAGTTGAGTTTGCATATAATAATTCATTGAATAAGATTACAAGGATGACACTATTTCATATTTTTTAATGGTTGAGTGCAAGAGGAGTTTTGGATCTACGTGGCACCAAAAGTGAGTAAAGAAAATGTGTTAAAGCATAGGATTTTTTAGACTATATGTGAGAAGTGCATAATCAAGTGTACAAACAATTAGATAAAAGTAATGCATAGTACACACAACATGCAGATGTGAAGAGAAGAGAATGTAGGTGGAATATTAGGTTGGATATTTGGTCTTAACACACTTAAGGAAAGAGAGATTTATAAGGCACTTGTGACAAGTTGAAATGGAAACATATTGGGCCATGCAAATTATTGTGAAATTTTGTAAAAAATGCATATGAGATAAAGTTACTTGAATGGATTGATATATTGCCTATTTTCAATATGGATATTTTTTTTCATTTTATTAAAGATAGAGTAGTGAAAGCAAAAATGCATATTTTGAAGAAATGGATTGGATAACACAGATGCTAGAAAATGAATGCAATGAAGTCGAATAGGTGATTGACACAAGAGTCAGAAAGATTACATGTATAAATAAATACATAGAATATTTGGTCCATTGGAAAGTCTAAGAAATTGAAGACACGACATGGATAAATGTACCAAAGTATACAAAACAAGGAATATTCTTATTAGAGCTCTTAGAATTCATATGACCATTAGCTCATGTTTCTTTTGTTACCCAAGGTGTATGATAAAGGAGCATCTGAGTTCACATGCAATCCTTTTTTTTTGATATCCAAGGATTTGAAGAAGAGTCTCCATAAATGAAAGGCAATTTGCTCCTAGTTCCTCGAGCTTCGCATATGCCTCTAAGCCTTGACACATCACATGGTGCTCGACAAGAATTGAACTCGAGACCTAGGTGACCGAAGTTTATATGTGTAATGGAAAGCACATCTCAAATTACCCTAAAAGTGATCTATCACCTCACACCAGCGTTATTGATCTCTGTTTTTTTTTGGAAATTCACTATTTTAAATCAAATATACAAGTTTATATGTGCAATGGAAAGCACTATATCCATCATTTGAAGTGCGTTGTTTCTACATCAAGTCACTGGAATATGTAATTGCATTATATTTGTTTGAAGTTTTCTTTTATATGTACCTTTGAGTTGGTTTAATGAGAAAGAACTTGTGATCTTGAAAGGGAGGTTACAAATTTGAATCAATTTTAATGTTTTTTGGGTAAAGTGTCAAATCAACTTTTTTAATAAACTTTGTTTTAGTTGTGAAACTATGAGCAACTAAACCAATTTTGATCTAATTTTTTCCACACATTAGTTGGGGTAGGGTATGTATACCTCATATTTGAACTAGAATTAGGTGCCTCATATATTGGAAATGACCTTTCCTTTATTTTTTTTTTGGTTAAGGTGTCAAATCAACTTTTTTTTAATAATCTTTATTTTAATTTTGAAATTATAAACAATTAATATATTTTTTTCAACATTATTAACAACAATAAAGTATGTATGTTGAAGTAGACCCAGAAAAACCCTTTTTGTTTTTATTTTTATAATTTTTTTTGTTCATATTAAATTAACTTGTTTCTACATTATTTTAAATCAAATCTAACAAATTTTACATAGTATATTTTTTTGGTTCATATTAAATTAGCTTGTTTCTACATTATTTTAGATCAAATCTAAATTTTTTGAAAATAAACAATTTACCTTCCAAACATTTTTTCAATACACACAAATCAAGATGTTAGAATTATTAATCAAACCTAAAACTCATCCTCATACTAATGCCCACTTGCTTATTAATGGTGGTTGGTTAGAGGTAGTTACTTTCAAACTAGTTTGGATGGTTGTACTCATAATTAATAATATTTCTCAGATTATATTATTGTATTTGTCTTGTTTCTATATTTTATTGGCCCACAATGGAATTAAAGCCATGAAAATAGGTGAGTTTATGAAGAATTTTTCATGTTAGATAAAATTATAAGGTCGTCAGGGTGCTCCTTTTATTCATTCTTTGTAGGCTCAGAGGTAGGGCTATCCGTTTCTTCTGGATCAGTATAGGGGAGCCTCCCATTTGGATGTTTGCAGGGTCGTAAATAACTATATCTAGGTAAAGATTTTTTCAAGGTTGCTTTGATTATTTTTCCTTGTTATAATGTACAAGTTTCTAAGGTGCAAGATGAGGGTGATATGTAAGTCACTAATTTTGAGTTAGATTTTGTTGTTGAAGGGAAATATTTTTCAAGGTTTGACTGATCACGATTTTTTCGTTGTTGGTTTTTTGTTACTACTGTTTAAATATCTCTTTTTTGATGTTTTAGAGCTTTTTTAGGCTTCGCCTAATTTTTATTTTTTGATTTTTTTGTCTCATTTGTGTTTTTTTACATTGAGACTAGTGTATCATTATAACTTTACATTAAGACTAGTGTATCATTGTAACGCCATTTTTTTTTTGTAAATAATTTTTTAACTTTGATATATTTATATTAATAATATAAACTCTATTTCATCAAAAAATTATAGAAAACTTTCTTAAAATAAATTAAAAAATGATTATGCATAGAAGATTAGATTTCACTATTAAAAGATTTTACTATAATATTCCATAAACTACATTTAATTATATGTTTTTATATATATTAATTGTTTTTGTAAAAGAGGTATCAACATAAAATTTGTGGGAGAAATTTGAAAGCTCATTTCTTATTATTAATTTATTAGAAATATAAAATTATTGTTAAGAGTTTTAATGCTTTCACAGTTTATAAGTTATTGACAAATAATTTTTGGGTAAAAAATTATGTATATATTTTTAAATCGACATATTTTGAATCACTTTCTATAATTTATTGTTGTTTAACTTTTTTGCATATAAAAAATAAGAAAAAAGTAATCATATAAATTTCTTACAAAATCAGATTTTATCAAAACAAAAATTTACATCAAAGGTTAGACTTGCAAAAGACATACAACCATTTTTAAAACACAAAACCACAGTATTGAATGCGTTATTTATAAACCAAATGCTGCAATGAAAATATGTTTGAGCGTTAGGGAAATTCCCTCAATTGCCAAAGCATAAGAATTTCTACCAGAAAGTGTGTTTATTGTGATCTGAAAGTGTTCAGAGAGTGGTCTGAGATGATGAATGGCATGGCCCAAAGAGTGGTACGGCGTGCTAAAGTTTCCTGTGGTGTCTGAGTTCTCTGAAGTAGCATTAAATCTACAAAACATCTGCTCTGTGGCATGAAAACCTGCTGGAAAAGCGTTTAATTCTTCCAAATGCATTGAAATCTACATGAGGCGGGATTGTGAATGGGTAAAATTTGTCACCCTGGTAGATTTTAATTCCTTTAAAATAAACAAATTTATAGAATTTGCATTGGTGAGGGGTCTAGACTGCTTGAAACTAATCACAAATTTAAAAACAATGTAGCCAACAGGACTAATCCATAACAAAATCATGTTGTCCAACCTACTGTAAAACTAGGAGTCAAACCTAGTGTCAAAGATGCATCTCACCTTGGTAAACCATTTACTACTATACAAACAATTGTTGTAAATATTGTTGTATCTAGGCCCAAGGTTATTCAAAATCAAATTATGAATCATAACTCATTTGATCATCTTATTGTCTATTTTCCATCTATTGTGCATGTTTGGGAGAAAATGAAATCCAATAAACATTATGTTGGTATAGGATTTAGAGGTGATGTAGAATTTCATATATCAGATTGTTTCAAATCCATTAGATTTATATTCAAAGGTATTGTGAATGAAATTCAAGTTTAAGTCGTTTTTTATTGTCATTTTAGTGAAGTTAAATTCTTTGAGTTGTCATGTCGACCAAATACAATTTGTATTAAACTTCATGAAGTCCAAACATGTTATCATTGTGAATGTTGAGGTCATAATTTTAATGATTGTTTTGACTTATATCCTTGTATATCATGTGGTCAACATACTTATTCAATGAAGCATTGTTATCTTCAAAATCTTTTTATATATTCTATGGGCACATTGTCATTGTAAACGTTGAGGTCATAACTTAAGTGATTGTTTTGACTTACAGCCTTGTATATCATGTGGTCAACACACTCATTCAATTGAGCATTATTGTCTTCAAGATCCTCTTATAGATTCTATGAGCACATGTAGTTTGGCTAGATAGATCATTCAATATGGAAATTTGAGGTTTGTCTACTGTCAAAATATTATAAGAGAGTTCAATCCATTATTGATGATGGTGACTTGGCTAATCATGATGAGGATGTTAATCGTGTTGGTGTCAATCTTGATGATGATGAGCTAAGCCTTTTAAATCTTGTCGAACCTGCTTATACTAATCGATATTTTAGACTTGTTGATACTCCTATTTTTTAGGTGCTTCATGTTGATGTTGATCAAATTATTGATATTTTCAATACTAATTTAGATATTGATGATAATAATATTCTTGATGAGAGCTATCAAATGTTTGTGGAGCTACATGTTCATTTTTTAATTGAGGCAAGCAAATATCCAACTTGTGATGATGTAGAATGTCCTTATTGATATGTTTGGATTGTATGGGATTGTGGAAATATTGGCTCTTATTGATTATACATTTGTGTACTTGAGTTTTGATTTGAAAATCCAAAAGGTACCTTAATAGAGACTCACAATGAATACCCGAAATGATGTCATTGAGTTGTGCATCTATATATATAGGTACCAAAATGTTGTGTTTTTTATTAATCCTACTTACCATTCAGGGAAGCTATATATAGTAGTTCTCCATTATCATCTGACAAGGGAGGAACATTATGTGTCAGACTTTGAGTTTCTAATTATTGATTGTTGATTGCTTAGTTTGATATTGTGGATCCATAGATTATGGTGACATTTCAAAGATTCATCTCGATATGTTATCTTGTGGATACTTTAGACACCTAAATTGTATCACATTTAGTGTCGTAATTAAATTTGCTTAATATCGACATACTAATTCAACCACTCTCTAAATTTGAATTCTCTCCTAAAGTCCACTAATATTATTTCCCTTCCCTTTTTCAAATAATTAACTAATTATGTACACATAATTCCATAAAACTAATTATGTACACATAATTCCATAAAACTAATTAAAAATTTGAAATTTTCAAGTCACCAAACATCTTCCACATTTATTTTAACCAAACGTTGAGTTATCCAACCACTTATTTAACTTCGTCAACCAATTATTGAGTTATCATTGAGCCTTTCAACTAACATGGTGAGTCATCTAAATACCTTAACTCATTCATGATAAACTTTAAACTACTAATTAACTTCTCCCTTATCTTTCGAACACAAAAAGAATTGGTCTCTTCCACTTGGATGAGGACTCAAATATGATCATCCAAAATTAACATAATTCAATAAATCTGGATTTTCTTACTCATCCATCTTTTCACCCAAAAACTTATAAATTGAAGTGTCATCTTCCAGTGTCATCATCCATCATCAAGCTATCAAAATGCTATCAAAAGTACCTTGTGAAATCCACCATCAAGCTATCACATTTATCATGTGTATCCATTTAAGAATCAATAAATTATGTCTTTATGTTGCTAAAATTTCCTTTGTATTGGAGATTAAATTGAGCATCCACATACATACTTGCAAGAATAAGTCAAAGTCAATCAAAGGAGAAGATATTCACTTTTGTTGGTAAGATGGAAGGTAAATTGTTTGTTTGTCTTATCTTTTATTCTAGTTCTATCTAAGATTTTAGAATAATAAATTAATTGTTTATTTGGGTTCTTAGTATTAACTTTTAATTTATAGCTATCACATTATGACATGCTCAGTGGGAGCTTTTCCAAATATCTTCCATATTATATGTTTTTCTTTGACTTTTCGAATTCTACTGGAGTGCATAACAACTTAATCTTGGTCTAATAGAATCTTGGTTTGAGAGGTTTTCTTGTCGTTTAATGTACAATTTCTATAAGTTTTTGAGTTTTTTGTTTGGTTTTTAATTTTTATGTACGGTTTCCGAAGAATGATAATTTTGTTTTGAAGAATGGAAGATTTGTTATGAACTTCATTGGATTTGTTATGAATTTTGACATATTTGTAACTTCGACAGATTTGTTATGAACTTCATTGAATTTGTACTATTGAGTGGTGAATTCATATTGTTGAGTGATGAATTCATTCTATTTAGAGGTGAATTTGTACTATGTAGTATTAAATTCAGGCTTCCACCTAGAGTGCTATTTTTTAGAGGACATAACTTTTGACTCAAGTGTCCGTTTGACCTCCTATTCATACCAAAACAAATATAACAAAAATTAGCATGCAACCATGAATAAATATACCACTTTGAGTTTAAAATTTTTATCTTAAAAATCACATCTTTAAATGTTTTTCATTTTTAATCATTGATTTCTTACATACAGGTTGGATATTTGTTATTTTGCTTGCTAATCTTCCTTCATATTTAAATTTTGGTTTACAGGGTTGATATTTGATATTTTTTGTGTCATTAACTCTATTTTTTAAAGAAACTCTTGTCAAAGTTACTATCTATAAACTACTAACAATTTTGTGTAGGACCATAAGTCAAAGACTTAGAAAAGCTAAATCAAAGTACAATTTTATTTTACATTTTCAATTGTTTATTTCTTTTTATTTTTTTGCTTAATTGTTTGTGTAGGACCATAAGTCAAATACTTAGACAAGCTAAACCAGAGCACAATTTTATTTTACATTTTCAATTGTTTATTTCATTTTATTTTTTTTCTTAATTGATTAACTAATTAAAAAATTTTATTTTTTACAAATCTAGTTGTGAGTTTTCTGAGAAGTGTATGTTATTTTTTGAATCACATTAGTGACGATCCTTGGAAATCAAAAATATTTTTAATAACTTTTTGTAGCCTAAGAAACTAACTAAATTACGTTCTTTCCTCGCATTATATTAGTGGTGATTCTTATAAAATAGAGATAATTTGAATCTTTTTATTTTTTAATTTCTAGAGGCTCTATCAACCGTGAATTTCATCACCATGCGGTAGGCTAAACTTCGTGTACCTACAGGGTACATAAATTGATGATCAACAATTGCAATTGTCTAAGTGGTTTATTTTAAACATACTGTGATGTGAGGGGTTTCATCTTCCAATACTCACAGTTTTAATAGCTACCTCCAACTTTGATTTTTTGGTGGCACTCTATTTAAATCTTACAAATGGAGTGGGCACATAAGCACTTGACCATTTTACACAACCCATTAATCAATTTATTTCATGACATGAAACCTCATCATACCGAAAGGTATATAAAGGACACCCCTTAGTTGAACTTGTGAAAATAGTAAGTCTTAAGAAGCCATTCAATTGTTTGACTTGTGGTGCACCTAAGAACATATCGTCTAGAGAAGTTACTCTTAAAATAGCCTTGAAGCCGATTTTAATGGACTCTAGATATGTCACTATCTTTATAATCAATACTCTACAATATTAGATTGCCATTATTTAACAAACAAACAAGTATACATGAGAGTCCACAAATCATTCAAGACCATTGCTTAGTTTCATCCTTTTCATGTGGTTTGTATGATATATGTCTAGTTAGAACTTGTTTGTTGTCTTTGCTTTACTTGTAAAAAAATAATAATTAAAAGCTTTCTTGTGTCTTGAAAACCAAAGTTTGTTTTATAAACCCAAAACCAAGTACTTAGATTTTTCAAAGTAAAATCTTATTTTTTAGTTATACCCAAAATTTGTCTAAAACTACCAGTAAAAGATAACTTGCTTATTTTGAAAAATAGTTGTAATTTCAATTTAAGTAAAAATCAAACAATCCATTTTGAATGAAAATCAAATTATCCATCCAAAATATCTTGAACCAATCCTAAATTCAAAACTATCTTAAGTCACAACCAATATTGAATCTAAACTATTTTAGGATCTAAAACCATTTTTAGTATAAAACAAATTAAGTCTAAACCCATTTCAAATAAATTTAATCGTGAAATTATGAAAAACCAACAAATTTGAATTTAATTTTTCAACATAATTTTAGAAAAATGAATATATTAATTAACAACATTTGAAAATCAACAATATTAAATTAAGTTATTTTTACATTAATTTAGATTAAATTTAATAAATTTTATACAACTTATTTTTAGAAATTATATTTGTAATCTTATGGATTTTGAAAATATTGTAAATGTTAAATTTAGTTGTTTTTATATTAAATCTATAAAAAATATAATTATATAATTTGAAATTTTTTTAATATGAATTTTTAATATAAGATATATAATATTTTAAATTAGAAATTATGAATTTTAATTTTTTTAATCACACAAATTAATGTGTCAAATTAATTTTTTAATAAAATTTATTTTAATTTTAAAATTATGAAAAATCAATAAATTTCAATCTAATTTTTCAATATCATTTCGAATAATTAAATACATTAATTACCTTTTAAACATTTTTTCAATACACAAAGATCAAAATGTTAAGATTATTAATCCAAATTTTAAAACTCATCTTCAGAGTAATACCCACTTATGTATTAGTGGTGGTTGGTTAGAGGTCTTTACTTTCAAACTAGTTTGAATACTTGTACTCATAATTAATAATATTTGTTTGATTATATTATTATATTTGTCTTGTTTTTTTAGTTTTTATGGACCCACAATAGAATCAAAGCCATAGAAATAAATGTGGATTTGTGAAGAATATGTCATGGTACTTAAATTATATTTGAAATATTAAAAATTATATTTATAATATTAAAAAAGTTGGTTTTATATTAAATATGTAAAAAATATAATTATATTATGACTTTTATTATATTTTCACTTATTTTTTTAGTTCTTTTATTATGTTTACCTTTTTTTATGATATTTTTTTGAATTGATTAACCTCTCTTCGATTCATTTAAGTTTATTAACTTTTGATTTTTTAAAGTTTCTTAACCCCCTCCTCAAGTCCTTTTAATTCTGTTAAGTCAATCCCTATGTTCACTATTAATTTAATTAAAATTTCAAGCATCCTTATATAAACCAAGTTGTTAGGAGTCATTTAATAAAAATCACTTTTATGTTTTGACAAGCATTCACACACTTTTAAGAGAATATTCAAAGTTACATATTTATTTACACTAATTACTAGAGTTATATTTTGAGGTATTACTATTTGCGTGTTTGTGCGAAGGGTATATTGGGAGAACAAGTATCTAGATTTACATGATACATACATTCTTTGAAGAGAGAACTACACCCCTGAGGTCAATTCAAACTATGTAGGAAGCACTTAATTACATCTATTTTCTGAGGCCAACTCGACCATTCTCACTACCCCATTTCCCCCCTTTGTTATATTTGATGTCTATTTAGTACATGTAAATGAAACTAAGGTTTGGATATTATAGGTTCAAGTGTGCACAAAACAAAGATTATGAAGGTGGAAATAGATAATATTGAATTGTTTGCACCTCTTGGATAATTTTCATATCTTCATTGTCAAAGGATAGAACTGACCAACATGACAAGATTGACTATCGTACTTGTTTGTTAGTTTGATCATATCTTAAGCTCAAAATAATCACTCATTCTAAATCAAGTAAGTTACATTCAATTTACATATCTTCATTCAGTTTGTCAACCCACAAATATCAGGGAAGTATATCAAAATAAGATGTCTTTCTATATCCCTTTACTTTCCTTAGTGTGTTTATCAAACTTATTTATCAAGAAATGTGCTTGTCAAAATTGTATTATATTACTCATTTCAGTCAATTTACATACAAATCAACATTATATCAATTTATCTAATTTAGAATTAATTTAAATGTTAATTAAAATTCATATAAAACACATTGATTACTTCATACAATGTTATATTTTACTAAAATGAGCATCTTACACATTCAAAGTATCCTATAAAAGACAAAGTTTGTTGTACACACGTAGGTTTTATCTTTCTCCTTTACTCTAGTAATTTTATTAATAGAATACAGGGGTGAAAATGTAGACACCTAAATATGGTCACAAGTACTTGACAATGTTAAGTTCTTGATACATCTAAAACCACTTTACTTATGCCCAAATACATGACTCTTATTTCTATTCATCTAGTCATTTATCTATATGTAGTATTGACCATTTGTTCATTGTCACTACTACATAAAACTTTACAAGTTAATACTCAAACCTCTTTTACATCACTTTAAGATTACTTCTAACCTTCGGATAATTATCCGTGATTCTTTGGGACAAATCCATCCTAGGCAGAAAGGTGTGCAAAAATCCACCTAGATGGGCCTCATCCCCTTGCCAATTAATGGCTAGTTTTAAAATTTAAAATATTCATTTGGGTCTTCTTGCATATTTTACAATGTTAACTAAAGGAATTTTAAATATTTTACTATAAATACCAATCAAAGGTCATTCATTATCCTAGCTTGGCATTATCTATTGAGCATTTATACACCTTTGTGCATTTAGAAAAATGTCCTACTTTCCCAAATTTAAGATCATTCACTAGGAGTAGTGGCAAGCCAATTTTGAAGCATTTTAAATCAATTCAAGAGTTAACATTGTCAGTATCAAAGAAAAATTTACAGTGCGTACATATAGTCAAGGATCACAATTTAAAAATCAATCTAGGTGGGATAATTTATTGTATCTTTATTCCCTCCTCAAAGTATCTACATATGTAGGCAACAATCAATCATCAAGGGGGTGATTGGGGTCAACTCAATCCAATATGCTTCCCCTCTCTTTTGTAAGTTTGTAACTCTTACAAGTACCCCTAGGGTTTTCAAGGCAAATAAAAGGAGAACAATTAATTTTATGTGGCATAAACATAATTGAAACATCTAAGCCCACTCAACAAATACAAACATATATGGTATAACAATATGTATTTTGTTATAATTAACATAAACACATATATGGTCAATGGACATGTCAACTTACGCTACTATCTAGGGAGTGTGATCTTGTCCATGAATAGTCACATGCTTTACCTCTAATTATGGATTGTCATAGTCTTGTCTTATCTTGATTTTCCTCTATCAAGCATCAATTAAAGTCAACCAGAGATAAAAATCCAAGTATTTTATATTTGGTTGTACTTACTATTTTTAGCACATGCCACTTACCCATTTATTTCAGTCAATTATGCTTAAATATCATATATTACAATCTAAATAGATCTATCAAATTTTATACCTATCAAAAAATATTTATTTGTTAAATAAAAAATAGGGTGTAACACATAACAATAGCAAAAATTTAAATCAAGTGGGTAGACTTAGATCCTACTTCATTAACAATTGAATGATGTAAAAAACAAATATTTAGTATATGATATGGAATTATATGCCATAGTACAAGTTATTAATAAGTGGAGGCATTATCTACTACCTAAATAATTTGTGATGTATACAGAAGTTCAAGCACTACAATTTATAAACCATCATGGTAAATTAATCAACGACATATGAAGTGGGTTGAATTCTTACAAAGATATTTATTTTGTTAATGCATAAGAGTGGAATGTCAAACAAAGTTTCATATTTTGAATGGTAATAATGATAAGATGCATATAATCTTTTCATGATTAAAGAGCTGTGGAGGTATGGAAAAAATGATGAAGAACAATGAAAAGGGAGACCTATGAAGGGCTTGGGTAAAGTAGTGTAATCACTAGGAAACAGAGGTAAAAAAACACAACTATGGCAAGATAAAGGATGTATTGGAATCAATAATGGATTTCAAGGACATTGAACACATGGTGGAGGAAGTAGTGGAGATGGGTCGTGTCTTATCCACTTGAAATCTTACTCCCGACCTTGTCATTAACCTTGACTTGAATACAAGAAGTAATGGTTTGAATCCTACAGAGAAGAAGAAACAACAGAAAGCAAAGGAGGCCCTATACAAATAAAGTATTTGAGTTCCTAGAAGGTGTGAAAAATATGCATTATAAAATCTCGAAGAGAATGTACATAAACTGTTTGATAAATTTTTTGAGTGAAATATGGTTACATGGACACCTAGATAGGATAAAAAAGGTTGGATTAAATGGACTCAAGTTTGTGAATTTACATGCATCGAAAGACATGATTATGGTGCTTACAACTCATTAAGATCAGAAGCAACACTTTAATGAAGAGGCTAGAGCTTTATTGGAAGAAAAACATAAGAATGTGGTGTTCCATAACCTGGCTATGGGGAATGATGACAATGTGGTTATTGACTGCCTAGATATAAATTACTACGGTGATGTAAGAAGAATCAAAGCTTTGATTTCAGTAATGAAGGATTTTAAAGCAAGGATTGAGCCCCAAACCAGTGCTTCCTTGAAACCAAGTACCTCACAACTCCAGTGCAATGGGACAAAAAATGTCTTCTATTTGAAAAATGCCAGCCTACAAAATATTTAAAAAAATTATAGTTGACATGATAGTAGATGAAAAGAAGATAGGATTTTAGCTTAGGATCCAATCCCTTTCTAAAAATCCCTTTCATCTTTAGGTGTAGCTGATCGATCAGGGGGTAGATCTTAAGTGAAAACTTGAGCACATTTAAGGGATTACATTGGATCAACAACATCTATTATTTGAAGGCAAACTACTTGAGGATTATTATCCTCCATCGAGCTAAAATATAAGCAAGGATTCCACCATTTTCTTAGTGCTCTAACTACATGGAGGAGTTGTGGGTTCAGATATGCCTTTGATTTAACCTTTTAGGGTTTTACAATGAAAATCCTATGTTAGTTTAAAGGGGTTGAGATGCCTAAATCAATCAAATAAATATGCAATAATTAAGTACTTATTTGTTATGATTTTTGATTTAATTTAATTTATAATTAAAATAATAAATAAGCATAAATAGAGACTTATATGAAAAATGATCGTCATAAATGATCTGGGTTTGGAAAGTTGAGATTTGGGTAGTAGTCTATGTCATCAACAAGAATTTGGTATTCGTCTACTCACTGGACATTAGTGCCATCTATGTGTAGTTTTCTCAATGTTGTGCTAATGTCCCCTTTTTGGGACTATTCCTATTTTTAGAGAGCACTTGCACCTGTGTCTATAGGTCCTATTATTACATGACCAAAACTTGTAGCTCTGTGTTATACCTAGAAAACTTAATTTGATGTGAAAACCTTAATCTCCTTGAAAGTATGGCATGAGCAATAATTTTATGTGTTAGTAGGATGGACTGGACATCCTCAACACCTCATTGTGAAGAAAGTTGCCTACATACCAATACTTTGAAGAAGGATCAAGCTTGATGTAGTTCTCCCATATAGTGCTTGATGTATGTGCAAGTGAATGTTAGAATGAGAGTGGCGTTTCGATTCCTTGAATGTGCTTGAGATTTGAAATACTTGAAAACTTGGCTTAGGGCTGATGTAGATGGTAGTATGTAAAAAATAGGGTAGAATAGGGATCAAATAACTTAATTTTTCACAACTTTGTATTTGGTTTGAATATATTTTGCATCTATTTTGCCTCTAGTGAATAGAGGTGGATTAGACTTGTATTTATAGGGTTTTGTTGCTTGTGTAGATAATGAAATGAGCTTAGGCCAACCTTAAGAGGGGCACATATTTGAAAAACTATCTGTTGGGAAGAGTTGTGGCTAATGAAAATAACACCTGGTTGGGGACACTAGTACCATGTGGCTGTAATGTCCCACATGTAGTGCTAATGTCCACTTGGCAGACTGTTGAGTCAAATGGCTTGGGTTTTAGGAAGATAGTTTTAGGATTGTATTTTGACTAGTTGTAGGTGGCTATGGTCTGCTAAATAATTAGAAATGTAAGTCTAATGCATAAGGATAGGTATATGGCTAGCCTAGGGACAAGTTAACTCAAATTACACTCTTAACATCTAATTGCCACTTTTAGGCGATTACATTTATGCCCCCCTCCTTTTTTGCTAGTAATTCGACAAAGTAAAATGACTAGTGTAAAGGAAAAATAAGTGTACCTAGACTTGCCTTAGAAGAGAAGCCTGTATATCTGAGTTTGAATATATGAATATGGGTCTACATATGTGAAAAAATAATCCAAATCAATATCCTACAATGAAAGATGCCAAGAATCAGTCCTTACTTACAAGATGATCAAAAGCAAAAGACTATGCTAAAATGAAATAAATGAGT
Organism: Torreya grandis; assembly: GCA_037957365.1. NCBI lineage: Eukaryota > Viridiplantae > Streptophyta > Pinopsida > Cupressales > Taxaceae > Torreya > Torreya grandis. The sequence goes on along the minus strand of JARHVA010000068.1, from coordinate 3,259,085 downwards.
AAAGCTGATTAAAGAGAGAGGAAATGAATAAATACACCTCATTGGGTATGCAAACCAATGCATAAACCTGATGACAACCTGTGTGTGAATGTGCATAGTGATCATATCATTGAATAATTTGAACTGAGCTGATGGCTTGCTCAATCCTCATATCGGTGGCTTAATAAATAGATCCATTTTTGATTCCATCATTACCCAACCCTACTCAGTGGATCGTGATCTCTATGATTAGCTTGGATAATATTGTAAGTGTGTCTAACCCTCTTATGTAAGTGGCTTAAGAACTCAATTAGGCCATGATTCTATCATTACCCCCTATGTGAAGTAGATGCATCTGTAACTATACTGCATAAAGTGCTGAAAGAATTTAAATAAGTAAATCTAATTGTGTATTTGACACTACAACCGCTTGGTATATTAGATAGCTCTGGGCCACTTGAGAATGCCAACCACTGCATATGGAGTAAGGCACAAATCTGGTGACAACCTAGAATGTGATAACAAGTGTATACAATGTAGAGAATGACATGGAGTTTGACATTCCATCTTATCAACCTATTTGAAGCTGAGTATATGGAAACCAATATACCACACACATGCCTCCAATTTGGTATTTAAGTATACTAAATCTGAATCAAGTATGTAATAGTTGAATCTATGTAATTGATTTGAATGTATGAGTGATCATGCTACACATGATGCCCCCAAGTCTAAGCCATTGGTATGAATCTAAGCTGAAATGAATGTATTTGAGCTAAATTTAAAGATAACTACCAAACCTATGACTGTATCTATGCAAATCTATATTATACTTGGTGTACTGGTCTAAATGATTTAGACTATCTTAAAGCTAGGGCTACTAGACAATAATGACCTATAGTCGATAATAGTGCCCTATGATACTAGTTTCCCAATCTGGATGCTAATGATTACCTAGTGTGATTTTTGAGTGATCTAAACTAACTATTGAGTCTCTATTATATTATATGTCTACCTTGAGTTTGATATTTAAAACTCAACCTGTGTGATGAAATTTATTTTTGAAAATAAATATAGGATCCTGATCAATGTGACAAACCCCTGTGAATGCCCCCTCTTTTGAGGGTAGTTGTGAAACCTATGTAAGAACTACCCTCTAAAGAAGTAGCTCTACAAAATGAGTTAGCTGGAGCATATGCATGATATTCCAATATAATGTAAAACATAACATCAGAATGTAAATGTATTTGATCATAAGTAGGAAATGTGAGATGTATGTTATAATATCACATTGCACAAGGGTGTCAAGATAAATGTAAGCAATGTATATAGTAGTAAAATCTAAGTAACTACCTAGGGGGATGGGGCATGATGTCCATCAAGGCTCCCAAGTAGGAATCATAGATGCACAAGGTTCCTCATGGCATCAAAAAGTGGTGTGTTTGTAATAAGCAAATACAAATGTCATGGTGTAGAAACATACAAGGAAACAAACATACAAGAACATGGCACGTAAAATGTAGGTCAAGGGGCCATAATGCAAGGGACATGGGTGCATGTCATTAAATATGAGAATAAAAACATACAAGTACATGTTCAAATGTCCACATATGTAAAAAACAAGCAATTTAACATAGAGCCACATAGAAGTACATGTTCAAATGCCCACATATATAAACATGAAAAAGCACACACAAGGGACATGATCACATGTCTAAGGCATACCAATAGAATAGTGGCATAGAATCCAAAGAACAATGGCATATTCAAATGCTCACAAATATGGAAGAAGCATATGAACACAATCAAATCTAATCTAGGAAAAATAGAAATGAAATCATGTATAACTATGTAATTCAAATCTATATAGATGCTAGGATGCATATATATTGAGGCTAACTAGTGACAGTAGGAAAAAATTCTAAGCTATGAGGAATAATAATCAATATCAAGATAAAATCAATGCATAAACTAGAATGTATAATATGTAAATATAAAACCTGGTAGTAACAATTGTGTATGAGATGCCCCCAAGTGGGAAAATGTATCAAATGTATAAACTTGGATCAGTGTAAACTCCCCCAATGGGTAGATGATAACTAGTCTAAATCAGTGTACTAGACCAGATTCCTATTTGGAAGCTGAAAGCACTCGCCAAGAACAAGTGAAGCATTTGTGTATGATAAAACTGACTATACTAGGATAACTAGCAATATGCAATATCTAGTAAGAAGTAGAAATGAAAACATAATAATGCATACAACCTGTAAAATTTTTGTGTTTTTGAAATTTTCTATTTTTTTTGTATTTTGACATGTTATATTATTTTTGTGTTTTCTGAGTATAAGTTATGTACAAACATATGAAAATAAACTATGTACAAGGAACAAGAGAGAAGGAAGTATGTACAAGGGTAGGAACCATACAAACCAATGAGTCTCATGGGAGACTCATTATCACTATGACCTATGTCAAAAATAGGAATGATAATCTCTCATGCAATGTGATTGTTATGTTGTAGTTGAATGTTGTTGTAGTAGGAATCTGAGTATGGTTCATCATCAAAATCATAATAACCTGGAGTGTTAGAGATATTTGCCTTATGTTGTTGAGTTTAACTGTCTAAATTATCTTTCAAAATATCAATTGTGATTTTTCCCTTTGAAACTATGTTTATTGTAGACATACAATGTTGTGAAGGCTCTTTTGGTAGAAAGCCTTGTTTGAGAATGTTTGTTAGTTGAGCATGATTTTGACTTTGCAACTTAAGATATGGATTTTTCTATGACATGTCCTATGTATCTAGATGTTTTGCCTTGATAAACTATATCTGTGACTGATGTGCCTTAGGATGTTAAAAAAACTCCAAACTTGTTGACCAATATTATCAACTGCTAGAATAGGAAAAGTGATGCCTTGGGCCTATTTGCCCAAACCTTGACCATGATAATCATACTGTTATAGATACTTATAACCAAACCCATACCATATTGAACATTTAGCCTCATTTTGGAGAGGTAGATTTGCATGATTTATCTATGCTTTTTGTACTATTTCTTGCTATGATTGTGATTTTGGAACCTTTTGTTGTTTTGAGTTATGCTTTGGTAACCATTTTTGTATTGTTTCTACTTTTGATCCTTTTTGAATTTGTATATGTGCCAGTGCATGTTGTTTGGATGAAGTGCCACTATTTGATTCATCTGTATCCATGATCTACTATATTTTCCTTTTCAATGCTAAACATGAATTGGTGTGGTGCCCATGCATTCTATAATATGCACAAAAATATTTGGATCTCTTTATTAGGTGTAGAGGAGGTAGGTTGATCAACTTAACTTTAATCATTTAACTTAGTGTCTCACTTGAAATCTTATGACCTTTGAATGTTTTTTGAATCACTAGTTGTAGATGTACTTTGTTGTGATTTCATGTGCTGATATGTAACATTATTTGCCATAAATTGACTAGTTGAAGATGTATAAACATGATTTACACTATTGTGCCCTGGTGGCCTTTGTCTTGTAAATTTTTTTTCCAATGTTGTAATATTTTCATGTAGTATCTAATTTTTATTTTTTAAACCTATAATTATCTTTCTCACACTGATAAGTTGACCACATAGAGTTTCACAAGTGCAAACCCTAGCTATTTCTGTTTGAACATGTAGGCACACACCCTGGAGGGAAGAGGTGTGAATAGGCTAAGTATGAAAATAGTGACATTGGTATAGGCTACGTCATCTCATGGAGGAATGATAACATGGACCTGGTTATAGGTAAAGTATCTATCATCCTCATGGATATGAGGAAGAGAAGGAGATTCTTACCTGTACATAATAAATGACATTGAAAATTGAAACATATTTATTAGCTTATGTGTTAAATCCTCTATGTGTATATGTGTTTGATTATTAAGGTAATTCCACATAGGATAAATATAATATGATATGACATATGACATATATCACAATTGATATAAATCATCATCTATACATGTGTTTATGTCTTTTCTGAGTTCATTTTGAATTAAAGGGAATAAACATGCGAATGAAGGTATTAGACTTTGCAATAAAAAGTGATTAATTTCTTCTATCATTATGATCATGATTATATGAAATATAAATAAGATGTATGAAATTTGAGTATAAATATGAAAGGATACAAACCCTAAGTGTGTCGAGGATTAGGGTTTTTGGAATCTAAGGTTTTTTTACAACAAATTTAAATTATATTTAAATAAATTGAAACCCTAATATGTAATTGATTTAATTAGCTAGGTTGTCTAAAATAATAAAAAAAATTGAATTGGAATTAATGAAAACTAGGGTTTTATGCAATATTTGAAGGAAGTCAAGTTCGCCAAATGATTTAACCTTTTAGGGGTTTACAATGAAAATCCTACACTAGATTAAAGGGGATGAGATGACTAAATCATTCAAATAAATATGTAATAATTAAGTAATGATTGGTTATAACTTTTGACCTAATTTGACTTTCTAATAATAGCAATAAATAGGCATAAATAGAGAGTTAGCTGAAAATTAACTATCATGGATGATTTGAGTTCTAAAAGTTGAGATTTGGGTAGTAGTCTATGTCATCGATAGGATTCTGGTGTTCATCTGCTCACTTAATAGTAGTGCCCAGTATGGATGGGAGCACCATCTATGAGTAGTGTCCTCAATGTGGCACTAATGTCCCCTTTACGAGACTATTCCTATTTTTTGGGAACACCTTCACTTATGTTTGTAAGTCCTGTTCCTATGTGACCAAAACCTATAGCTTTATGTTGTACCTAATTTTTTTGATTTGATGTGTAAACCCTAATATCCTTAAAAGTATGACATGAAAAATAATTTTGTGTGTGTTAATAATATGGATTAGACATCCTCAACACCCCACTGTGTAGAGAGTTGCCTACATACCAATACTCCGAAGAGGGATCAAGCCCTATGTAGTTCTTCCACCTAGTGCTTGATGTATGTGCAAGTGAATGCTATAATGAGAGTGGCCTTGGATGCCTTGAATGTGATTGAAGTTTGAAATGCTTGAAAACTAAGCTTAGGGATGCTTTAGATGGTAGTATGTATAAAGTAGAGGAGAATAATGATCAAATACCTTGATTTTGCACAACTTTATCTTTAGTTTCAATAGCTTTTGCATCTATTTTTCCTCTAGTGAATAGACATGGATAAAACTTATATTTATAGGGTTCTATTGCTTGTGAAAATAATAAAATGAGGTTAAGTTGACCTTAAGAGGGACACACATTTGAAAAACTATTTGATGGGAAGAGTTGAGGCTAAGGACAGTAGTGCCCATTTCAGGACACTAGCACCATGTGGTTGTAGTGTCCCAAATGTGATGCTAATGTCCACTTGGTAGACTGCTGAGCAAGTAGGTTAGGATTTGGGAAGATAGTTTTGGGATTGTTTTTTGACTGGATATAGGTGACTATAGTCTATTGTATGACTAAAAATGTAAGTCTAATGCATAAAGATACTTCTATGGCTAGCCTAGGGATAGGTTAACTCAAATGAAACTGTTAACATCTAATTACCACTTTTAGGTGATTACAACCTTCAACCTCTAAACCTGTCCCTTTCAAAGAAGTGATGAAAATTTTAGTGGCCAAACTAATTGTATTAAATCCATCAATGATCCCTAGTTCCTGTATTATTTGTCACGTAGAAGAGGTACCAAAAGTAGAGATTACAGATGAGGATGTGACCTAATACAAGTCAAAATTATAATCAAAAGCTATTATTTTTGACCGTCCACTTTGGATTTGTATCACTAGATACACTTGACATGGATCAAATAGTTTTTTTATCTCTCTTTGCTTTAATGTCTTTTTCGTTGTTCATTTTTTTGATATGGATGCCTATCAAAGAGTCTTTGTGAATGGTCCTAAGCTTTAGGGAACTAAGGGGTTATTCATCACCCCATGGTTTCCATATTTTGTTCCAACTTATCTCTCATTTACTAAAATTATAATATGGGTTCAGTTACCCAATATACCTCTACATTTATATTGTGCTTTTGAAGCAATATGAAACTCCTTGGGAACCTACATAAAAAGTGATGCTAAGAGAAATTTGGTGGGGTTGTACACATATGATTGCATCTGTCTAGAGATATATCTTAGCAAGGGCCTATTGGATAAAGCTATACTCAGATGTAAAAAAATTAAACACATTTAGGTATTGGATTATGACAACACAACTTTTTGATGTCGTAATTGTAAAATTATAGGATACCTACAAGCCACATGTCCTTAGGCAGGAGTCTATCCTCTTAGAAAAAAAGGAATAAATTGATTTCCAAACATTGGAGTTTTTTAAAGTAAGAGAGAAGAAGATGATGATTATTAAGAAGAGGAAACCCAACATACTAGAGTGAATGAATAATGATTATGGATGACCTAATACCCAGGGTGCAATGGAAAGAGGAGAAGATCATAATACCTCTATGGGGATTGATCTAAATGAGACCTCATCAGGGAGAGTTACCAGAGGTCATGAATCATAAAAATCAAACTTAAGATAAGGAATTAGTGATCCATATGAATCTAAAACTCCTGGTTATATACATATCTAAAAAAGAACTGAGTTCATATTTGTAAATAATCATGGTGGATCCCTCTCAAGGGGTGTGGCAGGTGGACACAAAAAAGAGGAAAAAAGGGAAGGATTAAATATTATTTGGGATATATTTCCCATTAATTTTTATCCTATGGTTTTATAGGATTTTGGTCCTAACTTCTAATTTTATCTTGTCTATATGTTATGCCTCTGGTTGTTGTCATCACTTTGTTTAGTGTTGACCTTTCCCTTGTTATGGAGGTACTTTGTTGTTTCACACCCTATGGGGTGTCTTGTGTTGGGGAGGCTTCTACCTCTCTTGTTTTGCATTTTACCTTTAGAATGTTGTTTAACATTTATGAAATGTAATTTATTATTTTAATCAATATGAAGTTATAATTTTTTTTCAAGGAAAGAAAATAGAGTTTCAAATGCATTGAGTAAGAGAGTTCTTTTGTTGAATGACATGGGGTGTCTTGTGCTAGGGAGGCTTTTACCTCTTTTGTTATGCATTTTACCTTTGGATGTTGTTTAAAATTTATGAAATAAAATTTATTATTTTAATTAATATGAAGGTATGAATTTTTTCTAGGAAAAAAAATAGAGTTCCAAATGCATTGAGTAGGAGATTTATTTTGTTGAATGATTTGAGAGTGGAGGTCATAGGATTTGATTATATGAAGAAACGATATGAAAACGATGTGGATTTTAAATAAACATAACATGCATATACATAAATAGTGAGAGAAGATAGTACACCATGGTTATATTATTTCATGTAAGAAGGATTATTATTCTGAGGAGTGGAGTTATGTATAGCTAAAGGTTAAAATCACAAAAGTTTGATCAAGGAGAAGCGTAGTGGTGGTTTAATAGGTTATTTTTTTGAACATTTATGAAATGTAATTTATTATTTTAATTAATATGAAATTATGAATTTTTTATAGGGAAAAGTAATAGAGTTTCAAATGCATTGAGTAGGAGAGTTCTTTTGTTGAATTAATTGAGACTGAAGGTCAAAGGATTTGATTATATGAAGGAACAATATGAAAATGATGATGATTTTAAATAAACATAACATGCATGTGCATAAATAGTGAGAGAAGATAGTACACCATGGCTAGATTATTTCATGTAAGAAGGATTATTATTCTAAGGAGTGTGGTTGTGTATACCTAAAGGTTAAAATCACAAAACTTTGATCAAGGAGAAGCATAGTGGTGGTTTAACAAGTTATTTTAGTTATTGGAAAACATATGCATAACCAGAGGAAAATTATAATTAACCAAATATTTTTGTGGATGTGTGAAAATATGTTTAGGACTATAGAGTTTTCTTGTTAGTGAAAGGGAGAAAACATACTCTAAAGATGTATCAACCATTAACAATTCATTTAGAGACATTTTAAGGATATAATTATGGATTTTTTTTTAGGTTTTATTATAAAAAAGAGAGTCAATGATACAATAATGTGATATTTGATGTATTTTTGAAGATTGATTTCTTTGCTTACAGGAAGATTAGTGATGCGACAAGCATTGTTGACATTTTTCAAGGAGATTATGAGGTTGCATTATTTTCCATGAAACAAAATATTAGACAAAGATTTAAAATTTGTAGGGCAATTTTGGAGGATGTTGTAGAAGAAAATGAATACCAAATTGGAATTATATTTAACTTATCTTCCTCAGACAAATGGACAAATAGAAATAGTCAACATAAGTTTAGGTAATCTATTGAGATGCTTAATTAAAGGTAAGCTAAGAACATGGGATAATATTTTGGTGTAATCTAAGTTTGCATATAATAATTCATTGAATAGGATTACATGGATGACACTATTTCATATTTTTTAATGGTTGAGTGCAAGAGGTGTTTTGGATCTATGTAACACTAAAAGTGAGTAAATAAAATGTGTTGAAGAAAAGGAGTTTGTAGACTATATGTGAAAAGTGCATAAGCAAGTGCACAAATAGTTGGAGAAAAGTAATGCATAATACACACAACATGCAGATGTGAAGAGATGGGAAGGCAAGGGAAGTGGCATATTAGGTTGGATATTTGGCCTTAACACACTTAAGGAAAGAGATCTTTTTAAAGCACTTGTGATAAGTTGAAATGGAAATATATTAGGCCATGCAAAGTGTTGTGAAAGTTTTCAAAGAATGCATATGAGATAAAGTTGCTTGAATGGATTGATATATTGCCTATTTTCAATATGGATAATATTTTTACAATTTATTAAAGATAGAGCAGTGAAAGCAAAAATGCATATTTTGAAGAAATGGATTATATAACACATATGATAGAAAATGAATGCAATTAATTGGAATAGGTGATTGACACAAGAGTTAGAAAGATTACATGTATAAATAAACACATAGAATATATGGTACATTAGAAAGGCTATGAAATTGAAGACACGACATAGATAAATGTATCAAAATATACAAGACAAGGAATATTGTTATCATAACTCTTAGATTTCACATGATCAGTAGCTCATGTTTCTTTTGTTACCCAAGGTGTATGATAAAGTAACATCTGAGTTGACATGTAATCTTACATCAACCAAAAATATGTTAGTTTAGGAAAATTACCAATGTTATTTTTCTTAATTATCTTATTATATATTTGTATTTGTTCATAATTTTATGTAAATTATTGAGTTGTGCGCAAGCCTTGTTATATTGTTTTGCACCATCTTTGAGTGAAAGCCTATTTTTTTAGATTTGCATAGCCTATGAGTGCACACATGTTTATTATTTTGTAATGTTCCACATATTTGTTATTTTGCATAGTTTTAATTAATGTTCATTTGAATAAGTTTGATAATAATCATGCAAGAAGTGGTGTTGGTATTTTTCACAAGCACCATCTTGCAGATATATGTAAATTAATTTCAAAATTTTGTGACATCTTCTAGAAAATTAGAGCTTTCATTTTTGTCACAACATAGGTTGGTTCTTTTCTAGTAGGGTTGGTACGAGTTCTTAGAGTTGTTGGTTCTTCACGAAGTAAGTAATATGATGATTTTAAAATCATTTGAAGATATTATGGTTATTTTCAATAAATATCTTGACAAATATGAAGATCATGATGTAGGGGTTCTTCAACATCTTTGTTGGTTGCGAAAACTTGCAACTTATCCTTACAAGGTTGTGACTTTCATGTAAATTATCTTAGGAACACCTTGGTTTTGGCACAAATATTCTTGTGACATATGATGAGAAAGACTATTGCATTTAGCTCCTTGAATCATGGAAGACACTAAATATTCATTTAATATTACACGTGTAGTATGTTGTGATGCATTAAGTAGTAACATGTTGCAATGCCTAGGAATTCTATTATAAAATTAATATTTGTGGTTCACTAAGGTGTATTTAATAATGTTAATAGGTTTCCAAGCGCTACATTAATTTAGGTGGGTATTGTGCCTTTATGAGCATGCCTCTACACTCAATTAGGAGATGGTTATTTAGTGGATAGAGGGTTCTCAATTTTAAGAATAATCTGAATGATTAGTTTGAGAGTAAGCTAAACTTATAAATATTGTGAGTTAACAAGTAGAGATATGAGGATCTAAAGTTATATTACATCGCATTTGATATTTTTATGTGTATCTTGTTATTTCATGATTTTGGAATCAAATAAAGATCAAATTATTTGTTTTTGCATTTATTTGCATATTCCACTTTATATTCTAAGGTTAAATAGTTTAATGCATCTCTTTCTTGATACCTCTGACTGTGACTGTGTCATGTACTTAGCATGTATATGGATAATATTATAATTTTTTTTTCTACTTCTAATAATAATTTAACTTAAGATAAACTAAATAATTATAAATCCATTATGTTATTGATAAATGATTACACTAATACCAAATTTATTTAGATAAAAATATACAATGAAATACACATTTGTTTTTTATAAAACAATGAATAATGAATAAAGTGAAAACTTCACTCATTAATAGCTTAAGGAAATTATTCAAATAAATACACAATTTTTTGATGTTGAAATTTTATGAATAAAATAAATAGTTCATCCTTTAATAACTTAAAATATCTAATCATGCATAAATTCATAGTTTTTTATACTTAATGATATGCATGCTAATATACTATAATGAATGTAGTTTTATATTGGAGATTTATCTAGATTAATAAAATTTTATACTAGTTTAGTTTAGTGTTAGTAAAATTAATAAGAGAATTAGGTGTGTGAAGTGAAAGTATGAGTTGTTGTAACAACTTGCCTAGAATAGAATGAGTGAGAGAATGTAGCAAAGATAAGATGAGCATTAACTTCATATTTATATGAGATCAAAGACTATTTATGCAATTCTATATGATTGAATAAAATATCATATTTATTTCTCTGACATGGTATTAAGTCAGGTACTCATGTGAGTCTCTATGAGGGGCACAATCATGGTTTCTAATTTCCCCAATTGAATGTAATTTAATTTTTTTTTGAATAAGTCATTTTTATGTTAAATTTGATTGTCATATACTTATATTTACATCTATTTACCATAAAATATTATCAAAATGTTTTATACAATATATATGAGGCACCCACAAAATTTGTAAAGGATTATTAAAATATAATTAATGTATTTAAATACTATTTAAAAAAATATTAGAAAGTCTATTATAACATTAGGTTGTCATTGCATTTTTGGTTGATAGGCCTAGGTGAACATAAAATCTCATCCATGTTCTAAAGACTTCCAATGTATTTGAATGTACTACCTTTGGATCAATTTGACCTCCATGTGTATAATCATTTCTTTATCCATTATCATCATCTCCATGTGTCTACTAATATGAATCCATCAATATCATTTTAACCTTGAAACCATCTCCACTATTAGTATCGATAGTCAAATCTATGTTATGTTCGATGGTGGATGAGGATGTCATGAGAGTTGATTTGATTGTCATACTGCTCCACATATCATGTGTAGCTCGATTCAATGATGCAATGTTATTGATCTTGGGATAAGACATTTAGGTCCCATAGTTTATCTTTTAGATTTCATTCATCCATGTTAATGATATATTGACCCAAGAACAATTACATCATGCTTAATAACATATGGAAACACCATACTCAGATCCCAAGAAGAAAGGGCAAGGCCATATAAAACATGAAAATGGTGAAAGATTCCAAGGTAATGTTGGAAGTGTGTTGTCATTGATGTCAAAGGATGATGTCATGTGTACATTGATGTCAAAAGTAGTGACAAAGTGGTTATGTCATGATGATGATGAGTTTGAGCTTGAACTTGTTCAAGGCAGGTTTGGATGTGTTGGGTGAATATTTTGTCAGTCAGCTATCTGATTGAGCAAAATAGGTCTTATCATCCATAGCAAGGGATATTGGTCAGTCCAGTGTGTAGGTTTACTGCATCAGAGGTGGACAAATATCTCGTCTCATCAAGGGGAGTTTACCTATAAATATTCAAGAGCTATATACTATATAAATAAATATAAAATAACACTCAGAGGTAGAATACACCATCCATCTCTCTTCTTTCAAAGATGATGTTAACAAATAGAGGAGAAAATCTTGGTGAAAACATTGAAGGCACTTCTCTTCTTTCAGAAGTGTTCTTGCAGGAAACATTAGGAGTTATTTTAGATAGTGACAAAGACCAGTTAGCAAAGGATAGGAACTAGCAGGATGAAATGGAACACAAAGTCTCCACCTCAACTACCCAAAGAGTGAAACACAGAGGATAACGAGGGCACAAAGTCATCCGAGAATCCTCAACCCAAAAAGAAAAGGAAAACACACACTGAAAACAAATGTGAAAGCGCAAAGTCTTCCCCACAGTTGGTTTTAGGACACCTTCCTGTTTACTATCACTAGTTCTGCTTGCCAAATTAAATAAACAAGAACACATTCAGAAGATAGACATAAGAACAATCTCCTAAAATGATACAAGCTATGACAACACAAAGTCTGCAAACAACTTGCTTTCTCATTCAGATAAAATGAAATGAACAACAATCTGAGCTCAAAGTCTCAGTATTCTTCTTTCAATTGGGCAGAGTTTCACTTCTATAAAATGAAAAGTCTCCCTTTGCATAATGAGAGAAATTACAATGTATAACAACCATGCAAGGCTTGGTGCTCTTTCCCATGGGACGACCTACGCTGCAGTTAACACTTTCAATGCACTTTCAGTTTTGTTTGGAGGGACCATGTTGGGAACAATGCATTTCCATAACTATGGCATGTCCATTCCTCTAATATGTCTCTTCTTAGTATGGACTATTTGGTCCTTTTCTTGATGTCTGTGTAGCTGTCCAATTCACCATTACTTCATGGAAGAAAAATAGGCTTGCGTCCTTTATGTCAGAATCTACTGCCCACTAAGGACACACTTGATTACCTTTGTATTAGCAACTAAACACAAAATTTAACCAAAATTATAAGTAACTAGAAATATGAAACAACACTAAATATGAGAGACAATACCCAATTGTATTAATAATCATTCAGAAGAAAATACAATAAAGAAGATGCCACACTTCTTCTTCCCACACCTTTAGAGCTCCCACACTTCTAGGGTTCACCTGTAATTCTCCTTCAACACTTCACTCTCTCATCATGGTCACAACAATCAACTCAAACACAGAGTTGTTGTTCACCTCCACCAGTCAGTAACAATGCTGCCAGTACACCAAGTACACAACCATACTCCAAGTAGATCTCCCTTGAACCTACAACACCCTGCACATCAACAGACCTTACCATGCAAATATCTCTACACCCTGAAGAACCCTTGTCCTTGCCTCACCAAGTCCTTATGATTCTTCAACCAGTACCCCGATGGATCTTCTACCAGAACTTGCACAACTTGCAACTCTCCCTGATCATACACACTCAGCACCCCTTTGGAAATAGGAGGAGCTAATCTTTGCTCTCTCACTCTAGTAAAATTTTACAATATAGCCCATGAGTCTATTATATAGATCTCATGCATACAATAATTAGACTTTCTTAATTACAATAATTAGACTCGCAACTCCAAGACTATAATTAGCCTTTAACATGCAAACTGACAGTCCAAAAATAGGCCTGTTCTCGACCGGCATGTAAATGCATGCACACACAGGTTGCCAACATCGGCTCCTTCTTGACTGATGTCAGCTGACTCATAACTGATGTCGGTTGCTTCTACACTATAATCTGATCGATGTCGATTGATCAGACCGACGCCGGTTTCCCTGCAACTTGTTCTGCAACTCAGCAACCTCCTTCCCTATTTGCATCAGTGAAGCTTTTAGTTCCACAACCTAACACTTTATTTAGTGTGATCAGAAGTCTACTTGATCCACTATTTAACCTACTAAAAATAACTCTTTTGAAGATATTTATGATCCTTTGGTCTTGTTCCTCTCTCCCCTGTAGCAATTTGAGCCTTTGGGCTTTCTTTTCAGCCAGTCGCTTGGTTCTTCCTTTAATTTTCGTGCTCTATTTAAATTTCAATGAATATTCCCTCATTTTAAATTTGACATCTGTAGGACTGTCAATGGTCACCAACTGCTTGAACCATGTTGAACCTTGAACCTGTGAACCTATGAAAGTTCAATGGTTCATCGGTTCATTCTATCTCTTTTGTTCCATCGCTTCCTAGTCCAATCACTTTCACGCTCCTTGGTTGAACCATCTATTGAACCACCTGTTTGCTATTTTTTTCCTTAACTGAGGCCGCCTTTGAACCTTTGAACCTATGAACCATTGAACTTTGAACTCTTTCAGTTTAAGGTTCAATCGGTTCATTGGTTCATTCTTTGTCCTGTTAAATCATTGCTTCCTTTATCTTTCTTTATCTAAGTCTTCGAAGGCTCTTTTCTGTGTCTTCATTCAGCCCTTGGGATGCCTCAAAGGGAAGGTGTCCCCTTGGGATTTTCAAACGGTCCTTTCTCTATTGTCAAGTGCCCCCCGTAAGGGTACCTACCTTTCAAGATTTTTTGGGCGACCTTCGGGCTTTAACTTCCCTGGCAGGTTCTTGCTTCTTCAGTGGGCTTTTACTTCGGACAAAAAGTCTGAAGGAATACCTTCGAACAAAATGTCTGAAAGAAAGCTTCTATTACTTAGCTGTTTGTTCCTTTCAATTTCTTCGAGCTTTCTTCTCGAGTGAATTCCTTCGGACAAAATATCTGAAGGAATTTTGCCTTAACCATTTTTCTGAGGAAAATCTTCCCAAAGGAATTCTTTTAGTCTCTTTTACTTAGTCACTTTCCCGAGGGATTTCCAACTTTGTTCACTTTTGCTCACTGCCCTCTGCAAGGGCACTTATTCCTTTGGCTTTGGGGCAGCCCCTTGAACCTACCGATTGAACCAATCGATTAAACCAACTTTGGTTCAATGGTTCAATTGGTTCAATATTTTTATTTGGCTACATCCTTTTGATCCTTTGAACCAAACACATTGAACCATTTGGTCTTGAACCCATAAAACTGATGAACCAAAATGGTTCAAGGTTCAACGGTTCAAGCCTTTGTTTAGAAGCTTGCCGATGGACATTTTTGATTGAACAAAGTCATTGAACCAATCCTGAAAATGACTAAGTGTTGGAAACTTGTTCTTTTGATTGAACTCGATCATAAAAGCCTTTGAACTTGTTGAACCTGCTAATTTCAAGCATGTTGAGTTCGTAGATTTCTAGGAAAGCTTTGAAAAATGAAGAACTTGAATGCTCAGAACAATTTTTGAAAGAGGAGAGAGGATTTTGGTCTGTTAAACCAAAGTAGTTCATATGTTATCCCAAAAATGAGTGACATTTTTGGGGACAACAACTGGCTCTAGTTGGGGAAGTTCCTTTAGTTGAAAACATGGAACATCTAAGGGGAGTAGAAACCAGAATCTCCAGTGCCTTGAAGTATGCCATTGGGCTATGGAGTCGTGCTACCCAAAAAGAAAGGCTCCAAAAAATGTAAATGAAAAACACAAAGCAAAAATAAAGACTATACAGATATACATATGTACATGTGAACTTATTTGACACTCCAAGAATTGAAGTGCTTCAGATGCTGCCCATTGTGAGGTAGAATAAAGAGCATGCCATCTTGATATTTCAACAGGAATATGTTCTCACCATTGAGCTGGTGAATAATAAACAAGCCTCTCCAAAGAGAATCAAACTTTCCATGCATCCCCTTTGACTCTCCTTTTGTCCCACAGTAGGACTTGATCTCCAACCCAAAAATCATGGTTCTTTGCCCTTTGGTCAAAGAGTTTCTTCACCAAACTTTGATGGGTGGCAATTCGGTCCACTACTACAGTTCTTTGCTCATCCAGCTCAGTCAGGCACATGATCCTCTTATCAAGGGAGCTTTCATATGTTTGATCTTCAATTGCCTTAGCCAATTTCAATGTTGGCAATTCTAAGGTGATTGGTATCTCAGCATTGATACCATAAAAAAGTTGGAAAGGAGACATACCAATTGCTCTCTTTGATGTAATTCTGTTTTCCCATAGAGCATCAACCAATGCTTTATGCCATGTCCTTTGGTTGTCATCCACCAGCTTTTTGATGATAGTCACCAGGTTCTTATTACTTGATTCAACTTGTCCATTCCCTTGTGAAAAGTAATCAGAAGAGAGGGAGAGTGTAATCCCATAGTAGAAATAGAATTGAGTGATCTCTTGGGAAGTGAAACAAGTTGCATTGTCAGTGACAATCTTGGTTGGGACCCCAAACCTAAAAATGATATTATCCTTGAGGAGATTGCACACTACTTTTGAAGTAGCATGCTTGGTTGGAATTGCTTCCACCCACTTGGTGAAGTAGTCTGTTGCTGTAAGGACATAATCATGTCCAACACTTGAAGATGGGTTTACAACACTAATAAAATCAATTTTCCATTGCTGGAATGGCTCCTCTATGACCACTGGTTTGAGGGGCAGGGCATCTAGCTTGGGTCTTTTGACAAACTGTTAGCATAGTTCACATTTCCTAACCCATTTGTATGCATCCTAAAAGAGAGTTGGCTAGTAATACCTAGCTCGCAGGATCTTATGGGCAGTCACAGGAGCAAAAAAATGTCCTTCACAGGCTAGATTGTGGAAGGATTTTAACTTGGCTTTGCTGCTCCTTGTCCACACAGCGAAGGAACACTCCATCAAAGCTCAACTTGTATAGGCCATTGTCCCAGAAGATAAAATTTACAGCTTTCAGCTTGATAGTTCTCCTTTTTTTATAAGATAGGTGAGCAGGACACTCACCATAAGTAATAAAATGAGCAATACCTGAATACCACTCATTTGTGGTGGAGACAAAGAGGACTATTGGTGTGTCTTCCACCTCTGCTTCTTCATGCCTTGCTTCTTCTGGTCTATTGTCAGCAATCAATTAGCATAAGGCTTTCCCCATACCAAATTTGTTGGCTTGATGACCAGATCAAACTCCTGAATCTTTGCATCCCAGTTGCCTCTTTTCGTCCCAAACTCCTATTGAGTTAGTATGGATTTGATTGTGGTGTCAAAAACCAAGGCAGTAGTGTGTGAATTTAAGATGTAGAAGGAAAAATGCTTTACTGCCTTCACCACTGCATAAACATGCTTCTCTATGTTTGAGTACTTTAGCTCATGAGCTTTGAGTGGACAACTCATGAAGGAAATAGGATATTCCATACCTTATTTATTCTGTTGAACCAAAATTGTTGAAAGCATGTGTTCTGAAGCATAACTATATATGGTGAACTCTTTGTTATAGTCTGGACAAACTAGAATTGGGGTGTGGGTAATGGCAGTCTTGATATCCTCAAATGCTGACTTGACTTCTTCAGTTCAGCTGAAGGTGGCCTTTCCCTTCATCATGTTTACAATGTGTCTAGTCTTTTCAGCAAACTCAGGGATGAACCTCCGTAAGAAATTCACTTTTCCAAAGAAAGAGTGAACATCAGTCTTACTTGTGGGCAAGGTAAGCTCTTGGATAGACTTGACTCTATCTGAGTCAATATTTATGCCTCCTTTAGACACAATGTGTCCTAGAAGTTTCCCCTCTGTTACTCCAAAAATTGACTTCTTAGGGTTTAAAGAAATGCCATTCTGGGGGCAGCATTCCAGCACTTGTTGCAAATGGCGCACATGATCTGGGCGATGCTTAGAAAAGATGGTCAAGTCATCAAGATAAACTATGATGAACTTACCCATCTCATCCTTGAAGGCAAGGTCCATTTCTCTTTAGAAGGTGGCACCAACATTTATCAAGCCAAAAGGCATCCTTCTATATGCAAACGTGCCCCAAGGTGTGGTGAAAGTAGTCTTATGCTGGTCTGCCTCACCAACTTCAACCTAATTATATCCTGAGAAGCCATCTAGCATTGATAACATCTTTAAACCTGTCACTGTCTGAAGCACTTGATCCATTATTGGCAAAGGATAGTTATCCTTCAAGGATGACTGATTCAAATTTCTAAAATCCACATAGAGGCAAATTTTTCTAGTCTTCTTCCTTACAGGCATGATGTTTGCAATCTATGTGGAATGATGGATTAGGAAGATTATCCTGGCATTTAGCATTTTTTGTATCTCAGACAAAATGGTACTTGATATTTTTAGATTATATTGCCTTGACTTTTGCTTGTAGGGTGCCAAATCAGCCTTGAGAGGAATGTCATGTCAAATTTTATAAGGCCTGAGTGACTTCAAGTCATCATAGGAGTATGCTAAGATGTCCATGTACTGGTGGAGTAGAGCAGTGAACTTGATTTCTCCTTAGGAGTGCAGCATTTTCCAATGTTCACCATCTTGGGATCATCCTTGGTACCCAAATTTACTTGATCAAACTCCTGAGAGGAACTTGAATCCATTTGCTGCTGGTTGACGAATCTATCATGTTTGTTAAATAGTTTCTCAAGGGAAACCAGGCCTTTGGGAATCTTATTCCCTTTAAGTTGCAGGAACTCCTCACCTGCATCTATATTTGATTCAAGAGCTGGTTCACACTTTTGAGGTTCACTGCCTTCAAAATGCAGCTGTTCAAAGCTATTTTTTGCTCCAAAAAGGCAATGATTTGGTTGTCATTTTTAAACACTTTTCAATGACTGGCATTATCAGGTACACTTGGTCTAAAGACCAACTCAGTAGTGTACCTATCTCCTTTGAAGTCTGAGTGGGGGACCAAGAGAGTAGCTGAGACAGCCAGTGCATCAGCCCGATCATTAAATTCTCTAGGAATGGCAGAGATGCTAAAAGCATCAAAACTTTCAATTTGGTCCCAGACTAGATTGCGGTAGTGTCACAATATTTCATTCTTGGTTTGATATAGGTTTCTCACCTGACAAACCACTAGTTTAGCATCTCCTTTGGCATGAAGGAGCTTGATGCCTTTGTCTCGAGCAACACTCAATCCAAACAACAAAGATTCATACTCAGCTATATTATTAGTCTTGCTGAACTACAACTTGTAGGATGAAGGAAAAATATCTCCTTGAAGAGATATCATCACAAATCTAGCCTTTGAACCAGTGGAGGAGCAACTGCCATCAAATTCTAGAATCCATACCTCATCAGACACTGATTTTTCTTTGGATTCTTCTTCATTCAGAGGGGGAGGTTCTTTCACACCTGCATTGCACTCTGCCAATTCTTCTGCTGTTCTAGCTGAACTAATATTTAGGTTGTCATCTTCAAGAGTTTCAACAGGTGTTTCATGGAATTCATTTGTGGATAAAAAGTAGTTACCCATGCCCGAAGACTCAAAAAAATTTGAGCTTTAGGCGCTGATGTTTGAGTAACCATATATTTTTCTTCCTTCTCATGGAGCAATCTCTTTATAACACCTTTGACTGGGATCCTTGCCTCAGACAAGTCCATGCTTAGTTCACCACCAACATCCTTGCAGATTTTTTGGCCAAGAAGGATGCCATAAGATGCAGGGACGTCGGCCACCAAGACAATCATATTGATTCTTTTGTCTGGAAAGGCTGCAAATGCAAATTGGGCATCCTTAATTTGCCCCAATAGTGGTACTTGCTTATTTTCCATGGAGAAGCATCTACCAAAGGTTTTAGTCAGTGTAAGGCCAAGGGATTCAGACACTTTGGTAGACATAACATTGTCTAAGGCTCTGAAATCAATGATGCAGTTGTTCAGCTGATGTCCATTTATTAGCAATGAGACATAGAAAGGTTTAGTCTTACCAGGAGCAGCAGGGGGAGTAATGACAAGGTTATTCTTAGTGGATGCATTCTTGGGGGAATCATGAGTCACCTTGGGAATTGCTTGTCCTACAGGGGCATTTTGGTTCTTCACACACTAAACCAATTTATCTAATTGCTCAAGATGGGACTGTACAAATTCAAATTTAGACATTTGAATTTTGGTTTTCTTTATATGGTCAATTATGTCAAATGTCTGGAATGAGCTAGGAGCATAAGATGGGAGTTCATCCTTTTGATTTTTAGAAGGGGGAGGACTGGACTATGAATTTGAAGTAGAAGGCGTAGGGGTATTTTGTCAAGATCCGAAAGCACCATTGATTACCAAGCAACTAAACATGCAGAAATAACCAAAATCACAAGTAACTAGAATTCAAAAATAACACAGAATATGAGAGACAATACCCAATTGTATTAATACTCTTCCAGAAGGAAATAGAACAAAGAAGATGCCACAGTCTTCTTCCTTACATCTCTAGAGCTCACACACATCTAGAGCATAAACAATAAATCTCTTCAAGAGCTCACTCTCTCTCTTACGGTCCCAACACACAACTCAAACACAGAGTTGGTGTTCACCTCCAACCAGTCAGTATCCACTACTGCCAGTACCACTAGTCAGTATCACTACTACCAGTACACAAGTGCTCCACGCACTCCAAATTTGAGTATACATACATACTCCAAGTAGATCTCCCATGAACTTGCAACAACTTGCAACTCAAATGATCTTACTTTGAAAGGGACTACCTTGCCTTCCTCTTTGCTCTTTGACCGAGTACACACCGTACTCCAAGTAGATCCTGCCTGATCTTGCTACCTGTTGTATTGCTATCACCTTGATCTTGTTGCCACCTGTAAATAAACTTGGTTTTGCACACCTACAAACCTAGACCATGCACACACATACACCTGCAGATCAATGATCTTACTTACCATGTAGATCTCCAAACGTGGCCATGCACACCTGCTGACCAAGATCCTACATACATGAAGAATCCTTTGAATTCTCCAAACCAGCACCCATACTTGGCACTGTGGCACTAGGAGGAACACACCATGCTCTCTTCCCTCTGAAGGAGCTAATTTTGCTCTCTTACTCTCTAGCACTAATTACAATATAGCCCATGAGTCTATTATATAGATCTCATGCAAACAATAATTAGACACCTAATTACAATAATTAGATCTGCAGCTTCAAGTCTATAATTGGCCTTTGACATGCAAACAACTAGTTTGTTTACTAATTGTCTGTGAACTGACAGTTTTAGAACTGCACAGGCGACCGACGTTGATCCTTGTTTGCCTAGAGGTGATCGACGTCAGCCGATCCATGACCGACGTCAGTTTCTCTTCTCACTATATATGACCAACATCGGTTGCTCTGCAACTCAGCAACCTCTCAGCAACCTCCTCCATGTCTGCATCAGTGAAGCTTTTATCTCCATAACCTAACAATCTCCCACTTGGAGATAAACAGCTGCATTATACCTATACCTGTACCCTGTCTAATCTATTTCTTGGGTTGTATCCCTCTTCAAGATCAATCCTGAAGATCAACCACCATAACACCTATGGTGAACCTCCTGTCATCCAAGTAACCTATCGCATCTGCATCTACAAACACATGTAGAAAAGAACTTGACCCTGCATAGCATGTGCACCTTTTGTTGGTCCCTCTCAGATACCTGAGAATCCACTGAACTACCCTCTAGTGCTTCTTTCCCAGATCGGCTCCAAACTTTTTAACAACTCCCACTACGTGGGCAACCCAGGTCTAGTACGCATGTACTTAACCTCATCATGTGAATCAGGACCCTGTTCTGTGAACTGTCCAACCATCGACGTGCTAATCAATATCACACAATCATCTGGAGACAAAATCAACATGTGATCTCCCATGTCTCTAGAACACACTCATGCCAAAAATATTTGCTGCTCCAAATTCCTCATGACATGCCACTGAACTAACCTTACCCTTAGCTCAGCAAAACCCTGTATGTCTAAACCTGCACCAAGCTCATCCTCCACATACAATAATAGGATAATGTCGCGACCATCATCCACCTGGTAAGACAAACACAATGGTTACACTGACATTGACTAAAGCCTTGCTTTGTCATCCACCTGTCAAAACTTGTACCACTATCCTGTAACTTCCTCAAGACCATATGACCTGGCCTTCCATCTCACGTATCCATTCTCTCTATTCTTTAACTAAGGAATCCATTCATCTTTCAATGCTTTTATCCAGGCTGGCAACCCTACCAAATCTCCCGTTTGGTTTTGCATCCTAATCCATGCCATGCTCCCACTGTTTCCTGGATCCTTCTTGCTTTGCAGTGAGCAACGAGTATAAAGATGAGGAACAACGAATTTGAGGCTTACTTACCCTTTCAGTCCTCCATATGGGTGTTTGAGACTCCTTGACAGCTTGATGTCTGCCCAAAATCTGTTACAGTGACCGACCTCGATCACCACACAATCTGCATCTGATCGACGTCGGTTCCCATGCGACTATCTTTTTTGTCAACTTTGGTTTCCTGATCGATGTCGGTCTTACCTAGTCTTCGACGTCGATATCATGACCGACATTGACATCCACCCTGCCCGACACCATCGGCTCTGGTCTGCACATGACCGACATCAGCACCTGTCTGTTCGACGCCGATTCCCCTTGACCGATGCCGGTAACTGTGTTTGCCTGTGAGTGATGAATTTTTACCCGCGAGCTTTTTATGGATCAAAACCCTATCCAAACCACCCTGCTCAGAGTTACTCAGTCCCATCCGCTGATCTCTATCAATCATCTCCTCCAAAAACACCAAGGCTTTCCAGTTCTTAAGTCTGTCAAAGACATCTGAATTCCTCTTAAGAACATGCATCTCCTTCTTGCTCATGTGACCAAGCCTACAAAGCCACGTCTTTGCAACAAAAGAAGAATCAGTAATACAAGCAAGTAAATAAAGAGTACCTGCTTTCTTACCACACGCTAATTCAAGTGCATCCGCTGTGAGAGTTTCTGTGCATCTCTCATCACCCAACTTTCCTGAAGAAATTAGCCACATCTTCAAGACTGGGACCTGCATGACTTCTTTCAACACCCATGTGTTGGCCGCCTACAATTTCAGCTTCACTTCCCCTTTGCCAATTCTTTGACAAGGCACACCAGCCCCTAAATAAATCTTTCCAAAGTATCCAAAGACCTTAACATGGAAAAATATGCTATTTTGAGCTGCATGGAAAGAGGCAACAGAATCTATAAAATAAAATTTTACTTTATCCAAGGAACATCCCAGAGCATCTTGTGCAACAACACCTGCAACATCTGCTTCTTTAGTTCCTTCATGCTGATCTTCTAACAACCAGCAATTTCTCTTTACCTGCTCTTTCTTTCCATAACACCGTAATTGACCATTCGTGTTTTTCAATTCCTCCATTCTTAGTGTACTTTCTTCTGCTGTTGTTATACTCCCACTCAATTAGAGACCCCTGAGAGTGACCTGTAACCAAACAAAAACCTGCTCCCTGCAACCTTAGCTCTAATACCAACTGTTAGGACCCGAAAGCACCATTGATTACCAAGCAACTAAACATGCGGAAATAACCAGAATCACAAGTAACTAGAATTCAAAAATAACACAGAATATGAGAGACAATACCCAATTGTATTAATACTCTTCCAGAAAGAAATACAACAAAGAAGATGCCACAGTCTTCTTCCTTACATCTCTAGAGCTCACACACATATAGAGCATAAATAGTAAATCTCTTCAAGAGCTCACTCTCTCTCTTACGGTCCCAACACACAACTCAAACACAGAGTTGGTGTTCACCTCCAACCAGTCAGTATCCACTACTGCCAGTACCACTAGTCAGTATCACTACTACCAGTACACAAGTGCTCCACGCACTCCAAATTTGAGTATACATACATACTCCAAGTAGATCTCCCATGAACTTGCAACAACCTGCAACTCAAATGATCTTACTTTGGAAGGGACTACCTTGCCTTCCTCTTTGCTCTTTGACCGAGTACACACTGTACTCCAAGTAGATCTTGCCTGATCTTGCTATCTATTGTGTTGCTGTCACCTTGATCTTGCTGCCACCTGCAAATCAACTTGGTTTTGCACAACTGCAAACCTAGACCATGCACACACATACACCTACAGATCAATGATCTTACTTACCATGCAGATCTCCAAACATGGCCTTGCACACCTGCTGACCAAGATCCTACATACATGAAGAATCCTTCTGATTATCCAAACTAGCACCCATACTTGGCACTATGACACTAGGAGGAACACACCATGCTCTCTTCCCTCTGAAGGAGCTAATTTTGCTCTCTTACTCTCTAGCACTAATTACAATACAACCCATGAGTCTATTATATAGATCTCATGCAAACAATAATTAGACACCTAATTACAATAATTAGATTCGCAACTTCAAGTCTATAATTGGCTTTTGACATGCAAACAACCAGTTCGTTAACTAAATATCTGTGAACTGGCAGTTCTAGAACTGCACAGGCGACCGACGTCGGTCCCTGTTTGCCTAGAGGTGATCGACGTTGGCTGATCCATGACTAACGTCAGTTTCTCTTTTCACTATATATGACTGACGTTGGTTGATCAAATCGACGTCGATTGCTCTACAACTCAGCAACCTCCTCCATGTATGCATTAGTGAAGCTTTTAGCTCCAAAACCTAACATATTTGAGGTACTTACCTTTCTTGCAATCACCGAGTCCTTTGGCTAGAAAGGAAGAGTGGACCCTTGCTTAGCAATTAAAACTGCTGGTTGAGGTCAGTCCTCTACTTTCTCCTTATTAGCCGGTTGAGCTGATTGATTCTTAGACTGGGTGAATACAACATATGATCCCTCAGCTGCATTGCCTTCACTTCTAGATTCATCTTGATAATTTAGGAAATCAATGTTGGAGTCACCAGCTAATTCTTCTTCTTCCTCAGTGAAGATATTAGCATCATCTTCAAGATTTGACTCAGGCTGGAATGAGAAATCTGATTTAGCTTCAAGATATCCAACTGTTGAGTTGGTTGGAGGTGCTTCAATGGCAAGGTTATTCCTCTCAGGGGGAGGAAGATGATTTGCTTGCCCCTGATTTCTAGCAGCATTACCTTGGTAAGATTGATTAGGGTATGTACTCCTTGGTACATCTCTGTATGAAGGAGTAGATGACATCCCTTATGCCATTTGATTTTTGAGAGCTAACACTTCATTTGCTAGCTTTTGTACCATTGGGTCAGTGGTGGCTGTAGGTGAGTATTCAGAAGATGAAGAGGGTTTACCTCTATTTGGGTCTCTCTTTATCTTTTTAACCAAGATAAGGTCATCTTCTACCTCAGTAGCCAAGTCTTGAGCAGTAGCAAGGTCTATCTATGTGTTTAGCCCATCTCAGCAAAAAAACTCACTTTAGGCAGCTGTGAGTTGATGAAGAAACACTTGAGATTCTCAGGTGTCGGCTAGGCGATCATAGGAATCCTGTGCCTCAGCTTGTCAAACTTGGCAATGAAGTCCCTCATAGGTTCATGGGGCTCCTTCTTCATCTGTGTAAGCTGAGCCAACAAGGCATGTGCATATTTTTTAGGCTTGAACCTTTCTTAGAACTTGGATTTAAGTGTGTCTCATTTAGTTACTAACCTAGCCTGCAGATGATAGAACCAGTCTGTAGTAGCGCCTTATAGTGTTTCCATGAAGAACCTGACTGCCACGTCCTCAAATTCCATGCCTATTATGCCACAAGCTATGCTGAAGGCTGCAATGTGTTTGTCAAGATGAACTCTCTCATTGTAGACTTCAAACTACGTGCTCTTCCCCAATGAAGTCACCAAAAATACTGTTGGGTGAATAGTTTGTCAGTTAGCTGTCTGATTGAGCAAAATAGGTCTTATCATCCACAACAAGGGAGATTGGTCGGTCCAGTGTGTAGGTTTACTACATCAGAGGTGGACAAATCTCTCCTCTCATCTAGGGGAGGTTCCCTATAAATATGCAGGAGCTATATACTATATAAATAAATAGAAAATAACACTTAGAGGCATAATACACTATCCATCTCTCTTCTTTCAGAGATTATGTTAGCAAACATAGGATAAAATCTTGGTGAAAAAACTGAAGGCACTTCTCTTCTTTCATAAGTGTTCTTGCAGGAAATAGCAGTTCTTTCAGATAGTGACAAAGACTAGGTAACAAAAGATAGGCAACAACAGGATGAAATGGAACACAAAATCTCCATCTCAACTACCCAAAGAGTGAAAGACAGAGGATAATGAGGGCACAAAGTCATCCCAGAGTCCTCAACATAGAAAGAAAAGAAAAACACACACTGAAAACAAATGTGAAAGCGCAAAGTCTTCCCCACAGTTGGTTTCAGGACACCTTCCTGATTACTATCACTAGTTCTACTTGCCAAATTAAATAAATAAGAACACATTCAAAAGACATACATAAGAACAATCTCCTAAAATGATACAAGCTATGAAAACACAAAGTCTGCAAACAACTTGCTTTCTCATTCAGATAAAATGAAATGAACAACAATCTGAGCTCAAAGTCTCAGTATTCTTCTTTCAATTGGGTAGAGTTTTGCTTCTGTAAAATGAAAAGTCTCCCTTTGCATAATGAGAGAAATTACAATGTATAGCAACCACGCAAGGCTAGGTGCTCTTTCCCATGGGATGGCCTATGCTGTAGTCAATGCCTTTAATGCACCTTCAGTTCTATTTGGAGGGACCATGCTGGGAATAGTGCATTACCATAACTATGGCGTGTCCATTCCTCTAATATGTCTCTTCTTAGTATGGACTGTCTAGTCCTTTTTCTGAAGTCTGTGCAACTGTCTAATTTGCCATTACTTCATGGAAGAAAAATACGCTGGCATCCTTGATTTGGTGCACTCAGAAGTCTACTTGATCCACTGTTTCACCTACTGGAAATAACTCTTTTAAAGATATTTCTGATCCTTTGGTCTTGTTCCTCTCTCCCCTGTAGCAATTTGAGCCTTCAGGCTCTCTTTTTAGCCAGTCACTTGGTTCTTCCTTTAAGTTCCACACTCTTTTTGAATTTCAATGGATATTCCCTCATTTTAAATTTGATGTCCGTGGGACCGTCAATGGTCGCCAGCTGCTTGAACCATGTTGAACCTTAAACCTGTGAACCTATGAATGTTCATTGGTTCATTGGTTCATCGGTTCATTCTGTCTCTTTTGTTCCATCGCTTCTTGGTCCAATCGCTTTCCTGCTCCTTGGTTGAACCATTCATTGAACCACCTATTTGCTAATTTTTTATTTAACTGAGGCTGCCTTTGAACCTTTGAACCTATGAACCATTAAACTTTGAACTCTTTCAGTTCAAGATTCAATTGGTTCATTGGTTCATTCTTTATCCCGTTCAATCATTATTTCCTTTATCTTTCTTTGTCTAAGTCTTCGAAGGCTCTTTTCTGTGTCTTTATTCAGCCTTTGGGATGCCTCGAAGGGAAGGTGTCCCCTCAGGCTTTTCAAACAGTCCTTTCTCTGTTGTCAAGTGCCCCCTGCAAGGGTACCTACCTTTTAGGATTTTTTGGGTGGCCTTCGGGCTTTAACTTCTCTGACGGGTTATTGCTTTTTCGGTGGGCTTTTCCTTCGAACAAAAATTTTGAAGGAATTCCTTCAGACAAAATGTCCAAAAGAAAGCTTTTGTTACTTAGCCATTT
Organism: Torreya grandis; assembly: GCA_037957365.1. Taxonomy (NCBI): domain Eukaryota; kingdom Viridiplantae; phylum Streptophyta; class Pinopsida; order Cupressales; family Taxaceae; genus Torreya; species Torreya grandis. Next base: position 3,231,602 of record JARHVA010000068.1, on the reverse strand, counting down.
GTTCTTTTCAATTTTTTCGGGCTTTCTTCTCGAGTGAATTCCTTCAGACAAAATGTCCGAAGGAATTTTGCCTTAACCATTTTTCCAAGGAAAATCTTCCTGAATGAATTCTTTCGATCTCTTTTACTTAGTCACTTTCCTGAGGGATTTCTAACTTTGTTCGCTTTTGCTCACTGCCCTCCGCAAAGGCACTTGTTCCTTCGGCTTTGGGGCAGCCCCTTGAGCCTACTAATTGAACCAACTTTGGTTCAACGGTTCAATCGGTTCAATCTTTTTATTTGGCTATGTCGTTTTGATCCTTGGAACCAAACTCATTGAACCATTTGGTCGTTGAACCCGTTGAATTGATGAACCAAAATGGTTCAAGGTTTAACGGTTCAACAGTTCAAGCCTTTGTTTAGAAGCTTGCCGATGGACATTTTTGATTGAACAAAGTCATTGAACCAATCCTGAAAATGACTAAGTGTTGGAAACTTGCTATTTTGATTGAACTCGACTGCAGAAGCCTTTGAACCTGTTGAACCTGCTAATTTCAAGCATGTTGAGTCCATAGATTTCTAGGAAAGGTTTGAAAAATGAAGATCTTGAATGCTCAGAACAATTTTTGAAAAGAGGAGAGAGGATTTTGGTTTGTTGAACCAAAGTAGTTCATATGTTGTCCCAAAAATGAGTGACATTTTTGGGGACAATAGGATGAATATGAGCTAAAGTAAGTATCGTTTGAGGCTTGTGATGTTTTATCTAGAATGATTGATGTTGTTTAAGGTCAAGAAAGAGAAGATAAGTATGTGAATAGTGTGTTGGCATAGGCTTGGTAGCCTAGTAGGTTGAGCTTATTGAGGCTAGGGAGAACATGGAGGGAATCTTTAGAGCATGGCATGAGTGCATATGACATGTTGATGATGAGTTGAGATCATTACAAGAAGGATCCTAGTGTTTTCTATATCCAAGTCTGACTTATAATCCTAGACTTAATATGCATAATGACCTAGTAAGGTCCAATTAGAGAGTCCAGGTGATATTCCAAGATGGAAGAGCCCATATAAGCATGTAATGAGGTGTGATAGGTTGGTTTGAAGGTTTTGAATATGTTTTAGGTATTAAGGAGGAAAAGAAAGCAAGAAACAATGTTGGAAGGACTCTTGTTCATGTAGAATGAAGGATTCCTATCTCGAGAAAAAAGTTTAGTTGCTCATTAACACATGTAAAGTTTGCATGGTGACCTGAGAATTTTGGAAGAGGTGGTAAATGTACCTAAAAAGGATTTAAAATTAATTTTTAGTGGATTTAGGGACAAATATTTATGAACATTCGTTAAGAATGTAAACTAGTCAAAACCCTCCTTTAAACCCTTTTAGTGACCTGATTGGAGAAAGCTTGTTAGATATGGCCCATAATGAATTGGTTGACCATTTTTGACTATTTAAAGATTTATTGGACTCCTCTAAACAACTCTAGGTGTTATTGGTATGTCAAGGTAGTGAGCAGAAGGTATAGAAAGAAGCTTATTTCTAAAGAAGTTGAAAATACAGGAAGGGTTGACTGAGTCAACATTTACAAGTGGATGGAGGTTAAAGATAGAGACTTGTTATACAATTCCATGAAGTAATGTTTGAATTATTTATCCTTTGTGTCAATAATTTTTATGATTCAAGTCTGCTAGTCACTAGAAGACAAATGGTGAAAATAATGAATAATATCCAGGGAGAATGAATATGTGTTTAGGGAAGTGTTCCAGGTGAGTATAGATGAATCAAATGACTTGGGGTATTTTTTTAAGAACTATGAAATATGTAAATTGATTGAAAAGTGGTAATCTTTCTCATACATAGGTAAAACAATGCTTTCAAAGTGGCTTGTCTAAGTAGTGTAAACTTGAGATAGTGATATGAGGAATTGGTATGTTAGGCCAATGGATGCTACTAGAACAAGAGAAACATCTACTTGAGAGTGATTTATAGATCACATATAATATATAAATATTAATTATATGTTATTAAAGTGTTATTTCATGTACTAGACAAGAACATCTATATGACAAGAACAGTTGTAAGCATGTTGTATATAGCATAAATTCTCATCTCATAACTTGGGATGTTTACTATAATAACCCCTAAGTAAATGTACCAATGCATGGTTTAAAACCTCTATTTGACCATTAGTCTATGGATGAAATGCAGTGCTCTTATTCAAATTAGTGTCCATCAATTCCCATAGTGTTGACCTAAATTCCCCAAGAAATCAAGAATCCCGATTAGAAACAATAGAAGTGGGTAAACCAAAATGAACCCATACATGCTAAAAGAACAAGTGTGTCATACCTTCCCCTATAATTTACTTATTATAAGGAATCAAAACACACATCTTGCTAAATCTATCCACTACCACATACAAGTAATCATGTTTCCTCCGTGACATAGGAAAACCCCCTAAAAAATCTATGGAAATACTTTCCCAAGGATGAGTAAGAACAAGGGAGCGTAAAGTCCCAGTTTCCATATTAATAGGTTTTCTTATGGCACAAAGAACACACCCCTTGATATATTTGGCAACATTTTCCTGCATACGGGGCCAGTAAAAATACATTCTCAAATGTGCAACCATTTTACCAACTCCAAAATGACCAAAAATAAGAGAATTATGTGCTTCCCTAATCATGTGCAACCTTTCATTTTTGGGAATGCAAATTTTACCCAAATGATACAAAATTCCATTATGCACATGATAGTCTGATTCTTCTACCTTTTTTCTACTCATCAAGTCTTTGTACACATTCTTAAAGTCAACATCATCAATATACTATTCTTTATAACTTTCATAAGTCAAAGAACTATGCTGTAAAAGAAAAGATGCAACTACCATAAGAGGCCTAGAAAGCATGTCAACAACTTTATTCTGACTACCCTTCTTATCCCTAATCACAAGATAAAACTACTACAAGAAACCCATCTAATGAAAATGACTAGACTGTTGTAGCTTGGCTTGTGACGGGAAATACTGGAGGGGCTAATGATCTATATGTATCACTATCTCTTTGCCCATCAGGTAATGTTTCCATTTCTTAACACCCTGAACCAATGCATATAATTCCTTATCATAAGTTAAATAGTTTCTTATTGCACCTGTGAAGGTCTCAGAATGATAGCATATTGGCTTCTTTCCCTGCATCAGAACAACTCCCATAGCATAATAACTTGCATCTATCTCGATCTCAAATGGCTGCTACAAATCAGGAAGTGCCAAGATAGGAGTAGTACTAATCTTTGTCTTCAAAGCATTGAAGGCCCTTTGCATCTTGCCTCCCCATTGAAAAAACTATTTTGTACTAGTCAAAAAATGCAAGGGTGATGTAATAAGTGATAAATTAGCAATGAATTTTCTCTAATATTGTACTTCACCAAGAAAACTTCTAACCTCGATTACATTATTGGGTTTAGGCCATTTAACTATAACTTCCACCTTTTCAAGATCAATTTTCAATTCACCATGTCCTACAATATAACCCAAGTAAACCAAAGAGGTCTTGCTAAATTCACATTTAGACAATTTCAAATAAAGTTTCTCCCTTCTTAATGCATCTATGACTTTCCTAATATGAATCACATGATCTTCCCAAGATTGACTGAAGATCAAAATATCATCTAAGTAGACTATAAAAAAATCATCAAGGAATGGCCTAAAAACATCATTCATCAAACACATAAATGTAGCCAGTGGATTACACAACCCAAAAGGCATGACAATCCACTCAAACAATCCTTGTTTTGTCTTAAAATTAGTTTTCCAAATATCACCATCATTAATTCTAGCCTGATGATAACTACTTTTCAAGTCTAACTTAGTGAAATAGATAGCATTTCTTAATTGATCAAGCAAATCATCAATACGAGGAAGAGGGTAATGATTCTTAATAGTAATTTTGTTCAAAGCACAGAAATCAACACACATTCACCATGTGCCATTGTTCTTTGGCACTAGAATGATAGGCAAACCAACATGAGATGTACTAGGATGAATAACACCTTTTTCTAAAAGTTCCATTACTTGCTTCTTGATTTCCTCATTTTTCACCACTGATAACTTGTACATGCCAATGTTAGGAAGAGGAAAACCCTGTAACAACTAAATTTCATGTTGAACTCCCCTTTTAGGGCTAACCCTTTAGGATCTTGAAACACATCATCATAACTAGAAATGATTTCAACCAATTCTTTCTTATGTTTAGGATCACAATTTTCCATATCATGGGAATATTCTTTTTCCTTAGACTTAATCAATATGAGACAAAAATTCTTGCTTGAATTGACTAGTCTTATCATTTTCCCTGCTATAACCAAGGAAAGACTCATCTTAACATGATGTGATCTGACTATATATTTAATGCCATCCTTAACAAGCAAGTACTTATTCTCCTCCCTATATAAGATTGCTTTTCTATCATAAAGATAAGGACTCCTAAAACAATCCCACATATATCTAGAGGGACTACTTCTAGATCAACTTCATCCATAAATTTGAATGCGATGATAAATTTTAATTTGTAAGTTTTGGTTAATTAAAGTTTTGCATCATCACACACCCAACCAAGTGGATAGGGTTTTAGATGGGGAGTTGTTTGTAGGCCTAACTTTTTAACAATCTCCTTAAAAATCAAATTTCCCTGTGATCCACTATCAAATAGAGTGTCAATCTTAGTATGTTTTACAACAACCCTAATGTGGAATAACTCATTTATTTTCTTATCATCATGCATAAAGTTCTATTTTAAAGAGGAAGCAACATTAGATGACCTAGTGCTAGAAAGAGAAGAACAATTCTGCATACTCATAACTCTGATATCAAAAATATGATTTGTAATCGTAATCAAATAAGTGTCATAGCAACAGAAAACACGCTTGTAAAGGATCAAAAACTTATTTTAATAATTTAATAAAATTTTACTTTAAAAATGATTACGGAATTATAATCAAATTTTAAATATCAAAAATAGACTGAATTTAAGAGTGAATAAAGAGACAAGAAATCAATAGAAAATAATAAAGTTCGGTTATTAAGCCTACGTCTTCGAATCTGCTCCAATGAGGATCACTCCTATTAAAATATTGCAAAATACCTTTAAAATTATTTTAAAGTCATCAAAATCATCTATATGGGCTTATTCCTATCTCAAAAATATTCTTGAAACAAATTAATTTTGTTCAAAATCTTAATATAATCTCCAAGCCTCTAACACTCCTTATAGCCTTAACTCCACATCCAAAACTTGCCTTCAATTATACATTCAACCCCTTCAAATAAAGCTTCTATCCATAACCCAAGTGGTGAAGCACATATTTTTTGATCCAAATGGTTAAGTTGTGAATCCTTTCTCATTATTTTTGGTGGTCAAGTTAATCTATAATCCCACATTGGGAAGGTGGGTGTTTTTTTGGTATTGAAATACATGGATTTCATGCTAAGTTAAATGACTTAAAAGGCATGGGACGTGGTTTAATGTGGAGAATATGTGATGTGGCTTGGTTATTTTTTATGTATTTGCATCAAGTGTGTGGGAACCATGGGAAATACATGGTATTTCATGGAAACTTGGTTGGATGAAAAGTATGTGGATGGAACATGGGAAATGTGGATGTCTCATGGGATTAACAAGTCATAAGGATTGTTTACAATATTTTGAAAAAAATATAAAATTGGACCATGGTAATTAATTGGTGGCAAGCCACATGGTGGCTCGAGGAACCACCATGTGGTCCAATCTCCATGAGCTACTTGTTGTCCATCTGGATGCTCTATCCAAACCCCTAATTTATTTTTTTAACTTTTTTGGTTTGATATTCAATGTGCGATAACTTGTGAATATGAGCTATATTTTGTGATCCATGAAATGCACTGGAAAGCCTTCAAAAATATCTTCATCGTGACATTGATCACCCTATGATTTGATAACTTCTATTTTGGAGCAAAATATAGATCCTCCTAGATCACTGTTTGAAGAGAGATTGAGGGGTGATGAGTGAAATCAAGAGGAGTCCATCATCACGTGTGCTTGAAATCATATTAGATCCAGATATCAGATCAAAGGTAGATAATTTGGTGTTTGTTTACCTAGGGGGTGGTAGCCTCCTTGCCAGTTGGAGCTAGTTAAAGGTCAAATGGGTGCTTGACTAAATTGAGGGGTGGGTGATCCTTGATAAGTTCATGCTGGTCTAAATGTTAAATCTTGTATTTATAGGACTGTATTCCATCTTTCAAGGTTCAATGGGTTTTATCCCCCATGAGGGTTTCCCACATAGATGGTGTGTTCATGAGATGTATGCTCTTATTCATGCTTTGGATGTATGTGCTTTCATGTTTATGTTGCTAGATCAAGTTGATGTATGATGAAATGATTTTGTAATTGAATGTGCATTGTTGTCTTCTAATTCACCCCCCCTCTTAGTAGTTACTTCCAATAATTGGTATCAGAGATAGACCTTTGAAGGAGGTTTAACAACCTACAGGTAATCTTAAGTAGCTTGAAGGCGGTTCTAAGCAGCACAAGATGACTAAGCAATCGAGGAAAGAAATTTTGGAGTTGAGTTCAATGGCCAAAGATCTTGAAGAACAAGCCAAGTCATTCATGGAACATGGAGAAAATATTAGTCATCTTCAAACCAAGTTTGAGAGAATGAGTGAAATAGTCAAAGAAGATAAGTTGACTATTCAAGACCTTAAGGATCTGTTAAGGGTTATAAAGACAAATATGAATTCAAAAGAGGAAGAATGCAAACATCTCAAGACTCAATTAGAAGAAACAAATGCTAAGTTGAGTTCAAAGCAATGTGAGGATGATGAGCTTAAGTCCAATATAGATTCTATGAAAATTATGCATAAGTAGCTCTTAGACAAGGTGAGCATGGTTAAGGAAGGTAAAGAGACAACTACAACCAAAAGGATTGAAAAGAAGGTAGATCATCTTAATAAAGATAAGAAGGTGAAAAGATTTATCATATAACCAAATTATATAAGGTATGAAATATCATTTCATGATCATTTTTTTACATGTAATATCTTTGGTCATAAGGCAATAAACTGTATAAGGAAGAGTAGTTGGTTAGCTAGAGGTATGGATAATGTAGTCTGATATAATTATCATGACATGGTACATATTACTAGATTTTACCACATAATGCATGAGAAAAGGCTAATCCAGGTTTGAAGACCTAAGATAGTTAAGCTTGAGCATAATGAACCTAAGAAAGAAGATAGTATGTTTGTTGAGGTATGTCAAAAAATTCTCTTACCTGCATATGTTATCAATTCCCAAAAGATTATGCAAAAGGTTTATGATTCTACTTATATAGAAGATAAAAATGAAGTTGTTGAATCTAAAGAGGATACCAAGCATGGAGGGATTCAAATCAAGAAGAGGATCAAGATTTCAAAGAAGAAGTAGAGGCTTGGGATTATCTTGGTTTCACATTGTTTTGAAATCTATATAAGTGAAGATATATCTATCTATGCTTCATAGAGGCATTCATGTTGTAAGGAAGCATTGGATGTTTTATGAGTGTATGAAAACTATAAAAGTATTTGAGGGTATGGAGGATGATATGATAGGTCATATTAAGTGTCAAGAGTGCTTATGGAACTTGTAGAAGTCAAAGGAATTCATTATAGAAGTTTTGTGAAGGTCTAGGTTTGACTAGTTACTTTGACAGATCTTCCTGAGCAAGCATATTGATGAAATCAACATTCACATGTGTGGATGTGTCAGAATAAAATGTTCACATGGATTTGATCAAGTTTGTGCCTAGTTTATATATTTCAAATTTTAGGTCTTGATATGAAGCCTATCAAAAGTTATGGTAGTTCAAAGTTGGCCTTCCAAGCATATTTCTCTATTTTCCATAGCCAATTTTGTATGAAAATATGTCCATTGGAATTTGGAAATTAAAATTTGTGAAGAAAACTATTTTGAAAAGTGTGGATTATAGAAGTCAGATCAAGGTGAGGTAATAAGCAAAGTTGAAGAGGACTCAGTGTAGAAGACCCCCAAGGTGATTAGAAAGTTTGACCTATTGGATGGTGGACCCTGATCTTATTATAATGCCCAGTTCTCAACAAGGGGGTGTGGTGGGGCAACGCCCCCCCCACTATGGTCATCATGGGGGTCTAGGGGGCATTATAAAAAATTGTAATTTCTTAATAAATCTGAACCGTTCACTATTAGGTTGCAGATCTAATGGTATAAATTATGTTGTGCATTTTTGCCCTAATATGTAACCCTCCTTTGATATGAGGGCATTGTAATCATGGTGGAATAATGTATGTGAGTGAAGAGAGGATCATAATGGATGTATTGTAGGTTTTATCCCTTCATTTTGTTGGATTGAATAAAGAGAAGAACTCATTGTTTCTATGTGGACGTAGCCCATATTGGGTGAATGACATTAAATCTGTGTCTATCTTGTGTTGTGTTTTATAGATTTTAATTCCATATTTACTTCATTAATATTGCTCTGTGTTTTGTATTCTTAACATGACCATTCGTACAAGTGCAATAAATATAGGTCAAAGTCAAAGTTTGCAGTCTGTGTTTGAAATGATGAACCCAATTTGAGCAAAAGAGGATTAAAACATGTCTAATGATCTTATTTTTATGTTATAACTATTGTATGATGTTTCTATCTCCATGAAGAGAATTCCCATACTTTGTAGTTGATCTGAATGTGTGTTCTTGAGCAAGAAAATATTCATGGAAGGTGTCTATGTGTGAAGGACTTTGTTATTGTTAGACTTGTGTGTCAAGGTGAGTTGTTTGATGTTATTAGAGACTCAATAAAATTGTTCTAAGTGTTTGGAGAGGTTATCAAGGTCTAATTACATCTTGTAGATGCTCTTTGTTTGATCAGTTTGCTCTCAATTTTGAAGAGCTAGCTCAAAAATAGAAATGTAGTGACTTGAGGGTTTGAGGTCTACAAACCCTAAGGTGTATGTTCATGACTCAGTTTTGATATATGGAGCTAAGTGAACATCAAGTGAATAATATGAAATGTTTCTATTAGTAGGTGACATGATTGTAATGCATGTTTGAGCTCAGTTTAGTGTCTTTGAAGGTAGTTCAAAATTGGGGTGTGTTAAGTTGGTATAGAGTGATCTTGAAGGTATGTCAATGATGTCAAATGAGTCAAGTGATGTCTTGTTGATATCATATGGTCATAAAAGGTCTTGTTGCCATATTTTCAAAGTCATGAAGAAGGTATCAAAGTCTTGTAGATGATGTTTTCCTGTAACATATCAAGATGCTAGTGTTTTGAATAAATAAGATTGAAGTGGTTCCCTTGAAGGTTGTCCTGTAAGTTTTCATGTTTATTTATTACCAATATGACCTCATAAGTTTTTGAAGAAACATGTTGATATGTTGGGTTTGATTTTAAGATGATCAAATTTTCTGAAGATGACATGTTCTGAGTCATCTCAAGCAGGGTCCTGACTTGTGGTGTTTGGAGCCTTGATGGCTTAAAGATATTGGAGAGAAAGATGTTTTAAGGGAAGTAGGATGAATTCATATTGGTGATGTTCCTAATTGTCTCTAATGTTCCATTATATCCAAAAAGACAAAAGTAAGCTAGAAGGAGTGGACCCATGTTGACTAGTTCTCCATTAGACCTATTGATGTTTCAATGAGGATATTAACTATGTGTGTACAGTACTTGAAGAATTGTTTGAAGACCTAAAGGATACTTTTTAAAAATGTCATCATCCACATAAATATTGGAGTTATGGGGAGATAACTGAAGAGATGTGCATGATGTGAGGGGGAGTATACATGCAATATTTTAGCCATGGTGGTGATGTAGAGTCAATTACTAAAAAACTAAACTCAATAAGATTGATATGATGACTTGGTCAAACCAAGTCATGTATTTTAAGAGGATTTTGTATCTTCATGTATGGACAAAATAAGCATGGGAGCTGTGTAAGAGGTCAAGTCCTAGGATCAGAGGACTGAGTAGATGACCCTAAGAGAAGAATATGTCCACTTTCTCATTAATGGCAAAGGGGGAGAAGGAGAAGAAGAGGTTTCCATCAATGACAAAGGGGGAGATTATTGGCAAGTATGTTGTCATTGATGTCAAAGGATGATGTCATGTGTACATCTATGTCAAAATTAGTGACAAAGTGGTGATGTCATGATGATGATGAGTTTGGGCCTGAAGTTGTGCAAGGTAGGTTTAGATGCATATGAGCTAAGGTAAGCATTATTTGAGGCTTTTCATGTTGTATCTAGCATGATTTATTTTGTTTAAGGTCAAGTAAGAGAAGACGAGTATGTGAATAGTGTGTTGGCATAGGCTTGGTAGCCTTGTGTAAAGGCATAGGCTTGGTAGCCTAGTATGTTGTGCTTATTGAGGCTAGGGAGAACATGGATGAAAGATATAGAGCATGGAACGAGTCCATATGACATGTTGATGATGATTTGATATTAGTACAATAAGGATCCTAGTGTTTTTTATATCCAAGTTTGACTTACAGTCTTAGACCTAATGTGTATAGTGACCTAATGAGGTCCAATTGGAGAGTAAAGGTGAGATTCCAAGATGGTAGAGCCCATATAATTATGGAATGAGGTGTGATAGGTTGGTTCAAAGGTTTTGACCATGTTTCAGGTCCTAAGGAGGAAAAGAAAGCAATAAACAATGTTGGAAGGATATTCGTGCATGCATAATGAAGGTTTCCTATCTCGAGAAGAAAGTTTAGTTGCTCATTGACATGTGTAAATTTTGAATGGGGTCCTAATACTTTTGGTAGAGGTGGAAAATTTACATAAGAAGTATTTACAATTATTTTATAGTGGATTTAGGGACAAAGCTTTATGAATATTTGTTAAGAATGTAAACTAGTCAAAACCCTCCTTTAAACCCTTTTAGTGACCCAATTAGGGAAATATTGTTTGATATGGACAAAAATTAATTTTTTTACCAATTTTGACTATTGGAAGGTGTATAGGACTCATCTAGGCACCTCCAGGTAGTAATGGTGTGTCAGGGCAGTGAGCAGAAGGTACATAAAGAAGCTTGGTTCTAGAGAAGTTGATGCTAAAAGAAGGGTTGACTAAGTAAAGATTTGTAAGTGGATGGAAGTTAAATATAAATAATGTTTATATAATTCCATGAATTAATTTTGGCATGATTTATCTTTTGTGTCAATCATTTTTATGATTCAAGTTTGCTAGTCATTAGAAGACAAATGGTGAAAATAGTGAACAATATCCAAGTAGAATTAATATGTGTTTAGGGAAGTGTTTCAAGTGAGTAGGGATGAATAAAATGACTTGGGTTATTTTTTTAATGCTTATTCCATATGTTATATTTATTTTAAAGTGGTGATGTTTCTCATACATAGGTAAAACAGTGCTTTCAAAGTGGCTTGTCTATGTAGTGAAAATTGTGAGATAGTGATATGAGGAATTGGTCTGTTAGACCAATAAATGCTACTAAAAAAAGATAAATATCTACTTGAGAGTGATATAGAGATAAAATATAAGATATAAATATGTATTATATGTTATTAAAGTTTTCTTTCATGTAATATACAAGAACATCTATATGACTATGTTTATGGAAGCTACAAGCAGTCTAAGTGGTCATTTTGAAGGAATGAGTTGGAAGATACTTGGGAAGAGTTGAAGAAAAAAATGAGTATGGAGATGTTATAAAAGTCCCAAAGTTTTATTATAAGGTATTTTATATCATGGTATGTCCTTGATCAGGTTTGGAGAGTCAAAATACTTGACTGTAATTTGACTGTGTTTTACCAAAATTGTGTGAAACTGTGACAGAGGTATTTTTGGATGCTTGGAGCCTAAGTAGTGAAACCAAATGGATTTGGTGTTATTTATTAAGTAATTTAGAAAATATTCATGTTATTTTTTCATGTTTTTGTTTGAGAAAAATAACTGTATGCCTCAGTAATTTGTGACAGTGTTTTCTTTGTATGAAGGCCTAAAGAATGAGGAGACCTGATTGCTAGGTTCAAGGTGTGAGATGGTGTTATAGGTGGCATATAACTATTTTAGAGTGATAAAGGGTATATTATAATTATTTTTTATGTTTTTTAAGTGTTGGTAGAAGATGAAGGTGCACCAAGGAATCCAAGTTGTAACGTGTGGGTGAGCAGGCCTAATTGCTTTAGGTCTCACTAAGGCCTACTGATGGTTTGGGGCTAATAAGGTAATGTAAGACCTATGAAGCATGTGTTTTACCTAATTAAAATGTGTGAAGACATATTCCAAGTGTAATGAAATCATGGAAATCATCTTAGCTGACCAAGATGGGTTAGATAAGTGTATGGTATAAATACTAGGCCTAATTGGCCTACTTGAGTTAGTTGAGAAAGTGAGGAGCCAAATGAAGGAGAGAACCTTTAAAAGAGAAGGTAAATGTCATTCATGACCATAGGAAATTTAATAATATCAAACATTCTTATTTGATCAAGGTGATGAAGGTGAACACATAGGTCATTAGACCTAATAAGCCTAGAAGAGGCAGATTGAGCGAGGAAGCCCCATAGGTTATTTGAAGAGAGATTGAGGGGTGAAGAGTGAAAGCAAGAGGATTAAATCATCAGTTGTGTTTTAAATTATATTATAGGTGGATATAATATCATAGGTAGTTAAGTTAGTGCTTGGTTACCTAGGGGGTTGTAGCCTCCTTGCTAGTTGAAGCTAGCTAAAGGTCAAGTGGGCGCTTGACTAAATTGAGGGGTGGGTGCTCCTTGATCAGTTGGTGCTAGTATAAATGTTGAATCTTATATTTACAAGAATATAGTCCATATTTTAGGGTTTAGTGGGTTTTATCCCCCATGAGTGTTTCCCACATAGATGATGTGTTCATGAGATGTATGATCTTATTCATGCTTTGGATGTATGTGCTTTCATGTTTATGTTGCTAGATCAAATTGATGTATGACGGAATGATTTTGGAATTAAATGTGCATTGTTGTCTACTGATTCACCCCCCATAAGTAGGTACTTCTAATAGGTAAGATAAGAAACAATGATGAGGGGTGATGACAAAGGTTTCCATGATATTATACACCAAGGGGCCCATATCAAACACGAGACCCAGATTCAAGGCATATTTTAGATTTACATGACTGTCACTCATTATAAAGGGGTATGTAAATTTTAGGGTGGTGACATATTTGAATGGTCATGAGGATTTCATGAGAGCTTATTTTATTGCTACAGGGCTCCATGTTTAATAGACGGTTTGAATTAACAACATAATGCCATTGATGTGGGGAGAATACATTGAGGTCTCATAACATATCTTGTATCTTCCATTTGTCCATGTTACATATTTCATTAAAATATGTGACATGTCTCTAAAATTTAAATGCGTATCTTCACAAAGTTCATCAAGTTCATCACTAAAAGTGAAAATAATGCCATCTCTTTCGATGTAATTACTGAATAAGAAAGACAATTAGCCTATATAACATTATACTGTGAAAATTGAATATCTACCATGAAATATGTCATAAAAAATAGTATGAAATGATGAGGTAAACTAATCTATTGAACATGTTTATGGTGATCTTTTGGGTTTATGTATTTAGTTACACCAAAATCTTTTGCTAAAAACAAAAAAGAATCATATGTAGGCCATGTAGGTGGGACATTTAGAGGACCAACACACAAGGGAGTCTTTTAGGGTGGTAGATGAAAATGTAAGATGCATGTAGCGTGAAGACAACGTGCTTATATGGTGTCTCTTTATTTACATGGGAGTCATGTTTTGGCATGATTTTAATATGATTTTCTTTGGAGGATAACCTGTTGAATTAAAAATTAGATGTTATAATATTACATTTAGATATGTCTTTTATATAATGATATTAGTGAATTAAATAATTGGAAAAAAAGTATTATTAATATTTTTTAATATAAAAATTTTGTTTCATAAATTTGATTTTAAGGTTGACTAAAACTTTTTATTTGTTGACATGATGTGTGATAAAGGTTAAAACTAGTAGTTTCCCCAATGATGCAATTTACACTGAAAGGGATATAAATTATGTTTTTGTAAAGTGGGTATTTTTAAAGTAAAAGAGTGTAAATTGGTGATCGTATCACATTCAAAACTCGTTACTGCTAACCCCGTCTTACATTTTGTTCATAAATCATTAGGAAATAAAAAATTGATATTTTTTGTGAAGCTGACAATGAAAAATGAGGTTTTGTATTTATTCGTATTATGTGGAAATGCAAAATGCATGGAGGAGACATTTTGTTTTATGATGAACTTGAACAATGGCAAATTGGAGGGGAAGGACAAGTCCGTATAAAAATTGTGAGCAGTGAAATATGTCAAAGTGAGTTTTATGGTGATGATGAGGGGAAACAACAATGTATTTAAATGAGAGACTCAAAGAACCCTGAGAAAATACATGTAGAAAATTCAATGACAGGTCACATATGACAATGAAATTTGTAGATTCCACTGCACTATTTTAATTACCCAATACAAAATTAAAATAGGTGTCATATATCTAATGAATTTTTTAAAAACATTAAGAATGCACAATGTGTCAATTTAGACAAGTCTAAAACTAAATTGAAAAAAAAATCAAATATGTTAACTAGATAAATCCTAATTATACAACTCTAAAACCAGTTAAGAAAAAAATGGAAAAGGCTTCTATAATGAAAGACACTTCTTATATAATATAATTGAGTGATGCATGATGCCACATGAAAATATATATGGATATAGATATTTATGAGATTTTTATTCTCATTTTCACTAACACTAATAATAGCTATTATATTCATAATAATAGTACTTATGTCTCTTTATTTGGTGAATGGAAGAAAGGTAAAATTTTTGCGAGGACCACAAGCTCAACCAATTTTGGGTAGTTTGTTGGATGAGGGTTTGAATCGTGACCAATTTATACATGCTTTATCCAAGCACTATGACAATTTGATCCCTCATAGCATAAGCATGAAAAATATGAAAAAAAATCAATCTTTTTAACCTAATAAAACACTCTCAAATATATGGTTGTCATGAAAATATATTGTTGAAAAAATACCTCAAAGAGACATTTGGTTTCATTAAAATGATGCTTGTTTCAATCATATATTGAGTCCATTAAATAGTTTGGTGGAAGTTACATATTGCATTGACATATGTGACATGTCATTAAAATTTTCATGTGTGTCGGGTTGGGCTTCTTCAAGTCCATCACTTGAAATACCCTATTATTACCCATCATCATCACCACCCACCCCACCTTGAAATGTTTAAGCACTTTCATGTTCTATATGGATTTCCCCTTACCCTCCAAACAAGGTCAAATGTCATGGGTTTCTCATGGGAAATAACTATCAATTTACACTCTTTCATGTAATCCTTAGAGAACTTATTACAATCATTCTAGGTCTAATATCGATTGTACCCAGTGAGAATATTGATTTATTTCTTGCAAGCTAAAAGAATGAACTTGAAAATTTGTAACAAAAGTTACAAGGTAAAGGCATAAAATTATCTCTAGAGGTGTAATTATTATCATGCAACAAAGGACAATAGTCAACTCTCATGACACATTCATCTATCCTAGACAATAGAAAATAACCAATCAAAGATGCTGACTCTATGTAAGCTACGAGCCCCTCCACAATGGGTGAAGGACATGTAAAGTTTTTAATTGTTTATTACAACTAAGATTCATGCACTTACTCAAGGTTCTAATTCATTATTTTTTCTGGTCAATTAAAGGAAAAGTTAAGTGTTATTGTACATTAATGAATCTAAGATGTAAATGATTAAGATAGACGAATTGTACCAAAGAACATGGGAAATTGCAAAAAAGGTTTCTATCTCCTGGGTCTACCAATATGTCATTAATTAGTCTCATGGAGGACATATGAAATGATTTAGATGTGATTTGAGAGTAGTTTGTTCATAGTGAATCATGTTGTCAGTCATATGCATCATACTATGTAGGTAATTTAAGATCCAATACTCTAAGATTTAGGCAGAACAAGGCTTCATAATGGAAAACATTAAATTCAAATTGTCTAGATGCGATATTGTTTGATCCTATGTAACTTTAAAAAAATACATCTCACTCATGAGATTTTGATTTGGACAAACTTGTAAGCTTTATTACATATAGATGACCCTTAAACTCTGAAGGATTAATGACATGGTGATGGTCTTTCTTATAAGAGTCTTAACGAAGATACATTTACAATTTATTTTGATTGACATAACATATTGGAAAATAAAATAAAATTTATGAGAGAATAGTATGATTCAATTGAGTCATTTTTTATTTGATTGTTGTATGAAAATAAATGTAATTGTTAGTCCATGTATGTGCATTTCAAACACAATATATTGAGTGACCTTGCATACAATTTGAGAAATAAATATTTTTTACAATTGTAATTAAATATGAGTATGTTGGCTATGAAACAAGCACTCACACACTCTTCCATTACCACATGCCCAAATAATATTAAAGTAATTAAATTTCTCCTTGTTCTTGAAATTGTCATGGAATACGGTAATAAAAAAGACTATGACATCCGCATCTTTAGTGATTGCATGTAAAATCTATCCGATTCGGTCAAACATTTATTATTAATTAGCATTTTTTAATTATTTAACCATACCATATGAACAATCCATATATATAGAAAAAAATAACAACCAAAAATAACCTCACATGTATTGAAAATAGAGTAAAAAATAGAACATGTAAATAAGAATTATTTAAACACTTAATAAATATGTGAAAACTTAGATATTGTAGATAAGCATAATGGTTTGACCCTTATAGCTTGAAACTTCACACTACTATCATATTTAATAAATTCATTTAATTTTCATTTCAAATGCATGCCCTTTCTACAATGGAACACTGCATAAATTTATTCATGGATGTTTGGGTAGAATTGTTTGATGAGATATCCAAGCATTACAGACTCCAAATTGTTGCATATAAAAAATGAGCATGATGAAAATTTGATTATATCCATAAAAGATGATAGAAAATAAAAACAAAAAACTATCATCAAATTTTATATTTATAGTATTCTACATTTAATAATTCGTAAGCAATAAAAGATTAAAACTAACACAAACATCCACAATATGTAATAGATGGAAACTTACACCATATTTGTTGGAGGAAAAGGTTGAGTCCATGGTAACGATTGAGTTATGCAAGTGTTTTACCATCATTTATATTTGTCATCTATTTGTGTACCTATAACAAATGGGATCTTCTCCGTCTTTGGAATTTTAAAAAAAAGTTTGGCTTGGCGTTTATGTTCCAACATGAAATGCATACAAAATCTTTAGGTGATTTTATGGAAATAAATCCATAAATTTGATTTAATGCATTGAATATATATTTTCATCATAAATATGTATCCTTTGGGAATGAAGTATTACCTAATGACCCATCCAAATAGTGCCAATCAAAAATGGTGTGTATGGGAACACCCATCATAATTAAGGATTTAATGTATCCCTTTGTCTCATTTTATAGTTTAAGGGCATGTGCAATTTTTTCCTTGTAGCAAGGATCATGAAGACCTTGAAAATACTCATCATTTTCATTTAGGTGCATCCATTTCGTGTATATAATGCTCTCAGATATCACCTTCATGATGGAATGTGTTATGCACCCAATTTTTGTATATGTTCTCATTTTTTACATTGGAGGGTATTGTATTTTGTCCTTGGGTCCATAAGAGTACCTTAACTTCATAAAATGTTTATAAAATAAGAGTTTAGGAGAAACCAAAGAAAGAGTGAGTGCAACATGTGTTATCAAATAAAAATTGAGAAATAATATAATACATTTGTTAGTGTTTAATCATTGGAAAGTTAATAATTAATCCATTCTTAGCCTTATACCCAGACCTCTTAGTGAATTTTTTGGGATCTAACTCATTCATAGACTACCATTTCACAAATACATCCACCCTAATGAAAGGGACAACAACACAAATATTTTTGAACTCTACCATCCCTTAAAATATTCAAATCTAAATAGTCTGAACTAAAATATTGTTTGTGTTTAATTTCTTGGACCTCATGTTCTTGCATGTAATATTGTTTTCTTTACCTCCCCAATAGTTAGTAAAATAAAGACAAAAAAGATACACTAGTTAGGCAATAGCATACATGAGTACAGTAAAACTTATATATGTATATATATGTGTATATATATATATATATTGTTTTTTGAAAATCATAAATCACTTTTAAGTACAACTTTTTTCCATTACCTTTGTTATCATTTATGACTTGTTAAGTCAATAAAAAAGGTGGAATCATTTTTTGAAGGTTATAATAAACCGATAAGTCAATAAAAATAGGTGGAATAGTATTGTTAAAAGCGATGATAAAAATCGTTATCGCATATCATTTTATATTTGTAAGTATGCACTTTCCTCAATTATTTTTGGTTGAACTTTGAGATTAAATTGAACCGCCAAATAATACTATACAAATAATGTGCCTGTGATTCCATATGTATAGCTGAAGTAATGAGAGATTGAAAGTTAAAACAACCACTTTTAAAGCTCTTTAGTTTTTGATTTATTAAATGAGGATTGATGGATCCTCATCACCTGGGATAAAAAATGAAGGCCCATTTCCCATGCATGTTATTGCATGTACTTTGGATGTCAGATCTATTGGGGAGTCAAATTTTGAATCTCTTTATTTGTTTGATATCTAATATTATGAAAACATGTTGAACCTATTAATTGAAATCTTATGGAAACTCTGAAATTTTACATACGTGTGGAATGTTTATTATTGAACATAATTCATACAAAATTCTCTTTCTTTTGAAGATAAAGGTTATTTTTGAGTAGTCTCAAAGAATTTTCTATATTAACAAATTGATAAAACACTACTTTTGGCTAATAAATGTTGACTATAATTTTAGTTATTAAATTTCATCATATTTTTAAATATTATTGATGGAAGTTTGTCCGTTTTATTCTTAGGCACCTTTTTCATGTAAATTAACAATAAATAGGGCAAGGGTTCTTGGGTGAGGGACTATACTTATTTTACATGTATTGATCATTTGAATTTTTAGCCTAAATTGTATTTTCGTTGACTTACCATTCTAAAGGAATTTAACTTATATCATTTTAATTCTACATGCCCGAATGTCTGCCGAGCCTGATTAAAATCTTATGGCAAGGATATCTAGAGTGACTATCAAGATATGTCATAGTCCTCCAAGATTATTATTATTATTAGAGACTATTTTTGTCCCACGTTAATATGTTTTTCATGAATCTGTCCAATTATTTTGGAAATATTTTTTCTATTTGAGTTTTGAAATAATGTTGATAGACTCCATGGAGTGGAACCTAAAAAGATTAATTTATATTACAAGGCCAAAATCTATAGGGCCATCAATATAGAAGGAAATCCATATACCAAGCATGTCTCCAGAAACTGTTTTGCAAGGCCTTTGTGCCAAATTTTTGGCAACTAAGCCTTTCTGCCACTCCAATACCTATTGTTTGAATGAGTTGGTACCATGTGGGAGAAGAAGATCGACAATAATTTGGAGAAGGCCTATGTACCTTAGGAAGCTATGTTGGAAAAAAATTGAAGGTTGTTCTCAATTTTATTTTAATGATTGACTAGTCTATAAGGTTTCTTAACATGTTTGTATCTGTTGATAGAATTTGTAGAAACAAAGATTTTTTTTTTAATTTGATAGTTATAAACAGTTTAATAGTGAATTGGATTCATTTATAAGTGAGCACATTATTCCTAGCTAATTTTGGGATAGATATTAGTCACTCCTATTTTTAGATCATTCTCAGTATACTTCTCACACCTTTGTGGTTCTATTTCCATTTTTTTAAAGAAAATTGAAACTCATTAATATATGAATTAATCATATTAAAATATAATACATACATGGTTATAATAAAAATAATTAAAATTCATCAATTAATCACATAATAATATAACACATATTGCTCATGGTATAGAGAAAACTCCCCTAGTGGTTGAATAGATCCTGTACATGCTGAAACTAAAGATCCACTTTTTTGACCTACACCTAAATCTATATAAAATATCAAAAAATAACAAGAACTTTTTAATTATCTGAGAATTGTATAGAGAACTCTTCATTGTTAAAAATGGCTGAATTCTAGGCTTCCATAGTCAAAATAGAATGATAACTCTAAATAAATTCCACAAAAATATAATATATGGAGGCCACTAAGATAAATTTGGTGGGGTTGTGCACATATGATTGCATTTTTCTGGAGACATATCTTAACGAGGGCCTACCAGATAAATTTATACTTAGATGTGAACAAATTTAATAGATTTAGGTACTGGTATGAGAATACAACTTTTTGATGCCATAATTGTAAAATTATAGGACACCTATAAGCCACATCTCCGCAGGCATGAGTCCATCCTTCTAGGAAAAAAGGGAATAAATCAATTTCCAAACATTGGAGTTTTTTAAAGTAAGAGGGAGAAGATGATGATGATCAAGAAGAGGAAACCCAACATACAATAGAGCCAATAAAAAATGATTATAGGTGGTGGAAAGTGGAAAAGATCGTAATACATCTATGGGGATTGATCTAAATAGGACCCCATCAGGGGGAGTGAGGTTAGTTCATGAATCATAAAACTCATACTCAGATAAGGAATTAGTGACCCATATGAATCTAAAACTCCTAGTTATATACACATCTATGAAATATCAAGGTTCATATTTAAAAATAATCACGATGGAGCCCTCTCAGGGGGTGTGGTAGGTGGTTTAAAAAAAGAGTAAAAAACGCGGATGGATTCAATATTATTTGGGATATATTTCACAGTGATTTTTGGCTTATGGTTTTATAGGCTTTTGGTCTTGCCTTCTAATTTTGTCTTGTTTATTTGTTATGCATTTGGTTGTTATCATCACTTTGTTTAGTGTTGACCTTTCCCCTATTGTGGAGGTACTTTGTTCTTTCACACCCAATGGGGTGTCTTGTGCTGGGGAGGCTTCTACCTTTTTTGTTTTGCATTTTACCTTTGGAATGTTGTTTAACATTTATGAAATGTAATTTATTATTTTAATTAATATGAAGTTATGAATTTTTTTTGAGGAAAAAAATAGAGTTTCAAATGCATTAAATAGGAGAGTTCTTTTTTTGAATGAATTGAGAGTGGAAGTCATAAGATTTGATTATATTAAGGAACAATATGAAAATGATGAGGATTTTAAATAAGCATAACATGCATGTGTAGAACTAGTGAGAGAGGATAATACACCATGGTTAGATTATTTCATGTAAGAAAGAATATTATTTTGAGGAGTGGAGTTATATATACCTGAAGGTTTAAATAAAAAAACTTTGATCAAGGAGAAGCATATTGGTGGTTTAGCAGGTTATTTTAGTTAGGAAAAAATATATGCATAGTTAGTGGAAAATTATAAAAAACCAAAGTATTTTGTGGATGTGTGAAAATATGTTCAAGAGTGTACAATTTTCTTGTTAATGAAAGAGAGAAGACATACTATAGGGATGTATCAACCATTACTTATTCCAAAGAGACATTTATAGGATATAATCATGGATTTTATTTAGGTTTGATTATAACACATAGAGGAAATGATACAATAATGTGATATTTTATGTATTTTTGAATATTATTTTTTTTCTTATAGGAAGACTAGTGATGCAACAAACATTGCTAACTTTATTCAAGGAGATTGTGAGGCTGCATTATTTTCCATGAAACATAGTATTAGACAAAGATGTAAAATTTGTAAGACATTTTTAGAGGATTTTATGGAAGAAAATGAATACCAAATTATAATTATATTTAACTTATCATCCTCTGACAAATGGACAAATGGAAATAGTCAACATGAGTTTAGGTAATCTATTGAGATGTTTAATTAAAGGTAAGATAGGAACATGGGATAATATTTTGGCACAAGCTGAGTTTGTATATAATAATTCATTAAATAGGATTATAGGATGAAATTATTTCATAGTTGAGTGAAAGAGGGGTTTTGAATCTACGTGACACCAAAAGTGAGTAACGAAAATGTGTTGAAGTAGAGGATTTTGTAGACTATATGTGAGAAGCACATAAACAATTGCACAAATAATTGGAGAAATGTAATGCATAGTACACACAATATCTAGATGTGAAGAGAAGGGAAGGGAAGAGGAATATTAGGTTGGATATTTGGTCTTGACACACTTAAGGAAAGAGAGATTTCTAAGGCACTTGTGATAAGTTGAAATGGAAATATATTGAGCCATGCAAAGTGTTGTGAAGAATGCATATGAGATAAAGTTGCTTAAATGGATTGATATATTGCCTATTTTTAATATGGATAATGTTTTTTCATTTTATTAAGGATATAGTAGTGACATAAAAAATGCATATTTTGAAGAAATGGATTGGATAACATAGATGCTAGAAAATGAACGCAATGAATTGGAATAGGTGATTGCCATAAGAATCAGAAAGATTACATGTAAAAATAAATACATATAATATCTGGTACATTGGAAAGGCTAAAAAATTGAAGACATGACATGGATAAGTGTATCAAAATATACAAAACAAGGAATATTGTTATCAGAGCTCTTAAAATTCATATGAACAATAACTCATGTTTCTTTTGTTACCCAAGATGTATGATAAAGGAGCATCCGAGTTGACATGCAATTTACATTAACCAAAAATATGTTAGTTTAGGAAAATTTCCAGTGTTATTTTTCCTAAGTGTCTTATTGCACATTTGTATTTGTTCATAATTTTAAATAAATATTGAGTTGTGTGCAAGCCTTGTCATGTTGTTTTGCACCATATTTGAGTGCCTGTCTATTTTTTTAGATTTGCATAGCCTATGAGTGTGTGCATGTTTATTTTTTTGTAATGTTCCACATATTTGTTGTTTTTCATAGTTGTAATTGACGTTCATCCGAATAGGTTTGAGAATATTCATGCAAGAAGTAGTGCTGGTATTTTTCACAAGCATGACCTTACACATATATGCAAAGTAATTTCAAAAGATTGTGGCATATTCTAGAAAATTAGAGCTTTCTTTTTTGCCACAACATAGGTTCATTCTTTTCTAATAGGGTTGGTGAGAATTCTTGGAGTTGTTGGTTCTTCACCAATTAAGTACTATGATGATTTTAAATTTATTTGAATATATTATGTAATTTTTAATAAAGATCTTGACAAATATGAAGATCATGATGTAGGGTTTTTCCATCATATTTGTTGGTTATGAAGACCTACAATTTAGCCTTAAGAAGTTGTGACTTTCATTCAACTTATCTTATGAACAACTTGGTTTTAGCACAAATATTCTTGTGAAATATTATGAGAAAGACTATTTGCATTTATCTCCTTGAATCATGGAAGACACTAAATATTCATTTAATATTTCACATGTAGTATGTTTTGATGCATTAAGTAGTAACATGTTGCAATACCTAGAAATTGTATTAGAAAATTAATATTTTTAGTGCATCAAGGTGTATTTAATAATGTTAATAGGTTTCCAAGTAGTAAATGAATTTAGGTAGGTATTGTGTCTTTATGAGAATGCCCCCATACTTATTTAGGAGATGGTTATCTAGTGGATAGAAGGTTCTCAACTTTAAGGATAATCTGAATAATTAGTTTGAGAGTAAGCTAAACTTACAAATATTGTGAGTTAGCAAGTAGATATATGAGGATATAAAGATGTAATACATCACATTTGGGATTTTTGTGTTATTTTTTTGTGTGTGTCTTGTTATATATTGATTTTGAAATTAAATAAAGATATGATTTATTTGTTGTTCAATTTATTTGCATATTGCACTTTGTATTCTAAGGTTAAATAGAAGGCATATCTTACTTGAGACCTCTGACCATAACTACCTCATACTTAGCAAGTATATGGATAATATTTGTAATAATTTTTCTACTTTTGATAATAATTTAGCTTAAAATAAATTAAATAATTATAAATCCATTATGTTGTTGCTAAATGATTACACTAATACTGAATTTATTTAGATAAAAATATTCGAATAAATACATATTTGTTGTTTCTAACATAATGAATAAAGTGAAAAGCTCACTCATTAATAGTTTAGGGAAATTATTCAAATAAACATAATTTTTTGATGTTGAAATTTTCTGAATAAAATAAATAGTTCATCCTTTAATAACTTAAAATATGTAATCATGCATAAAACCATAGTTTGTTATACTTAATGATAGGCATGCTATTCTACTATAATAAATGTAGTTTTATATTGAAGATTTATTTAGATTAGTAAAATTTTGTACTGGGTTAGTTTAGTGTTAGTAAAATTAATAAGAGAATTAGGTGTGTGAAGTGAGTATATGAGTTGTTATAACAACTTATCTAGAATAGAATGAGTGAAAGAATGCAACAAAAGATCAAAGTACTATCCCTAACAAAATTTGCTTGTCAAAATTTTAACCTCTTATTATTTTTAAAAATTAGTAACAATTTAAAGTTAGAAATTTCACTAAATTTTAAAATCAAAGTTCAACTTAAATTTTTATGTTAAATTTGATGGCGATATGATTGTATTTACACCTGATTGCCTAAAATACTATCATAATGTTTTGTACAATGTATACGATACACCTATAATATTTGTAAAAGATTATTAAAATATAATTAGTATAGTTAAATATTATTTAAAAATGTTATTGAAAGGTCTATGATAACATTAAGTTGTCACTGAATTTTTGGTTGACAGCAAGTTTGAACATCAAATCTCATCCCTACTTCAAAGACATCCAATGTATTTGAATATACTACCTTGTGATCATTTCTTCATCCATTATCATCATCTCCACATGTCTACTAATATAAATATATCAATTTTTGAACCCTACAACAATGTCCACTATTAATATTAGTCAAATCTCTGTTATGTTTGAATGGATTTGATTCACCATGCAACATCTACCATTTTATGGATCAACTCACCACAAAACCTTTGCATTATCTGTACACCATCCCAATCCTATGCATTTGATTATTACATGATATTCTCTATGTCTGATCTTATTCATATGCATTTAATAACTCTACCATGATCTGATAACCACATATAATTGGACTATTTCCCCCCCCCCCCCCCTCCTGCATGCTTATTTCTCTCAGCTTGACGTTAACATATGAATAAACATTGATAGATATAAGCTATAAGACACAATTAGTTTTAATAGTTTTAGCTATTAAGTGGTTTAGTCTATTATTAGTTTTTTATGTTGTTCTATTTATTAAGTTTTAAGTTTATAATTGTTGTAAGAATATGGTTTATTATTGGAATGATTCAGTGGATCTTGTAATAAAAAAATAATAAAGTATGAAAGGTTACATAGTAAACCATTGATAGGTATTCATAGCTCACACTCTACGCTAGCAAAAATCAACTCAAAATATAACACTAAAAACACAAGACACTGATCAATAAATGACAACAATCACATAATTATAATAGACATAAAGTCATTTAATCATAAGTGTTGTACTTGGATGGGGATGTATAAGATCATCCTTAGGTGATAGAGGAATCTAATTGGAAATCTTTACCAAAGGAAAGTTCAGAGTCACCCATCCATTTATAGGGTCCATAGCCACTGGAAGAGTCATATCCCACTGTCAAGAGGTTGTATAATAGTGCCCGAAGGAGAGACCCTTTGAGAGGGCCCTATGTTTGTTTTTTAATGAAACTATGATAATTTTCAATCCCATACTGAATGTGAGGGGAGAAGTGGATGTGGCTATTGAAATAATTTTGATGTCTTCTAGGGGTGGATGTGATGGGCCACAAGGTGGGCCTTGAGGTAGACCATCTAAAGGGATATAATTTATTGTACAAGGAACTCTTCCTCAATGCTCAAGAAACTCTTAAAGATTATGCATCTTCTTGAAAACCTTCTTTGTTTAAACTTGAATCTACATGCAGGCTAAAGATATTATAATAACCTTGTCATTAGTAGAAAAAAGACAAGAAGATGCTTCATTGTTAAATATAACAACATTTATGGCTTTCCATAATTGGAAAAGAATAATAGCTCTAAAATAATTTCATAAGAACGTAATAGAAGCTGGACAATTTATAGAATTCTCAAGGATGGCAAGATGCCATGAGAAGGGTTTAGGATGGTATGGTTGAAAAAGGCTATGGATCCAATTCTTGGAAGACTAGGATTTTGAGTATGACCAAAAGGTGTGTTTAAATGACTCAGGACAATTACAGATTGGGCACTCAAGATGAACAATTCTTATATGGGAGAGATGCTCATAAAGTGGAAGGCCTTAGTAAATTAAATACCAAATAAATTATGCTAGTTTGGGTTCTAGTTAGCCTTCCAAATATGATTGAGCTAGGCAAACCAAGTTGTAAAGGAGAAATTTAGACTCAACCCATGTTAAAATTTCTAAGGGATGAGGAAAAGGGGCTCATAACTTGATACAAACACTTGGAGAGTAATTATTGTACTGAGTATCTCAATTCTATCTCCAATCTTTCCACCATGAATGTGACAGTTGGAGCCCAAACTTGTGAAGCATAACATATATCCTTAAGTATTAAATGTGGAGAATGGCAAGTAAGTCAACATTGTTTGACTTGATTTGATTTTAACATAGTCTAAGGAGTCCAGTCATGAGCAAAAGATACATCCTTAATAGTATTAATCCCATTTTTGAAAAGACTCAAAGATTTTATAACAAGAAATTCAGCTAAAAGCAGGCCGTTATTGGCCATAATGGGAGATCACCATATGTTATGTTCATTGAAAGATAAAACCATTATGAAAACAACCACCAACCCATTTTAGATGGGGATTGAAAACTTCATAAACTTTCCAAATACTTTTATCCACAAATGAGCCTTCAATCTTAACATGTGCATAAGTAATAAGAAGAGTATGAAAGCCAATATTCTTCCAACTGGATTTGCCATAAGGTGATCCAGTAGAGATGAAATGGTAAAGAAGGTTTTTCCAATATTCATGACCTTCAATGGATTTGACCACCCACTTAGCACATAGGGAAATACCCTTGTCTATAAATGTCAATAATTCCCATACCTCTCTTTTCATGAGGAAAATAATAGATATCCCAAGTAACTCAATGAAATCACCTTGATTGCTTGGCATTGGAACACAAAAAGTATCAAATAGTTTTACCAAGATTGTCATAAGAGGCTTTGGAAGGATCCCAACAAGAATAATAACAAACATGGGAGGCATCCAATATTTTAGTGCACACTCAGAATTTCCCCGTTAGAGAGAGAGGCTTCATAACCCAATACTCAACCTTTTTTTCCACTATGTTAATGGCATATTCCCATAAATCCACATGGGAACTTTCAAAAGCAAGGGATGCCCAAAAATTTGAATTGCTCTCCTCTGTGAATCCATTTCCACCTACGATGGAGCAACCAATCTAATATTGGCATCATACTTTGCTTGAAACATTGAGTTTTGCTTTATTGTAAACTAGAGCAGAAGCAAGACATAAAGTATTAAGAAAATGCATGGCTTCTTTGAAAGTATTTTCTTGTTCATCAAGAGTAAGGAAGGTTTCATCAATAAAATGGCCATTAATGAGCTGAGAGAATAAGTTGGGAAGAACAATACCCTTGATGAGGCCCTACTCAACCTTATGAGCCAAGAGATAACCTATAGCTTCTATAGAAAGAACATTTACAGTTGGGGTAAGAGAGAAACCTTGGTGGATAGAGCACTAGAGACTAATATGGTCAGATTTGAAACCATTGATGGTAAGGTAGGTTGAATAATCAACAAGCAGTGTCTGGACTACCAAAATAATTAATGGACCAAAGTCAAGGGTTTGCAACATTATTATAATAAAAGGCAATTCTATCCTTTCATAGGCTTTCTCAAAGTCAAGTTTGAGAAAGGTGGTTATCTGATGAGATGCCCATGCACATTCCATACCTTCCAAAACAATAACAAGGTTGTCAAGAATATGTCTGATTTTGATAAAACTAGTTTGTTTTGATTTAATGATTACAGATAAGATAAGATATAGGTAGTTTGTGAGAGCTTTGTAAAGTATCTTATAAGACACATTTAAAAAAGGAATAGGGCACCAATTGGTGATAAGCTTGGGATCACCAAATTTAGGTATGAATTTGATATTACTTTAATTAATAATTAAGCCCAATTACTTCTTATGAAGAGCTTCTATGTAGGCTTGAAGTAGGTTGGGCCCAACTATTTCCCAAGTGGCTTTGTAAAATTTATATTGGAATCCATCGATTCTAGAGGATTTATCAATGATAATTATGTGAAGGGATTCTAAGAGCTCATGAAGAGTCAAAAGTGCATCACAATTCCTCTAATCTACAAATTTAAGTTTATGAGGAACCACATCGAGACACTCTCGCAAGGCTTGAGTCCACCCAACTATTTCCTCCTAAACCTAAAAGACTAATTTATATTGGTCTAGAAAGGTAAAGGATATGTTATCTATAGAAATAACCCATGATGATCTAACTTGATGGCCTTGATATGATTCTAGACTTATTTATCTCTGAGAGATTTGAAAAAAATCTTTGAGGCTTAATCTCCAATTTTAAGCCAATGAAGTCAAGCATGTAGTTGTTCCCCTATAGTAGCATGGTTATCCACCAACTTAATTTGGTGTTTGATAGAGGTAACTTTGTTTTAAAGGTGAATATCAAAGGTCTTATGTTAAATAAAGGAGGAGATCTTTTGATACTCTTTGAGGACATCCTCATCACCTAGTTTTTGAACCTGAGCAATATGTTTTCGTTAATCACAAAGAAAGGTGGTAGTGCATTGAGTCACCTCATTCCACCAACCTATTCAATTTTCAGCAAAAGTGGCCAAGGCACAATATTCCAAATCCACATAATAAGTTAGATAGTGCCCTTTTGGTTGATAAATGAGGTGTTGAGAACACATTGGTTATGTGGCACTTTGAACTAGATGGTGCCCCATTCCACCTTAAGCATGGTTTGAGATAACATGTTCACAATGGACAATTACATGTTGTCCATTAGAGTAGGTAAAAGAGATAATATTTTTTGTTTAAATGTCATATAATGGTCTAATTATTTGAGGACATGATCAGGGCTAGTATGACAATTAGAACATGTAAACCAAGGAATGGTATTATAGGTGTATTATCAGAGGAGAGGGTCGACAAGGCCCCACCAATTATTAAAATAATACCACACTTCATATTCTCCCACACACCATCTCATGGGTAAAGCACCAATATTTTCTTTGTGACTTATGATCATATTGAAATATTCACACACTAGCCATGTGGCAAGGATAATATTATCATCTAGATAACACCATAAAGATGTATTATCATGGCCATTGTTTATATTATAAATGTTAAGAACTTCTAATGAATGTTCATAAATATCAAGGATCAACCAAATAAATCTATGTGAAATATCTTACATTGTGGTGATAATTAAGGAGGAAAACTTTAGTGAAGCCAATATACTAGCATCACCATGTCCCGCATCATGTTAAGTGTTGGAAAACTACCAGCACAAATAATTTTTGAGAGGGATTTATGAGACCCTGAACATTCCAAGAGAGAATATTCATTGGGAAATATCTTCCATATGGATATCCCCTCGTCCATCCTCTAAATCCTTTAGGAAGAAAAAATATTATGCTGGTTTGGAAGAAAATAGTCCCCAAGTGAGACAGAGTGGTACTTGGACCCATTATCTTCTTGAGGAGAGTCATTGGCACCATAGGGTGGAATGTGTGACTAACTAGAGAATGAACTACTTATAGTGGATATCCCAACAAGAAAAGAACCACATTGAGGATGAGATACTTGAAAAATGGATCTCTATTGGGATTTTTGAGCACTAGTATGTTGGGTAGTGGCATTGTTAACTTCCAAAAGGGACTTGGTTAGTGTGGGATAAATGATTAGAAGGGAGGGATTCAAGTCAACTAAAAATTTATTATTGGAAACCATTGTCTATCCATTATTTTTTTCCACCACCCTAGGCTTCTTGATTGATGGAAGGTCCATAGAGGGTTTTGATTGAGCCATAATGGGAAATTATTTGATCCAATGGTCAAGATATTGACAGTGAAAATAAGTGTTATGGAGGTTTAAATAGACAAATTTCTATGCCCAACACTTGATTATTTCTCAAATATCGATAAATCACTTTAAATATTTGGTTAAATTAACCCCTACATAGACTCACCTATTAGGGCACAAAGAATAAACCATGGGAAGCTCATGACATAAGATAGTCCTAATGGGCTAGATAACCTAGTCAAAAAATGACCACAAAGGGATTGGCATGCCCGGGAGTTCTATCCAAACGGTCACCCGTATGGAGGCCTAGTTGGTAACCTTGAATTCATGAGTCTATTTGGATAGAATCAAGAGTGTGTTTATGAAAAAAAAAAAAAATCGAAAAGAGCTTGGACCTCAAATGGTTCTTTTAAATAAAATAGAAAGAAACCCTTTGTAAGGTTTCAGACACTAGTGACATTGATTTTAGAATGGTCCCACTAATGATGAATCTAGGTGTTGTGGGACTCCTTCAATGGGATACAACAAAAAAATAGGCAATGAGTGAGTGATTATCATACCATTTACAAACATTAACAAGTGCATCAAGCATTAAATATATCTTAGGATGAGAAGGAGATCTAGAAGGTTTACCTCATCATGAACCTTCAATACAAACTTCTTGGCTCACTTAGGCACGATCTTTCCCATTAGTTACAATAACAGTTGTATCAGATGGGGTGAGGCCATTAAATAGTATGAATCTTCCCAAAGTGTAGTGTCTCCAATGCAATAAATGCATAGATAAACCTATAATATCCTTAAATAATAGTGGTATGAAGAATAAGAAGTTAAGACAACCATAAACAACAAGGATGACATGAAAAAACCTTAGCAGAGCTCTAAGCCTCAAATTTCCTTTCATAAATATCTTATCAAATATGGTTTACATTATTATTCTTATAGTCAATAATGTGAATAATCTTCTTGATTTTTGTATCGTCAATAATCAATAAAATTATTGTTCGATAGGACACTCAGTTTGTAAAACTAGTCATGTTGTTAGCAAAAGTCAAATTAATACTTTGTATAAAGGATGCATTATTGGGAATGTGTATGCCCATTATATGAGGGTGATTATTCAATGGGTGACATATAATTAAAGACCATAATAGTTTTACCTAGCCAATTTAGAAAATAGGAGGTTGGAGGAAACAAAGGAAGGAAGAAAATTTCCAATCTCAAGTTTTCCACAACTTAGAGGTTACAGTTTGTTATAGTGACAAAATCAATGTGTCCAAAAAAATACACAACTAAAGATTTTTTAGTCATCACTAAAACTAATGATGTACTGCAGAACAAAAGAATATAAAACTTATGCTAAAAATACTAAAGCCAAAAGTGGTGTCTAATGGTAATGGTGGTGATTTTTTGTTTTCATTATCACGTGGAAATAATTAAGTATAGTCGCAAAAAATGCATTATTCAATAAGGTGGACAACATTTATGTTGTCTTTATGTGTACCTACTGAGTGAGGTCTAAAAAACTATAAGAGAAGATTTTAAAATATAATGGGAGGCCCATGCCACACTTGTAGTTATGATTAACATGCATATCCATACTCGAATGTTTTAAAGGTCAATATGATATAATCTCACTGATCTCATTCTAAATTATGTTAGTTCGTTGACAATTATAAAGGCTGGATAGTATGTTTTTACCTATCCACCCTTTTTTTAAATCTAAGATTAGTGTGTGTGTCCCTATAAATATTTAGAGTTGTATCCATTTTCTATTGACGAGATATTACCATCCAAAATTGTTGATTTCAAACTAGTGTGGTCCTAATTCCTATGTAATACCATTCATTTTCCTATGTTTGTACTAGGGGGAATGTTGGAGATTTATCTAAGTAAAAAAAATCAGTTTTTTATTAGTGTAGTTTAGTTTTAATAGTATTATTATAAGAATTAGGTGTGTGAAGTGAGTGTCCTAGTTGTACAAACTGACCTAGAATAGGATGAATGAGAGAATGTAGGAAAGATAATATGAGGATTGACTCCACAATTATAGAAGATCAAAATTTAATTATGTAAATATCTATGATTAAATAAATTAATATATTTATTTTTTATATACATTTGTACATTACATCTATTTTATTTTAGATGTTTAGGGAAGCTCAAGAATAAAATTTATGTTGTTGTTGAATGATTAGTTTTGTGATTGTTTCCATTCTAAATCAATTAACTATGTTTTATGAAGTGAGATTTAATTGATCAATAATATCTAAGTGTATTTATTTTGATTAAGCATATCTAGCATACTTACACTTATATAAGCAAAGAATAATTTATTTTAGTTGAATAAGCATTGCGGATGTATACGTTCAATAAAAACAAATAGCCAAACGGGCTTGTAATACTTATGGTTGAATAAGTACCACTAAACAAGTTTCCTTATACTAAAATGTATTAATATGATTTCACTTAGTTATGTAATATTAAGTGTGCTTCCAACTAGCAAAGTGTTTCTAAGCATGTTATGTATTGTTAAGCATGCTTCCAACTAGCTACATGTTTTTTAAGTTTGATTCAATCTATCTGTGTGTTACTAAGTGTGTTATGTATTGATGAGCATGCTTACAACTAACTATGTATTTCTAAGTTTTCCTCAAACTATCTATGTGTTGCTAAGTGTGATTTTCTTTACTAGTGGTTTTATTAATGTTTTTTTCACTAAATATAACCATGGTATGCATAAGACAATTTGGATTGGAAAGTATAGAAATGTTTTTCCTATAATACTTCCAACTAAAAAATGATTCGAAGTGTTCTATAGTGTTAGATTTGAATAAAGATAGTAAAATTGTGCTTTCGTTTAATAAGTATAATGAAATTAGTGCTTACATATAATTAAGCAAAGTTGAGGGTGATTTTATTAACAAGTGTAGTTATGATGGGCTTGTAATAATTTTGGATGACTAAGTACATCTAAATCTTCTTTGTTTGACTATTATAACTAAATATATTTTTGAGTTTCTAAGCATGATTTCTTTCAACTAATAGTAGATAAGGGTGCTTTCATTAGTAGATAAGGGTGCTTTCATTGATACACACAAAAAATTTGGATTGTAGTAGTTAAGATTGACTCGACACCATTAAGTATGATTCCATTGGTGTAAATGATATCCTCTAGTTGACTAACCATGGATTGAGAGGCTCTCTTTGGTCAAGAGTCGAATGAAGTGCATATGAAGATTATAATTAATAAATGTAGTAATTATTGATAATAATAATTCTAATTGGAAACTTAACATAATTGATGCAGTCCTAATAGAGGGTCTTAGTTATCTAAATTTGGATCCTAATGTTACAGTCATGTTTACTATATGTTTCCACTATATGCAATTATATGTAATTAATTATTATAAAACACTATTATAAAATATTTAATATTCAAGCATCAAATCATATATGTTATATTGGTAGATTCAATATGGGGGTCATCTCAACATCTTCATGGTGATGAAGCCAATAAGTTTCAGCTTTTGAAATAGAGGGGTTTTACATACATAGCGAAAACATTTTTATTTAAGTTAGGGAAAGTATTCATATAATATATTATTTGTGGGAATATAATGGTCTCAATAATTTCATCCTCATCTCAAAATTGAATTTTATAAAGTATAAATTAATTTATAAGTAACCCATGTAACTATGCTCACCAAACTATTGTGTGGTTATTCTAGAATGTTGATGATTTTACTATTGGAACGCTTCACATCATATTAACAAAAAAATATAATTAATAAAAGTTGAAGGTTGAAAAGTAAAGTAACCAAACACATCATGACTCAAAATCCATGCCATAAGAACAAATTGGCTCTAAAAAAATTCAGTCAGTCAAGGCACAAACCAAAAAATTACATATAACTAGAGAGAAATTTATTAAGCACAAGCCACCACCCCAGGAGGCAGAGGTGGAGGATCATCCTTGGGAAGCACCATTCAAGTAGGAAATATGCATCAGGAATATCCAGAGTAGTCCAACCATCTAGGGGGTCATCATGAATAGTGATAGGCCAACCATCAGTCAATTATGCAGAAACAACCATGCTAGATGAAGATTGTTATGAAGGACCAACATAAGAATTATAATGGGAACTCCAACCACCCCTAGGGGAGGGATAGGAAAAAAGTGGCCCCTACTTCTAGACCAACTTCTTCTTCAATGCCTTTTTGGAGGAGGTGGTGGTAGACTATGGGGTGGACCATCAGGCATAATCTTACTCATGGTGCAAGGGGCGCTCCCCTAGTGGTCAAGGAGCTCCTATAGGTGGTGGAGGTAAAGATCCATATTTTCCACTTGAGCTTGAATTTGTAGATAGATTGAAGAAATAAAAACCTTTTCATTAAAAGAAAATGAAATTTCACAAGTCTCATGATTGTTCCTGGACTTTCATAACTTAAAGAGAATAATTACATGAAATAATTACCAGAGAAAGGCAATAGAGGCCAACCAATTATAATAATCCCTAAAGAGTGTATGCCACCAAGAAAAAGGCTCACGGTGATAAGGCTAAAATAATGAATGAATTCAATGCCAGGTAGACTAGGCTTTCAAACACAATCAAAATAGATGTTTAAAGAATTATAGATGCTTATAATCTAGATAAAAGGGTTAGATAATGTGAAGGTGGAACAATATTTCATCAAGGGGAAGTCCTTGATAAATAAAACACTATAAAAATGAGCTAGCTTGGGCTTTAGGGCAAGCTGCCACACATGATCTAGATGAGTGAGCCAAGTATTGGGAGAGGACTGGAGACCCCAATGCCTATCAAGTTTGCCTAAAATCAAATAAAATAGACTCATCACCTGATAAATTATCCTATAATAGTATTTATTAAATACATATCATAGTTCCACATTTGGTCCTTCCACCAGGCCCTAAGAGGATGCATGCCAAGTTTATGCAACATAACATCAGGGTCTAAATGTGAAGAATTAAATTTAAGTCTATACTAATTAACAGACACTTAATTTTTAGTTCAATCTAGGGAATCTAATCCTTGGATATAACCAAATCTCAAATAGTGTGAATCCCTTTACGAAATAAACATAAATCTTTAAGACTAGGTAATTCAACTAGGGAAATAAAAGAAGTAAGAATAGGGTACCACCATAAGCTATGGTCATTAAAAGACAAACCTATGTGAAAAACATCCCCCTCCCACCTCAAGTGGGGTTTAACAGCTTCAAAATCCTTTCAAATACTTTTGGCCACAAAAGAGCTAGATATCTTGATAGGAACCATAATAATGAGAAAGGATTAGAAGCCCATAGTTTGCCAACTAGTTTTACCATAGGGAGAGTTTGTAGAGATATAATGCCTTAGAAAAATTTTCCAATAATAATTTCCCTCAATAACTTAAACAACCCACTTATCACACAAGGCCATATTTTTCCGATAGGTGTCAATGATGCCCATGCCACCTTTATCACAAGGGAGGTAAAAAATATCCCAAGACATGTGATGAAAACCCCAAACATGATTAGAATTGGCCCAAAGGAAGTCTCTAAGGATTTTGGCTAGAGAATCATAAGAGGCCTTGAAGGGATCTAAATAGAAAGAATAGTAGACATGAATAGCAACCAATATTTTGGTGCAAATCTGAAACTTTCCTACTAGAGATAAGGGCTTAGAAATCCAATGTTCAATATTGTATTTAATCTTATTAAGGACATACTACCAAAGCTCAGCCATATAACTATCAAAATCAATGGGGATGCCTAAGAAATTAAATTTATCCCCTTGATAAATTCATTTCCAATTATATATATGAATCCACTTAGGCACGGGCATCATGCTTTATCAAAAACATTGAGTTTTCCTCCATTAGAGGATGGAACCAGAATCTAGACGTAAAGTGTCAAATCATTGGATAGCTTCATTAAAGGTGGCTTCTTGTTCTTTGAGCATGAGGAAAGTGTCATCTTCAAAGTGCCCATTAATGAGTTAGGAGGTGTGGTCGATCAAAATAATGCCCCAAACAAGCCCTTGAGTTGCTCTAGAAGTTAGGATAAAACCCAAGGCTTCAATAGATAACATAAAGTGCCAGAGCAAGGGTATAACCTTGGAAAATAGAATGTTGAATCTCAACCCAATCAATTTTATGCCCATTAATAGCGATGCATGTTGAAGCATCGTGAATCAATGTCTACATAACATAAATGAAGTAGTGGCCAAAGCCAAGAGCTTTGAGCATGGTCATAATAAATTTCCACTCAATTCTATCATAATATTTTTCAAAGTATAATTTAAGAAAAATAGTTCTCTACAGAGAGGAATGTGACCAAGCCATGCCTTCCCATACCATAATAATATTATCCAAAATATAATGTTCTCTAATAAAACATGTTTATTTTGGTTTAACAATGGCAGGTAAATTAAGCCAGATGTGATTAGTGAGGGATTTAATAAGAATATTGTAAGAAACATTGAGCAAGATTATTGACCTCCAACTAATAACCAACTCAGGATCTCTAACTTTAGGAATGAATTTGATATCACCTTGGTTGATCATGGATCTAAGAGACTGGTTCTACAAGGCTTCCTTGTAGACTTGCAACAAATATGGCTTGATATACTCCCAATTGGCTTTGTAAAATTTTTAAGGGAAGCCGTTGAAGCTAGGGGATTTATCATTGTTCATGCAATGTATAGCCTCTTTGAGTTCCTAAAAGGTGAGTTAGGCATCACAAAGCTTTTGATCCACAAGAGTGAGCTTATGAGGCACCATATTGAGGCATTTTTGAAGTACCTAGGTTTGCTTAACTATCGAATACTAAGCTTGAAAAACCATTCTTTAGTGCTCAAATAAATCTGAAGAGATGTGTAATTAAGAGGTCAACCAAGATTGGGCCACTTGAATGGATTTAATTTTATCAAGAGATTGTTTAGATTTCAATGCTTTGAAAAAATCCTTGGATGCCTTATCACCAATTTTAAGCTAATAGAACTAAGCACAAAGTTGAGCACCTCTAGCTACATAGATGCCTGCCAGCTTAAGGTGGTGTTTGAGAGAGATAACAAGCCATTATAGTTGCATGTTGAAAGGATCAAGCTCAATAGAGATAGAGACTTATCGAAACTCATTGAGCATGGCCTCTTCTGACTATGTTTTGATTAGAGCAAAGTGTTTTCCATGGTAGTGGAGGAAGGAGGTGGTGCATAAAATAGCCTCATTGCAACACTCAATATAGCTGGAGATGTATGGGGGGCATGAGTCCATTTTCTAGATCTGCATGATGAGTCATAGCATTCTAGAAATGCTCAACATAAAAGTATTAAGGATATATTGATAATGTGGCACATTGTACTCTCCCTAAGTGCATACCACTTTATAGGAATAGGGGAATGGTCTAAAAAAAATAATAGAATGGATGTTGATAGTATACCCATCAATGTGGAAAAAGAAAAAAGATTTTGCTTTGAAAACATAAAGTGGTCGAGCCATTTGAGCATGCGTTGATTCCCATATCAAAAATTGGACCATGTAAACCAAGACATGGGGTTAAATGTCTACCACTAGAGGAGAGGGTTGGTCATACCCCATTTATTTTTAAAATAATACCAAGTCTCATGTTAACCAATTCATGGGGAGGGCCCCAACCTTGTTTTGGGGGTGTTCAATCATGTTGAAGTCTCCACAAACTAGCCATGTGGTAGCAGGTAACTCATCAACCAAAGAAAGCCAAAGCAAGGAATGGTTAGGGCCATCATTAGGCACATAGATGTTGAGAATTCCAAAAGGATGGCCATCAATGTCAAGAATAATCTAGACTAATCAATGTGAAGGGTCCTCCCCAATGGCAATAATGTTAGGGGAAACATTAGGGGAAACTAAAATACAAGCACTATCATGTCCCTCCTCATGCAAAGTGGTGATCTAGGTAGCATCATATAAAAAATATGTTAGGATAATACTTAATGTAGTGGTCTGAAGCCTAGTATAAAAACATAAGTGTTCAATAGGTTGAAATAAACAACGTGTTGCAACCACTAGGTCTCTGTGATTTGAATCTCGATAATTCCTTTAATTTATTGAAGAGGTCAACTCTACACAAACCCACTTGTTAGGGTGGAAGAAAACCACCTATTTGGCTCAAACATTACAACATGCCCTATAGACCAATGATTTGGTGTATAAAGGCTCAAAGATGAATTGACAGATCAGGAAGCTCAACCCAAATAGGGAGATGAAGGGTGACATTGTCGAAGATTTAAAATCATGGGATAAGGTAGAAAAAATCATAAGCTAATTGTGAAGTGTCAGGATCCCTAGCTTATGAAGAGCATAGTTGATTACCTTTGTATAAGCAACTAAACACAGAATTTAACCAGAAGTAAAAAGTAACTAGAAATTCAAAAATAACACAAAATATGAGAGACAATACCCAATTGTATTAATACTCTTCCAGAAGGATATTACAATAAAGAAGTGCCACACTCTTCTTACACCTCTGAGGCTTCCCACACCTCTAGGACTCTCAGTAATCTTCCCTCAAAGCTCTCTCTCAATTACGGTCACAACAAACAACTCAAATAGAGAGTTGTTGTTCACCTCCAACCAGTCAGTATCACTACTGCCAGTACCACCGACCGAGTACTCGAAGTACTCCAAGTTTGAGTACACCACATACTCCAAGTAGATCTCCTTGATCTTGCAATAACCTGCAAATCCCAGATCTTACTTACACATGTAGATCTAACCTGATCTTGCTATATCGCAGATCAACTTGGCCTTGCACACCTGCCAATCGAGACCATACACACATGAAGAACCCTTCTGATTCTCCACACCAGCACCCCTGTGGATCTTCTACCAGATCTTGCTCTCCCGCAGATCTACCTGATCATACACACTTGGCACTATGGCACTATGAGGAGCCAACCTTGCTCTCTTCCCTCTGAAGGAGCTAACCTTGCTCTCTATATCTAGCACACTTTACAATACAGACCATGGGTCTATTAAATAGCTCTCATACAAATAATAATTAGACTTCTAATTACAATAATTAGAACTGTAGCTCCAAAACTAAAATTAGTCTTTCACATGCAAACACACTGTCCATCCAAAAATAGACCAGTTCAGGAGACACATGCACACACAGCCTACCAATGTCAGTTCCTATCTGACCGATGTCAGCCGACCCATAACTGACATCAATTACTGTAACACTAAATATGATCGACGTCGATTTATCAGACTGATGTCGATTTCCTGTAACTCAACAACCTTCTTCTGTTTGCAACCGGTTGAAACTTTTAGCTCCATAACTTAACAATCTCCCACTTGGAGATAAATAACTACACCTGTACCTGTACTTGTACATCATCTAATCTATTTACTGGCTTGTATTCCTCTTCAAGTCCAACCTTGAAGACCAACCACCACACATCTTGTGGTGGTCTGCATGTCATCTAAGGAACCTGCCACATCCGAACCTACATACCCATGTAGTGAAGTCCCTGACCCTGCATAACATGTATACCTATTGCTGGTCCCTCTCAAATACCTAAGAACCCATTGAAATGCTCTCTAGTGCTTCTTTCCCAGATTGGCCACAAACCTGCTGACAACTCCCACTGTTGGGGCAATATCAGGGAGTACACATGTACTCAACCTCATCATGTGATTGGGGACCCTATTCTGTGAATTGTCCATCCATAGGTGTGCAAATTGGTTCTGCATCCTGCATCTTAAACCTTGCCACTACCTTATTCACACAATCATCCTAAGAAAAAATCAACCTATGACCTTCCATGTCTCTAGACACACTCATGCCAAAGAATTTCGCTGCTCCCAAATTCTTCATGACATACCACTAAACTAACTTTACCTTTAGTTCAGCAAAACCCTGCATGTATGAACCTGCAACAAGCACATCATCCACATACAATAACATAATAATGTCGTGACCATTATCCAACCTGGTAAAGTAAACACAATGGTTACAATGACATTGATTAAAGCCATGCTTTGTCATCCACCTGTCAAACCTGTACCACTATCCTGCAGCTTGCTCAAGACCATATGACCTAGCCTTCCATCTTAGGTGTCCATCCTCTTATTTAACCAAGGAATCCATTCATCTTTCAGTGCTTTCTTTCTAGCTGACAACCCTACCAAATCTCCTGTTTGGTTCTGCATCCTAGAAATCAAATTCCTCGTCATGCCATGCTCCCACTATTTCTTGGATCCTACCTGCTCTGCAGTGAGCAACAAGTATAAAGAAGGGGAATAATGAATTTGAGGCTTAATTACACTTTCAATCCTCCACATGGGTGTTTGAGACTCCTTGACAGCTTGCTGTCCATCCAAAATCTGTTCCAGTGATCGATGTCGGTCACCACCCAGTCTACATCTGACCGATGTCGGTTCCATGCGACTGACCTGACTATCGATGCCAGTTCCCTGACTGACGTCGGTGTCCACCTAGTCACCGACGTTGGTTCTTTGATCGACATTGGTCGCCACCTGCACGACACCACTAACTTTGCCTGTCTGCACATGATCAACGTCGGTGCCTGCCTGTTCAACGTCAGTTCCACCTGACTGACGCTGGTAACTGTGTTCTCCTGTGAGTGATGACTTTTTACCCATGAGCTCTCTTTGGATCAAAACCCTATCCAAACTACCCTACTCAGTGTTATTCAGTCCCTTCTACTGATCTCTGTCCATCATCTCCTCCATGAACACCAAGGCTTTCCAGTTCCTAAGTTTTTCAAAGACATTAGACTTCCTCTTAAGAACATGCGTCTCCTTCTTACTCATGTGACCAAGCCTACAAAGCCACATCTTTGCAACAGAAGAAGAATCAGTAATATAAGTAGATAGATAAAGGATACCTACTTTCTTACCACCTGCTAATTCAAGTGCATCCCTTGTGAGAGTTACTGTGCATCTCTCATCACCCAACTTTCCTGAAGAACTTAGCCTCATCTTCAGAACTGGGATCTGCATGACATCCTTCAACACCCATGTGTTGGCCGTCTTCAATTTCAGCCGCACTTCCCCTTTGCCAATACTTTGACAAGGCTCACCAACCCCTAAATAAATCTTTCCAAAGTCTCCATGGACCTTAACATGGAAAAATACTCTATTTGGGGCTACATAGAAAGAGGCAACAGAATCTATAAACCAAGATTCTACTTTATCCAAGGAACATATTAGAACAGCCAGTGCAATAATACCTGCAACACATGCTCCTTCATGTTGATCTTCTACCAACCAGCAATCTTTCTTTAGCTATTGATATTAAATTTTAAAATATAGTAGTAAACTAGTGAATGCGATTGGCTCATTGCATACATATATGTATGTCTACCTAAAATTAAATATTTTAAAACATTTAAAATAAAGTAAATAGTGTATATTTAATTAATAAATCAAACATGTAAGGAGATATAGGGTTCTTAACTTTTTAGACAACTTCCCTAAGCATTTTTTATTCATTTCTAATCTTTTCCTCTCAATATAAACATGCTCGTGTAAATTTGAAACTATTTGACTTGGCATAGCCTGAGTAAGTATATCAGGGTGTGGCATATCTAGGACCATATAAGTGATCTTGGTCAAATATTTAGAATGTATTAACCTCCTAGGTCACCCTTACAATCTTAGTTAAGGCTTACTAATCTTAAATATGACTATTTGTTTGTGCATAATATTACATATATGTTATATGGGGCCGAGAATCTTAATTGCACAATATTTTTTCCTTTTCCAGCATTGAAGGCCAGCCTGTCAATGTATTAACCTCCTTGGTCACCCTTATAGGTAGTGTATAGGGGTTGCAAGGTGAGGCTATAGATCTGTGTGATGAGTTGGATCATTCCAGCATGACTTAGCATATAAGTATTAAGGATAAATTGATTACATGGCACATTATACTATCCTGAAGTCCTTTACACTTTTCAAGAATAGGGAAACGATCTAAAAAAATAATACCAGAATGGATGTTGACAAGCTAGCCATCAATCTTGGAAAAGGGAAAAATATTTTTCTCTGACAACATAAAATGGTCGAGCCATTTGAGCATGCAGTGATCCCAAGATCAGTATTTGGACCATGTAAACCAAGACGTGGGGTTAAATGTCTATCATCAAAGGAGAGGGTTGGATAAACCCCATTTATTTTTGAAATAATACTAAACCTCATGTTCATCAATTCACCAATGCATGGGGAGGGCCCCAACCTTGTCTTTGTGGTGTTTAATCATGTCAAAGTCTCCACAAACTAGCCATGTGGTAGTAGGCAACTCATTAGCCAAAGAATGCCAAATTAGGGAACGGTTAATGCCATCATTAGGTACATATATGTTGAGAATACCAAAAGGATTATCATCATTATCAATAATAATCTAGACTACCCAATGTGAAGGGTCCTCCCCTGTGGTAATAATATCAAGGGAAACCTTAAGGGAAACTAAAATAAAAGCACTACCATGTCCCTCCTCATGTAAAGTGGTGATCTAGGTGGCATAATTCCAAATGATTTGAAAGGATGTATGGAGGAGAAAGCCATACACTTTAACTTTCTATAGATAGATAATATCTGGAAAACCAATCTACTAACAAGTAACACATGTAGATTATTTTCAGGTAAACTTTGTAAGACCTTTAACATTCTATGATAACACATTCATGAGGAAGGGTCATCCATTTGAAACTCTCCCTATCTATCCTCAAAATCTGTGAATGCCACAAAGTTTTTATGTTGTTGAGGATGTGAATTTTTACCTACCATAATGAAGAAGTGTTTAGATTCATGTTCTTCTCTAGGAGAGTTTACGCCCTTGTGAGGTGGCCTATGAGACCATCAAAAGGAGGATCTATTAATTGAGATAACCTTAGCCACAAGCATCATAGTATTCGAGGAAATTGAAGAAATGCTCTATGGGTTGGAAGAAATCAAGATAACAAGGGAGGGTAGAGAAGTCCCCTGAGAGGGTTTGATATCTAGGGAAGAATGATCTCAAGGTGGAAGTTGGGGTGGGCCTTATGGCTTAGGTCTTGACAACCTTTTAGAGGGAACTATGGTTCAATAATCACCTAGGTCTATTAGTTTAGGATTCTCAGTCTAAGAAGGCAAATGAGTGGGCTTGGGACAACCTATGCAAGGATAATCCTTGATGTAGTGGTATAAACCCTAATAATAAAAATAAGTGTTCGATGGGTTGAAATAAACAACCTTTTATGACCACTAGGTCTCCTTGATTTGAATCTCGATAAAAAAATTTAATTCTTTGGAGAGGTCAACCTCTACATAAACTTGCTTATTAGGGTGGGGGGAAACCACCTATCTGGCTCAACCATTACAAATGCCCTATAGGACTGATGATTTTGGGTATGAAGACCCAAAGATGACCGACAGACTAGGAAGCTCAACCTAGATAGGGACACAAAGGGTGACATTGTTAGAGACATTAAAATTATGGGACCAAGTAGACAAAATCATAAGCTAGTTATGAAGGAACCAAACATTGGACTTCATAAGGATAAGTTGCATCTTAGAAGATTTGCTTTTAAGGTAAACAAGAAAAACCTTTGGTAAGGTTCCAAATTTTGGAGACATGGATGCCTAAAGGCTCCCAGTGGTTTTAGAGCCAATTATGGAGGTGGTCCTCTTAAGGGATAAGACTGACAAAGTAAGCAATAACATAATAATTTTGATAGCATTTAAACATTGTTCAACAACTGTAACAAGAATGCTTACCTTTAGAGTGGAGGGTGGGGTTGAGGGATTACCTCATCATAGACCTTTAAAACAAATTTTTGAGCTTGTTTGGGTGCCATTAGCTTTGAATCCTGCATCAACAAATGCAGTAGAGCATGGATAAGCCATAAATAAAGGGATTTCTTGCCCTAAGGGAAATCTGCCAAGTGTAATTAATATGTTGGATCCCTAAAAAGTTTAGTAGGACAAGTGATTTAAATAAGGTGAGCAGAGGAATCAAGTAGGAAAATGCAAACTATGAAACCATAGCAGAGTTATTCTCTCTGGTTCTTTTGCCAACTTTTTTTGAATGTTGATGATTTTGATTTAAAAACATTTAAGTATATTATGATTATGTAATTATTAATT
The DNA here is from genome assembly GCA_037957365.1 of Torreya grandis. NCBI lineage: Eukaryota > Viridiplantae > Streptophyta > Pinopsida > Cupressales > Taxaceae > Torreya > Torreya grandis. The sequence goes on along the minus strand of JARHVA010000068.1, from coordinate 3,187,323 downwards.
AAATTAGAACATGAGAATTACCTTTTTGGATATTTCCCTTTATAATCATAAAAGAACCTATGCTATAGAGATCATGTTCATATAGATATCCAATGAGGATATCAACATGAGAGGTATAAGCCCCATTATTTCCTCTAAGATATTTATTATTTAATTGGGATAGATTCTCCAAGGAGAATTGTATGAAGTTCATGAACAAAAATGGTAATTAACAATTATATGTTAATAATTTAACCAATAATTTTAAGCCACATAGCTTCTACTTAATAATATTTTAGATTTAATTATGATATATTAAAAATTAGACATAATTTAGAATAGTAATAGGTTTAATACTTAAATATTAACATAATAAGTAAAATTGTGTATAAAATAGATAAAATATAAATGTCATATTTAAATAGTAAATTAATTTAACATATGAGTTAAGTTATATTAAATTTTAAAGTATAGCAATAAACTAGTGAATGTGAGTGGCTCATTGCATACATATACATATGTTTACCTTAAATTAAGTATTTAAAAACATGTAAAATAAAGTAAACAATGTATATTTAATTAATAAATCAAAATCTAAGGAGATAAAGGGCTCTTAACTTTCTAGACAACTATCCTAAGGGTTTTTTAGTCATTTCTAATCTTTTTATCTCAATCTAAACATGCTCATGTGAATTTGAAACTATTTGACTTGTCATAGCCTGAATAAGTATCCCAGGGTGTGGCATAGCTAAGACCATATGAGTGATCTTAGTGAAATGTTTAGAATTTAATAACCTCCCTAGTCATCCTTATAGTCTTAGTTAAGGGTTACTTATCTTAAATATGACTATTTTCTTGTGCACAGTATTACATATATGTTATATGGGGCCTAGACTCTTCATTGCATAATATATGAAAAGGAGGAACAATTATAAAAATATAACCCTCTTGACAATAAATCTTTGTATAAAAACCACGTAATGTTCGTCCATTTATTATTGTGGATATTAAAATCTAGCCTTCAATACTTGATAATGAAAATCTTGACACACATTTACCATGCATGACTTGAGCACCCAAACAAGGTCCTAATTCTCCATACTCTCACACTTGTGTATTATCTTAGGAGTCAAACCTTTCATTCTTCTATTATACACATATACAGACCTCACTATTTGTTTCAAACCAGCTAAATATCCTACATAAACATATCCTAACTCTTAGATCAATCCACCTATACATCTAGTTAGTATTAGGTATATGAATAAATGGACCATCTTTGACTTAGTGTTAATAACTAAATGGTATCTATTATACCAAATTTGCATCGAACATAAACCTACCCTCATCTATTTTTTTGTATAGTCTAAAATTTGTACCTTAGTGGATGTTGTAATAATATTGGATGGTGTAACAATACACTTGGGAAACCTAAATGCTCATGTATTTAATTGGAAATTCATTTCATGCATATTAATTAAAAAAATATAGAGATAAACCACAACATGATTTATAATTGAAAAAAAATAACATAACAATAGAGCCAATACAAGGTGTTCATTTTGGCCTTAGAGTTGATGAAATTAAATTTTACTATTGTTTGCATATGGGGAGTATAAATTTTTTCTTTCTAAAAACAAATTAACTTGGCAATTATTTTATTTTTTCTTCATTCCCTCTCTTGTGTTTTTGTTCTTCCCTATGGCATCTTCCTCTTGCTCTTGTAAACCTTTTTCTATTTGTGGAGGGTATATTTCTTCTCGTTGCTTGTCAAAGAAATTAACACTCACAAGGGTATAGGGGAGGACTTTTTGTAAATGGTGTTAGGGGTTAAAGTTTAGGGTAATGTTAAAGGAGTTAAGCATTTTATGGATTCCATTCAAGAAGTCTTTCTATTCAAATTTATTTCTTTGACCCATTCAAATTTGATTCTTTGACCCATGTTTTCTTTACCTTTTGATTCTTCATGAAAATGATTATCTCTCCTTTTGTGTTTCTTTCCCTTTATATGTTTCAAGTGATTAGAGAAGCAATGTGTCCTCTCATTGATTGGTTTAAGGTCTATAGAGATCATAAATAAGTTTCTTAGCATTTATTTACACAAGCATTGATATATTAACACCCTCTTCATGGTGAAAATCATCATAAGAGGGTGTATTTTTTAAATGATAAACTCAATGCAATAAATCTTGATTGATGGAAAATAAATTATCTTCATGTGTTGTGCAATGTATATTCATTTTTCACTTTGATTTCTCTTTATACATAAAAGTGAAGAAATTGTCATTTTTTTGGTTAGTGATATTGATGTGGTCAAAGAATTAGAATTCCCATTCTATTCCCATCCTCCACCATCCCCATCCCCAAATTGAAACTTGGACCCGTGTCACCAATGCAATCTGACAAAGGAAGAAAGGGTCAACATTTTTCTTGTAAATAATTGATAGGTTTTATTTGTTTGATGAGACTACATATGGTGTTTGATCTCCTATTAACAAAGAGTATCACAATCCTTATCAAGTTTCCACACCAACTTATCTATGATGATTTTATAGTATGTCACATATTAATAATCCTAATAGTTTTAATATTGTAAAGTAGTTTCAATGAACAATTCACTACATTAAACCATCAAGAATGTGCAAAGTTTAGATTTAAGTATAACATAATAATATAAAATTAAAATCTGACCTAATTTTATAAAAGGAAAGTCTTAAAAAGCTTTATAATGACAAATAGAGGGTCCTAAGATAAATACCAAATTGTATCAAATATATATATTTTTGGATGCTGAAATCAGGTCCATACAATTCCATGACCTAGTGTGGAGATACCTAAGAAAATTTGGGAGAAACTAATAATTATGCACAACTAAGTACGAGTGGGATAATATGATCTTGGTTGACCAAGTGTAGGTTGGTATGCTCCTCGTGCGAGAGTGTACACTCATAATAAATATTTCATGTCTTGAAACAAAATTAAAGAATGTGTTAATCAACTCTTGTGCCCCCAAAAAATTTCTCACTTTGTTATAATTTACTATGGATCACTTGGAAATCCTTATTCTTTCTTGAAGCTCTAATCAACTTAAAACAACTTGAAAAACCTTTAAAAAATGGTATAGTTATGACGGTCCTCCTTTTCCTTCTCCATTACTCGTATTAAATTTGGAAATAAACACTCAATACAGTTTAACATGAAGTTGTGTGATGCAAGCCCTAAATCTTTATATGTTCATTCACTATATGATCACAAAAATTATGTAATATGAAGGCTTAGAAAATAAATATGATGCAATCCTTAAATTTTTATTTTCTTTTTCACTATAGACCTAATCTTGGACTCTTATCATTCTTTTTCTATTTCAAATGTTTGTGTTTTGTTTTTATTGCTTGCTTTATATGTACTAATGCACTTGTGTATATATAGAATTGTCAAATTCAAATCAATGATTCTATTGGTGCACATAATGACACATAAAAGGTAAGAAAAATGACAAAATGAAACACAAACAATGAAGAAATGAAGGGAATGGGTCAAAGGACTCACAAAAAGAGGGTACAAATAATGTACTATTACACTCCTAAAAAAATCCTATGAATCAGAGGGGAACATGGGAAAACAATGAAGATAGAGAAAATTAATACTAGGGGAGATGATAAGGGAACAAAACATATAAGAACATATGACAATAAAAACCTAATATAAACTCATATTTTACATAAGCCAAAGTACCCTAAAACCATGCAAGCAACATCTAAACCTATTTTGTATGGATTTTGAAAAAATATTACATGAAATTTGAAACCATAGGAAAAGCAAGCAGGAGGAAAAAATGACAAGAGGACCCAATCTAAGATGCAAAACCATTTTTGGAACATTGAATGAGCAAGAGAACCCAATCCAAGATGTGAATGCATTTTTGACACTATAATATAAACATCAATCACTACTAGAAGAAAACAAATGGTTGAACAAACAAAACCAATGGTTGCAAAATAGCTTGGGCATCATCATAGATATAATGATAGAGATGCAATAAAATAATCCCAATTCTAAAGCCTTATTGTATAAGGAATACCTCAAAGAGAGGAAAGGTGCAACAAAGTTATACATAAGTTTCAAATAGAACTTGTAAAAAAAGAATCATTCTATGACAAAACTCGAAGGTACCAAACACTCTTAGAAGTTAAATTTGAAAAAGTGAAAGGAATGAAGCCATTTTTTGTAGATGTGTAGATGAAAACAAATGCAAATATGATATGCTATTTTATTTCTTCACATTCTAATCATTATCCAAATTTATTTGGTAGTTTTAAAAACACGCAAAAAGGCATTCATTTTAATATGTTGAATAAAATGGGATATATTGGTCAAGGCCTTTGAAAATACAAGCAAGGAATTCAAAAACCTTTAGAACTAGAAAATAGTCATAAGAATTTTGGTCTTCGGCACACCAAAGAATATTTTGAAACCACCATAGGTCCTAGTTTCATTAAATTAGGCATGGGTGTAGAAAAACTTACTCATAAACAGTGTAGGCATTCTACTCACACACAAAATATTAATTTTGACACATTATTTATATCTATTATTGTAGAATAGGTCATGATTCTATTCATTTTTTGAATCTACATCATTATCAATTATGTAGGAAGTGAAACCATATAAATTATACATGTTAGTTCATTGGTATTCCTAAACATAGGTATTTGAAATCCAAAAAAAATGGAGAGGACCACCCCACTCAAGTGGAAGAAAAACACTTCTACAATCATAGTTTTGTATGTTCACTAGAAATTATAACTAGTAAAAATAGGGCCCTTTATTTTTTAAGAAAGAATGAATAATCCAGATGGATATTTGAGATAATCTTTTTGTCAAAATACTGAAAAAGTAGTATATCACTAATACATCACCTTACTTGAGTCATATCTCCTGGACCACTTATTGGAATAGTATATTGTAATATGCAATTCAAAGTTAATAAAGAAAACTCTGCAAGTCTACCTTTGATTACCATGTAGGGTATTGACCAAAGTTTAGGGTCTGTATTTTGTACTGAAGGGATTCAAAAACACAAAATAAAACAAGGTATAAAAATACCTAAGAATATTAAAATTTATTTTTTATTTTTTTGAGTTTCAAATCATGCCAAAAACCTCTCAACTCTTTGGAGGAATACTTTTTGTGTGACTCTTCATATTCCAGGTTGAATCGCTTCATTTTCTATTTTAAACTCTTCATTTCCTTAGAAAAAATTAAATGCAAGGAATATGATCTCAAAGGTCAAGCACCATTTACTAAAAATAATAGAAGACCATATGGGACTTCTAACTACCTAATTATAACTATTAGGTTTATACTTGTCTTTATTGACAACACGTAATGAAGATTATTGGTTGGCTATTGTTTAAGTTTTTCTTACATAAACATCTATTAACATTAGGTATATATAATAATGCATATGTATTTATATATTTCTTTAATATCTACTGTAATTAATTTATTTCTCTTGGTCGTATAAATGTGATACTCCGTATCAAAATTTGGAACCATTCAATTTAAAATATTTTTACATAAGAAACCCACACTACACTAACTTCTACACATAAATACAAATATATTGTTTGTTTTCAAATAAAATTCTACTCAAAAAGTATCTTTATTAAAATTAAATATGAAATTAAATTTATTTATGTCGCAACAAATGTATAAAAATATGGATTTAGATTTCAATTTTTTCAAAGTTTGATAAAGTATTCACATGCGATATGAAGATATTCTTCATAGACGTATAATAATCTCTACAATTTCATTCTCATTTCAAACTTAAATTTGATAAAACATATATTAATTTATAAATCAATTATCTATATAATTATATTCATTAAACTATTGTATAATTAATTTTAAAATATTAATAATTATAATAATTTAATTCTTAAATATAGTAAAATATAAGAATTACTTTTAAATATTTTCCTTTATAATCCTAAAATAGCATATATTATATAGATCATATTAATATAGATGTTCAATGAGTGTTCCCTCTAATATATTTATTATTTTATTCAATAAATGTTCTCTCTAATATATTTATTATCCTATTTATTATCCTTTTTCCATTGAGAATTTTGTGTGATAGTAATATTGAAAAAATATATTATAATCAATAAATAAATAGTTTAAAATTATATACATTTTAATAAATAATATTTAATTATAATTTATTGAAAAATAGATATAATTTAAAATAATTATATGTTTAGTACATAAAACTTGATATAACAAGTAAAATTATGTATAAAATATAAATATTATAATTAAATAATAGATGAATTAAATATGTGAATTAAACTATATTAAATTTTAAAATATAATAATCAAGTAGAGAATATAAGTAGCTCATTGTATGCATATACATATGCCTATTTTAAATGAAATATTGTAAAACATGTCAAATAAATTAAGCAATGTCTAATTAATTACTTAATCAAATATATAAGGAGATAAAGGAATCTTAACTTTTTTGATGATTTTCATACAAGTTTTTCTGATCTTTTCTAATGTTGTCATCTCAATCTAAACATACTCATGTGAATATGAAACTATTTGATTTATCTTAATCTAAGTAAGGGTCTTAGATTGTGATATAACTAAGACTATACAAGTGATCCTTGTCAAAGATCTAAATGTAATAAAAGCCTTGATCAACTTGTACAGTTTTAACTAGAACTTACAAATATTAAATATGACTATTTGATCTTGCACAAAATTATATATACTATATGGGATTGAGACTCTTAATAATATATTACGAAAATGTATGAAATTTTTTCTTGACAATTGATCTTCCTAATATATATATATATAATATTCCTCCTCTTATTACTTGGTAGTACTAATTTCAATAATAATTTGGTTATTAAAATGTATGTCATACTTTTATTGATTTATTATTTTTTTACATATTTAAGAAATGAGATAATTCACCTATATTATAAATTTTATCTATTTTTCATTAATTAAATTGTCACATACAATTTTTAGTTGATATGTTTAATATATTTATGCATTTCATTACATTGTGGATAGCAACTTATTAGTATTATTAATAATAAAAATTATATGTATATGAGATAATTATGATTTTTAAAATTAATTTATTTTCATAAAAATGATGTTGATATGACAAAAATAACATATTTCTAGTTAAATTTGATTTATAAAAATGAGTTATTTTCATAAAAATAATATAAACATGACAAAAAATAAATCCCAATTATTACATCAATAATATTTTTCTAATTAAAATTTATGTGTGATAATGATAATTAAACTAACAATTTTTATTTCATTTTAGTTTATGGATCCAATAAATGATTACATATGTGAAATTCATATTAAAAAATAACTTGCATATATCATATATAACATATTTAACTTAACATTTGTAAAAAGTAACATTCATATGTGTTAACATGCATTTTAAAATAAATTATTTATTATTATTATTATTAAAAAATTATTATTAAATAGATTTGAAATGATGAATGTTATTTTTTTATTAAATATTATATGATTATAAAAGTATTTTTAGATTATAAATAGGATGGTTGTGTTTTATATCAATTTAGTTTTTATATTTTTGAAGATTTTAGATTCAAACTTTTATAGTATTAGGTTTTAATATTTTAAGTTTTAAATTCAGTAGTTTTTTAATTTTTTATTTCGAGTTTTCAGATTTTGGTATTTTTATTATTTTAATATTTTTTGGATATTTATATTTAAGGTTTTTAAGTTAAGAGTATTCAAGTTTTTATGTTTTTGGGATTTTTAAGTTTAGAGTTTTTAAATTTTAGATTTTAGGGTTCACAAATATTATTTATCAATTTATTGTTTGTGTGTTTAAGATTTTTAAGTTTATTATATTCAGCGTAGAGTTTTCAAAATTTGGGTTTTGAGTTTTAGAGTTTTTAGGTTTTGAATTATATGAATTTTCAAATTCCATGTTTTCAATTTTAGGATTTTCGTGTTTTAAGTTATAGTTTTTAAGGTTTGTAGATTTTATTTTATGACTTTTAAATTTTAGGTTTTATGATTTTTGGGTTTTTTATATTTGAGGGATTTTCAAGGTTGAGGGTTTAGATTTTAAGTTTTTTTTATTGAAGAGTGTATCTATATTACTATCAACAAGTATAAAATACAATGCTAATTATACAAAACATGGATAGAAAAATCATATCACATGAACAAAGTCAAATCGAAGATAGAGAATCCTCAGAAAAAGACAAGTCTCATGAAAGGGTTAATCACGACTACTCAACAAAACATCAAATCAACAGTGCATAACAAGCAAGTAAAAGAGAACACAACAATAAATAGAACATTTAAGCTGCTACAAGAAATATGGTGGTCGGGGTAGGTAATAGAGAAGACAGATCTTGCAACAGAGATTTCAAGTTTTGGGTTTGATGGTTTCAGATTTTATGGTTGTTTTATATCAATATACTTTTCTTGTATTTAAGGTTTTTAGGCTCTTTAAATTCATGAATTTTTAGGTTTGTAATTTTTGGATTTTGAGATTTCAAAAAGAGTTTTAAGATTTTATATTTTTATTTTTAAATTCTAAACTTTGAAATTTTCGGATTACAATTTTTAATTTTTGAATTGTAAATTTGAAGTCTAAATTTTTTAAAACATTTTATATTAATTTAATTTTCATGTTTTTAATATTTTGTAAAATATATTTTTTATGTTCAAATTTAGAACTTTTCATTTTTCATATTTCAAATTTCAAACTCTCCAAATTATTTTCACTAAAATTGAGGGAAAAAATAATAAACTTGAATACAAATCATTTTCATATTATAACAATATTTATGTATCCATATTCTAATAAAAAATAGAAAGTAGCGATTCAACTACCATGATAATGATTACTAATGAGCCTTACTTGTGACCAGATCCTTACAATGACAGAAAAGACTTCATAATCAAACGATGAAGATGCAAAGTCATATGAAACTTTGGGCAATAAGTTAGAGACCACCATTGGTTAGGTTGTCAAGGACAAAAGGTATGCATCCCCTGCTTAATAAGGTAGATAAGAACCCCTAGACAATTAGCACACCTAAAAAGCATGACAGGTTTGTTTGTGGACCTCCTCCATTTTTTTTTCATGATAGGCTTGTTTGTGGACCTCCTCCATTTTTCTTTCATGATAGGCTTGTTGGTGGACCTCTATCATTTTTTTTAACTAAGTTGAGCACTAAATTCATTTTGTCTCCAGAACATGTAAATGAGATACCTTATGGGAAAATAGTCTTATTAATCTCATATGGTCTTTCCATCTCATGATAGTGAACATTCAAACCAGCCCACATAATGATTTGTCTCAAATAAATTTTTGAATAATTAAATTTTATTAATTTTAAATTAATCTATTTTTTATAATAAAAATATTATACATTTTTTCATGTTCAGTACATTGTAATAATATAGTCAATGTAAGGTAGTTATTTATTTAATTGAGAGATAAATATTTTATTGATATTGGGTGTACGAATAGATCGATCTTCTTTAATTTGATGTTAAGAATTGAGAGATATATTATATCTAACTCGAATCTAATATCGTCCTTTTTTAATACCTTTTAAAATTTATATTTTGATAGATAATATTTTATAATTTAAAAAAATGACATAATAATAAAACCAATGCAAAATAATCATTTTAAATTTGAGATAAATAAATTTTTATTATGGTTTGCATGTAAAAAATATAATTCATGTATTTTTTCTTAAAGACATCAACTTAGTTGTTATTTTGATTTTTTCAATATTTACCTCTTTTGTGTCGTCTTCTCTCTTTTGTAAAACCTCCATCGTTTTTGGAGAAGAGATTTTTTCTCGTTCCCTTTAAGGTAATGTTGAGAGAGTTAAAATTTTTATCCAATCTATTTAAGAAGACTTTCTATTCAAACATGATCCTTTGACTCTTGCTTTTTTATATTTTCATTCTTAGCGAAAATTATTGGTTGACCTTCCTTTTATGCTCCCTACCCTTTTTTAAGTTGTAGGTGATTTGTGAAGCGGTGTGCCCTCCCAGTGCTTGGTTGAAGGTCATAGCATATTGTGAATGGGTTTTTTTGGCATGCATTTACATAGGGCTTATTAGATTGACATCTTGTTTAGGGTGTTTGGCATTGTAGAAAGGTACATTTTTTAGATGAGAATTTTATTATAGAGATGGTTGGTTTGATGGAAAATATAAAAAATTGTGTGTTGCATAATATATAATTTTTTTTACTTTACTTCTTTTATGTGCATAAAATTCAAGGAATTGTCAATTTTTTTGTCAGTAATGTTGATCTAGTCAAAGAATTGAAATGCCCCTACTCTTCCCTTTGTCCTCCACCACCTACATCCCCAAAATTTGAAACTTGTCCATCTCACCAATTCCTTCTCACAAAGGAAGCAAGGGTCAATGTAATAAAATGGTAAAGTCATTTCAATGAACATTTCACGACACTAAACCATCAACAATGTGCGTAATTCAAATCTAAGCATAATACAATAATATAAGAGTAAAAACAAATCTAATTGTACAAAAGGAAAGTATTAAAATGCTTTAAATTAATAGAGGGCCCTCAGATAAATATCAAATCGTATCAAACCTATGTACTTTTGGACACTGAAATCAAGTGCAAACAAGTCCATAACCTATAAAAATTGGAAGAAACTAATAATTATGCACAACTAACCAAAAGTGGATAATATGCTCTTGGTTGATCAAGAGTAGATTCATATGCATCAAGTGAGAGAATGTACCCTCCTATTAAATGTTTCATATTTTGAAACAAAATTAACAAATGTATTAAAATTTGATTCTATGTTCCGAAAACCTCACTCACTTTGTCAGAATTTACTATGAATCAACTATAAATATTTTTCCTTTCTTAAAACCCTAATCAACATAAATCACCTTGAAAAACCTTAAAAAGGGATAAAGTTATGAGGGTCCTTTCCCATTCATATCATTGTTCATATAAAATTTGGAAACTAAGACTCAATACAATTTAACAGGGAGCTGTGTGATGCAAACCCTAAATACTTATATGCTCTTTCACTATATGATCACAACAATGATGTAATATGAAGACTTGGAATAGAAATATGATGCATTCCTTAAACGTTTCTCTTCCTGATCACCATAGACATGCTCTTGTCTGCTTACCACTCTTTTAATACTTCAAATGGTTGTATTTTACTTCTTCCTACTTTTTGCACATGCACTAATAAACTTGTGTATTTATAGACTTCTCAAATTCAAATTAACGACTTTATTGACACCAAAGCTAACACGCAAAGGGTGTGAAAGCTAACAAAATGAGACACAAACATGGAAGAAATGAAGGAAATGGGTCAAAGGACAAAACAAATAGGGTACAAAGAGTGTACTAGTACAGTCCTGGAGAAATCCCATGAAGCATAAGGGAATAGGGGAAATAAGGAGGAGATAGTAAATGAAGAACAAGGGAGGAAATAAGGGCCCAAAATATAAATAAACACATGCTAATAAGATTATAATATGAATTCACAATCGACACATGCCCAAGTGCCATAAAATCATGCAAACTGACATCTAAACTAATATTAAACCAAAACTAGCATATAATTCTTCACTTTGATGGGTGTGTGTGCATACATATCAAAGTAAACAAATAAGTGTACCTAGGAGGGCTTGAAGAAGATGTTGTGACTGAAAAATGTAAGAGTTCTTAAATTCAATATAGGAGAAGGAAATTATTTAAAATTCAAAATCATGTGAAATGTTACCTTATCTCAACATCCCTCTTGTGCACACAAAAAAATTAAAAACATATACTCCTCAAAATTTGGTGTAAGCATAATGGCTACCACTATGAAAATCTATGAAAGTCCTATAATAATCATCCATGCTTCTATGTATAGAATATGAAACCTAGGTAGGATACATTTACAAGTTAATCAATGTCTATATAAATAACTAATCAAGGGACTATTGAAATCAATTAGAGGAAATGAATAAAAGGAACAAATACACCTAGTTATATGTTAACTATGAATTTATCTGTATGAAATATAAATTTATAAATTTGTATCATCTCTAAATGTGTGTCTCATTGAGGAGATCATTTAGAACATACCTTATAACTCTTCGGTGACTACCTGCAAATGTAGGATCAAACAAAAAAATGCCTTATAACTCTTTGGAAATGTGGTGTGTCATAATGTAATTTAAGATAGAAAAAATAGATCATATTCCCACTTTTGATGTGTGGGATGAACCTATGAAGTATGTATCTTAAAATAAATTCAATTACACATACCATGTGAAAATTATGAATAATAAAAACTATAATGTAATAACATAATAAAATTTCATCATTAAAGCATGTATGTATAAAATCTCACGGTTATATTTATAGGGCCTTCCTAAAAAAACATGACATGCATCCATCTCTATTACATCACACAAAACCTTGTCTATATAGTTATCAATTATCATCTCCACTTCACATTGTTCTTTCACAATGTTTTCTTGACCCTCCATGAACCATGATACTTTTTATGTCTTGAATTCATCTTTCACACAAATCCTAGCCTCCTCAGCATTTGTGTAAATATCAAATTATTGGTGCTTCTACTATGTACCATAATTGTGTAATATTTACCTCTTGTGACCTTAAATACTCTCATTATTTTGAATAAACTTTATCCTTTCTCAAGTTCACCCGTGTGATGTACATACATCTCCTTAGATTGCATGCCTTTTTTAAGACTTCCACAACACCAATTCTTCTCTTTTTACTATCCTCAAGTGCATGAGGGCAACCAAATGTGTGGCATCCTATCTCTATACATCTAAAACATGTTACTCCTATTCTTACACCTCTACCTATCCATCTCCCACCTCTCATAGAATATGATCATCCCCTTGCTTGCAATGCATGCAAAGTTCCAATATATTCATCACTCTTCACCTTAGGTTTTTATTTGTAACCATTGACATTTACATTACCTGTCATAAAAAAATCTATGTGCCAAAATCTCTTTTGCTCTTAGTGCATACTGATATGTATCCTCCATTATTTGTAATGTTACTATGTTGATTTCATCTTGGATGACCCATCGCAGTTCATTAATGTACCAAACTACCTTCTCTAGTTCCATCTCACTATGACCAGCCTGGATAGTGATCTTAAAAAATTAATCTATATACACTTTCAGACTTAGCTTATTTTGTCACCAATTCTGCAACCTCTTCAAGAAATCTAACTAATAATCTCTAGGTAAAAAATTGGATTCTAATTTCAAAACCATCCTTTCCCAATGGGTGATTTTGTCTTTACCCTTGTAATTCCACTCAAGTTGTACCTCTTTCCACCATAGAATTGTGTGCCCCTTTAACTTTGTTTGTTCAACCTTTTTCTTGTACTCGTATGTTATTTCATCAAATTTGAAGTATTATTCCATCTCTGTTAACCAATCTATTAACTCTTATGGGTTTAATGTTCTAGTAAAAACCTAATACTTTCATTTGTGTTCCTCTTCTAATCTTAGATATGGATTTAATAATACTCTCTTCTCTCTCATCCAATCTCACATGAATGGATCTTCTTTTTCATCCTCATATTTTGATTTGTTTTATTAAATTTATGAATGAAGAGAGTTTTAATCTTAATTAGATAAAATGAACTGAACTAAATTGGGTTGTATAAAATAAGCATAAACTGACACAAATTGATATGGAGCTTACTAAATTTATAAATATACTAAAAGGTGAAAGTACCAAAGAAATAAAACTTAGCTAGAAATCAGATGCATAAGACTGTAAGTATGACTATAAAAATGATTGTATGATTGTGTGATGATGCTATAAATTAGGAATAGGGCTTCACTTAAATCTAGGATAAGGCCATTGGAATTGGACATGGGTAACATGCACTGGTGTCCTTTAGGTGTACTAGTGTTTGGTAAGGATTTGTTTTTTGTAACTTATATGACAAGTTTGATTGCATCTGTATGTCCTATTTGACTGTGCAAGATATTTTGATCTATTATAGAATCCACTATATACCTTCTTCTTCACTAAAAATCTAGTTCAATAACACAAGAAGATGAATGCAATCACAAGATAAAAAGGGATTAGTAGTTGAATTTATGATTGATCTCAACACCCCATGTGTTGAGAATTACATACATACCAATACTCCAAATAGGTATCGAAGTCCATGTATTTCTCCCATGCTACGATAGTGTGTATGAAATATTGGTACAAAATGCTAAATTCAAGTGCAATCCTAGTGTGATTAGATTCTTCAAAAATGACCTGTGACATTAAATTTGTATTCAAACTTAACTCAAGCCTATTAGGGTTGTGTGGACTCTAAATTGGGAAGAATAGGTGTTTTTCTCCCAATGTATAGTTAGATATTCTAGTTTTTTTCAATCATATGAGCCTCTAGTGAACAATGGTTAGAAAATGTGCCTTTATAGTGATCATTTTGGAATTCTTTCAAATAGGGCTTGCTAAATATGATGTATGATTGATTTGGTGAATTTGAAATTGATAAACTAACTGTTATTTGGTGGGAGGACATGGTCGATGGGACCAAACACTACCAACGAACGAGATTATCCTGAAAGCATGGTCTTGTCTAGGAAGTAGAGACAACTAAGTTTAAAGTGGATCAGTCCAAACATGAACATAGGCTATTTGGAATGAGGAATATGAGTATTTAGTAATCATTAGTTGCTTAGAAATATGGGTCATATACATATAAGTGAATGAATGATAATCATGGATCATGGAATTGAGCCTCAATTATGTGTTCACAAGGAATGGTCACAAGTGCATGTTTTAGCTTAAATGTTAATTTTAGTGACTACAAGATTCAACCTTTACATCGATCAAATCATCCCTCAACATGAATCCTCATATGATATCTTCCTCTACTAGAACCACCCTTTTATACATAATTTACAACATTTTTTTTGATATCATCCAGTCTTCCATTCATATTCATAACTATTGCACCTGCTAGCCTTAATCTTCTTGGTGGCATCTTGAATTTTCACAACCTTTAGATCTACAAATGCATCATTCACAATCATATGAAGACCTATTATGTGCACTCCTCTATTCTCTATCCACATTTTCAAATAATGGAGAGCACAAACCTTGATCTCTCAACCCCATAGTTATTTCCTTACTTTGATACAAATTATGCAGCCTCAATTAGAGGTCTCAATTAAAATATGTCTTCTACCATGTAATCCAAAAATGTACATGGGAAATTAACAGAATAATAATATAACTTTATTGGTTAAAAAATATATTACATAACATCAGATTGGCCACCAATGACACATCCTTACAATGATCAAATGCAAAAGCATAAACATATCTCGCAAGCTTATAAGCATCAATCCAAAATTATAGTGTGGTTTTAAATGACTCAAATCCACTAGTCCTTCTTATATCTATACACAAAACTACTTATAGTACTATTTTCAAATGTTCTTAGACTCTTTGCTTGATGTGGAATCGAATGTCTTTCTCAAGTATAGTGGATATGTTTTTATACACAAAATGCACCCATTTATATTAATTACTTTTAAATGCCCATGAAAGCCACAAATATTAAACGTTTGTGACACATTTAGATGCACTATAATCATTAAATGCACATAATTTTATATGGTAATACATCCCCAGATAACACATCACATAATTGATGCACCATAACACATCATGGACCCCTTTACCTTCTCCCAATGTCATTGCATACTTCATCCCAAACATATTACCACTTATCAATGTAAGGTATCCAAATAAATAGTATCAAGCTCTAAGAAGTGCAAAATAAATATATATAAAGACAAAGTTTAGAATTAAGTTTTATGAGACTGTGTAATTGATTGAATCTAACCTTATCAAATGACTCACCACATATTACCATAGATCATTTATGATAATAAACCCACTTACGCAATGAACCCTTGAAACACAAAAAACCCAAAGCAAAAAGGGAAATAAAATAGAGCATGTAGTGACTAAGATAAAAAAAAGTTGATGTTGGTGACCATACCACAAACCACCGAATAGCTAAATATGTTATTTTACTTTATTAAAAGTAGCTATACATGTTTTGGTTGATGTAGGATTACATGTGGACCTAGATGCTTCTGCATCATATAGAAATAAGAAAGTAACTTCAAAATTCAAATAAAATATAATAGGGAATTATAATAAATTTAAAGTGATATAAGATCTGGGGGGAATAAAGATAAAGAATAAAAAAGGCTTCTCAAATTTTGAGAAAACAAAACTATACATTTTTCAAGAATTTTAGGTTTAAAATGTGTATTTTGCATGAACTTCGAGAAAAAAATCATAATTTTACAAGAATTTGGATAAAAAATCTATATATTTTGAAAGAATTTCAAAAAAATGCTTGAATTTCAAAGCCATGTGAAAAGAAAGGAAAAAATGGAAAGACAACCCAATTTAAGAATTGGATCCATTTTTAACACCGTAGAATGATCAAGAGGTCCCAATCCAAAATGCAAATCTATTTTTAGCAATATAGAATGAACACAAGTCATTACTTGAAGAGAGCCAATGGTTTAAGAAAAAAAAACAATTGCATACTAACTTAAGCATTATCATGGAGCATATGATAGAGATGCATAAGAATCTTCCCCGATTCAAAAGCCCTATTCTGGAAAGAATACTTCAGGAAGAGGAAAGGTGTAATAAAGTTATGCACAAGCTTCAACAATAAAATACAAAAAATAAAAACTATATGACAAAATTCAAAGTGACCTAGAACTCTTAGAAGTTTAATTTGAAAAGGTGAAAAGGAAGAAGGCACTTTTTATATATGCAAATATATAAACAGAGGAAAATACAGTAAGTTATTCACAATCTGATCAATCTCCATAATTATTTTGTAGCTTCAAAAATCATACAAAAGGCATTGGTTTCAAGCTATTGAATAAAATAGGATATATTGGTCAAGGCCTTAGAAAATAAGGTCAATGAATTTAGAAACCTCTCGAAGGAGGATAAATACCTAAGAATTTTTTTTGTGTATACTAGAGAATCTTCTAAACCCACCACAAGTCCCATTTTCATTAAATCAAACATCAGTGTAGACAAACCTACTCATAATCAATGCAAGCATTCTAATTACACACACATAAGGTATTTTTTCCATCACATTATTTATAGTTATTGTGGTAGAAGAGGTTATGATACCAGTCATTGTTGAAATTTCCATCCTTATCAATTATGTGTGAAGTGCAACTAAGACAATTAGACATGTTGGTTCACTAGATTCCTAAACATAGGTATTCAAAAGCAACCAATTTGAGTTTTGGGTGGGCCACCCAAATCATGTGTAATCACATCATTTTTATAATTAGAGTTTTCTATGTTCATTATAAATCATAACTAGGAGCAATGGGTACCATTACTTTTTAAAGACAAATGATCTAGATGAAAATTTCGGGTTATCTTTTGTTCAGAAGACCAAAAAAATAGTATATCACTAGTGTGTCAAATTTTTACGCTCATATCAAAAGGGCATTGATCAAAATTATAAACCATAATATGGGTTGTAAATCTAATCATGTGAAATAGATTTTTGGTGACTTATAAGTTTATCTTTGGCTACCATGAAGGGCACCAACTGAAATTTAGGGTCTGGATTATGCTTTGAAGGGCCTAAAAAATGAAAAATACAAGGTATAAAAAATCTAAATTATTAGAATTGTATTTTTTTGAATTTTTGGTAGTGTCAAAACCTCTTAATTCCTTGGGGGAACACTCACCATAAGATATTTCACATTTCAAGTTGAAACACTTCATATTCTATTTTTATACTATTCATTTCCTACTAAAAATAGCTATAAAGGAGATGTCATTCAAATTATAGAAACAAAGGAATCTATTGTAATAAGATAGAAATTATTGTAGCTTATACTATATTTTTAAATATTTTTATCATTTTTAATGCACAAAATAGAGTGCAATAGCTTCACATCTCTTCTCAAAAATGACTACCTTCTATTTATATAGTATGAAAGAAATAACTCGCATATCTTCTCAAGGATATCAATTCACTTATTTTCTTAGAGATAACACCTCACATCTATTTTAAGTGAAAGTTGTACTTAACTCCTGCATCAATGAGGTAGTAAAGTTATTTGTTCATAATTTTTTCTCTATGTACATCATATTTCCATTCATTCAAGGTTTATTTTCATACATTTCTACAATCTTTCTTTCTATTACAATTGTTTTACTTAAATTACTTTCATCTATAGCACATTAAGTTTTTATAATTTAGTTTGTTGTCTTTCGGATCCTCAATCCAATCCAAATCAATGGTATTAGAGCATGGATTTTTAAAAAAGGTACATTTTATTAAAAAATTGAGAAAAATATGTACATTATCACATTGCGTATGTGTCCAAGAAGTGTGGACTTATCCAAGATTGTACAAACATATTTCTAAATCCAAAGAACTCATATACCCTATTTTGATCAATGTTGAATATTTTATCCAGCCATAAGCCTAAATGGACCCAAAATAAGCTAATTATTCAATTCCTCTATAGTTTTTCATAAATAGTAAGTTATTATATTTGGTTAGTTAATATCATATTTGTTTGGTTTTCATACATGTTAAGAAATATGTCTTTGCTATTAATTTTATCATATTAGAGTTACATTAATCCAAAAATAGAGAAAACATATTGGTGGACTAATTCCTTGTCTTGAGCAAATCAAACCCTAATTCCTTAGGGTTTCCTTCTATTTTCCTATGGTTTCATATTTCAATATTTATTTTTGGTTTTTTATATTTGATTTCAGGTTTTCCCATATAGTGCATTAATTTATGCTTGATCCTAATACCTCTTGATTTTTTTTGTGTTCATATTTTATGCCATTTAAGGATGTTAGTTTTATTATCCCTCTAAAGTGATGTGCTAGGTTAAGTTGTCTTGAAATTGAACATAATCATATTTCTTTAGATCAATCATGTGTGTCTAAAATGGCTAAAATTGATGAAATTCAAATTCTTATTATTTTGATGAAAATATTAATAATGAACATATAGATGTATAAAATGATGTAAATATGCCACATCTTGAAACCATTTATGAAAAAGATAATGAATATAATGATTGCATGCATCTAAATGACATTAATCTTGAAATTATTTGCTAAGTGGCTTCTCTTATAGGTTAAAACTTCATAGTCACAAAAAAATTAGATTTTGGGCACATACTACTTTAGAAAGGTGCAATTTTACTTAGATTATTATAGGTTTTAATTATATTATGATAGGTTTGGCATAGATTGGGGATATATATAATGCATATGTCATGATTTAATAGGATTATGAGTTGTATTTTACATATTACATCATTTATATTACACATGTGATTATATTTGGGTCCTATATGAGGCATATGTTCACATTACTAGATACATTATGATATTTCATACTCGGATTAAGTACATTATTGGATTGGAAACATATGTGAAGCATATGTGACACATTCTCAAAAAAATCATTATCAAGCATTACTCATGCATCACTCAAGCATCACTTAGATTGAGTCATATAATCTATTTGTAATGGATGATTTAAAAACTTTACACATATTCTCAAGTATTAATCAGGTATTTTTCAAATTCATTGGAACCCCTAGTGGATTCCATTACTTAGATATAATGAGTTGTGTGGGATTAAAGTTTTACATGACTTAACTTATTTAATCTTAATTTAAAAATTATAATCGGACCACATTTAACTCAACCCATGGTTTTACACTGGCTTCTCCATGGGACATGATCACCACATTCTCCATTGTCTCTAGAAGATAAGTCTCTAGAAGGGATATTGGTTCATGTGCATACAGGTGTATTTTATACTTAATATTTAGTTTTGTATATGTTCAATGTTTTCACTTTAAAATTTTATATCATAAGTAAAAAATTATTTCTACATGTTTCATTGCAGGTTTACATGGAGAAAGGCACAACATATAGTACATAATTGAGCACACTTATCATGTTATCCTCAAGTATAACCTTCTATCCTTTGACTCTATAAATTCCATTACTAGAATAAAATGGGAGCAAATATATACACTCTAATTTGGTATAAAAAAACTTTACAATGTGTAATTAGACCAATCTTTGTCATACTTAACTTATACTCAAATACATGACTCTTGTTCACATTATTCCTTAGCCATATACCTATATATGGGCTTGACCCTTCCAAACTATCATTACTGCTACACCTAGGACCTTCTTATTCTCTACCTAAATAACTTAATATCTCACCCAAACTATCTCTTGATCTCATATCATTATTATTAATTTTTAGACAATTGTGAACTCCCCATAGAGTTCTACCATTACAGACCTTTCCAATTAGGTTAGACCAATCTACATGCCCTTTAATGGCTATTTTCAAAAACTTAAATCATTCATAAGGGTCAACACGTATGTTTTGCATGTCAATTTACAAAAAATTACCCAAAGAGTCAACTATATAATCAAATCAAGCCTAAGCCTTTATCTATCTAGTTGTCTTCTACTCATCACTAAAAAATACACTACATGTTTAGAGGAACTTCCCTAAAGCTCCCAAAATTAAATCCCTTCAAAGAAGAAATACATAGAATAAGTTTGAATAACATTTTCAAGGTCAATTACTTGTTCATAAAGTGTTGAAATACATACACATGATTTCATAATGTACTGGCATTACACATGATTGCACACACTCAACTAGGTGGAGAACTATTGTTGATTGTAAAATACAACCAGCGCTACCATGAATTTTAGAATAAAATAAAAAATATTTTGAATGATAATTATTAAAGGCAAGAACTAGATGAATGAAATAGGTAGCCATGAAATAAAAATGCTTAAACATAATGAGAATGATGAAATGAAAATAACTATTGGGATCTACATTAAACTGTCTTAGATACTCTTTCCCATGGTTGAGAGACCATGGGTTATACATTCACTCATATAATTTCTTCTCCTAATGCCTTACATCCTTGTACTTTTATCACCCTATGTTATGATCCACACTTATAATATTGGAGATATGCAGAATATAATGTAAATCAACACAAAATAATAGATATAGGTGGGCCAAGATGCCCAAATATTCGATATATGCATAAATAGAATAATCACCCTTAAGGTAGGGTAACACCATATAATGCTTCTTTAGGAAGGAATAACTCCATAATGTCTCTTCGATGGGACAACTTCCAATATCCTCTTACAATAGAAGACTCAGTGCTTATTTGATTCATTTACAATTATATTCACCTCCTTTATATAGACCTCTATATAACTAATAATGGATGGGTAACCTCCTAATCCCAATGTAGGCTGATCATTACCTAATACACTAATTCCATGAGTTACTCATTTATCCTAATATATTGGACCCATATAAATAACTAAGGGGGATGTGTGCCACATGTCAGCATCACCATCAACCCATATACATTAATATATCATATCCCTAGGTACATAGCATTTCTTCCCTTCTTGACATGTTTCATCTCTAAAACACAAGAAGAAACCAAATAATGAGTTTGCTTCAAATTATTGCACACTTATATCCAATTTTTATCATCTAACCATCCATATGTGATATTAGTAGGTGACATCTCTCCAACATTGTTTACAAATTCCATTGTGCTACTCTGATTCCATTCATGACCATAATTTTACTACCTTGGTGTCCATGCATAATTATTCCTCATTTAATTCCATGCACTATATTCTGCTACGCTACTCTAATTCCATTCATGACCATTGTATTTATTCTTAAATGTATAGTCATAGTGATTTACTCATTGATTCCATTTTCTATAGGTTGCTTCACTATTATGATTCCATACCTGACCATAGTATTTCTTCTTTGGATTCCATGCATATCCATAGTGATAGGTACTCTAATTTCTTATACAGCCTAAGTGATTTTTGTTATGACACTCTCTCACATGGCTCCATGATTATTTGCTCCCATGATGATGTTTTTGTCTATATACCTCAACTTTTTTTGATACTTTGACCTTATCCACATTTTCTTCTACCTCTTCCACCTTTTCCTTTGGTGGTTCCTTTGTCTCTTGAGTAGATGAAGTGTTCTTTTATGCTTGTATTGTTTCTTTATCTATGTCATCATTTGAATATTATTCATGTTCTTTGTCACCTATTTCAATCTCATCCTCATGCTCTACTTTGGTTGTTATATATGCCTTTTTGACAATGATATCCTATAAAGTGACCTTATTTTTCCTATACCAAAACTTTATGAACTTCTTCTGAACATTAATATTGATTGTTCCTAAAGTATCTAACCATGGATATCCAAGAACCATATCCACACCATCTATATCCAAAGCATAAAAATCTGAATGCAAAACATATTAGTCTATAGTGAGCTTCAAATGTTCACAAACATGAATATTATGACCATCTATTTGAGCCTCCTTGATATTCTTTGCTTGAACATGTTGATGTTGAGCCACATCTACGTTGATGAAAGTATACGTGTTACTAGGGTTTATGGAAACAATTACCTTCTTCTTTTAAATGCATCCAAGAACTAAAAAAATGACTATTATTTCTTTGGAGCCAAACTATTTGAACCCTGATCATCCAATCCTTCATCTTCCTCTTTGATATCCTCTAACTCTCCTCCTACACCATATGTAGCCTCATCATCATCATCATCATTATATGTTGTTTATTTTTCTTCTTCATCACCTGTATGCTCTTCCTCATTGCCCTTATTTTCTTCCTTTATTTCTTCTTCCTCATGACCTAGTTTCTCTTCATCATCATTATTTTCTTCCTCTGATTCATTCTATTTTTATTTTATATCCCATCGATATTAGAAAATAGGTTTTATTTCTTCCAATGAAAACTTCTATCATTTTACTCCCAACTCATCCCACCGAAGTATTGCAGGACCATAAAGAAAATTATCAAAACATTTTTGCCACCAAATTGTTCAAACATTATTCTCCTTAAAAAAGAGCCATCATTCTCTAGCATCAATATCATCCTCCCCTAAAAATACGTGTCACTTCATGATTCACAAAAACTAGGGTTAATGAAAAACCTTGAAATTTTAATAACTCAATCAAAACTAATCCAAATAGTCCAAAAATTTTACTGTATAGTCCATGTATGATAATGCAACTTTAGTGAATTTTTTGTTAAAAAACCAAAAATTATGGCATGTAGAGTGAATCTATGAAAAATCATAAAATCATAATAAATAACTCAAAACATTTTAAAACATTCTTAAATTTTGATTTTAGATCACTTGTATTCTAATATAGTATCATTAAACATTTCACAAAAATTTGCCTTATTTCGATAGATATGATGAAATTCTTACAAACCCTAAAATAACAATAACTCTCTCAAAACTAATCATAAAACCTTTAATCGATAGATATGATGAAATTCTTACAAACCCTAAAATAACAATAACTCTCTCAAAACTAATCATAAAACCTTTATTTTTTATTGTGACTTCCTTAAAATGTTAGTCAATTCCAGTAAAAAAATTGTGAAAATCACAACTGATTACAAGATATTAATGATTCCATAAAACTAGTGTTTTGAACCACGCAAATTGCCCAAATCAAAACTCTGATACCACTTGTTATGATCCATACTTATAATATTGGAAATATGTAGAATATAATGTAGTAACACAAAACAATAGACATAGGTGGGCTAAGATGCCTAAATATTCAATATATGCATAAATATAATAATCACCCTTAAGGTAGGCAATGCCATACAATACTCCTTTAGGAAGGAATAGCTCCACAATGTCTCTTCAAGGGGACAACCTGCAAAATAAACTTATAATCGAAGACTCAATTTTTACTTGATTTATTTACAATGATATCCACCTCCTTTATATAGATATTTATATAACTAACAATGGATGGGTAACCTCCTAATCTCAATGTAGGTCGATCATTACCCAATGCACTAATTACATAATTTACTCATTTATCCTAATATATTGGATCCATATAACTAACTAAGGGGGATGTGTGCCACATGTCAACATATCCATCAACCCATATACATTAATATGTCATATCCATACGTACATAACACCCTAGATGTAATTTTAACTTCTACAGTCTACTCGCCTTTTGAAGTGACTTTTCACTTCCTATGGCTTTTATTATTTTACATAATGGATTTTATCATATTATATAATAAAAACATATATAAATTATATTGAGCTTAAACATCCCCTAATAATTATCTCAGATGAATATAGGTGTCTCATCTTGAGACATTTAGTCTTAAGACCATCTCTCTTGAATTCACTACAACTTTGCTCCATCATGATCCATTAAGGGCACACTTTCATAATACACATCCCATCACATCGGGTTGCATGTGTGTCAAGCCATTGCACCACTAATTATGTAGGTGATAGAACCATATAAAAATGTCCATGCTTGTTTATATGTGATCTTATCAACTATTTTATGTTATCTTATTCACCAACGATCACTTTGTCTCTGACCTCTCTTTCAACCTCTAATCTATTTTCCCTTTATCAAATATCCACTAACTCCTAACTCATATGTCTGAGTGTCCTAGGTCTCATCCATAGTCCACTAACTTAATTTCTAACTAATACACAACATATAGACACCATGTGAATCGTAGAATTTTAATAAACTATAAAGACATTTCTTTTTTGTCCCATAATTAATTGTCATCTTTGCATTATGAAAATGTTTATCTTCCTATAAAAATAAAAATAAAAATAAAAATAAAAATCATTTTACTATTGTTGAATTCATAGCTCCTATTTTTCCTCATAACTCTCATGTCTATTGCTTTCTAAATCAAACATTTGATTCAATATAGCCCATCTACGACCTAAAAAATCATCTATGGAGATGTCAAAATTGGATTAGAAATTATGATAGGCAGTTGTAAGTGGCAATTTATTCCTTGACTCATGGCTAAAATTCTTACACCCATTATTTTATCCTCGGAATTTTTCCTGTATTCTCCATAGAATCTCCAAAAACTATCTAACATTCTATAATTTTTAGAAAATGGCAACGTTGGATCTAAAAGCACATTGTCATTCTATATTAGGTAAATTATAGCCATCCCTCCTCCAATTAACTTTGTTTCTTCCTTATTTGGACACCTATTTACTTCTTTGGTGTTGGACATCATTGTGAAGGTGGTTTTTTTTTCTAGATCTTTAGCCATGCCCATGGTGATGGCAGTTCTTCCTATTCCAAAATTGTCAACATGCATAATGACTTTGATAGATCCTTTTTTAAATTTTGTTAGTACTAAAATCACTCCAAAAATCCATCCAGGCACTATATTTCCATGCAATATGAATATACCAAAGCATGTTAGTCATGGAAAAGGCAAATGATAGTATTACGTCTAGTATGGTATGAAGATATTGAATTTATTTTTTCACTACTCAACATAATCATCCTACCATTTTCTTGTCATATATCATCTACAAACTAATTCTTATCACTTTTCTAGTAGATATATATCCCACAATGCCATGTTAAACAGTTTTGTCTCTTTGTCCACCTCTTCCTCACAATCACCTTATGTTCTTGTATTTTCCCATATTGCAAAAACATTTGACTATAAAATATTGCTGACCCTGCCATGGATTTTAGAAACAAAGAACAAACAATTTTCACAATAGTTATTAAATGCAAGAACCAAATGAATGAAAGAGGTAGCCATGAAACAAATATGATAAAACACATAGTGAGAAGGATGAAACAACAATAAATATGGAGATCTCCTTTAAACTATCATAGATAACCATTCCCATGGTTGGAAGGCAATGGGTTACATATTTACTCATACTTATTCTTTTCCCAATGCTTTAAATCCTCACAAATTTGTCACCCTAGATAGCTTTTCAACTTCTATAGTTTATTCACCTTCAAAAGTGACTTTTTCACTTCCTATGGATTTTCTTATTTTACATAATGGTTTTTCTCATATTACATAATATAAAAATATGTAAATTATATTGATCTTAAGCATCCCCTAACAACTATGATTGTTTTGACTTCTCGATTCAAAATATTGGATAATAAGTAATAGTTAGTCATAGGGGTGGCTAAGGTTAGCTCAATCCTTCCCTTTCACCCATTGTCCCTATATTAGCATGGTTATTTATTGTATAATTAGGATTTGAAGTAATCAAAAGGATAAAATATATATTCATGTTGGATATAAGACATCCACATGCATAGGAACCCTTATAAAACATAAACACAACTATCAAAATTGTCACAGATAAAAAAGAGTGCACATGACAATTTTGTACCCTAGTAGATAGTGCCTCACTGGGTAGTTGTATAGGAATTATAGACTTGTCTAGGCTTACATAAACACTAATTTTATAAATCTAAATCACTCATAGACCATGTTCTAATCATTATTTATGACTGTATCTAGTCACAAACCTACACTATTCTGAAATAATTTAAGTATTTTATTCCTCTAGTGTTTTCCATATAAATAAATTATAATATTTGTATATTTACACTCAAATATGTTTTTTTATTTTAAATCTTAATAAATATGAATTTCTATTATTTTTATCCTATTAGGGTTATATTAATCCAAGACTAGATAAAACAAAAGCACAAATTATATAGTGTGGCCCAATCTAGGCAGTGTATAATCAATGAAGCACAAGCAATAGTATGCACCAACTTATGCATGGTATAAACTATCCAAATTTATGAAACAATCATATATCTAATCAATTAACCATTTCATCATATAGCTAATGGCACCAATCATATAGTAATGTAGATTAAACAAAGCACACAATGGAATCACTCCATGCACATGACAAGCACACCACACTCAAGTTAACAAGGTAAACAATGTCACATATGTAAAATAGACAATAAAATAATATCAAATAGAGTAATAATATAAGAAATGTCACACACAAATAAGACAAATAAATTAGAACACATAGTAAATAATCACAAGAATGTGACACGTAGTAAACAACTAAAACATGCCAAACAAAAATCATAATCATGCACATTGAATAGAGGGAAAACTAGAAAGGCACACTAGATAGTAAGATTACAAAACAAACATACCAACCATTATATAATCAAATCAAAACACTCATGTAATAAATCACTAAAGCACATCAAATGAGAACATGATGATAGATATGATACTAAACATGCAAGAGTCATGATAGATCATAATATATAAACATATGGAAACTTAATATGATAAAGGAAACTAGGAAATATAGAACCATAAGCATTGTTTAGTATGCATCTTCCAAGATTCTCCTAGAGCAAGCATGAGGAT
Organism: Torreya grandis; assembly: GCA_037957365.1. NCBI lineage: Eukaryota > Viridiplantae > Streptophyta > Pinopsida > Cupressales > Taxaceae > Torreya > Torreya grandis. The sequence goes on along the minus strand of JARHVA010000068.1, from coordinate 3,159,837 downwards.
GGCCCAAGTTAGTTGTCAATCCATAATCATATGTATATACATATATATCATGCATCTAATCAATAATACAATCAAACACACATGCATAAATAATATATAACCTTTATCAATATGAAAATAATCCTAATATATTAATTTGTGTGAGCATATAACACATAAAGATAAAGGCAAGTAAATCTCATAATACTACCAAAAATTCAAAGGAATCTAGCAAACAAGAAGGAATACAATGGATGGAAACATAAGAAGAAACAAGGGAGGGATCCCTATTAGCCAAGAACTTCCCTCATAACTATGTGTGCATTGTGGTGGAAGGCCTCAATATATATTTTGTTGTCATCACAAGGAAGTATGTGTAGGATTTTTTGATGAGACATGAAAAACCAAGGAAAGGTCCTCAAATGAATAATTTATCATAATAAAACAAGAGGAAGATGTTATAATAATGTCACATGTGTATATAAAAAAGATCTAGGAGAAACTGTACATAACATGAGAGGATCTAGTTAAGGGATTAAAAATACAACCAAATTATGAAAGTATAGAGAGAACAATGTAACTTAAGAATTTTTAAAAAATAGATTAAATAATTATAGAAAATTAGAAGTGACAAAAGACCTGGGTGCACAAATATTGAAGGAAAGCTAAAGAATAAAAAAGGATTCTCAAAATCCATATGCAAAATAGGAGCAAAGCAAGCGAATAAAAGGAAAGGAAAATATGTATATGAAATGGGCATGGCTCAAATAAATACATGTAGTGTTATCATATGAGGCTAACTAGCAAAACCGAGTATATGATCATTAGATTATGTATAATTAGACAATAAAATGTTCTCATGCGTAATATATGGATGTCTTGGGACTCATGATTCTAAAAGGGATAACATATTGAAATCATCGTTATCATCATCAACATAATCATCAATGGCGTAATCATTATCATTATAATCAATTATGTTAGCTTTGGTATCCTCTTACAAAATATAATTTTTTTATTTGAATGGCATGTCGAACGATTGGATCTTTGGAAGGTGCTTAATCTTGAACAGGTGCAAGAATTTATGATAATATTACCTTGGTAAAATGGGTAGGTACCTAAACTTTAGGTGCACTTTTTTGAGGTTGTATGATTATATTTTTAGGTAGCTCTTTAGGTAGCATCTTGTGTTTAATTTATATTGGAATATCATATTTATTTACTTTAATGGTGATCACTTTATCATCAGATTAAAATTTTAAGTACTCATGTAATGTTGATGGAATTTATTTCGTTTGATTAAGTCAGGGTCGTCCTAGTAATATGTCATACATATGTCCCATTATCTAGTAATAAATGAAACTAAACTAAGATGGTATTAGGACCCACTGTGACATGTAAGGTAGTACCTCCAAATGGTGTTCTGATAATGCCATCATATGTTTTAATTATTATTTTTGGACTAGCTAGATCCTTCTAGGTGTATTCAAAACTAATAAGAAATTTCATTGTACATATATTTATACTTGAACCATTATCAATCATAATTTCATTTTCTCAAATTAGGAATGGTTCATTGTTATAGTATTCCTTTTGGATTCCATGATCATAAATATAATTTTGGGAGGATTTTTATGTATGTCATTGACTTCACCTACAAATCCATCAAGTGGATGAGAATTATAATTTTGTGATGGTTTCTTGTGTACTATCATATGAACATTGTCTTGGTCTTTCGATTAATTAGTTTGATTTAGAAGAGGATTGGAAAATATTTTGAAGTGTTGATTTTGTTGTAAAACTAATTCATTCAAATATTTGTTGTGAACTTTTGCCTGGATTTGATTGTTGTCAATTAGATCTTTGATCTTATGCCTCAAATTTATACATTTGTGTGTACAATTTATAGGAAATCTATGATAATTGTAGTATACATTAGCATCCTAGTTCTTAGGGAAGGGCCTTGATGAGTTGATATCTTGCTTAGGAGGTAAAAAGATCATATGTCATTCAAGAAATAATTTAAGCACATTTTAAGGACTTTCAATTATCATGTAAATTGTATTAATTCTCTTTGTTGTGATAGTATTATCTTGTGAAATCATTAGTGTACCACCTTAAATATGTTATTGGCATCATTAATAAGTTGGAAATTATTATCATTAGCATTGTATTTAAATGTTAATTTACCATGGATTTTATATCCATAAAAGGTAGGGGCATTGATCCTTTATTTAAGCATGTTGGCCTCTAAAAGCTTTGTCTCATAGTTTATAACCATATGATGAAGTTCATCAAAGGATTGGCAAGTGTTGAATACCACTTTATCTTTAATGGGTACTATAAAAATTTATAAAATATACTTTACAAATCACTATCAGGTAATTAGTGAGATTTTTTTGTAACCATAATTTTAAATCTAAGCTCATACGTGCTAAATTTCTCATTGGGTCCTTGTTTAAGTTGGGCAACCTATGCAAATGTGACCTTTGAGCTAATATTGATTGAAATGTGAACTAATAAGTCATCATCCAATGCATTGATAGAGTGTATAGATCAATATGTCAAAGCATTAAAAAAATCTAAAGCATAGTTCTTTATACTTTTAGAAAATAACATTGTCATAGAAATAACATTGTCATTGCGGCGTCTGTGTCCCCTGGGTTCCATGGATCTTTGTCTTCTGAGGCATGGGTTGCTGAGGCAGAAAAGTTGGAGGATGGATGGATAGAAGTTAAGAGGAAGAAGTCCAAGCCTTCGGTCCCCTCTCTAGATAAGAACCTTCGGTCGCGTAAGGAAAATCTCAACTCAAAAGGAAAATCTAATGTTTCCTTATGCTGACTGGTTGTTTGTGATGGTAAACTGTTTGCTTCACTGGTTTGTTGGTTACTGGTTTAGGAGGTTTTTCAGGTTGTTGATCCAGTCTGTTAACTTTCCATATTCCAGTGTTTTGACAGTAATTTTATCTGGTCACATCTGTTGGTAGTAGGTCCTTGTAAAACCTGGTTTAGATGTTTTATTGGTTTCAGGTTCTTTTAAAACCTGGTTGTGCTTAATGGTTTATCTTTATTTTTGATGTAAAGGGTTTCGGGGCCCCCTTCAAAACCTGCTTTTACCTTAATCTAAAACATTGTCATAGAAATGTTTGATGTGATGAGAAAGATCACCTTTATCATTGAATATTTAAAACTTTAAAGCCCTGAAACCTATAAGTAATGATAAGGTAATGACATCATAAGCTAAAGGTTTGATAAATATATCATGTGATTTTACCTTATGACTTTGATTTTTAGACCCTTAAAAGAGCATTTGAATTTTTTGTTACATAGTACACATGATTTATACAAGGGAAATAACGTCAGAGTTTGGAATAGAAGTGTTAGTGGTATAAGTAAGATTGGAAACATTAGGTACTTGAGAAACATTATGGATAATATGTGAAGGTTGGGAAACATGTTGACATGGTTGAGTAACTTAGGAAGAAAACAAGTGAAATATTGAAACCATTGTGAGAAGTAAAATACATAAACAAATGAGTAGAGGAAATGAGAAGAAGAGCGATATTAAAAACTATTCGAGAAACAACATACTTATCAATCATGGGAGGGGAAACTCTAAATGGTTGATCTACATTATAAGCATTTAAATTTCTATGGTTAACCCTATAATGCATGTCTTCATTTAGAAGATCTTGAGATAGGGCTTTTCTTTGAAAATATTTTAACACATATAACATTGCATCAATTATTTAGTGTGTTCTAGGATGTGTTTTCTAAAATTATAGTAGTTATTTCAACCCTATATTTCTCTTCATCAAAAAATATAAATAGCTTGAGATCTATTCATAAGCTTATCATTCACATCACTATCATTCATATCTTTGGCATTGACATCATTTACATTCACATCAATTACAATGTTTTCACTAGACCATGTAGTAATAAAAGGAGCATTAATGTTATTGAGAGACATTATTTTCTTTTTCAAATAAGCACAAGTATTAACCAAAGGAATTTCATAAAATTCAAAATGTTTTCAGCTCAATATATCACTTTACCTAGCAGGTGTCTTATATCTAACATCCTTGGGTGGCATAAGATGGATATGCATATAACATGCAAAATTATTGTGGGATTGGAAATATATAGCAAGAAAAAAAAATTAAGATTTGTAATAACACATAAGGAATTAGGGATAATGACGGAGAAATAAATAATTTTTCCATAGAAAAATCAGATCCAATATTAAATATAAGCACAATATAACCCTAAAGGGATAATTGAGCGTGGAAGGCAATTTAGGTTCACTAAAATTAAATGGTGTAAAGTGTTTTACATGAACAGTTCATTATACTAAACCATAAACAACACATGAAATTTATATCTAATCATAATGCAATAATTTAACAATAAAAATAGACCTAATTACATAAAATTAATGTATTGAAATGCTTTCAATTGAAAAATATAGGGATTTACACTAAAATAATCCATTACGTCATTCATATGAGATAATGAAAACCTATACTTGATTTTAATATTATTGATTATTATTGAATCCATATATATACACCATTCCCCATCTTTCTTAGTTTCTATCACTGTTTGAACTGCACATGGGCTGAAACTTTCTCTTTTTAAACCCTTCTTTAATAACTCTTGTACTTGTCTCTTCACCTTCTCAATCTCCATAGGTGTTAAACTATACACTAGATTTTTTGTCAAGCTAGATCTAAGAATCAATTTCATGTGATGGCTAATTTTCCTCATGGGTGGAAATACATCCAATAAATATTTTGAAACAATTTTAGCATATTCATTTAATAAAATTTCTCTTCAAGTGAAATTTCTCTCACCTTTTTTATTGTTTCAACTTATATGGGTTTGGGCATGAAATCAAAACATGTCTTCTCCTTCTTTGCCTCTTAAAAAAATGTTTTATGGAAACTATCAATAATTTAGGAATATTTTACACTCCTTATTTATCCTTCAATGACATCAATGTAAACTTCCTACCATCCTTCATAAGTGTTTAGGTATTTACTCTACTATCATGCATGATCTTCTTATAAAATTACCATGGTCTTCCCAATAAAATATGACATGCATCCATGGGCATAATGTCACATAAAACTTCATTATTATACAAACCAATCTAAAAACTAACTATACATTATTCATTCATTAAAATTTGATATCCATTTTGCAATAAAGACACTTTATATGGGTTGGGATGTACTACTCTATTCAACTCAAGTTTCTCTACCATTTCATTATAAACTAAGTTATATGTGTTACCCTTATCAACAATAACCTTACAACTCTAACCTCCATAGTTTCATATAGTCTATAAAACATTATTATTTTGCTTTAGTTTATTCTCCTCCTTTGTTGGTTTTATCAACACTCTCTTTGTCATCAGATCCTCTCTTGAAGTTCCAATTCTTCCATGAATTTGGGTAATGCAACACTTTCTCCATCCACTTGTGTGATGTGATTACCAACCTCTTTTATTATTTTATTATTTCAAAGTGCTTGTGGGAATTCAAAAGTTGTATGCCTAATATGTGAACACTCAACTCATATAGCTATGAATACTATATCGCTTCCTCTATCATAGTATCCTCTTGCTCTTGAAATATATCCTCTTCTTATTGGTGTACGATTATGGTTTTTAGAAACATTATCTTCTAAATCATGAGTATGTTATCCTCTACTAACTTTTAATATACCTCTTCCTCTTGAAAACCTTCTTATACCTCTTTCTATATTTTTTAGTCCCCTTGACAACTACTCTTCCACCTATAGTGCATATTGGTAGGCTTGTTCTACTGACCTCAACTTGATCATTCCAAAATCATATTGTATACAAATACGAATATCATTCACATACTTTGATATTGTATCTTTATCATATTTAACAAGACTAGTCTATATATTGAGCAAACAAAACTCCTCTACATAATCCTTTACACACATTTTTGGCCTAAAATAAGCAATGATCCCTTCTGCCAAAAAAGGGGCTAATTGACATTAAGATATTTTCAAACCTTATCCTTATGAATTTATTGGGGAGTTGGAGTTTTGGTGATGATTATCAGGCATGTTTTCATCATCTTTATCACACATAATAATGTCACAAATGTCAACATGATGTAAGATAGATAAATATACGACATATGTTTTAGGTTATGGTGTAAGATTGTTAGTTGACCTAGATTCAATTGTATCAATTCCCCTTTTCTTTCCCCTTTATTTCAATATTTTTATATGTGTTACTTTTTATTTTTGATTTTATTATACTATGATAAGTTATTTTTCATAAATTATCACGAAATGCAATTATTATTATCTATTATCTGCAAATCCTTTGATTTTATCTTTTTCAGTGTTGATTTTAAAATTATTGCTACAATGTGATTTTTTGAGGGTACACACTTCATGTTCCTATCATATGTTTATATATAAAAATATCTTTTTGATTCTTTTATTATATGGTAATAGTGGCATTGGTGAGGTAGATACAATTCTTATTTCTTAGCAGGTTGTAGAGTCACTATTATGCCTTCATACTATTTTGGTGAAACTTCCATGTTTCATGGAAAACTCTAGCGTAATATAGGGCATTTCTTTTTTTAAATGTAAGATATTCTTGAATTCATTATTTCTACAATTTCATGATTTTAAATGATGTGTTTCTTTATGCATTTGATGTGTATTTGTTATAGATTAATGTATTTCATATGCTTGATGTGTTTTCATTTGCTTGGTGTGTTTCCTATTTTCTTAATGTGTTTTCATATGTTTGGTGTACTATTTTCATTTACTTGGTGTGTTTTCATGTGTTTGACATAATTCCCACTTCTTTATATGCTTCCCCATGTCTTTGAAATGATCACACCTTGATTTTTCTATAAATTTAAATATATATTTTGACTATCTTGATTGTATTTGGCCTACTCTTGAATTTATGAACCTGTGCACTTCTTCGAGATGAACTCATACCTTTAAGGGCTTGTCCTATGCAAACCCAACTGATTTTGTTTGTCATGTGATGTCAAGTGCATCTCTATAGGGTTTTGCATTCTTGGTTTTGTAGTGTTTGTGTGTTATGTCTTCTTAATTGTAAATATACATTCAAATTGTGGATGTGCAAGGCTCAATACATTGTATGACTAAATATTCACTTTGACCTAGCTTTCACACTCTAAAAAAAAATTAATGGACTCAGGTAACCGCCGAATAGATGTTGAAGACTATGTATCCCACACACACTTAAAACTCCACATATTTATTTTGATATGTGAATGGAATTGCTTGAGTAAGGATTTAAATCTCCTCTTACATAGAAGTGATCAATACAACTACTAAAATCTAATTACCCTTCCTTGGCACAAGGGAATTCATAGAGGGACCGAGATGGATAAGTGTTTTAAGTGTATAGGAATTGGTTCAATTAAGTACCACTTGAATGGCTAAGTTTTGTAAATAGACTTGATGCTTGGTGTATTGAAGTGTCAAATGTTCTCCTCTTTCTCTCTAGCTTCTCCTTTCTAGTTTATAATTCACAAATGACTTGGCAAGACCTTGTATTTATAAGATGATCTAGGATAGCTTAAGTACATCAATAAACTTTAGAAAATACAAATGGGAATTGTTAAGGTTCATGAACAATAGTAGTAATGAGATACACACATAAATCTAAAAGAGAAAAACCTATATGGGTATAGGTTTGTCCATGATTGGCATGTACAACCACAAGTTTATGCAGGATATAATTCAAGCTCTATTATTTAGGAAAGGTTGGATAATGAATAAGATAGTCAAAATATATAAATGAATACTTTGTGTATATGTGTTGATATGATTTTAAGTTCTATGGACAAAATATATACTTATGTGGGGTTGGGACCATCATAGAAATGGGTTAAAATGTATAAGTTTTTCCAAAAAGTTAAATTATGATTAAAATATGGGAATAATGGTTTTATGTCATATTTAGGTGTCTACACAACCTTAGCAAATGCGTGAACATTTAAATCTAGGACAATATTGAGTAGATATAACTCTAGGAGTAAGAAAATGTGAGTTCACCAAAATACAATAGTAATAAATAGATTGCAACTAAATTTAGCATAAATAAATGAATTATGAATTAATTAAGAATCATGATGCATGTACAAGATAACCACAATGGATAATTAATATTTCCAATCAATCAATATTGTAAATGCATAGGGTTTTGATGCATATCTTAAATATGTCACAATATGAAGACATTCAACAAATCATGATCTTAGAAATGTGTTGTAAATCATGTCACAAACCTCAAACATAAATTGTGACTTAATTTGATACTATATGCCAGGAGTGTCATAAATATTCCATGAGCATAAGGAATCTACCATGAGCGTCAAAAAAATCCATGAGCGTTATAAATTTTCTAAAAGTGTTATGAATTTGTGAGGAGTATAAGAAAGTTTATAATAGCATTAAAAAATTACCATGATCGTTAGAAATAAGTATGGAGCCTAAAAAATCTATCAAGAGCATTGGAAATCCCTAGGAGAACTTGAAACTTCCAACATGTGGCTTAGTAGATATAAAATGAATTAATAAATGGGTTTGTCTAGTCCTGATCACTTAGTTCCTTCATCTAATCTACACATTATGACACATGTATAGATGCAAAAAAAATATTATGAGCATATGTTGAGGGTTATCATGGCTAAAACATCATCTAATTATTAAGCACATAAGGGAGGTAATGTTTATCTAAATAATGTCTAAAAATATTAAATTGCATAAAAATGGATTTATAAATATTAAAAACATTAGGTCATGTGCAAAACATGGTCTATAAGAAATGCTTACTTTATAAAATGATATATTATCTAATTATTGCTTGATCTCTAGATCTAGGAGGATCTTTCGAAATTGGCTATAGCAATACTGCCAAGCCTATTCTCATAGTTTTCCATAATTATAGTTATTGTTTAATTATTTGTAATATCCCAAAACAACGTTGTACCTCCAAGATCAATAATTTATCTCCAATATATGTCGCACACACTCCTTAAATGGTGAAATGAAAACTATTAAAATTGGACATGACATAACTCATGCCCACTAGTAGCTTCCTCAAGGTCTTACATACCTTTGTGCCACACAACAAAAGCCAAGTCACACAATACATTATATATTAGTGCTGACAACTTCTTGCTACCATTTTAATAGGTGTGAAGTACATACTTTTCAAGGGCTTATCCCTTGCATGGTTGAAGGTAAGTGCCCCGTTTCATGCGGCAACATCCCACACCAATTTTTTTGAGTGTTACTTTTCTAACACTGATTGGCTCAGTCGTCAAAAGGAGAAGAGTCATACATGGAATCTCAATTGTTTCAACTTCTTTAACAGTTATTTATGACTTTATAACTTTGTATTATATGTATACACATTTTAAGAATTGCATATAATTTATAATATAAGATATATAAATATACATCTTTCTCAAGAGCATACCACATACAAAATACATAGATTAATAAAAAAAAATTGGTTCTCATCCTATTATGTCTCAATTCTAAATTTTTACATATTATCTCATATAAATTTTACAAATGCATACAACACATCTAAATTCTTGTTTAGGGTGTACCCCCCATATAGATTCTCATTTAGGGTGTTCCCCCCACAATCTAGATTTTCATTTAGGGTGCCCCCCCCAGATGTTTCCTAGGGTCCAAATAATCTCTCTTGCATGATTATGATTTCTATTTGAATGATAGATAGATTCTATCTAAATGAATACAACACTTATATATTCATGAGTGACGTTTTTAGTCAAATTAAACAATATCAACACTTATGTTGACTTCTAATGGCTTGGACTTAAAAATGGTAAAAGATAGGAATACTTGTACCCAGCTTTGATGAGGGAAACTACTAGGATTATTGTGGTTCTTTTAAATATAAAATTTTCTTAGTTTTATTTGATTATAAACAAAAATATATATGTCGTATTGGGTAATATAGGCATTACCTTATAATTCATGAGACAATTTGCATAGATATGGCTTAAGCTACTCTACATAAGTCTTATAACTATCTATAGTTTCATCACATGGTTATTAGGATTAAAGAATAAGTAAGGGCATGTGTTAATGTATTAAACTCTATGTGCCTCCTTATCTACTCTCTCTAAAGTGATCACTTAATTATGAAATACCATTACTTTATATATATAGGTATATTTCATTCTAGATGTGGCATAATACCACTTGTAACAAGTGGCCAGTGATAAAAATATAGTTACACACTATGTGGCAATGTTTAAGTTTAGTAGGGTTAGTTTTTTACTTAATTGGAAAGGTGTTAGACTAGATTCTAGTAGGGTAGTCTAACCCACTTGCTATAAAAATCCAATGGGATATATACTAGCACCTGGGCAAGAATGGGCAAGAATGGGCAAGAATGCTTGGATGTGGTTCCATGTAAAATAATCCCTTCGACTCAAAACATTTTCAATTCCCTATTCACTCTAGATGAGTTTTTTTATGGCAGTGCAAAACATGGCCAATGTCAGATCATTAGGAATGGATGGTTTCCATTGTGAATTCTAAAAGGCCCATGGTAGTTTTTTGGTCCAACTATGCTTCAATTTTACCATGAAGCCATGTGCAATAAATCTTTAAGGAAGTTAATATATAAAGTCAAAATTAAATTCATCACCAAAGTAGGATATCTAGAGCTTATTACCTGTTGGAGGCCCATCACCTTGATAAATGTCTCTTAAAATATTATAGCCAAAACCTTGGTGCTTCACCTTTAACACATCCAAAATGTAATTATCAAACCAGGAAAACCATGTTTTATTAAAAAATTTACATCTGAGATAACATTATTAAATTTTATGAGGTAGAAAGTGCCCATGTCTCTTGGAAATGGAGTGTATTTATGAAACTTGTTGTTTAAACGGCCTATGACCACATCAAATAGCATTTTATTCTTCCCATGTTAAAGGCTTTAGGGTTTGGTGAATTATGTATCTTAGTTGTGTAAATTATTTTCTTTGATTCTTTGACTTGTTTTATAGTTAGTGGCCACAAGACAGATAACTTTGGTCTCTTCTGCTCTATTTGACAAGGTTTTCCTCTTGCTCTAACATTTTATGATTTAGTAGCCAAATTTTTGTCTACCTTCTTACCCACATAGCTAAATAAGGGATTATTAGATGAATTATTCTTTATGATAGGATGACTCAACTCATCAATGGGCACTCTATAGATTAATCTTTCCTTGTGCTTGTAGATAATGAGGCTTATTTCAAAGAAGCACTACATGTGTCTTGATATTTTTTTGCAAAGCTTCAAGGTTCAATCTATAGTAGACCAAAACCTAATTTTATAGGTAGATCAAGATTCCTATGCCAAACTGGGTGAAAGACTTCTAATGGAAATGAATCAAAAGCGGGGAGGGATTCTCATTCTTAGGCATTCTCATAACACCCCTTTTTAACTTTGGTAGTATGTGCTTGAGAGAGTTGAAAATAAGATTGTCTAAAAGCCTTTATCATTGGAAGGTAACTTCCAAATTTGTACCAAAATTCTTGTTGCCACCTATGTTTATTATTCTTCATGTTGGGATCCCAAAAACATTGATATTATAAATTAGAAAAATTACTCTAAGACTTTATTTGGGAAAATGTTAAGTATACACTAGAGGTTTTCATAAAGTGGCATAGAATGTTTGTTGTCACCCTTAGGATAAGGGTGGTATGAGCATCATTAATTATAAATACAAAATTCCACTTTGTACACTAACTGGGTTGTTTGGGCTATTAAAGGCCTTGAATCATGGTAATATTGTTAAGATGTTACTTTTTTTAGTAGAATTTACTTATGAAAAAACCAGTTGGAAAAATATTGGACTACATACCTTGTTCATTACCTCCACCCATATCAAAATGAGGGGTATTTTATGGCTAAAAGCATCTGGAAAGCTTTTGAAGTTTTCAAGCCATACCTCAAGGGGTTTGGAGATAATTTTAGATGTGGCCATTCATTTAACAACCATAATTTATGGCAGTCTCCTAACATATCCATTAGTATCCTTCTGTTTTCTAAAACTCTAGGTATCAAAGCCTTTTGGCTCTTTAAAAAAGGCATTTCCATAATTAGAGACCTTCTCTCTCCCATAGATTGGCTCCCTTTACTCACCCTATAGAGAAAATATAGACCATTAGCTTTTGTTATGTCTTCCATCCTATGGATTTAGGAGCTCATGCCAGATGTTATGATGCATAAACTTATCCTGCAACCTCTAGATGTTTGGTCAAAAGATTGGAAATGGAACTATGATATTGTTTTCAAGAATTATGCTTTGGGATTATTATATCATATTATGCGCCATTTTTCTTAGCTTTTGGCAAGTTAAACATTCGATGGAGTTTGAATTATTCTCCTTGATCATGGCTTGCCAGCCTCAAATGAATATGGAATTCCAAGCTTGAGCACAAGCTCGTTCATTTTATTTGTTATTTTGTCTACTATGGTTTATTTCTAGGGGAAATAATCAAACACATTAGGGCTTCTAATCCTAAATGCCCTACGTATTCTAGTTCTGATACATTCAAACACATACTTTGGAATTTTATTCATGATTTGTGAAGCTTGGCATTGGTTACACAATTTACTACAACCTTTTCACTTGAGCCCATAAAGTAGAGGATGGCTTTGTTTGAGGATTGTTTTTTGTGGCTAACACATATACCATTTATTTAGATTTTTTTCGAGTTATTAACCACTTTCAACTTTGGAAATATACAAATGTTGCCATTTTAAATAATGAGACTCTTTTTCAATATTTTTTCATTTAATGATGAAGTTGGTATTATCACTTATGCTTATTTGTATATCCAAGCATAGGTAGAGAATATTATCCTTAAGTTTTATCATCTTCATGATCTCCTCAATCATTAGGGGAGTGTACCATACACCATGAGCAGGGTCCCGTCGGATATACCACTACAAGGGTCTCCTTCACCAATGCCCAAATGGTGGTAGAGTTACTTGTGTAGTCACTTCTCTCCTTCACCTTAATGGGGGGTTGGAGTCCTCAGTCACATGATAAAGCTTCTGTTGGGACATTTGGTTAGTCCTCTTCAACACATGGTAGTGATCAGACTAGTATTATAATGTCTTTGTTTCCTATATGGAGCATTATGGTGCCTTTGGCTCCTCTAAAAAATACTTAGGATGGATGGGTTGTATTATTTCCTCCTTTGGGAGAGCCTTATTCTTGGGTTGCTCTTCCTCCCAAGGAAGATTTATGTCTACCCCTTTCCAAAATGATTGCATGTATGTAATGTTCACTCTTGATTTAATGTTTTAATATAATTTTCTTCATACTCTTATGTATAATCGTATTTAACCAATATTATTTTTAATACTTTGTAACCTTATATTTTTTACCAATATATATTAAATAATAAATATCAAACAACCACCATTTATTACATCCATCTTTATATCTTAATTTTTGTATTAATTCATACATTTTAATTAAAAATAAATAAAATTTAAAACACTTTTATATATATATATATATATATATATATATAAATATATAAATATATAACGTTTTTAATGTAATGAAATATGTTACTTGTTTTCATTGGAAATAATCATTTTAAACAATTGAATAAACTTCTAAGAGATCTCACAATTCTACTTTTAGTTTGGGTGCATCCACAAAGTTTGCTTTAGAAGAAATTTTTGGTTAAGAGAATGCTCCATGTCAAACAAGAGAAAGATATATATTGTTAAATTCTAATTTAATATTAAATAAACAATATAAAATTAAATTATATATAATGATATTTGACATCTATCCATTGTTGAAAAGTATTGGACAAAATAATTTAAATTGGCCTTTCATGGTCTTACATAAAAGTATTAAATAAACATGTCTCCCTTGGCTTGAAAGCATGACGCAAAGGATGGAGTTCTCACATTTAATGGAAAGGAAAAGAAAAACTACATTGCAATTATTCCTACCTCCCCAAATGAATGTTGCAATATTAGAATAAAATATAATTTGGGTGGATGCAAATTGTAATGTATATATCATTCAGTGATGACTTAAAAATTATCTTTATTTTTGTGTGTATCATGGTTGATGTATAGTTGTTTGTTTAAATGTCGTATCGTTTGGGTAGGTTAATAATTATATGGCATGATAGCGTAGAGACTAAATTGCAATATTAAAAAATATATATAACATGAGTAGGTGTAATGTTTATTTCGCTTGGCAATGACTTAACACTTATCTTTATCTTTATGTGTCGTAGTTGATGTGTGGTTGTTTGTCTACATATCATTACGTCATTTGGGTAAGCTAATAATAGTAAATCATAATTGCGTCGAGATTAAATATTGAAATAATAGTCATATTCGTAATGCCATCATTTATCTTTTCTAAAAAATATATAGAATATGTATATTATTGTTTTAAAATTTATTTTCGAATATAAAAAAAAATATGTTCTAAATAATGGGTGTTTTATATAAAGTGAATAAAAATATAAATCTATTTATTTATTTACAACTAGAACATCTAATTTAGTGACAACTAAGAGTGGCAAGCTTTCCTATGAAAGAATATACTTAAAATCAAAGAGAATTTTAAAAAATAAAAATAAAAACACTTAATATATAAAACTATAATATTCATATAATTTAATTGAAATAAAAAATAGAAAAGAATAATTAAATAAAAAGAAAGTGAAAAGAAACTTTTTTTAATAATATAAACGAGGGAAAGGGCTCTCACCCGTATATATGAAAAGTAGATCATGAAAATTTATAATAAAATAAGTGTTAAAATTTTAAAAAAGACTTATTCAAAATCTAAATGATCGTTACAATATCTAAAACGATGATAAAAGTATAACTAAAGAGTACCAACAACCAGTAAGAAGAGACAATGATAAAAGTATAACTAAAAAGTACCAACAACTAGTAAAAAAACATGGTAATAAAAATATAACTAAAGAGTACCAACAATTAGTAAAAAAATAATAACTAATACAATAAAATAATAACAAATCAGAGCACTGTCCCAAAAAATGAATATTGAAAAAAAGATAGAAAAAAATATTAATGAAATATGAAAAAATATCTATTGAATTATGTTCAATATCCGTCATTTCAATTTAATGGACTAAAAATTATAAATATATATAATATAGAACTAAATTTATAACTTGCACTTTTAAAATAAAATTGATATTTCTTTTTATATTTATTTTACGCTTATGACATGAATGATAATGTGTTTATAAATAGGTATTAATTAAGTATAAATTGATTTTTGGAATTGTAATTGTGTATAAGATTTTTAATTGATATGTTATAAATCATTGTTTTTGATTTATCATTAAGAAATGTTCATGGATATTTTTTGATGATGAATTATGGATACTGATTTGAAACACGTCGATTAAAAATCTTGCACGCTTCGAATCACTACTCGTGATTTATCATCAAAAAAAATTTATGAACGTTTCTTAATGATAAATCATAGATAGTGATTCAAAATGCATTGATTAAAAATCTTATACACAGTTACAATCCCAAAAGTCAATTTATACTTACTCTTATAAACTATGAAAATATCAAAGCTCTCATAAGTATTAATTATCATCAAAGAAACATTAATTATTATCAAAATATAATTTATCATATCATTTTATTATTTATTATAATTATCATTTCTATTTTGAGCTATGGTGAAACCATTTTTGTAAACTAATATATGTGAAGTGGATTATAGAAATTGGAAATTGTGATTAAACAAAATCCGTTGATTTTTTTTTTTAATGTGACTTGGTATGCCTTAAAGAAGATAGATGTTTTGAATCCATATGTAATAGTAACTAGGAGTTGCCTTGAAGGTGCAAGAAAAGACGGAGGAATTGTACTTTTGATTTTACAATTATATCTAATCTTTTTATTTGTAGAATATATTCCCCTTTTATGTATTATATTGTGATAAGCTACTTTTATCATTTTCTACGCCAACTCTCTATTATTAATGTACAAAAAATCACTTAGAGTACAAGACTTCAAATAATATTAATCAATTTATGTAAGAACTAATACAAAAATTCTCACATCACATAAATTCTCACATCATATTATGCTTGCCAAGTGTTTTCTTTTCTTTTGTGCGATATATTCCCCTTTTAACCAAAAATTAACCCACTACATTCCCTTCCACCTGAGACCGATCATCTAGCGAGGATCTTCTCTCTTAATCGGCAAGACGAACAAATAGAGAGATTCAATCTGTAAGCTCATTTGATATAGTGTACATCAAACGTAGAGTCTTTGTTAATAGAAGATGACACCATCGTGCAAACTATAAACCACTTTGTAGTATATGAGTTCACATGAAATATCGTGTCAATAGAAAGGATAATAAAATAAACTAATCTAAAATATCACGTTATTCAAGAGTCCATTGTTGAATATTAAATTATTTCTCATGTTTAAATCTCATCATTGATTATTATTATAATATTGTATTGTTAATTTTTTCACCAATTTTTAAGCTTGCACAATTATTGTTGGATCTTACAAACATAATTAAAACCATTTCATTTCAATTTAATATATCTAATTCACCCATATGAATATTTAATGTGAACATCTGACCCTAAAAATTCAAATTGGTCCAAATGCATACATTCATCTTATCCAAAAGAAACAGTCCAAATATCGGTGATGAAGAAAGGATTGAGGTCGTTCATTTTTTTGGCACTCCGCTATTGTAAATGTAATATGTTCTTCAGTCCTCCTCTAGGATTTAATATCTAAATTAAATTAAAGTTTACAAGCTTTACATATACGTGAAAAATGTGGTGCATGTGTACAAAATCATACAATAAATGCATAATATCTAAATTAAATTAAAGTTTAGAATGTAATAACCTCCTTGGTCACCCTTACATTCTTAGTTAAGGCTAACTTATCTTAAATATGACTATTTGCTTGTGCACAATATTACATATATGTTATATGGGGCCGAGACTCTTCATTGCATAATGTATGAAAAGGAGGAACAATTATAAAAATATAACCCTCTTGATAATAAATCTTTGTATAAAAACCATGTAATGTTCCTCCATTTATTATTGTGGATATTAAAATCTAGCCTTCAGTACCTGACAATGACAAGCTTGACACACATTTACCACGAATGACTTGAGCACCCAAACAAGGTCCTAATTTACCATACTCTCACACTTGTGTATTATCTTAGGAGTCAAACCTTTCATTCTTCTATTATACACATATACATACCTCACTATTTATTTCAAACCAGCTATATATCCTACATAAACATATCCTAACTCTTAGATCAATCCACCTATACATCTAGTTAGTATCAGGTATATGAATAAATGGACCACCTTTGGCTTAGTGTTAATAACTAAATGGTATCTATTATGCCAAATTTTCATTGAACATAAACCTACCCTCATCTATTTTTTTGTATAGTCTGACATTTGTACCTTAGTGGATGGTGTAACAATACACTTGGGAAACCTAAATGATCATGTATTTAATTGGAAATTCATTGCATGCATATTAATTAAAAAGTATAGAGATAAACCACAACATGATTTATAATTGAAAAAAATAACATAACAATAGAGCCAATGCAATGTGTTGATTTTGGGCTTAGAGTTGATGAAATTAAATTTTACTATTGTTTGCATATGGGGAGTATAAATTTTTCTATCTAAAAACAAATTAACTTGGCAATTATTCTATTTTTTCTTCTTTCCCTCTCTTGTGTTTTTGCTATTCCCTATGGCATCTTCCTCTTGCTCTTGTAAACCTTTTGTTATTTGTGGAGGGTATATTTCTTCTCGTTGCTTGTCAAAAAAATTAACACTCACAAGGATATAGGGGAGGACTTTCTGAAAATGGTGTTAGGGGTTAAAGTTTAGGGTAATGTTGAAGGAGTTAAGCATTTTATGGATTCCATTCAAGAAGTCTTTCTATTCAAATTTGATTCTTTGACCCATGTTTTCTTTACCTTTTGATTCTTCACGAAAATGATTAGCTCTCCTTTTGTGTTTCCTTACCTTTATATGTTTTAGGTGATTAGAGAAGCAATGTGCCCTTCCATTTATTGGTTTAAGGTCAATAGAGATCATAAATAAATTTCTTGGCATTCATTTACACAAGCATTGATATATTAGCACCCTCTTCATGGTGAAAATCATCATAAGAGGGTGTATTTTTCAAATGATAAACTCAATGCAATAAAGTTTGATTGAAGGAAAATAAATTATCTTCATGTGTTGCACAATGTATATTCATTTTTCACTTTGATTTCTCTTTGCACATAAAAGTGAAGAAATTGTCAGTTTTTTGGTTAGTGATATTGATGTGGTCAAAGAATTAGAATGGCCCTCCTATTCCCATCCTCCACCATCCCCATCCCTAAATTTGAAACCTGGACCCATGTCACCAATGCAATTTGACAAAGGAAGAAAGGGTCAACATTTTTCTTGTAGATAATTGATAGGTTTTATTTATTTGATGAGACTACATATGGTGTTTGATCTCCTATTAACAAAGAGTATCACAATCCTTATAAATTTTCTACAACAACTTATCTATGATGAGTTTATATTATGTCACATATAAATAATCCTAATAGTTTTAATATTGTAAAGTAGTTTCAATGAACAATTCACTACATTAAACCATCAAGAATGTGCAAAATTTAGATTTAATTATAATATAATAATATAAAATTAAAATCTGGCCTAATTATACAAAAGGAAAGTCTTAAAAGGCTTTATATTGACAAATAGAGGGTCCTGAGATAAATACCATATTATATCAAATCTATATATTTTTGGATGCTGAAATCAGGGGCATACAATTCCATGACCTAGTGTGGAGATAACTAAGAAAATTTGGGAGAAACTAATAATTATGCACAACTAAGTAAGAGTGGGATAATATGCTCTTGGTTGACCAAGTGTAGGTTGGTATGCTCCTCGTGGGAGAGTGTACACTCATAATAAATATTTCATGTCTTGAAACAAAATTAAAGAATGTGTTAATCTACTCTTGTACCCCAAAAAATTTGCTCACTTTGTTATAATTTACTATGGATCACTTGGAAATCCTTATTCTTTCTTGCATCTCTAATCAACTTAAAACAACTTGAAAAACCTTTAAAAAATGTTATAGTTATGAGGGTCCTCCTTTTCCTTCTCCATTACTCATATTAAATTTGGAAATGAACACTCAATACAGTTCAACATGAATTTGTGTGATGCAAGCCCTAAACTCTTATATGTTCATTCACTATATGATCACAAAAATTATGTAATATGAAGGCTTGGAAAATAAATATGATGCAATCCTTAAATTTTCATTTTCCTTTTCACTATAGACTTAATCTTGGACTATTATCATTCTTTTTCTATTTCAAATGTTTGTGTATTGTTTTTATTGCTTGCTCTATATGTACTAATGCACTTGTGTATATATAGAATTCTCAAAGTCAAATCAATGATTCTATTGGTGCACATACTGACACATAAAAGGTAAGAAAGCTGACAAAATGAAACACAAAAAATGAAGAAATGAATGGAATGGGTCAAAGGAATCACAAAAAAGGGTACAAATAATGTAATATTACACTCCAAAAAAAATCCTATGAATCATAGGGGAACGTGGGAAAACAATGAGGATAAAGAAAATGAATACTAGGGGAGGCGATAAGGGACCAAAACATACAAGAACATATGGAAATAAAAACCTAATATAAACTCATAATTTACACATGCCAAAGTGCCCTAACACCATGCAAGGAACATCTAAACCCATTTTGTAGGGATTTTAAAAAAATATCACATGAAATTTGAAAACATAGGAAAAGCAAGCAGGAGGAAAAAATGACAAGAGGACCCAATCTAAGATACAAAACCATTTTTGGAACATTGAATGAGCAAGAAAACCCAATCCAAGATGTTAATGCATTTTTGACACTGTAATATGAACATCAATCACTACTAGAAGAAAATAAATGGTTGAACAAAAAAAACCAATGGTTGCAAAACAACTCGGGCATCATCATAGAGATAATGATAGAGATGCAATAAAATAATCCCAATTCTAAAGCCTTATTGTATAAGGAATACCTCAAGGAGAGGAAAGGTGCAACAAAGCTATGCATAAGTTTCAAAAATAACTTGTAAAAAAAGAATCATTCTGTGACAAAACTCGAAGGTACCGAACACTCTTAGAAGTTAAATTTGAAAAAGTGAAACAAATGAAGCCATATTTTGTAGATGCGTAGATAAAAAAAAATGAAAATATGATATGTTATTTTATTTCTTCGCATTCTAATCATTATCCAAATTTATTTGGCAGTTTTGAAAACACACAACAAGGCATTCATTTTAATATGTTGAATAAAATGGGATATATTGGTCAAGGCCTTTGAAAATGCGATCAAGGAATTCAAAAACCTTTAGAACTATAAAATAGTCATAAGAATTTTGGTCTTTGGCACACCAAAGAATATTTTGAAACCACCATAGGTCCTACTTTAATTAAATTAGGCATGGATGTAGAAAAATTTACTCATAAACAGTGCAAGCATTCTACTCACACACATAAAATATTAATTCTGTCACATTATTTATATCTATTATGGTAGAATAGGTCATGATTCTATTCATTTTTTGATTCTACATCATTGTCAATTAGGCAAGAAGTGAAACCATATAAATTATACATGTTAGTTCATTGGTATTCCTAAACATAGGTACTTAAAATCCAAAAAAAAACGAGTGGACCACCCCTCTCAAGTGGAAGAAAAACACTTTCGGATTACAATTTTTAATTTTTGGGTTTTTAATTTTAAATCTAAATTTTTTAAAATATTTTATATTAATTTAGTTTTTATATTTTAAATTTTTTTTTAAATATATTTTTTATGTTCAAATTTAGAACTTTTCATTTTTCATATTTCAAATTTCAAACTCTCCAAATTATTTTCACTAAAATTGAGGGAAAAAATAATAAACTTGAATACAAATCATTTTCATATTATAACAATATTTATGTATCCATATTCTAATAAAAAATAGAAAGTAGCGATTCAACTACCATGATAATGATTACTAATGAGCCTTACTTGTGACCAGATCCTTACAATGACAGAAAAGACTTCATAATCAAACGATGAAGATGCAAAGTCATATGAAACTTTGGGCAATAAGTTAGAGACCACCATTGGTTAGGTTGTCAAGGACAAAAGGTATGCATCCCCTGCTTAATAAGGTAGATAAGAACCCCTAGACAATTAGCACACCTAAAAAGCATGACAGGTTTGTTTGTGGACCTCCTCCATTTTTTTTTCATGATAGGCTTGTTTGTGGACCTCCTCCATTTTTCTTTCATGATAGGCTTGTTGGTGGACCTCTATCATTTTTTTTAACTAAGTTGAGCACTAAATTCATTTTGTCTCCAGAACATGTAAATGAGATACCTTATGGGAAAATAGTCTTATTAATCTCATATGGTCTTTCCATCTCATGATAGTGAACATTCAAACCAGCCCACATAATGATTTGTCTCAAATAAATTTTTGAATAATTAAATTTTATTAATTTTAAATTAATCTATTTTTTATAATAAAAATATTATACATTTTTTCATGTTAAGTAGATTAAAGTACATTGTAATAATATAGTCAATTGTAATAATATAGTCAATGTAAGGTAGTTATTTATTTAATTGAAAGAGAAATATTTTATTGATATTGGGTGTACGAATAGATCGATCTTCTTTAATTTGATGTTAAGAATTGAGAGATATTTTATATCTAACTCGAATCTAATATCGTCCTTTTTTAATACCTCTTAAAATTTATATTTTGATAGATAATATTTTATAATTTAAAAAAATGACATAATAATAAAACCAATGCAAAATAATCATTTTAAATTTGAGATAAATAAATTTTTATTATGGTTTGCATGTAAAAAATATAATTTATGTATTTTTTCTTAAAGACATCAACTTAGTTGTTATTTTGATTTTTTCAATATTTACTTCTTTTGTGTCGTCTTCTCTCTTTTGTAAAATCTCCATCATTTTTGGAGGAGAGATTTTTTCTTGTTCCCTTTAAGGTAATGTTGAGAGAGTTAAAATTTTTATCCAATCTATTTAAGAAGACTTTCTATTCAAACCTGATCCTTTGACTCTTGCTTTTTTATATTTTCATTCTTAGCGAAAATTATTGGTTGACCTTCCTTTTATGCTCCCTACCCTTTTTTAAGTTGTGGGTGATTTGTGAAGCGTTGTGCCCTCCCAGTGCTTGGTTGAAGGGCATAACAGATTGTGAATGGGTTTTTTTGGCATGCATTTACAAAGGGCTTATTAGATTGACATCTTGTTTAGGGTGTTTGGCATGGTAGAAAGGTACATTTTTTAGATGAGAATTTTCTTATAGAGATGGTTGGTTTGATGGAAAATATAACAAATTGTGTGTTGCATAATATATAATTTTTTTTACTTTACTTCTTTTATGTGCATAAAATTCAAGGAATTGTCAATTTTTTTGTCAGTAATGTTGATCTAGTCAAAGAATTGAAATGCCCCTACTCTTCCCTTTGTGCTCCACCACCTACATCCCCAAAATTTGAAACTTGTCCATCTCACCAATTCCTTCTCACAAAGGAAGCAAGGGTCAATGTTATAAAATGGTAAAGTCATTTCAATGAACATTTCACGACACTAAACCATCAACAATGTGCGTAATTCAAATCTAAGCATAATACAATAATATAAGAGTAAAAACAAATCTAATTGTACAAAAGGAAAGTATTAAAATGCTTTAAATTAATAGAGGGCCCTTAGATAAATATCAAATCGTATCAAACCTATGTACTTTTGGACACTGAAATCAAGTGCAAACAAGTCCATAACCTATAAAAATTGGAAGAAACTCATAATTATGCACAACTAACCAAAAGTGGATAATATGCTCTTGGTTGATCAAGAGTAGATTCATATACATCAAGTGAGAGAATGCACACTCCTATTAAATGTTTCATATTTTGAAACAAAATTAACAAATGTATTAAAATTTGATTCTATGTTCCGAAAACCTCACTCACTTTGTCAGAATTTACTATGAATCAACTATAAATATTTTTCCTTTCTTAAAACCCTAATCAACATAAATCACCTTGAAAAACCTTAAAAAGGGATAAAGTTATGAGGGTCCTTTCCGATTCATATCATTGTTCATATAAAATTTGGAAACTAAGACTCAATACAATTTAACAGGAAGTTGTGTGATGCAAACCCTAAATACTTATATGCTCTTTCACTATATGATCACAACAATGATGTAATATGAAGACTTGGAATAGAAATATGATGCATTCCTTAAACGTTTCTCTTCCTGATCAACATAGACATGCTCTTGTCTACTTACCACTCTTTTTATACTTCAAATGGTTGTATTTTACTTCTTCCTACTTTTTGCACATGCACTAATACACTTGTGTATTTATAGACTTCTCAAATTCAAATTAATGACTTTATTGACACCAAAGCTAACACGCAAAGGGTGTGAAAGCTAACAAAATGAGACACAAACATGGAAGAAATGAAGGAAATGGGTCAAAGGACAAAAAAAATAGGGTACAAAGAGTGTACCAGTACAGTCCTGGAGAAATCCCATGAAGCATAAGGGAATAGGGGAAATAAGGAGGAGATAGTAAATGAAGAACATGGGAGGAAATAAGGGCCTAAAATATAAATAAACACATGCTAATAAGATTATAATATGAATTCACAATCGACACATGCCCAAGTGCCATAAAATCATGCAAACTGACATCTAAACTAATATTAAACCAAAACTAGCATATAATTCTTCACTTTGATGGGTGTGTGTGCATACATATCAAAGTAAACAAATAAGTGTACCTAAGAGGGCTTGAAGAAGATGTTGTGACTGAAAAATGTAAGAGTTCTTAAATTCAATATAGGAGAAGGAAATTATTTAAAATTTAAAATCATGTGAAATGTTACCTTATCTCAACATCCATCTTGTGCACACAAAAAAATTAAAAACATATACTCCTCAAAATTTGGTGTAAGCATAATGGCTACCACTATGAAAATCTATGAAAGTCCTATAATAATCATCCATGCTTCTATGTATAGAATATGAAACCTAGGTAGGATACATTTATAAGTTAATCAATGTCTATATAAATAACTAATCAAGGGACTATTGAAATCAATTAGAGGAAATGAATAAAAGGAACAAATACACCTAGTTGTATGTTAACTATGAATTTATCTGTATGAAATATAAATTTATAAATTTGTATCATCTCTAAATGTGTGTCTC
This sequence comes from Torreya grandis, assembly GCA_037957365.1. Lineage (NCBI taxonomy): Eukaryota > Viridiplantae > Streptophyta > Pinopsida > Cupressales > Taxaceae > Torreya > Torreya grandis. The sequence goes on along the minus strand of JARHVA010000068.1, from coordinate 3,135,384 downwards.
ATTGAGGAGATCATTTAGAACATACCTTATAACTCTTCAGTGACTACCTGCAAATGTAGGATCAAACAAAAAAATGCCTTATAACTCTTTGGAAATGTGGTGTGTCATAATGTAATTTAAGATAGAAAAAATAGATCATATTCCCACTTTTGATGTGTGGGATGAACCTATGAAGTATGTGTCTTAAAATAAATTCAATTACACATACCATGTGAAAATTATGAATAATAAAAACTATAATGTAATAACATAATAAAATTTCATCATTAAAGTGTTAGGGTGTGGAGCTAAAAGCTTCAACTGTTTGCAGACACGAAGAAGAGGTTGCTGAGTTTCAGAAGTACCGACGTCGGCAGCATGATCGACGTCGATCATTACCAGTGCAGAAGGCAACCGGCGTCGGCAACCAGTCGGCCGACGTCGGCAGCACCAGACAAGCAGGGACCGGCGTTGGTCGCCTTTGTGTTCCAGAACTGTTATTGATGAACAGTCAGTTAAGTGAAGCGAGTGTTTGCATGTCAAATGACTAATTATAGTCACGAGCTGCGTGTCTAATTATTGTAGTTAGATTTCTATTTTTGTAACCATGGGATTCTATTTAAAGACCCATGAGGCTTGTATTGTAATTACCAAGAAGGCAAGTAAAAGCATTGAAGCAAGCAAGGTCAAGGAGATCTACAGGTGTAAGGTCAAGGAGATCAGCTGAAGCATTTAAGGAGGGATAGCAACTCAGGTTGTAGAGTTGGTTTTGTGTTGAGCAAGAGAGAGAGGGAAGAAGGTCTTGAGGTGTGGCAAGCCTTTGAGGTGGAGGAAGAAGTGGCATCTTCCTTATTGTATTTTCTTCTAGTAATATTTAATACAAGAGTGTGTATTGTCTCTCAAATTATTTGTTGTCTCAAGTTTTTAGTTACTTTATCATTCTGGTATAATTTTGTGTTTAATTGCTTATAAGAAAGTAATCAATTGTGCTTCCGTTGGATAAGGGGTCACCTAACAGTTGGTATCAGAGCTACGATTTGCAGGAAGCAGGGTATTGTTTTTGATTACAGGTCATTCACAGGGTTTTCTGATTGAGTGGGAGTTCAGAAATGGCAGAAGAAAGTAAGCTATGAATGGAGAAGTTTAACGGCAAGAATTATCAACATTGGAGGATGCAGATTGAGGACTATCTATATCAGAAGGATTTGTACTTATCGTTGGGTGGGGTTGCATGCAAGCCCACAGATATGAAGGATGAAGAATGGAGTGTTCTTGATCAGAAGGCTCTCGATTCCATAAGGTTGAGCCTTGCATCATCTGTGATTTCTAGCTTATCACAGTGCAAGACAACGGAAGAGTTGATAAAATCCTTGGCAAATTTATACGAAAAGCCCTCGGCTTCTAATAAGGTATATCTTATGAAGCAGCTATTTACTTTGAAAATATAGGAAGATGGATCGATACATACTCATCTCAGTGATTTCCATGGTTTGGTAAACCAATTAGCTTCAGTCAATATTATTTTTGATGATGAGGTAAAGGCTCTCTTGATTTTATGTTCTTTGCCTAAAAGTTGGGACAGTTTGGTTATGGTAGTAAGTAATTCTACATCTGCTTCTAAAATCTTAAAAGTTGATGATGTTGTGAGTGTGATCTTGAATGAGAAAATACATAGGAGAAGCACAGGTGAATCATCAGGTAATGCTCTAAGTGCAAAAATCAGGGGAAGGCAAAGGGAGAAGATTGAGTAAGGGAAATCAAGGTCGGGAAGGAGATCCGAATCCAAAGGTGTTACCTGCTGGTTTTGTGGAAAGAAAGGACATACAAAGGAGTGTTGGTTGAGAGATAAAGAGAATCAACATGCAGGTATTGAAGAAGCAAAGGATGCAAATATTGTGGTACAGCATGCTCTCATACTTTCTTTGGATAGTTAGGTAGGATCATGGATTTTAGATTTTGGTTCATCTTTTCATGCATCCCCAAATAGAGATTTGTTTCATGAGTATGAATAGGGAGACTTTGGAGTGCTTTATTTAGGGGATGGTATGCCTTGTCAGATAGTTGGCAAAGGGAAAGTGTAGCTGAGATTGCAGATTGACAACACATGGGTGTTGAAGGAGGTCATGCATGTTCCAATTCTGAAGCAGAGTTTGATTTCTATAGGAAGGTTGGGTGATGAGGGATGCACAATAACCCTCACAACAGATTCTTGGAAGGTTACCAAGGGAGCACTTGTTTTAGCAAGAGGTAAGAAAGTAGATACTCTTTATCTGTCTACTTGTATTGCTGATTCTACTTCTGGTTTATCTACTTCAGCTGTAGATTCAGAGATGTGGCTTAGTAGGCTTGGTCACATGAATAAGAAGGGAATGGACGTTCTTGATTCAAAAGGTATGTGTTTAGATTCGGAAAGCATAGATAGAGTTCATTGTAGAAAAAGGAAATTTGATGCTTTTGACAGGAACAAAGAAGCCTTGGTGTTTATGAAGGAGATGAAGGACAGAGATCAGTCACAGGGGCTGAATAAATTTGAGCAGGGCAAGCATGGACAGAGGTTTGATCTAAGAAGAGCTCACGGATGAAAATTTCATCACTTATAGGAACACACAGATGCCGATGTCGGTCACATGGGACCGACATCGATTAGCCAGATACCGACATCGATCATGTGCAGACCAACAGGGTCGGTAGAGTCAGGCAGGAGAAGTCTGACATCGGTCATCAGGACTGATGTCGGTAGAGGGGACACCGCGTCGGCCAGGGAAATGACGTTGGTAGTCAGGGTCAGTGCATGGAACCGACATCGGTCAGGAGCAGACTGGGAGATGGCCGATATCGGTCACTGGAACGGATGATGGGTGGACAGCTAGCTGTCAAGGAGTCTCAAACACCCATATGGAGGTCAGAAATGGTAAGTGAACCTCATATTCGTTGTTCACCTTCTTTATATTGCTTACTGATAGTCAAGAACTAGGAAGATGGAAGAAGCAATGCAGGTAGAATCCAGAAATAGTGGGAGCTTGGCATGGATGAGGAGTGTGAGTCCTTGGAGAAGAACCAAACAGGTATTTGTTGGTAGAGTTGTCAGTTGGAAGAAAGCACTGGATAGAGGGATGGATTCCCATATTAGAGAAGAGAGTGGATGGACACGTGAGACAAAAGGCTATGGTATATAGTCTTGTTTAGGCTGCAGAGCAATGGAGGTTTGACCATTGTATTTTATCTTTACCAGGTTGGATAATATTAGCTACATTATCCTGTTACTGTATTGTGTTACTTGTTGCAGGGTTTCATATACAGGGAGTTTTCTGAGCTAAGGGTAGAGTTGGTTCAGAAGTATGTCATGAAGAATTTGGGAGCAGCAAAATTCTTTTGGCATAAGTGATAGGTATGAGCATCACAGGTTTCAGTGGTGGTTGGTCTTCAAGAGTGACTTTGAAGAGGGATACAGAGCCAAAGGAACAAAATAGATGGTGTACAGGTACATGTACAGTAGCAACTATTTATCTCCAAGTCAGAGATTGTTAGGGTGTGGAGCTAAAAGCTTCAACTGTTTACAAACACAAAGAAGAGGTTGCTGAGTTTCAGAAGTACCGGTGTCGACAGCATGATCGACGTCGGTCATTACTAGTGTAGAAGGCAACCGGCATCGGCAGCCAGTCGGCCGACGTCGGTCACCAGACAAGCAGGGACCGGCGTCAGTCGCTGGTGTCCAAAACTACTGTTGACAAACAATCAGTTAAGTGAAGTGAGTGTTTGCATGTCAAATGACTAATTATAGTCACGAGCTGTATGTCTAATTATTGTAGTTAGATTTCTATTTTTATAACCATGGGATTCTATTTAAAGACCCATGAGGCTTGTATGGTAATTACCAAGAAGGCAAGTAAAAGCATTGAAGCAAGCAAGGTCAAGGAGATCTATAGGTGTAAGGTCAAGGAGATCAGCTGAAGCATTCAAGGAGGGATAGCAACTCAGGTTGTAGAGTTGGTTTTGTGTTGAGAAAGAGAGAGAGGGAAGAAGGTCTTGAGGTGTGGCAAGCCTTTGAGGTGGAAGAAGAAGTGGCATCTTCCTTATTGTATTTTCTTCTAGTAATATTTAATACAAGAGTGTGTATTGTCTCTCAAATTCTTTGCTGTCTCAAGTTTCTAGTTACTTTATCATTCTGGTATAATTCCGTGTTTAATTGCTTATAAGAAAGTAATCAATTGTGCTTTCGTTGGATAAGGGGTCTTCTAACATAAAGCATGTATGTATAAAATCTCATGGTTATGTTTATAGGGCCTTCCTAAAAAAACATGACATGCATCCATCTCTATTACATCACACAAAACCTTGTCTATATAGTTATCAATTATCATCTCCACTTCACATTGTTCTTTCACAATGTTTTCTTGACCCTCCATGAACCATGATACTTTTTATGTCTTGAATTCATCTTTCACACAAATCCTAGCCTCCTCAGCATTTGTGTAAATATCAAATTATTGTTGCTTCTACTATGTACCACAATTGTGTAATATTTACCTCTTGTGACCTTAAATACTCTCATTATTTTGAATAAACTTTATCCTTTCTCAAGTTCACCCGTGTGATGTACATACATCTCCTTAGATTGCATGCCTTTTTTAAGACTTGCACAAAACCAATTCTTCTCTTTTTACTATCCTCAAGTGCATGAGGGCAACCAAATGTGTGGCATCCTATCTCTATACATCTAAAACATGTTACTCCTATTCTTACACCTCTACCTATCCATCTCCCACCTCTCATAGAATATGATCATCCCCTTGCTTGCAATGCATGAAAAGTTCCAATATATTCATCACTCTTCACCTTAGGTTTTTATTTGTAACCATTGACATTTACATTACCTGTCATAAAAAAATCTATGTGCCAAAATCTCTTTTGCTCTTAGTGCATACTGATATGTATCCTCCATTATTTGTAATGTTACTATGTTGATTTCATCTTGGATGACCCATCGCAGTTCATTAATGTACCAAACTACCTTCTTTAGTTCCATCTCACTATGACCAGCCTGGATAGTGATCTTAAAAAATTAATCTATATACACTTTCAGACTTAGCTCATTTTGTCACCAATTCTGCAACCTCTTCAAGAAATCTAACTAATAATCTCTAGGTAAAAAATTGGATTCTAATTTCAAAACCATCCTTTCCCAATGGGTGATTTTGTCTTTACCCTTGTGATTCCACTCAAGTTGTACCTCTTTCCACCATAGAATTGTGTGCCCCTTTAACTTTGTTTGTTCAACCTTTTTCTTGTACTTGTATGTTATTTCATCAAATTTGAAGTATTATTCCATCTCTGTTAACCAATCTATTAACTCTTATGGGTTTAATGTTCTAGTAAAAACCTAATACTTTCATTTGTGTTCCTCTTCTAATCTTAGATATGGATTTAATAATACTCTCTTCTCTCTCATCCAATCTCACATGAATGGATCTTCTTCTTCATCCTCATATTTTGATTTGTTTTATTAAATTTATGAATGAAGAGAGTTTTAATCTTAATTAGATAAAATGAACTGAACTAAATTGGGTTGTATAAAATAAGCATAAACTAACACAAATTGATATGGAGCTTACTAAATTTATAAATATGCTAAAAGGGTAAATTACCAAAGAAATAAAACTTAGCTAGAAATCAGATGCATAAGACTATAAGTACGACTATAAAAATTATTATCTGATTGTGTGATGATGTTATAAATTAGGAATAGGGCTTCACTTAGATCTAGGATAAGGCCATTAGAATTGGGCATGGGTGACATGCATTAGTGTCCTTTAGGTGTACTAGTGTTTGGTAAGGATTTGTTTTTTGTAACTTATATGACAAGTTTGATTGCATCTGTATGTCCTATTTGACTGTGCAAGATATTTTGATCTATTATAAAATCCACTATATACCTTCTTATTCACTAAAAATCTAGTTCAATGACACAAGAAGATGAATGCAATCACAAGATAAAAAGGGATTAGTAGTTGAATTTATGATTGATCTCAACACCCCATGTGTTGAGAATTACATACATACCAATACTCCAAATAGGTATCAAAGTCCATGTATTTCTCCCATGCTACGATAGTGTGTATGAAATATTGGTACAAAATGCTAAATTCAAGTGCAATCCTAGTGTGATTAGATTCTTCAAAAATGACCTGTGACATTAAATTTGTATTCAAACTTAACTCAAGTCTATTAGGGTTGTGTGGACTCTAAATTGGGAAGAATAGGTGTTTTTCTCCCAATGTATAGTTAGATATTCTAGTTTTTTTAAATCATATGAGCCTCTAGTGAACAATGGTTAGAAAATGTGCCTTTATAGTGATCATTTTGGAATTCTTTCAAATAGGGCTTGCTAAATATGATGTATGATTGATTTGGTGAATTTGAAATTGATAAACTAACTGTTATTTGGTGGGAGGACATGGTCGATGGGACCAAACACTACCAACGAACGAGATTATCCTGAAAGCATGGCCTTGTCTAGGAAGTAGAGACAACTAAGTTTAAAGTGGATCAATCCAAACATGAACATAGGCTATTTGGAATGAGGAATATGAGTATTTAGTAATCATTAGTTGCTTAGAAATATGGGTCATATACATATAAGTGAATGAATGATAATCATGGATCATGGAATTGAGCCTCAATTATGTGTTCAAAAGGAATGGTCACAAGTGCATGTTTTAGCTTAAATGTTAATTTTAGTGACTACAAGATTCAACCTTTACATCGATCAAATCATCCCTCAACATGAATCCTCTTATGATATCTTCCTCTACTAGAACCACCCTTTTCTACATAATTTACAACATTTTTTTTTATATCATCCAGTCTTCCATTCATATTCATAACTATTACACCTGCTAGCCTTAATCTTCTTGGTGGCATCTTGAATTTTCACAACCTTTAGATCTACAAATGCATCATTCACAATCGTATGAAGACCTATTATGTGAACTCCTCTATTCTCTACCCACATTTTCAAATAATGGAGAGCACAAACCTTGATCTCTCAACCCCATAGTTATTTCCTTACTTTGATACAAATTATGCAGCCTCAATTAAGGGTCTCAATTAAAATATGTCTTCTACCATGTAATCCAAAAATGTACATGGGAAATTAACAGAATAATAATATAACTTTATTGGTTAAAAAATATATTACAGAACATCAGATTGGCCACCAATGATACATCCTTACAATGATCAAATGCAAAAGCATAAACATATCTCGCAAGCTTATAAGCATCAATCCAAAATTATAGTGTGGTTTTAAATGACTCAAATCCACTAGTCCTTCTTATATCTATACACAAAAATACTTATAGTACTATTTTCAAATGTTCTTAGACTCTTTGCTTGATGTGGAATCGAATGTCTTTCTCAAGTATAGTGGATATGTTTTTATACACACAATGCACCCATTTATATTAATTAATTTTAAATGCCCATGAAAGCCACAAATATTAAACGTTTGTGACACATTTAGATGCACTATAATCATTAAATGCACATAATTTTATATGGTAATACATCCCCAGATAACACATCACATAATTGATGCACCATAACACATCATGGACCCCTTTACCTTCTCCCAATGTCATTGCATACTTCATCCCAAACATATTACCACTTATTAATGTAAGGTATCCAAATAAATAGTATCAAGCTCTAAGAAGCGCAATATATATATATATATATATATATATATATATATATATATATATATATATATATATATATATATATATATATAAAAGACAAAGTTTAGAATTAAGTTTTATGAGACTGTGTAATTGATTGAATCTAACCTTATCAAATGACTCACCACATATTACCATAGATCATTTATGATAATAAACCCACTTACGCAATGAACCCTTGAAACACAAAAAACCCAAAGCAAAATGGGAAATAAAATAGAACATGTAGTGACTAAGACAAAAAAAGTTGATGTTGGTGACCATACCACAACCACCGAATAGCTAAATATGTTATTTTACTTTATTAAAAGTAGCTATACATGTTTTGGTTGATGTAGGATTACATGTGGACCTAGATGCTTCTGCATCATATAGAAATAAGAAAGTAACTTCAAAATTCAAATAAAATATAATAGGGAATTATAATAAATTTAAAGTGATATAAGATCTGGGGGGAATAAAGATAAAGAATAAAAAAGGCTTCTCAAATTTTGAGAAAACAAAACTATACATTTTTCAAGAATTTTAGGTTTAAAATGTGTATTTTGCATGAACTTCGAGAAAAAAATCATAATTTTACAAGAATTTGGATAAAAAATCTATATATTTTGAAAAAATTTCAAAAAAATGCTTGAATTTCAAAGCCATGTGAAAAGAAAGGAAAAAATGGAAGGACAACCCAATTTAAGAATTGGATCCATTTTTAACACCGTAGAATGATCAAGAGGTCCCAATCCAAAATGCAAATCTATTTTTAGCAATATAGAATGAACACAAGTCATTACTTGAAGAGAGCCAATGGTTTAAGGAAAAAAAACAATTGCATACTAACTTAAGCATTATCATGGAGCATATGATAGAGATGCATAAGAATCTTCCCCGATTCAAAAGCCCTATTCTGGAAAGAATACTTCAGGAAGAGGAAAGGTGTAATAAAGTTATGCACAAGCTTCAACAATAAAATACAAAAAATAAAAACTATATGACAAAATTCAAAGTGACCTAGAACTCTTAGAAGTTTAATTTGAAAAGGTGAAAGGGAAGAAGGCATTTTTTATATATGCAAATATATAAACAGAGGAAAATACAGTAAGTTATTCACAATCTGATCAATCTCCATAATTATTTTGTAGCTTCAAAAATCATACAAAAGGCATTGGTTTCAAGCTATTGAATAAAATAGGATATATAGGTCAAGGCCTTAGAAAATAAGGTCAATGAATTTAGAAACCTCTCGAAGCAGGATAAATACCTAAGAATTTTTTTTGTGTATACTAGAGAATCTTCTAAACCCACCACAAGTCCCATTTTCATTAAATCAAACATCAGTGTATACAAACCTACTCATAATCAATGCAAGCATTCTAATTACACACACATAAGGTATTTTTTCCATCACATTATTTATAGTTATTGTGGTAGAAGAGGTTATGATACCAGTCATTGTTGAAATTTCCATCCTTATCAATTATGTGTGAAGTGCAACTAAGACAATTAGACATGTTGGTTCACTAGATTCCTAAACGTAGGTATTCAAAAGCAACCAATTTGAGTTTTGGGTGGGCCACCCAAATCATGTGTAATCACATCATTTTTATAATTAGAGTTTTCTATGTTCATTATAAATCATAACTAGGAGCAATGGGTACCATTACTTTTTAAAGACAAATGATCTAGATGAAAATTTCGGGTTATCTTTTGTTTAGAAGACCAAAAAAATAGTATATCACTAGTGTGTCAAATTTTTACGCTCATATCAAAAGGGCATTGATCAAAATTATAAACCATAATATGGGTTGTAAATCTAATCATGTGAAATAGATTTTTGGTGACTTATAAGTTTATCTTTGGCTACCATGAAGGGCACCAACTGAAATTTAGGGTCTAGATTATGCTTTGAAGGGCCTAAAAAATGAAAAATACAAGGTATAAAAAATCTAAATTATTAAAATTGTATTTTTTTGAATTTTTGGTAGTGTCAAAACCTCTTAATTCCTTGGGGGAACACTCACCATAAGATATTTCACATTTCAAGTTGAAACACTTCATATTCTATTTTTATACTATTCATTTCCTACTAAAAATAGCTATAAAGGAGATGTCATTCAAATTATAGAAACAAAGGAATCTATTGTAATAAGATAGAAATTATTGTAGCTTATACTATATTTTTAAATATTTTTATCATTTTTAATGCACAAAATAGAGTGCAATAGCTTCACATCTCTTCTCAAAAATGACTACCTTCTATTTATATAGTATGAAAGAAATAACTCGCATATCTTCTCAAGGATATCAATTCACTTATTTTCTTAGAGATAACACCTCACATCTATTTTAAGTGAAAGTTGTACTTAACTCCTGCATCAATGAGGTAGTAAAGTTATTTGTTCATAATTTTTTCTCTATGTACATCTTATTTCCATTCATTAAAGGTTTATTTTCATACATTTCTACAATCTTTCTTTCTATTACAATTGTTTTACTTAAATTACTTTCATCTATAGCACATTAACTTTTTATAATTTAGTTTGTTGTCTATCAGATCCTCAATCCAATCCAAATCAATGGTATTAGAGCATGGATTTTTAAAAAAGGTACATTTTATTAAAAATTGAGAAAAATATGTGCATTATCACATTGCGTATGTGTCCAAGAAGTGTGGACTTATCCAAGATTGTACAAACATATTTCTAAATCCAAAGAACTCATATACCCTATTTTGATCAATGTTGAATATTTTATCTAGCCATAAGCCTAAATGGACCCAAAATAAGCTAATTATTCAATTTCTCTATAGTTTTTCATAAATAGTAAGTTATTATATTTGGTTAGTTAATATCATAATTGTTTGGTTTTCCTACATGTTAAGAAATATGTCTTTGCTATTAATTTTATCATATTAGAGTTACATTAATCCAAAAATGGAGAAAACATATTGGTGGACTAATTCCTTGTCTTGAGCAAATCAAACCCTAATTCCTTAGGGTTTCCTTCTATTTTCTTATGGTTTCATATTTCAATATTTATTTTTGGTTTTTTATATTTGATTTCAGGTTTTCCCATATAGTGCATTAATTTATGCTTGATCCTAATACGTCTTGATTTTTTTTGTGTTCATATTTTATGCAGTCTAAGGATGTTAGTTTTATTATCCCTCTAAAGTGATGTGCTAGGTTAAGTTGTCTTGAAATTGAACATAATCATATTTATTTAGATCAATCATGTGTGTCTAAAATGGCTAAAATTGATGAAATTCAAATTCTTATTATTTTGATGAAAATATTAATAATGAACATATAGATGTATAAAATGATGTAAATATGCCACGTCTTGAAACCATTTATGAAAAAGATAATGAATATAATGATTGCATGCATCTAAATGACATTAATCTTGAAATTATTTGCTAAGTGGCTTCTCTTATAGGTTAAAACTTCATAGTCACAAAAAAATTAGATTTTGGGCACATACTACTTCAAAAAGGTGCAATTTGACTTAGATTATTATAGGTTTTAATTATATTATGATAGGTTTGGCATAGATTGGGGATATATATAATGCATATGTCATGATTTAATAGGATTATGAGTTGTATTTCACATATTACATGATTTATATTACACATGTGATTATATTTGGGTCCTATATGAGGCATATGTTCACATTATTAGATACATTATGATATTTCATACTTGGATTAAGTACATTATTGGATTGGAAACATATGTGAAGCATATGTGACACATTCTCAAAAAAATCATTATCAAGCATTACTCATGCATCACTCAAGCATCACTTATATTGAATCATATAATCTATTTGTAATGGATGATTCAAAAACTTTACGCATATTCTCAAGTATTAATCAGGTATTTTTCAAATTCATTGGAACCCCTAGTTGATTCCATTACTTAGATATAATGAGTTGTGTGGGCTTAAAGTTTTACATGACTTAACTTATTGAATCTTAATTTAAAAATTATAATCGGACCACATTTAACTCAACCCATGGTTTTACACTGGCTTCTCCATGGGACATGATCACCCCATTCTCCATTGTCTCTAGAAGATAAGTCTCTAGAAGGCATATTGGTTCATGTGCATACAGGTGTATTTTATCCTTAATATTTAGTTTTGTATATGTTCAATGTTTTCACTTTAAAATTTTATATCATAAGTAAAAAATTATTTCTACATGTTTCATTGCAGGTTTACATGGAGAAAGGCACAACATATGGTACATAATTGAGCACACTTATCATGTTATCCTCAAGTATAACCTTCTATCCTTTGACTCTATAAATTCCATTACTAGAATAAAATGGGAGCAAATATAGACACTCTAATTTGGTATTAAAAAACTTTACAATGTGTAATTAGACCAATCTTTGTCATACTTAACTTATACTCAAATACATGACTCTTGTTCACATTATTCCTTAGCCATATACCTATATATGGGCTTGACCCTTCCAAACTATCATTACTGCTACACCTAGGACCTTCTTATTCTCTACCTAAATAACTTAATATCTCACCCAAACTATCTCTTGATCTCATATCATTATTATTAATTTTTAGACAATTGTGAACTCCCCATAGAGTTCTACCATTACAGACCTTTCCAATTAGGTTAGACCAATCTACATGCCCTTTAATGGCTATTTTCAAAAACTTAAATCATTCATAAGGGTCAACGCGTATGTTTTGCATGTCAATTTACAAAAAATTACCCAAAGAGTCAACTATATAATCAAATCAAGCCTAAGCCTTTATCTATCTAGTTGTCTTCTACTCATCACTAAAAAATACACTACATGTTTAGAGGAACTTCCCTAAAGCTCCCAAAATTAAATCCCTTCAAAGAAGAAATACATAGAATAAGTTTGAATAACATTTTCAAGGTCAATTACTTGTTCATAAAGTGTTGAAATACATACACATGATTTCACAATGTACTGGCATTACACATGATTGCACACACTCAACTAGGTGGAGAACTATTGTTGATTGTAAAATACAACCAGCCCTACCATGAATTTTAGAATAAAATAAAAAATATTTTGAATGATAATTATTAAATGCAAGAACTAGATGAATGAAATAGGTAGCCATGAAATAAAAATGCTTAAACATAATGAGAATGATGAAATGAAAATAACTATGGGGATCTACATTAAACTGTCTTAGATACTCTTTCCCATGGTTGAGAGACCATGGGTTATACATTCACTCATATTATTTCTTCTCCTAATGCCTTACATCCTTGTAATTTTATCACCTATGTTATGATCCACACTTATAATATTGGAGATATGCAGAATATAATGTAGATCAACACAAAATAATAGATATAGGTGGGCCAAGATGCCCAAATATTCGATATATGCATAAATAGTATAATCACCCTTAAGGTAGGGTAACACCATATAATGCTTTTTTAAGAAGGAATAACTCCATAATGTCTCTTCGAGGGGACAACTTCCAATATCCTCTTACAATGGAAGACTCAGTGCTTATTTGATTCATTTACAATTATATTCACCTCCTTTATATAGACCTCTATATAACTAATAATGGATGGGTAACCTCCTAATCCCAATGTAGGCTGATCATTACCTAATACACTAATTCCATGAGTTACTCATTTATCCTAATATATTGGACCCATATAAATAACTAAGGGGGATGTGTGCCACATGTCAACATCACCATCAACCCATATACATTAATATATCATATCCCTAGGTACATAGCATTCCTTCCCTCCTTGACATGTTTCATCTCTAAAACACAAGAAGAAACCAAATAATGAGTTTGCTTCAAATTATTTCACACTTATATCTAATTTTTATCATCTAACCATCCATATGTGATATTAGTAGGTGACATCTCTCCAACATTGTTTACAAATTCCATTGTGCTACTCTGATTCCATTCATGACCATAATTTTACTACCTTGGTGTCCATGCATAATGATTCCTCATTTAATTCCATGCACTATATTCTGCTATGCTACTCTAATTCCATTCATGACCATTGTATTTATTCTTCAATGTATAGTCATAGTGATTTACCCATTGATTCCATTTTCTATAGGTTGCTTCACTATTATGATTCCATACTTGACCATAGTATTTCTTCTTTGGATTCCATGCATATCCATAGTGATAGGTACTCTGATTTCTTATACAGCCTAAGTGATTTTTTTTATGACACTCTCTCACATGGCTCCATGATTATTTACTCTCATGATGATGTTTTTGTCTATATACCTCAACTTTTTTTGATACTTTGACCTTATCCACATTTTCTTCTACCTCTTCCAATTTTTCCTTTGGTGGTTCCTTTGTCTCTTGAGTAGATGAAGTGTTCTTTTATGCTTGTATTGTTTCTTTATCTATGTCATCATTTGAATATTATTCATGTTCTTTATCACCTATTTCAATCTCATCCTCATGCTCTACTTTGGTTGCTATTTATGCCTTTTTGACAATGATATCCTATAAATTGACCTTATTTTTCCTATACCAAAACTTTATGAACTTCTTTTGAACATTAATATTGATTGTTTCTAAAGTATCTAACCATGGATATCCAAGAACCATATCCACACCATCTATATCCAAAGCATAAAAATTTGAATGCAAAACATATTAGTCTATAGTGAGCTTCAAATGTTCACAAACTTGAATATTATGACCATCTATTTGAGCCTCCTTGATATTCTTTGCTTGAACATGTAGATGTTGAGCCACATCTACGTTGATGAAAGTATACGTGTTACTAGGGTTTATGGAAACAATTACCTTCTTCTTTTAAACGCATCCAAGAACTAAAAAAATGACTATTATTTCTTTGGAGCCAAACTATTTGAACCCTGATCATCCAATCCTTCATCTTCCTCTTTGATATCCTCTACCTCTCCTCCTACACCATATGTAGCCTCATCATCATCATCATATGTTGTTTATTTTTCTTCTTCATCACCTGTATGCTCTTCCTCATTGCCCTTATTTTCTTCCTTTATTTCTTCTTCCTCATGACCTAGTTTCTCTTCATCATCATTATTTTCTTCCTCTGATTCATTCTATTTTTATTTTATATCCCATCGATCTTAGAAAATAGGTTCTATTTCTTCTAATGAAAACTTCTATCATTTTACTCCCAACTCATCCCACCGAAGTATTGTAGGACCATAAACAAAATTATCAAAACATTTTTGCCACCAAATTGTTCAAACATTATTCTCCTTAAAAAAGAGCCATCATTCTCTAGCATCAATATCATCCTCCCCTGAAAATACGTGTCACTTCATGATTCACAAAAACTAGGGTTAATCAAAAACCTTGAAATTTTAATAACTCAATCGAAACTAATCCAAACAGTCCAAAATTTTTACCGTATATTCCATGTATGATAATGCAACTTTAGTGAATTTTTTGTTAAAAAAACCAAAAATTATGGCATGTAGAGTGAATCTATGAAAAATCATAAAATCATAATAAATAACTCAAAACATTTTAAAACATTCTTAAATTTTGATTTTAGATCACTTGTATTCTAATATAGTATCATTAAACATTTCACAAAAAGTTGCCTTATTTTGATAGATATGATGAAATTCTTACAAACCCTAAAATAACAATAACTCTCTCAAAACTAATCATAAAACCTTTAATCGATAGATATGATGAAATTCTTACAAACCCTAAAATAACAACAACTCTCTCAAAACTAATCATAAAACCTTTATTTTTTATTGTGACTTCCTTAAAATATTAGTCAATTCCAGTAAAAAAATTGTGAAAATCACAACTGATTACAAGATATTAATAATTCCATAAAACTAGTGTTTTGACCCATGAAAATTGCCCAAATCAAAACTCTGATACCACTTGTTATGATCCATACTTATAATATTGGAAATATGTAGAATATAAGGTAGTAACACAAAACAATAGACATAGGTGGGCTATGATGCCTAAATATTCAATATATGCATAAATATAATAATCACCCTTAAGTTAGGCAACGCCATACAATACTCCCTTAGGAAGGAATAGCTCCACAATGTCTCTTCAAGGGGACAACCTGCAAAATAAACTTATAATAGAAGACTCAATTTTTACTTGATTTATTTACAATGATATCCACCTCCTTTATATAGATATTTATATAACTAACAATGGATGGGTAACCTCCTAATCTCAATGTAGGTCGATCATTACCCAATGCACTAATTACATAATTTACTCATTTATCCTAATATATTGGATCCATATAAATAACTAAGGGGGATGTGTGCCACATGTCAACATATCCATCAACCCATATACATTAATATATCATATCCATACGTACATAACACCCTAGATGTAATTTTAACTTCTACAGTCTACTCGCCTTTTGAAGTGACTTTTCACTTCCTATGGCTTTTATTATTTTACATAATGGATTTTATCATATTATATAATAAAAACATATATAAATTATATTGAGCTTAAACATCCCCTAATAATTATCTCAGATGAATATAGGTGTCTCATCTTGAGACATTTAGTCTTAAGACCATCTCTCTTGAATTCACTACAACTTTGCTCCATCATGATCCATTAAGGGCACACTTTCATAATACACATCCCATCACATTGGGTTGCATGTGTGTCAAGCCATTGCACCACTAATTATGTAGGTGATAGAACCGTATAAAAATGTCCATGCTTGTTTATATGTGATGTTATCAATTATTTTATGTTATCTTATTCACCAATGATCACTTTGTCTCTGACCTCTCTTTCAACCTCTAATATATTTTCCCTTTATCCAATATCCACTAACTCCTAACTCATATGTCTGAGTGTCCTAGGTCTCATCCACAGTCCACTAACTTAATTTCTAACTAATACACAACATATAGACACCATGTGAATCTTAGAATTTTAATAAACTATAAAGACATTTCTTTTTTGTCCCACAATTAATTGTCATCTTTGCATTATGAAAATATTTATCTTCCTATAAAAATAAAAATAAAAATAAAAATCATTTTACTATTGTTGAATTCATAGCTCCTATTTTTCCTCATAACTCTCATGTCTATTGCTTTCTATATCAAACATTTGATTCAATATAGCCCATCTACGACCTAAAAAATCATATATGGAGATGTCAAAATTGGATTAGAAATGATGATAGGCAGTTGTAAGTGGCAATTTATTCCTTGACTCATGGCGAAAATTCTTACACCCATTATTTTATCTTGGGAATTTTTCCTGTATTCTCCATAGAATCTCCAAAAACTATCTAACATTCTATAAATTTTATATAATGGCAACGTTGGATCTAAAAGCACATTGTCATTCTATATTAGGTAAATTCTAGCCATCCCTCCTCCAATTATCTTTGTTTCTTCCTTATTTGGACACCTATTTACTTCTTTGGTGTTGGACATCATTGTGAAGGTGGTTTTTTTTTCTAGATCTTTAGCCATGCCCATGGTGATGGCAGTTCTTCCTATTCCAAAATTGTCAACAAGCATAACGACTTTGATAGATCCTTTTTTTAATTTTGTTAATACTAAAATCACTCCAAAAATCCATCCAGGCACTATATTTCCATGCAATATGAATATACCAAAGCATGTTAGTCATGGAAAAGGCAAATGATAGTATTACATCTAGTATGGTATGAAGATATTGAATTTATTTTTTCACTACTCAACATAATCATCCTACCATTTTCTTGTCATATATCATCTACAAACTAATTCTTATCACTTTTCTAGTAGATATATATCCCACAATGCCATGCTAAACAGTTTTGTCTCTTTGTCCACCTCTTCCTCACAATCACCTTATGTTCTTGTATTTTCCCATATTGCAAAAACATTTGACTATAAAATATAGCTGACCTTGCCATGGATTTTAGAAACAAAGAACAAACAATTTTCACAATAGTTATTAAATGCAAGAACCAAATGAATGAAAGAGGTAGCCATGAAACAAATATGATAAAACACATAGTGAGAAGGATGAAACAACAATAAATATGGAGATCTCCTTTAAACTATCATAGATACCCATTCCCATGGTTGGGAGGCAATGGGTTACATATTTACTCATACTTATTCTTTTCCCAATGCTTTAAATCCTCACAAATTTATCACCCTAGATAGCTTTTCAACTTCTATAGTTTATTCACCTTCAAAAGTGACTTTTTCACTTCCTATGGATTTTCTTATTTTACATAATGGTTTTTCTCATATTAAATAATAGAAAAATATGTAAATTATATTGATCTTAAGCATCCCCTAATAACTATGATTTTTTTGACTTCTCGATTCAAAATATTGGATAATAAGTAATAGTTAGTCATAGGGGTGGCTAAGGTTAGCTCAATCCTTCCCTTTCACCCATTGTCCCTATATTAGCATGGTTATTTATTGTATAATTAGGATTTGAAGTAATCAAAAGGATAAAATATATATTCATGTTGGATATAAGACATCCACATGCATAGGAACCCTTATAAAACATAAACACAACTATCAAAATTGTCACAGATAAAAAAGAGTGCACATGACAATTTTGTACCCTAGTAGATAGTGCCTCACTGTGTAGTTGTATAGGAATTATAGACTTGTCTAGGCTTACACAAACACTAATTTTTTAAATCTAAATCACTCATAGACCATGTTCTAATCATTATTTATGACTGTATCTAGTCACAAACCTACACTATTCTGAAATAATTTAAGTATTTTATTCCTCTAGTGTTTTCCATATAAATAAATTATAATATTTGTATATTTACACTCAAATATGTTTTTTTATTTTAAATCTTAATAAATATGAATTTATATTATTTTTATCCTATTAGGGTTACATTAATCCAAGACTAGATAAAACAAAAGCATAAATTATATAGTGTGTCCCAATCTAGGCAGTGTATAATCAATGAAGCACAAGCAATAGTATGCACCAACTTATGCATGGTATAAACCATCAAAATTTATGAAACAATCATATATCTAATCAATTAACCATTTCATTATATAGCTAATGGCACCAATCATATAGTAATGTAGATTAAACAAAGCACACAATGGAATCACTCCATGCACATGACAAGCACACCACACTCAAGTTAACAAGGTAAACAATGTCACATATGTAAAATAGACAATAAAATAATATCAAATAGAGTAATAATATAAGAAATGTCACACACAAATAAGACAAATAAATTAGAACACATAGTAAATAATCAAAAGAATGTGACATGTAGTAAACAACTAAAACATGCCAAACAAAAATCATAATCATGCACATTGAATAGAGGGAAAACTAGAAAGGCACACTAGATAGTAAGATTACAAAACAAACATACCAACCATTATATAATCAAATCAAAACACTCATGTAATAAATCACTAAAGCACATCAAATGAGAACATGATGATAGATATGATACTAAACATGCAAGAGTCATGATAAATCAAAATATATAAACATATGGAAACTTAATATGATAAAGGAAACTAGGAAATATAGAACCATAAGCATTGTTTAGTATGCATCTTCCAATCCATAATCATATGTATATACATATATATCATGCATCTAATCAATAATACCATCAAACACACATGCATAAATAATATATAACCTTTATCAATATGAAAATAATCCTAATATATTAATTTGTGTGAGCATATAACACATAAAGATAAAGGCAAGTAAATATCATAATACTACCAAAAAGTCAAAGGAATCTAGCAAACAAGAAGGAATACAAGGGATGGAAACATAAGAAGAAACAAGGGAGGGATCCCTATTAGCCAAGAACTTCCCTCATAACTATGTGCGCATTGTGGTGGAAGGCCTCAATATATGATTTGTTGTCATCACAAGGAAGTATGTGTAGGATTTTTTGATGAAACATGAAAAACCAAGGAAAGGTCCTCAAATGAATAATTTATCATAATAAAACAAGAGGAAGATGTTATAAGAATGTCACATGTGTATATAAAAAAGATCTAGGAGAAATTGTACATAACATGAGAGGATATAGATAAGGGATTCAAAATACAACCAAATTATGAAAGTATAGAGAGAACAATGTAACTTAAGAATTTTTAAAAAATAGATTAAATAATTATAGAAAATTGGAAGTGACAAAAGACCTGGGTGCACAAATATTGAAGGAAAGCTAAAGAATAAAAAAGGATTCTCAAAATCCATACGCAAAATAGGAGCAAAGCAAGCGAATAAAAGGAAAGGAAACTATGTATATGAAATGGGCATGGCTCAAATACATACATGTAGTGTTATCATATGAGGCTAACTAGCAAAACCAAGTATATGATCATTAGATTATGTATAATTAGACAATAAAATGTTCTCATGCGTAATATATGGATGTCTTGGGACTCATGATTCTAAAAGGGATAACATATTGAAATCATCGTTATCATCATCAACATAATCATCAGTGGCATAATCATTATCATTATAATCAATTATGTTAGCTTTGGTATCCTCTTACAAAATATAAAAATTTTATTTGAATGGCATGTTGAACGATTGGATCTTTGGAAGGTGCTTAATCTTGAACAGGTGCAAGAATTTATGATAATATTACCTTGGTAAAATGGGTAGGTACCTAAACTTTAGGTGCACTTTTTTGAGGTTGTATGATTATATTTTTTGGTAGCTCTTTAGGTAGCATCTTGTGTTTAATTTATATTGGAATATCATATTTATTTCCTTTAATGGCGATCACTTTATCATCAGATTAAAATTTTAAGTACTCATGTAATGTTGATGGAATTTATTTCGTTTGATTAAGTCAGGGTCGTCCTAGTAATATGTCATACATATGTCCCATTATCTAGTAATAAATGAAACTAAACTAAGATGGTATTAGGACCCACTGTGACATGTAAGGTAGTACCTCCAAATGGTGTTCTGATAATGCCATCATATGTTTTAATTATTATTTTTGGACTAGCTAGATCCTTCTAGGTGTATTCAAAACTAATAAGAAATTTCATTGTACATATATTTATACCTGAACCATTATCAATCATAATTTCATTTTCTCAAATTAGGAATGGTTCATGGTTATAGTATTCCTTTTGGATTCCATGATCATAGAATATAATTTTGGGAGGATTTTTATGTATGTCATTGACTTCACCTACAAATCCATCAAGTGGATGAGAATTATAATTTTGTGATGGTTTCTTGTGTACTATCATATGAACATTGTCTTGGTCTTTCGATTAATTAGTTTGATTTAGAAGAGGATTGGAAAATATTTTGAAGTTTTGATTTTGTTGTAAAACTAATTCATTCAAATATTTGTTGTGAACTTTTGTCTGGATTTGATTGTTGTCAATTAGATCTTCGATCTTATGCCTCAAATTTATACATTTGTGTGTACAATTTATAGGAAATCTATGATAATTGTAGTATACATTAGCATCCTAGTTCTTAGGCAAGGGCCTTGATGAGTTGATATCTTGCTTAGGAGGTAAAAAGATCATATGTCATTCAAGAAATCATTTAAGCACATTTTAAGGACTTTCAATTATCATGTAAATTGTATTCATTCTCTTTGTTGTGATAGTATTATCTTGTGGAATCATTAGTGTACCACATTAAATATGTTATTGGCATCATTATTAAGTTGGAAAGTATTATCATTAACATTGTATTTAAATGTTAATTTACCATGGATTTTATATCCATAAAAGGTAGGGGCATTGATCCTTTATTTAATCATGTTGGCCTCTAAAAGCTATGTCTCATAGTTTATAACCATATGATGAAGTTCATCAAAGGATTGGTAAGTGTTGAATACCACTTTATCTTTAATGGGTACTATAAAAATTTATAAAATATACTTTACAAATCACTATCAGGTAATCAGTGAGATTTTTTTGTAACCATAATTTTAAATCTAAGCTCATACGTGCTAAATTTCTCATTGGGCCCTTGTTTAAGTTGGACAACCTATGCAAATGTGACCTTTGAGCTAATATTGATTGAAATGTGAACTAATAAGTCATCATCCAATGCATTGAAAGAGTGTATAGATCAATATGTCAAAGCATTTAAAAAATATAAAGCATAGTCCTTTATACTTTTAGAAAATAACATTGTCATAGAAATAACATTATCATTGCGGCGTCTGTGTCCCCTGGGTTCCATAAATCTTTGTCTTCTGAGTCATGGTTTGCTGAGGTAGAAAAGTTGGAGGATGGATGGATAGTAGTTAAGAGGAAGAAGTCCAAGCCTTCGGTCCCCTCTCTAGATAAGAACCTTCAGTCACGTAAGGAAAATCTCAACTCAAAAGGAAAATCTAATGTTCCCTTATGCTGACTGGTTGTTTGTGATGGTAAACTGGTTGCTTCACTGGTTTGTTGGTTACTGGTTTGGGAGGTTTTTCAGGTTGTTGATCCAGTCTGTTAACTTTCCATATTCCAGTGTTTTGACAGTAATTTTATCTGGTCACATCTGTTGGTAGTAGGTCCCTGTAAAACCTGGTTTAGTTGTTTTACTGGTTTCAGGTTCTTTTAAAACCTGGTTGTGCTTAATGGTTTATCTTTCTTTTTGATGTAAAGGGTTTCGGGGCCACCTTCAAAACCTGCTTTTACCTTAATCTAAAACATTGTCATAGAAATGTTTGATGTGATGAGAAAGATCACCTTTATCATTGAATATTTAAAACTTTAAAGCCCTGAAACCTATAAGTAATGATAAGGTAATGACATCATAAGCTAAAGGTTTGATAAATATATCATGTGATTTTACCTTATGTCTTTGATTTTTAGACCCTTAAAAGAGCATTTGAATTTTTTGTTACATAGTACACATGGTTTATACAAGGGTAATAACGTCAGAGTTTGGAATAGAAGTGTTAGTTGTATAAGTAAGATTGGAAACATTAGGTACTTGAGAAACATTATGGATAATATGTGAAGGTTGGGAAACATGTTGACATGGTTGAGTAACTTAGGAAGAAAACAAGTGAAATATTGAAACCATTGTGAGAAGTAAAATACATAAAAAAATGAGTAGAGGAAATGAGAAGAAGAGCGATATCAAAAACTATTCAAGAAACAACATATTTATCAATCATGGGAGGGGAAACTCTAAATGGTTGATCTACATTATAAGCATTTAAATTTCTATGGTTAACCCTATAATGCATGTCTTCATTTAGAAGATCTTGAGAGAGGGCTTTTCTTTGAAAATATTTTAACACATATAACATTGCATCAATTATTTAGTGTGTTCTAGGATGTGTTTTCTAAAATTATAGTAGTTATTTCAACCCTATATTTCTCTTCATCAAAAAATATAAATATCTTGAGATCTATTCATAAGCTTATCATTCACATCACTATCATTCATATCTTTGGCATTGACATCATTTACATTCACATCAATTACAATGTTTTCACTAGACCATGTAGTAATAAAAGGAGCATTAATGTTATTGAGAGACATTATTTTCTTTTTCAAATAAGCACAAGTATTAACCAAAGGAATTTCATAAAATTCAAAATGTTTTCAGCTCAATATATCACTTTACCTAGCAGGTGTCTTATATCTAACATCCTTGGGTGGCATAAGATGGATATGCATATAACATGCAAAATTATTGTGGGATTGGAAATATATAGCAAGCAAAAAAAATTAAGATTTGCAATAACACATAAGGAATTAGGGATAATGATGGAGAAATAAATAATTTTTCCATAGAAAAATCAGATCCAATATTAAATATAAGCACAATATAACCCTAAAGGGATAATTGAGCGTGCAAGGCAATTTAGGTTCACTAAAATTAAATGGTGTAAAGTGTTTTACATGAACAGTTCATTATACTAAACCATAAACAACACATGAAATTTATATCTAATCATAATGCAATAATTTAACAATAAAAATAGACATAATTACATAAAATTAATGTATTGAAATGCTTTCAATTGAAAAATATAGGGATTTACACTAAAATAATCCATTACGTCATTCATGTGAGATAATGAAAACCTATACTTGATTTTAATATTATTGATTATTATTGAATCCATATATATACACCATTCCCCATCTTTCTTAGTTTCTATCACTGTTTGAACTGCACATGGGCTGAAACTTTCTCTTTTTAAACCCTTCTTTAATAACTCTTGTACTTGTCTCTTCACCTTCTCAATCTCCATAGGTGTTAAACTATACACTAGATTTTTTGTCAAGCTAGATCTAAGAATCAATTTCATGTGATGGCTAATTTTCCTCATGGGTGGAAATCCATCCAATAAATATTTTGAAACAATTTTAGCATATTCATTTAATAAAATTTCTCTTCAAGTGAAATTTCACTCACCTTTTTTATTGTTTCAACTTGTATGGGTTTGGGCATGAAATCAAAACATGTCTTCTCCTTCTTTGCCTCTTCAAAAAATGTTTTATGGAAACTATCAATAATTTAGGAATATTTTACACTCCTTATTTATCCTTCAATGACATCAATGTAAACTTCCTACCATCCTTCATAAGTGTTTAGGTATTTACTCTACTATCATGCATGATCTTCTTATAAAATTACCATGGTCTTCCCAATAAAATATGACATGCATCCCTGGGCATAATGTCACATAAAACTTCATTATTATACAAACCAATCTAAAAACTAACTATACATTATTCATTCATTAAAATTTGATATCCATTTTGCAATAAAGACACTTTATATGGGTTGGGATGTACTACTCTATTCAACTCAAGTTTCTCTACCATTTCATTATAAACTAAGTTATATGTGTTACCCTTATCAACAATAACCTTACAACTCTAACCTCCATAGTTTCATATAGTATATATAACATTATTATTTTGCTTTAGTTTATTCTCCTCCTTTGTTGGTCTTATCAACACTCTCTTTGTCATCAGATCCTCTCTTGAAGTTCCAACTCTTCCATGAATTTGGGTAATGCAACACTTTCTCCATCCACTTGTGTGATGTGATTACCAACCTCTTTTCTTATTTTATTATTTCAAAGTGCTTGTGGGAATTCAAAAGTTGTATGCCTAATATGTGAACACTCAAATCATATAGCTATGAATATTATATCGTTTCCTCTATCATAGTACCCTCTTGCTCTTGAAATATATTCTCTTCTTATTGGTGTACGATTATGGTTTTGAGAAACATTATCTTCTAAATCATGAGTATGTTATCCTCTACTAATTTTTAATATACCTCTTCCTCTTGAAAACCTTCTTATACCTCTTTCTACATTTTTTAGTCCCCTTGACAACTACTCTTCCACCTATAGTGCATATTGGTAGGCTTGTTCTACTGACCTCAACTTGATCATTCCAAAATCATAATGTATACAAATACGAATATCATTCACATACTTTGATATTGTATCTTTATTATATTTAACAAGACTAGTCTATATATTGAGCAAACAAAACTCCTCTACGTCATCCTTTACACACATTTTTGGCCTAAAATAAGCAATGATCTCTTCTGCCAAAAAAGGGGCTAATTGACCTTAAGATATTTTTTAATCCTTTTCCTTATGAATGTATTGGGGAGTTGGAGTTTTGGTGATGATTATCAGGCATGTTTTCATCATCTTTATCACACATAATAATGTCACAAATGTCAACATGATGCAAGATGGATAAATATACGACATATGTTTTAGGTTATGGTGTAAGATTGTTAGTTGACCTAGATTCAATTGTATCAATTCCCCTTCTCTTTCCCCTTTATTTCAATATTTTTATATCTGTTACTTTTTATTTTTGATTTTATTATACTATGATAAGTTATTTTTCATAAATTATCACGAGATGCAATTATTATTATCTATTATCTGCAAATCCTTTGATTTTATCTTTTTCAGTGTTGATTTTAAAATTATTGCTACAATGTGATTTTTTGAGGGTACACACTTCATGTTCCTATCATATGTTTATATATAAAAATATCTTTTTGATTCTTTTATTATATGGTAATAGTGGCATTGGTTAGGTAGATACAATTCTTATTTCTTAGCAGATTGTAGAGTCACTATTGTGCCTTCATACTATTTTGGCGAAACTTCCATGATTCAAGGAAAACTCTGGCGTAATATAGGGCATTTCTTTTTTTAAATGTTAGATATTCTTGAATTCATTATTTCTACAATTTCATGATTTTAAATGATGTGTTTCTTTATGCATTTGATGTGTATTTGTTATAGATTAATGCATTTCATATGCTTGATGTGTTTTCATTTGCTTGGTGTGTTTCCTATATTCTTAATGTGTTTTCATATGTTTGGTGTACTATATTCATTTACTTGGTGTGTTTTCATGTGTTTGACATAATTCCCACTTCTTTATATGCTTCCCCATGTCTTTGAAATGATCACACCTTGATTTTTCTATAAATTTAAATATATATTTTGACTATCTTGATTGTATTTGGCCTACTCTTGAATTTATGAACCTGTGCACTACTTCGAGATGAACTCATACCTTTAAGGGCTTGTCCTATGCAAACCCAACTGATTTAGTTTGTCATGTAATGTCAAGTGCATCTCCATAGGGTTTTGCATTCTTGGTTTTGTAGTGTTTGTGTGTTATGTCTTCTTAATTGTAAATATACCTTCAAATTGTGGATGTGCAAGGCTCAATACATTGTATGACTAAATATTCACTTTGACCTAGCTTTCACACTCTAAAAAAAAAGTAATGGACTCAGGTAACCGCTGAATAGATGTTGAAGACTATGTATCCCACACACACTTAAAACTCCACATATTTATTTTGATATGTGAATGGAATTGCTTGAGTAAGGATTTAAATCTCCTCTTACATAGAAGTGATCAATACAACTACTAAAATCTAATTACCCTTCCTTGGCACAAGGGAATTCATAGAGGGACCGAGATGGATAAGTGTTTTAAGTGTATAGGAATTGGTTCAATTAAGTACCACTTGAATGGCTAAGTTTTGTAAATAGACTTGATGCTTGGTGTATTGAAGTGTCAAATGTTCTCCTCTTTCTCTCTAGTTTCTCCTTTCTAGTTTATAATTCACAAATGACTTGGCAAGACCTTGTATTTATAAGATGATCTAAGATAGCTTAAGTACATCAATAAACTTTAGAAAATACAAATGGGAATTGTTAAGGTTCATGAACAATAGTAGTAATGAGATACACACATAAATCTAAAAGAGAAAAACCTATATGGGTATAGGTTTGTCCATGATGGGCATGTACAGCCACAAGTTTATGCAGGATATAATTTAAGCTCTATTATTTAAGAAAGGTTGGATAATGAATAAGATAGTCAAAATATATAAATGAATACTTTGTGTATACGCGTTGAGATGATTTTAAGTTCTGTGGACAAAATATATACTTATGTGGGGTTGGGACCATCATAGAAATGGGTTAAAATGTATAAGTTTTTCCAAAAAGTTAAATTATGATTAAAATATGGGAATAATGGTTTTATGTCAGATTTAGGTGTCTACACAACCTTAGCAAATGTGTGAACATTTAAATCTAGGACAATATTGAGTAGATATAACTCTAGGAGTAAGAAAATGTGAGTTCACCAAAATACAATAGTAATAAATAGATTGCAACTAAATGTAGCATAAATAAATGAATTATGAATTAATTAAGAATCATGATGCATGTACAAGATAACCACAATGGATAATTAATATTTCCAATCAATCAATATGGTAGTTACATAGGGTTTTGATGCATATCTTAAATATGTCACAATATGAAGACAATCAACAAATCATGATCTTAGAAATGTGTTGTAAATCATGTCACAAACCTCAAACATAAATTGTGACTTAATTTGATACTATATGCCAGGAGTGTCATAAATATTCCATGAGCATAAGGAATCTACCATGAGCGTCAAAAAAATCCATGAGCGTTATAAATTTGCTAAAAGTGTTATAAATTTGTGAGGAGTATAAGAAAGTTTATAATAGCATTAAAAAATTACCATGATCGTTAGAAATAAGTATGGAGCCTAAAAAATCTATCAAGAGAATTAGAAATCCCTAGGAGAACTTGAAACTTCCAACATGTGGCTTAGTAGATATAAAATGAATTAATAAATGGGTTTGTCTAGTCCTGATCACCTAGTTCCTTCATCTGATCTACACATTATGACACATGTATAGATGCAAAAAAAATATTATGAGCATATGTTGAGGGTTATCATGGCTAAAACATCATCTAATTATTAAGCACATAAGGGAGGTAATGTTTATCTAAATAATGTCTAAAAATATTAAATTGCATAAAAATGGATTTATAAATATTAAAAACATTAGGTCATGTGCAAAACATGGTCTATAAGAAATGCTTACTTTATAAAATGATATTTTATCTAATTATTGCTTGATCTCTAGATCTAGGAGGATCTTTCGAAATTGGCTATAGCAATACTGCCAAGCCTATTCTCATAGTTTTCCATAATTATAGTTATTGTTTAATTATTTGTAATATCCCAAAACAACGTTGTACCTCCAAGATCTATAATTTATCTCCAATATATGTCGCACACACTCCTAAAATGGTGAAATGAAAACTATTAAAATTGGACATGACATAAGTCATGCCCACTAGTAGCTTCCTCAAGGTCTTACATACCTTTGTGCCACACAACAAAAGCCAACTCACACAGCACATTATATATTAGTGCTGAAAACTTCTTGCTACCATTTTAATAGGTGTGAAGTACATACTTTTCAAGGGCTTATCCCTTGCATGGTTGAAGGTAAGTGCCCTGTTTCATGGGGCAACATCCCACACCAATTTTTTTGAGTGTTACTTTTCTAACACTGATTGGCTCAGTCGTCAAAAGGAGAAGAGTCATACATGGAATCTCAATTGTTTCAACTTCTTTAATAGTTATTTATGACTTTATAACTTTGCATTATATGTATACACATTTTAAGAATTGTATATAATTTATAATATAAGATATATAAATATACATCTTTCTCAAGAGCATACCACATACAAAATACATAGATTAATAAAAAAAAATTGGTTCTCATCCTATTATGTCTCAATTCTAAATTTTTACATATTATCTCATATAAATTTTACAAATGCATACAACACATCTAAATTCTTGTTTAGGGTGTACCCCCCATATAGATTCTCATTTAGGGTGTCCCCCCCACAATCTAGATTTTCATTTAGGGTGTCCCCCCAAGATGTTTCCTAGGGTCCAAATAATCTCTCTTCCATGATTATGATTTCTATGTGAATGATAGATAGATTCTATCTAAATGAATACAACACTTATATATTCGTGAGTGACATTTTTCGTCAAATTAAACAATATCAACACTTATGTTGACTTCCAATGGCTTGGACTTAAAAATGGTAAAAGATAGGAATACTTGTACCCAACTTTGATGAGGGAAACTACTAGGATTATTTTGGTTCTTTTAAATATAAAATTTTCTTAGTTTTATTTGATTATAAACAAAAATATATATGTCGTATTGGGTAATATAGACATTACCTTATAATTCATAAGACAATTTGCATAGATATGGCTTAAGCTACTCTACATAAGTCTTATAACTATCTATAGTTTCATCACATGGTTATTAGGATTAAAGAATAAGTAAGGGCATGTGTTAATGTATTAAACTCTATGTGCCTCCTTATCTACTCTCTCTAAAGTGATCACTTAATTGTGAAATACCATTACTTGATATATATAGGTATATTTCATTCTAGATGTGGCATAATACCACTTGTAACAAGTGACCAGTGATAAAAATATAGTTACACACTATGTGGCAATGTTTAGGTTTAGCAGGGTTAGTTTTTTACTTAATTGGAAAGGTGTTATACTAGATTCTAGTAGGGTAGTCTAACCCACTTGCTATAAGAATCCAATGGGATATATACTAGCACCTGGGCAAGAATGGGCAAGAATGGGCAAGAATGCTTGGATGTGGTTCCATGTAAAATAATCCCTTCGACTCAAAACATTTTCAATTCCCTATTCACTCTAGATGAGTTTTTTTTATAGCAGTGCAAAACATGGCCAATGTTAGATCATTAGGAATGGATGGTTTCCATTGTGAATTCTAAAAGGCCCATGGTAGTTTTTTGGGCCAACTATGCTTCAATTTTACCATGAAGCCATGTGCAATAAATCTTTAAGGAAGTTAATATATAAAGTCAAAATTAAATTCATCCCCAAAGTAGGATATCTAGAGCTTATTACCTGTTGGAGGCCCATCACCTTGATAAATGTCTCTTAAAATATTATAGCCAAAACCTTGGTGCTTCACCTTTAACACATCCAAACTGTAATTATCAAACTAGGAAAACCATGTTTTATTAAAAAATTTACATCTGAGATAACATTATTAAATTTTATGAGGTAGAAAGTGCCCATGTCTCTTGGAAATGGAGTGTATTTATGAAACTTGTTGTTTAAAAGGCGTATGACCACATCAAATAGCATTTTATTCTTCCCATGTTAAAGGCTTTAGGGTTTGGTGAATTATGTTCTTAGTTGTGTAAATTATTTTATTTGATTCTTTGACTTGTTTTATAGTTAGTGGCCACAAGACAGATAACTTTGGTCTCTTCTGCTCTATTTGACAAGGTTTTCCTCTTGCTCTAACATTTTATGATTTAGTAGCCAAACTTTTGTCTACCTTCTTACCCACATAGCTAAATAAGGGATTATCAGATGAATTATTCTTTATGATAGGATGACTCAACTCATCAATGGGCACTCTATAGATTAATCTTTCCTTGTGCTTGTAGATAATGAGGCTTATTTCAAAGAAGCACTACATGTGTCTTGATATTTTTTTGCAAAGCTTCAAGGTTCAATCTATAGTAGACCAAAACCTAATTTTATAGGTAGATCATGATTCCTATGCCAAATTGTCTGAAAGACTTCTAATGGAAATGAATCAAAAGCGGGGAGGGATTCTCATTCTTAGGCATTCTCATAACACCCCTTTTTAACTTTGTTAGTATGTGCTTGAGAGAGTTGAAAATAAGATTGTCTAAAAGCCTTTATCATTGGAAGGTAACTTCCAAATTTGTACCAAAATTCTTGTTGCCACCTCTTTTTATTATTCTTCATGTTGGGATCCCAAAAACATTCATATGATAAATTAGAAAAATTACTCTAAGACTTTATTTGGGAAAATGTTAAGTATACACTAGAGGTTTTCATAAAGTGGCATAGAATGTTTGTTGTCGCCCTTAGGATAAGGGTGGTATGAGCATCATTAATTATAAATACAAAATTCCACTTTGTACACTAACTGGGTTGTTTGGGCTATTAAAGGCCTTGAATCATGGTAATATTGTTAAGATGTTACTTTTTTTAGTAGAATTTACTTATGAAAAAACCAGTTGGAAAAATATTGGACTACATACCTTGTTCATTGCCTCCACCAATATCAAAATGAGGGGTATTTTATTGCTAAAAGCATCTGGAAAGCTTTTGAAGTTTTCATGCCATACATAAAAGGTGTTGGAGATAATTTTAGATGTGGCCATTCATTTAACAACCATAATTTATGGCAGTCTCCTAACATATCCATTAGTATCCTTCTGTTTTCCAAAACTCTAGGTATCAAAGCCTTTTGGCTCTTTAAAAAAGGCATTTCCATAATTAGAGACCTTCTCTCTCCCATAGATTGGTTCCCTTTACTCACCCTATAGAGAAAATATAGACTATTAGCTTTTGTTATGTCTTCCATCCTATGGATTTAGGAGCTCATGCCAGATGTTATGATGCATAAACTTATCCTGCAACCTCTAGATGTTTGGTCAAAAGATTGGAAATGGAACTATGATATTGTTTTCAAGAATTATGCTTTGGGATTATTATATCATATTATGCGCCATTTTTCTTAGCTTTTGGCAAGTTAAACATTCGATGGAGTTTGAATTATTCTCCTTGATCATGGCTTGCCAGCCTCAAATGAATATGGAATTCCAAGCTTGAGCACAAGCTCGTTCATTTTATTTGTTATTTTGTCTACTATGGTTTATTTCTAGGGGAAATAATCAAACACATTAGGGCTTCTAATCCTAAGTGCCCTACGTATTCTAGTTCTGATACATTCAAACGCATACTTTGGAATTTTATTCATGATTTGTGAAGCTTGACATTGGTTACACAATTTACTACAACCTTTTCACTTGAGCCCATAAAGTAGAGGATGGATTTGTTTGAGGATTGTTTTTTGTGGCTAACACATATACCATTTATTTAGATTTTTTTCGAGTTATTAACCACTTTCAACTTTGGAAATATACAAATGTTGCCATTTTAAATAATGAGACTCTTTTTCAATATTTTTTCATTTAATGATGAAGTTGGTATTATCACTTATGCTTATTTGTATATCCAAGCATAGGTAGAGAAGATTATCCTTAAGTTTTATCATCTTCATGATCTCCTCAATCATTAGGGGAGTGTACCATACACCATGAGCAAGGTCCCATTGGATATACCACTACAAGGGTCTCCTTCACCAATGCCCAAATGGTGGTAGAGTTACTTGTGTAGTCACTTCTCTCCTTCACCTTAATGGGGGGTTGGAGTCCTCAGTCACATGATAAAGCTTCTGTTGGGACATTTGGTTAGTCCTCTTCAACACATGGTAGTGATCATACTAGTATTATAATGTCTTTGTTTCCTATATGGAGCATTATGGTGCCTTTGGCTCCTCTAAAAAATACTTAGGATGGATGGGTTGTATTATTTCCTTGTTTGGAAGAGCCTTATTCTTGGGTTGCTCTTCCTCCCAAGGAAGATTTATGTCTACCCCCTTCCAAAATGATTGCATGTATGTAATGTTCACTCTTGATTTAATGTTTTAATATAATTTTCTTCATATTCTTATGTATAATCGTATTTAACCAATATTATTTTTAATACTTTGTAACCTTATATTTTTTACCAATATATATTAAATAATAAATATCAAACAACCACCATTTATTACAGCCATCTTTATATCTTAATTTTTTTATTAATTCATACATTTTAATTAAAAATAAATAAAGTTTAAAACACTTATTTATATTTATATATATATATATATATATATATATATATATATATATATATATATATATATATATATATATATCATTTTTAATGTAATGAAATATGTTACATGTTTTCACTGGAAATAATCATTTTAAACAATTGAATAAACTTCTAAGAGATCTCACAATTCTACTTTTAGTGTGGGTGCATCCACAAAGTTTGCTTTAGAAGAAATTTTTGGTTAAGAGAATGCTCCATCTCAAACAAGAGAAAGATATATATTGTTAAATTCTAATTTGATATTAAATAAACAATATAAAATTAAATTATATATAATGATATTTGACATCTATCCATTGTTGAAAAGTATTGGACAAAATAATTTAAATTGGCCTTTCATGGTCTTACATAAAAGTATTAAATAAACATGTCTCCCTTGGCTTGAAAGCATGACGCAAAGGATGGAGTTCTCACATTTAATGGAAAGGAAAAGAAAAACTACATTGCAATTGTTCCTACCTCCCCAAATGAATGTGCAATATTAGAATAAAATATAATTTGGGTGGATGCAAATTGTAATGTATATATCATTCAGTGATGACTTAAAAACTATCTTTTATTTTTGTGTGTATCGTGGTTGATGTATAGTTGTTTGTTTAAATGTCGTATCATTTGGGTAGGTAAATAATCATATGGCATGATAGCGTAGAGACTAAATTGTAATATTAAAATATATATATAACATGAGTGGGTGTAATGTTTATTTCGCTTGGCAATGACTTAACACTTATCTTTATCTTTGTGTGTCGTGGTTGATGTGTGGTTGTTTGTCTACATATCATTATGTCAATTGGGTAAGCTAATAATGATAAGTCATAATTACGTCGAGATTAAATATTGAAATAATGGTCATATTCGTGATGACATCATTTATCTTTTCTAAAAAATATATAGAATTTGTATATTATTATTTTAAATTTTTTTTTCGAATATTAAAAAAAATATATATTCTAAATAATGGGTGTTTTATATAAAGTGAATAAAAATATAAATCTATTTATTTATTTACAACTAGAACATCTAATTTAGTGACAACTAAGAGTGGCAAGCTTTCCTATGAAAGAATATACTTAAAATCAAAGAGAATTTTAAAAAATAAAAATAAGAACACTTAATATATAAAATTATAATATTTATATAATTTAATTGAAATAAAAAATAGAAAAGAATAATTAAATAAAAAGAAAGTGAAAAGAAACTTTTTTTAATAATATAAACGAGGGAAAGGGCCCTCACCCGTATATATGAAAAGTAGATCATGAAAATTATAATAAAATAAGTGTTAAAATTTTAAAAAAGGTTTATTCAAAGTCTAAATGATCGTTACAATATCTAAAATGATGATAAAAGTATAACTAAACAGTACCAACAACTAGTAAAAAGATATGGTAATAAAAATATAACTAAAGAGTACCAACAATTAGTAAAAAAATAATAACTAATACAATATAATAATAATAAATCAGAGCACTGTCCCAAAAAATGAATATTAAAAAAAAGATAGAAAAAAATATTAATGAAATATGAAAAAATATCTATTGAATTATGTTCAATATCCCTCATTTCAATTTAATGGACTAAAAATTATAAATATATATAATATAGAACTAAATTTATAACTTGCACTTTTAAAAAAAATTTGATATTTCTTTTTATATTTATTTTACGCTTATGACGTGAATGATAATGTGTTTATAAATAGGTATTAATTAAGTATAAATTGATTTTTGGGATTGTAATTGTGTATAAGATTTTTAATTCATATGTTACAAATCATTATTTTTGATTTATCATTAAGAAATGTTCATGGATATTTTTTGATGATGAATTATGGATACTAATTTGAAACACGTCGATTAAAAATCTTGCACGCTTCGAATCGCTATTCGTGATTCATCATCAAAAAAAAATTATGAATGTTTCTTAATGGTAAATCATAGATATTGATTCAAAATGTGTTGATTAAAAATCTTATACACAATTACAATCCGAAAAGTCAATTTATACTTACTCTTATAAACTATGAAAATATCAAAGCTCTCATAGGTATTAATTATCATCAAAGAAACATTAATTATTATCAAAATATAATTTATCATATCATTTTATTATTTATTATAATTATCATTTCTATTTTGAGTTATGGTGAAACCATTTTCGTAAACTAATATATGTGAAGTGGGATTATGGAAATTGGAAATTGTGATTAAACAAAATTCGTTGATTTTTTTTTTATGTGACTTGGTATGCCTTAAAGAAGATAGATGTTTTGAATCCATATGTAATAGTAACTAACAGTTGCCGTGAAGGTGCAAGAAAAGCCGGAGGAATTGTATTTTTGATTTTACAATTATATCTAATAAGTATTTTCTTTTCATTTGTAGAATATATTCCCCTTTTATGTATTATATTGTGATAAGCTACTTTTATCATTTTCTACGCCAACAACTCTCTATTATTAATGTACAAAAAATCACCCAGAGTACAAGAATTCAAATAATATTAATCAATTTATGCAAGAACTAATAAAAAAATTCTCACATCACATAAATTCTCACATCATATTATGCTTGCCAAGTGTTTTCTTTTTTTTTGTACGATATATTCCCCTTTTAACCAAAAATTAACACACTACATTCCCTTCCACCTGAGACCGATCATCTAGCGAGGATCTTTTTGTCTTAATCGACAAGACGAACAAAGAGAGAGATTCAATCTGTAAGCTCATTTGATATAGTGTACATCAAACGTAAAGTCTTTGTTAATAGAAGATGACACCATCGTGCAAACTATAAACCACTTTCTAGTGTATGATTTCACATGAAATATCGTGTCAATAGAAAGGATAATAAAATAAACTAATCTAAAATATCATGTTATTCAAGAGTCCATTGTTGAATATTAAATTATTTCTCATGTTTAAATCTCATCATTGATTATTATTATAATATCATAATGTTAATTTTTTTACCAATTTTTAAGCTTGCACAATTATCGTTGGATCTTACAAACATAATTAAAACCATTTCATTTCAATTTAATATATCTAATTCACCCATATGAATATTTAATGTGAACATCTGACCCTAAAAATTCAAATTGGTCCAAATGCATACATTCATCTTATCCAAATGAAACAATCCAAATATCGGTGATGAAGAAGGGATTGAGGCCATTCATTTTTTTGGCACTCCGCTATTGTAGATGTAATATGTTCTTCAGTCCTCCTCTAGGCTTTAATATCTAAATTAAATTAAAGTTTACAAACTTTACATATAAGTGAAAAATGTGGTGCATGTGTACAAAATCGTACAATAAAAGCACAATATCTAAATTAAATTAAATTAAAGTTTAGAATGTAATAATCTCCCTGGTCACCCTTACATTCTTAGTTAAGGCTTACTTATCTTAAATATGACTATTTGCTTGTGCACAATATTACATATATGTTATATGGGGCCGAGACTCTTCATTGCATAATGTATGAAAAGGAGGAACAATTATAAAAACATAACCCTCTTGATAATAAATCTTTGTATAAAAACCATGTAATGTTCCTCCATTTATTATTGTGGATATTAAAATCTAGCCTTCAGTACCTGACAATGACAAGCTTGACACACATTTACCACGCATGACTTGAGCACCCAAACAAGGTACTAATTTTCCATACTCTCACACTTGTGTATTATCTTAGGAGTCAAACCTTTCATTCCTCTATTATACACATATACAGACCTCACTATTTATTTCAAACCAGCTATATATCCTACATAAACATATCCTAACTCTTAGATTAGTCCACCTATACATCTAGTTAGTATCAGGTATATGAATAAATGGACCACCTTTGGCTTAGTGTTAATAACTAAATGGTATCTATTATGCCAAATTTTCATTGAACATAAACCTACCCTCGTCTATTTTTTTGTATAGTTTGACATTTGTACCTTAGTGGATGGTGTAACAATACACTTAGGAAACCTAAATGATCATGTATTTAATTGGAAATTCATTACATGCGTATTAATTTAAAAATATAGAGATAAACCACAACATGATTTATAATTGAAAAAAAATAACATAACAATAGAGCCAATGCAATGTGTTGATTTTGGGCTTAGAGTTGATGAAATTAAATTTTACTATTGTTTGCATATGGGGAGTATAAATTTTTTCTATCTAAAAAAAAATTAACTTGGCAATTATTCTATTTTTTCTTCTTTCCCTCTCTTGTGTTTTTGCTCTTCCCTATGGCATCTTCCTCTTGCTCTTGTAAACCCTTTGTTATTTGTGGAGGGTATATTTCTTCTCGTTGCTTGTCAAAAAAATTAACACTCACAAGGATATAGGGGAGGACTTTTTGAAAATGGTGTTAGGGGTTAAAGTTTAGGGTAATGTTGAAGGAGTTAAGCATTTTATGGATTCCATTCAAGAAGTCTTTCTATTCAAATTTGATTCTTTGACCCATG
This sequence comes from Torreya grandis, assembly GCA_037957365.1. Classification (NCBI taxonomy): domain Eukaryota; kingdom Viridiplantae; phylum Streptophyta; class Pinopsida; order Cupressales; family Taxaceae; genus Torreya; species Torreya grandis. The sequence continues at coordinate 3,098,016 of JARHVA010000068.1, read as the reverse complement.
TTTTCTTTACCTTTTGATTCTTCACGAAAATGATTATCTCTCCTTTTGTGTTTCCTTCCCTTTATATGTTTTAGGTGATTGGAGAAGCAATATGCCCTCCCATTTATTGGTTCAAGGTCAATAGAGATCATAAATAAATTTCTTGGCATTCATTTACACAAGCATTGATATATTAGCACCCTCTTCATGGTGAAAATCATCATAAGAGGGTGTATTTTTCAAATTATAAACTCAATGCAATAAAGTTTGATTGAAGGAAAATAAATTATCTTCATGTGTTCCACAATGTATATTCATTTTTCAATTTGATTTCTCTTTGCACATAAAAGTGAAGAAATTGTCAGTTTTTTCGTTAGTGATATTGATGTGGTCAAAGAATTAGAATGGCCCTCCTATTCCCATCCTCCACCGTCCCCATCCCCAAATTTGAAACCTGGACCCGTGTCACCAATGCCATTTGACAAAGGAAGAAAGGGTCAACAATTTTTCTTGTAAATAATTGATAGGTTTTATTTATTTGATAAGACTACATATGGTGTTTGATCTCCTATTAACAAAGAGTATCACAATCCTTATAAATTTTATACACCAACTTATCTATGATGAGTTTATAGTGTGTCACATATAAATAATCCTAATAGTTTTAATATTGTAAAGTAGTTTCAATGAACAATTCACTACATTAAACCATCAAGAATGTGCAAAATTTAGATTTAATTATAATATAATAATATAAAATTAAAATCTGGCCTAATTATACAAAAGGAAAGTCTTAAAAGGCTTTATATTGACAAATAGAGGGTCCTGAGATAAATACCAAATTATATCAAATCTATATATTTTTGGATGCTGAAATCAGGGGCATACAATTCCATGACCTAGTGTGGAGATAACTAAGAAAATTTGGGAGAAACTAATAATTATGCACAACTAAGTAAGAGTGGGATAATATGCTTTTGGTTGACCAAGTGTAGGTTGGTATGCTCCTCATGTGAGAGTGTACACTCATAATAAATATTTCATGTCTTGAAACAAAATTAAAGAATGTGTTAATCTACTCTTGTACCCCAAAAAATTTGCTCACTTTGTTATAATTTACTATGGATCACTTGGAAATCCTTATTCTTTCTTGAATCTCTAGTCAACTTAAAACAACTTGAAAAACCTTTAAAAAATGGTATAGTTATGAGGGTCCTCCTTTTCCTTCTCCATTACTCATATTAAATTTGGAAATGAACACTCAATACAGTTCAACATGAAGTTGCGTGATGCAAGCCCTAAATCCTTATATGTTCATTCACTATATGATCACATAAATTATGTAATATGAAGGCTTGGAAAATAAATATGGTGCAATCCTTAAATTTTTATTTTCCTTTTTACTATAGACTTAATCTTGGACTATTATCATTCTTTTTCTATTTCAAATGTTTGTGTTTTGTTTTTATTGCTTGCTCTATATGTACTAATGCACTTGTGTATATATAGAATTCTCAAAGTCAAATCAACGATTCTATTGGTGCACATACTGACACATAAGAGGTAAGAAAGCTAACAAAATGAGACACAAGCAATGAAGAAATGAATGGAATGGGTCAAAGGAATCACAAAAAAGGGTACAAATAATGTAATAGTACACTCATAAAAAAATCCTATGAATCATAGGGGAACGTGGGAAAACAATGAGGATAAAGAAAATGAATACTAGGGGAGGTAATAAGGGACCAAAACATACAAGAACATATGGCAATAAAAACCTAATATAAACTCATAATTTACACATGCCAAAGTGCCCTAACACCATGCAAGCAACATCTAAACCCATTTTGTAGGAATTTTGAAAAAATATCACATGAAATTTGAAACCATAGGAAAAGCAAGCACGAGGAAAAAATGACAAGAGGACCCAATCTAAGATACAAAACCATTTTTGGAACATTGAATGAGCAAGAGAACCCAATCCAAGATGCTAATGCATTTTTGACACTGTAATATGAACATCAATCACTACTAGAAGAAAATAAATGGTTGAAAAAAAAAAACCAATGGTTGCAAAACAGCTCAGGCATCATCATAGAGATAATGATAGAGATGCAATAAAATAATCCCAATTCTAAAGCCTTATTGTATAAGGAATACCTCAAGGAGAGGAAAGGTGCAACAAAGCTATGCATAAGTTTCAAAAATAACTTGTAAAAAAAGAATCATTCTGTGACAAAACTCGAAGGTACCGAACACTCTTAGAAGTTAAATTTGAAAAAGTGAAAGGAATGAAGCCATTTTTTGTAGATGCGTAGATAAAAACAAATGAAAATATGATATGTTATTTTATTTCTTCACATTCTAATCATTATCCAAATTTATTTAGCAATTTTGAAAACACACAACAAGGCATTCATTTTAATATGTTGAATAAAATGGGATATATTGGTCAAGGCCTTTGAAAATGCAATCAAGGAATTCAAAAACCTTTAGAAATATAAAATAGTCATAATAATTTTGGTCTTTGGCACACCAAAGAATATTTTGAAGCCACCATAGGTCCTACTTTAATTAAATTAGGCATGGATGTAGAAAAATTTACTCATAAATAGTGCAAGCATTCTACTCACACACATAAAATATTAATTCTGTCACATTATTTATATCTATTATGGTAGAATAGGTCATGATTCTATTCATATTTTGAATCTACATCATTGTCAATTAGGCAAGAAGTGAAACCATATAAATTATACATGTTAGTTCATTGGTATTCCTAAACATAGGTATTTAAAATCCAAAAAAAATTGAGTGGACCACCCCTCTCAAGTGGAAGAAAAACACTTCTACAATCATAGTTTTGTATGTTCACAAGAAATTATAACTGGTAAAAATAGGGCCCTTTATTTTTTAAGAAAGGATGAATAATCCAGATGGATATTCGAGTTAATCTTTTTGTCAAAATACTGAAAATGTAGTATATCACTAATACATCACCTTACTTGGGTCATATATCCTAGAACACTTAGTGGAATTGTATATTGTAATATGTAATTGAAAGTTAATAAAGAAAACTATTTTTAGTGCCCTGCAATTCTACCTTTGACTACCATATAGGGTATTGACCAAAGTTTAGGGTCTGTATTTTGTACGTAAGGGATTCAAAAAAACAAAATACAACAAGGTATAAAAATACCTAAGAATATTAAAATTTAATTTGTATTTTTGTGAGTCTCAAATCATGCCAAAAACCTCTCAACTCTTTGGAGGAATACATTTTGTGTGACTCTTTATATTCTAGGTTGAATCGCTTCATTTTCTATTTTTAAACTCTTCATTTCGTTAGAAAAAATTAAATGCAAGGATTATGATCTCAAATTTTATTTTATGTAAAGGTCAAGCACCATTTACTAAAAATAATAGAAGACCATATTGGACTTGTAACTACCTAATTATAACTATCAGGTTTATACTTGTCTTTATTGACAACACATAATGAAGATTATTGGTTAGCTATTGTTCAAATTTTTCTTACATAAACACTTATTAACATTAGGTATATATAATAAGGTATATGTATTTAAATATTTATTTAATATCTACTGTAATTAATTAATTTATCTTAATCGTATAAATGTGATACTTCGTATCAAAATTTGAAGCCATTCAATTTAAAATATTTTTATATAAGAAACCCACACTACATTAACTTTTGCACATAAATACAAATGTATTATTTCTTTTCAAATAAAATTCTACTAAAAAGTATTTTTGTCAAAATTAAATATGAAATTAAATTTATTTATGTCGCAATAAATGTATAAAAATATGAATTTAGATTTCAATTTTTTCTGAGTTTGATAAAGTATTCACATGCAATATGAAGATATTCTGCATAAACATACAATAATCTCTACAATTTCATCCTCATTTCAAACTTAAATTTGATCAAACATAAATTAATTTATAAATCAATTATCTATATAATTATATTCATTTAACTATTGTATAGTTAATTTTAAAATATTAATAATTATAATAATTTAAATCTTAAATCAAATAAAATATGATAATTACCTTTAAATATTTTCCTTTATAATCCTAAAATAGCATATATTATATAGATCATATTCATATAGATGTTCAATGAGTGTTCCCTCTAATATATTTATTATTTTATTCAATAAATGTTCTCTCTAATATATAAATTATTGTATTCAGATGATTTTTCCATTGAGAATTTAGTGTGATAGTAATATTGAAAAAATATATTCTAATAAATAAATAAATAGTTTAAAATTATTTATATTTTAATAAATAATATTTAATATTTAATTATAATTTATTTAAAAATAGACATAATTTTAAATAATAATAAGTTTAGTACATAAAACTTGATATAACAAGTAGAATTGTGTATAGAATAGATAAAATATAAATATTATATTAAAATAATAGATGAATTAAATTATATTAAATTTTAAAATATAATAATAAAGTAGAGAATGTAAGTAGCTCATTGTATGTATATACATATGCCTACTTTAAATTAAATATTGTAAAATATGTAAAATAAATTAAGCAATGTCTAATTAATTAATTAATCAAATATATAAGGAGATAGAGGAATCTTAATTTTTTTGATGATTTTCATATGAGTTTTTCTGATTTTTTTTAATATTGTCATCTCAATTTAAATATACTCATGTGAATATGAAACTATTTGATTTATCATAATCTAAGTAAGGGTCTTAGATTGTGACATAACTAAGACTATACAAGTGATTCTAGTTAAAAATCTAAAACTAATAAAAGCTTTGATCAATTTGTACAGTCTTAACTAGAACTTACAAATATTAAATACGATTATTTGATCTTGCACAAAATTATATATACTATATGGGATTGAGACTCTTAATAATATAATACAAAAATGTATGAAATTTTTTCTTGATAATTGATCTTCCTAAAAAAATCTATATAATATTCCTCCTCTTATTACTTGTAATACTAATTTCAATAATAATTTGGTTATTAAAATGTATGTCATACTTTTATTGATTTATTATTTTCTTACATATTTTAGAAATGAGATAATTCACCTATATTATAAATTTTATCTATTTTTCATTAATTAAATTGTCACATACAATTTTTAGTTGATATGTTTATATATTTATGCATTTCATTACATTGTGGATAGCAACTTGCTAGTATTATTAATAATAGGAATTGTTTGTAGATGAGATAATTATGATTTTTAAAATTAATTTATTTTCATAAAAATGATGTTGATATGACAAAAATAACATACTTCTAATTAAATTTGATTTATAAAAATTAGTTATTTTCATAAAAATAATATAAACATGACAAAAAAAATGAATCTCAATTATTACATTAATAAAAAAAATTCAATTAAAATTTATGTATGATAATGATAATTAAACTAATAATTTTTATTTCATTTTAGTTTATGGATCCAATAAATAATTGCATATGTGAAATTCATATTAAAAAATAACTTGCATATATCATATATAACATATTTAAAAAGTAAAATTCATATGTGTTAACATGTATTTTTTTTTTTTAATTATTATTATTATTATTATTATTATTTAATAAAAAGGGTAAAAATATATTAATAAAAGAACAAGAGCATTACAAGAAGAACGGGGGACCGAAATCCCCAAAGGAAAACAATAAGCACAAAAAAACTAGGGACAAACCCACCTATATGTTGATATGAGCCTTCCTATCTTCTTCCAAAATACATTCCAGATTAAAGCAAAGCTCCGGGGAGAGAGACTCCCAATCCTCAAAATTACCACCATCTAAATGCTCGGATGCCCATTTTGCTAAACAATCCACTGCTCTATTCCATTCACGGGGAATATGAACAAACCTAATTGTATCTATGAGCGAGCTAATCCTCAAAATCTACTGCACAATCCCAGCCAATTGCCAATTGACATTCAACACTTTCCTCTTAACAAGCAGGTTGATCATGACTTGAGAATCTGATTCACAAATGATCCTATGCCAACCCAATGCCTGAGCCTTCTCAAGAGCATAGAGAATATCCTGGCCTTCCATCATGTTGTTGGTTTGCGTCCCCTCATGGACCGCAAAGAGAAAAATCACCATACCTTCAGAGTCTCTGCCTATCCCACTAGTACCCGCAAGGCTGAGATTGCCCTAAGAAGAGCCGTCCGTATTGATCTTGAGAAACCCATTGGGAGGGTACTACCATTGACCATCCCTATGAATCTTCTCTTTGCCCTGTCAACCTCTCCTGACACAATTCAAATTACCTGCAAATCACTGGAATCCTAGGTGTGCCACCACCTCAACGTCCTGTTTGGATAAAGGGAGACAAACCTCACTCTTGGCCTACATAGTCTCCTAAATCATCCCTACGACTTTTTGCCACACTTGTTGCACCATAATCCTCTCATTCTGAAATATCCACCTATTTCTCTCCAACCAGAGCTGCCACAGCAAAAAGATGGGCCCCCCTAACCAAACATTCTGCAAAAAATCCGTCCTTCAGGGGGTTCTCCCACGCCACTCCAAAAATCGACCAAGGATGAAACATGGAGACAGGGGTGCTGCCATACGTCCCACCAATAATGCCAAAGTTGCAAAGCAAAGGAGCAACAAAAAAATAGGTGAGCATAATCCTCCTCAGCCGCTCTGCACATAACACAAACGGATGGGCCTTGGAAGCCTCTTTTCCAGAGATTGTCCTAGGTCAAGCACCTATTCCAAGCCAACAACCAAACAAAGCAGTTGCATTTTGGCCATGAGAATTTATTCCAGACCTGTCTCCACCATTGCACTTCTCCCCTGCCCAATCTCTGAGATAATAAACCCTGATATCCAGAAGAAACTGTGTAATTTCCTTTAGGATTGGGAGACCAAGCAAGCTCATCTTCCTCCTGGAGGGAGCTACATCGGCATCTAGAAAGGAGGTTCAGTAGCTCATCATGCTCCTCCTGCATTCTAACAATCAGCCAAACCTCAGGTGCTTTCCATTTTGCCACCTCCAGTTGTCTGTAGGAAATGTATGATTTAAAGTCACTCACCCGAGACCAACCAGCATCAAGGAATCTCTGGAAAAGGTTCGACAGATTAGGGAATTAAGAAATAATGGGAGGTTTATCATCCCAAGAATCAGTCCAAAAGAGAGCCTTGGATCCCCGCTTACAAATCCAGAATAAGCCTTCCTTAATAAGAGCAACCCCTTTTTTGAGAGTCCTCCATATCGCTAAGCCTTTCCCAATGAGTGGATAATGAGGAATATCAATTTGAGTGGCCCTTGAATAGTACTTCTGAGAGAGAATTTTGGCCCAAGCCTTGTCTTGTTCATTGCACCAGTGCCAATAAAGCTTAGCTGCCAAAGCAACTCCATTTAAGTCTGTCTACCTTAGGCCAAGCCCCCATGTTGTGTAAGGATACAGACCATATCCCATCTAACTAAACTCCATTTTTAGGTCATCGAAGTACCAGCCCAAAAAAATTGCCTAGTAACCAAGTAAAATTCCTTAACAATTCCCACCGGGGCAACCTGAAGCATACATGTGTAAATGGGCAAACCCTTCACCACAGATTGAATTAATTGAACATGGCCCACAAAAGAAAGCCACCTATGAGTCCAATGATTCACCTTTGCCTGAAATTTATCCAAAATATTCTGCCAAGATTCTTTGTGTATACAGCCAGCTATAATAGCAATACCCAGATAAATCAAGGGGAGAGTCCCAATCTAGAAATGCATAGTCTGAGAAATTCACTATTGTATGGGAGCTGGTGTATTAAAGAAGAAGATGGATGACTTATCTTCATTGACCTTTTGCCCTGAGGCTGTTAGATAAACATCCAACACCCTGCGCAAATTGGCAGCTTCACTCATTGTGGCCATGCCCATCAGAACAATGTCATCAGCAAATTGCAAGTGAGACTGCGCCAACATTTCACCCTCCCATCACCAGCCTTGAATATGCCCATCCTCTTTGTTCCTTATGATCATCCTCCCCAAGCCTTCAGTAAGAAGAAGAAAGAGATATAGAGACAAGGGATCTCCTTGTCACAGCCCCCTAGAGGCACCAAATAACTCTGTATGTTCCCCATTGATAAGCACTGAAAAGGAAACCGAGGAAATGTAGCTCATGACCCATTGGATCCATTCATCTGCAAAACCAAAAGCTTTGAGAACCTTCCACAGGAATGACCATCTGACCCTATCAAAAGCCTTGGCCATATCCAGCTTAATAAACATTGCCTTATCCTTGGAGCTAGCCATGGAATGAATGGACTCAACCGCTATGACAATACCATCAAGAATTTGCTTGTCTTCCACAAAACCACTCTGTTCTTCAAAAATCACATCACTGAGCCCAATTTTTAACCTTTCTACAATGATTTTAGATATGATTTTATAAACAACATTACAAAGAGATATAGGGTGAAACTGACTTAGCCTATCAACTCATTCGAATTTCGGTATGAGGGTGAGATAAGTCACATTTGAAGCCTTAAGCATTTGCTTATTCTGTTGAGATTCTTGAATAATAGCTAAAATATCCAATTTGATAATATCCCAGAATTCTTGATAGAATTCAGCGGGGAAGCCATCAGGACCAGCCACTTTCCCCTTTTTCATCTGGGAAATAGTCACCTCAAGCTCCCCAAGTGTGATATCCTTCAGTAAATTCTCATTCATTTCATGCGTCACCAGGGGCGAAATGTAGTAGAGAACCTGTGCTTCTTTTGGTAATTCCTCATTCGCATCTTCCCTAAAAAGAGTAGAGAAATACTGCACCACCTCCTCTGACATTGCAGGAAACGAATTAAGCCACTCACCTCTTTCATTGACCAGGACCGAGATAGAGTTGTCGTGCCTCCTGGCTTTGGACAATTGAAAGAAAAAATAAGTATTTCTGTCACCTTCTTGGAGCCATTTTATTCGAGCTTTCTGATTCCAAAACACTTCCTCCCGTAGCTCGCATTCCTCTAGGTCTTTCGCAGCCTGAACTTCATCTTGAAGTAAGATTTCAGTCAATCCTTCCTCTCTAATTGTTCTCATGATACCATCAAGCTTAGCCTGTGCATCAGCCTTAGCATGAAAAATATTCCCAAAGCTTTGATGATTCCACTGTTTAAGATTATACTTCATAAACTGCAGCGATTTAGCAAAAATATACATCATTGTACCATGGGCAGGCCTACCCTACCTCCACCAGTTGGCCACACATTCGAATAATGACTGATCTCGCAACCACATGAGTTGGAATCTGAAGGAAGGAGAGTGAGGTTGGTACTTTGAAACATTGTTAAGCTTAATAGGCCAATGATTTGATCCTCTCCAGTCCAAAATTACTTTCATCTATAGCACATTAACTTTTTATAATTTAGTTTATTGTCTATCGGATCCTCAATCCAATCCAAATCAATGGTATTAGAGCATGGATTTTTAAAAAAAGGTACATTTTATTAAAAATTTGAGAAAAATTATGTACATTATCGCATTGCGAATGTGTCCAAGAAGTGTGGACTTATCCAAGATTGTACAAACATATTTATAAATCCAAAGAACTCATATACCCTATTTTGATCAATGTTGAATATTTTATCTAGCCATAAGCCTAAATAGACCCAAAATAAGCTAATTATTCAATTCCTCTATAGTTTTTCATAAATAGTAAGTTATTATATTTGGTTAGTTAATATCATATTTGTTTGGTTTTCATACATGTCAAGAAATATGTCTTTGCTATTAATTTTATCATATTAGAGATACATTAATCCAAAAATAGAGAAAACATATTGGTGGATTAATTCCTTGTCTTGAGCAAATCAAACCCTAATTCCTTAGGGTTTCCTTCTATTTTCCTATGGTTTCATATTTCAATATTTATTTTTGGTTTTTTATATTTGATTTCAGGTTTTCCCATATAGTGCATTAATTTAAGCTTGATCCTAATACCTCTTGATTTTTTTGTGTTCATATTCTATGCCATCTAAGGATGTTAGTTTTATTATCCCTCTAAGGTGATGTGCTAGGTTAAGTTGTCTTGAAATTGAACATAATCATATTTCTTTAGATAAATCATGTGTGTCTAAAATGGCTAAAATTGATGAAATTCAAATTCTTACTTATTATTTTGAAGAAAATATTAATAATGAACATATAGATGTATAAAATGATGTAAATATGCCACATCTTGAAACCATTTATGAAAAAGATAATGAATATAATGATTGCATGCATCTAAATGACATTAATCTTGAAATTATTTGCTAAGTGGCTTCTCTTATAGGTTAAAACTTCATAGTCACAAAAAAATTAGATTTTGGGCACATACTACTTCAGAAAGGTGCAATTTTACTTAGATTATTGTAGGTTTTAATTTTATTATGATAGGTTTGGCATAAATTGGGGATATATATAATGCATATGTCATGATTTAATAGGATTATGAGTTGTATTTCACATATTACATGATTTATATTACACATGTGATTATATTGGGGTCATATATGAGGCATATGTTCACATTATCAGATATATTATGATATTTCATACTTGGATTATGTACATTATTGGATTGGAAACATATGTGAAGCATATGTGACACATTCTCAAAAAAATCATTATCAAGCATTACTCATGCATCACTCAGATTGAATCATATAATCTATCTGTAATGGATGATTCAAAAACTTAATGCATATTCTCAAGTATTAATCAGGTATTTCTCAAATTCATTGGAACCCCTAATGGAATCCATTACTTAGATATAATGAGCTTTGTGGGCTTAAAGTTTTACATGACTTAACTTATTGAATCTTAATTTAAAAATTATAATCGGACCACATTTAACTCAACCCATGGTTTTACACTGGCTTCTCCATGGGACATGATCACCCCATTCTCCATTGTCTCTAGAAGATAAGTCTCTAGAAGGCATATTGGTTCGTTTGCATACAAGTGTATTTTATCCTTAATATTTAGTTTTGTATATGTTCAATGTTTTCACTTTAAAATTTTATATCATAAGTAAAAAATTATTTCTACATGTTTCATTCCAGGTTTACATGGAGAAAGGCACAACATTAAGTACATAATTGAGCACACTTATCATGTTATCCTCAAGTATAACCTTCTATCCTTTGAATCTATAAATTCCATTACTAGAATAAAATGGGAGCAAATATAGACACTCTAATTGGTATAAAAATCTTTGGCATACTTAACTTATACTCAAATACACGACCCTTGTTCACATTATTCCTTAGCCATATACCTATATATGGGCTTGACCCTTCCATACTATCATTACTGCTACACCTAGGACCTTCTTATTCTCTACCTAAATAACTTAATATCTCACCCAAACTATCTCTTGATCTCATATCATTATTATTATTTTTTAGACAATTGTGAACTCCCCATAGAGTCCTACCATTATAGACCTTTCCAATTAGGTTAGACCTATCTACATGCCCTTTAATGGCTATTTTCAAAATTTTAAATCATTCATAAGGGTCAACACGTATGTTTTGCATGTCAATTTACAAAAAATTACCCAAAGAGTCAACTATATAATCAAATCATGCCTAAGCCTTTATCTATCTAGTTGTCTTCTACTCATCACTAAAAAATACACTACATGTTTAGAGGAATTTCCCTAAAGCTCCCAAAATTAGAGCCCCTCAAAGAATAAATACATAGACTAAGTTTGAATAACCTTTTCAATGTCAATTACTTGTTCATAAAGTGTTGAAATACATACACAGGATTTCACAATGTACTGGCATTACACATGATTGCACACACTCAACTAGGTGGAGAACTATTGTTGATTGTAAAATACAACCAGCCCTACCATGAATTTTAGAATAAAATAACAAATATTTTGAATGATAATTATTAAATGCAAGAACTAGATAAATGAAAGAGGTAGCCATGAAATAAAAATGCTAAAACATAATGAGAATGATGAAATGAAAATAACTATGGGGATCTACATTAAACTGTCTTAGATACTCTTTCCCATGGTTGAGAGACCATGGGTTATACATTCACTCATATAATTTCTTCTCCTAATGCCTTACATCCTTGTACTTTTATCACCCTATGTTATGATCCACACTTATAATATTGGAGATATGCAGAATATAATGTAAATCAACACAAAATAATAGATATAGGTGGGCCAAGATGCCCAAATATTCGATATATGCATAAATAGAATAATCACCCTTAAGGTAGGGTAACACCATATAATGCTTCTTTAGGAAGGAATAACTCCATAATGTCTCTTCGATGGGAAAACCTCCAATATCCTCTTACAATAGAAGACTCAATGCTTAATTGATTCATTTATAATTATATTCACCTCCTTTATATAGACCTCTATATAACTAATAATGGATGGGTAACCTCCTAATCCCAATGTAGACTGATCATTACCTAATACACTAATTCCATGAGTTACTCATTTATCCTAATATATTGGACCCATATAAATAACTAAGGGGGATGTGTGCCACATGTCAGCATCACCATCAACCCATATACATCAATATATCATATCCCTAGGTACATAGCAATCCTTTCCTCCTTGACATGTTTTATCTCTAAAACACAAGAAGAAACCAAATAATGAGTTTGCTTCAAATTATTTCACACTTATATCCAATTTTTATCATCTAACCATCCATATGTGATCTTAGTAGGTGATAGCTCTCCAAAATTGTTTACAAATTCCATTGTGCTACTCTGATTCCATTCATGACCATAATTTTACTACCTTGGTGTCCATGCATAATTATTCCTCATTTAATTCCATGCACTATATTCTGCTACACTACTCTGATTCCATTCATGACCATAGTATTTATTCTTCAATGTATAGTCATAGTGATTTACCCATTGATTCCATTTTCTATAGGTTGCTTCACTATTATGATTCCATACCTGACCATAGTATTTCTTCTTTGGATTCCATGCATATCCATAGTGATAGGTACTCTGATTTCTTATACAGCCTAAGTGATTTTTGTTATGACACTCTCTCACATGGCTCCATGATTATTTACTCTCATGATGATGTTTTTGTCTATATACCTCAACTTTTTTTGATACTTGGACCTTATCCACATTTTCTTCTACCTCTTCCACCTTTGCCTTTGGTGTTTACTTTGTCTCTTGAGTAGATGAAGTGTTCTTTTATGCTTGTATTGTTTCTTTATCTATGTCATCATTTGAATAATATTCATGTTCTTTGTCACCTATTTCAATCTCATCCTCATGCTCTACTTTGGTTGTTATTTATGCCTTTTTGACAATGATATCCTATAAAGTGACCTTATTTTTCCTATACCAAAACTTTATGAACTTCTTCTGAACATTAATATTGATTGTTCCTAAAGTATCTAACCATGGATATCCAAGAACCATATCCACACCATCTATATCCAAAGCATAAAAATCTGAATGCAAAACATATTAGTCTATAGTGAGCTTCAAATCTTCACAAACCTGAATATTATGACCATCTATTTGAGCCTCCTTGATATTCTTTGCTTGAACATGTAGATGTTGAGCCACATCTATGTTGATGAAAGTATACGTGTTACTAGGGTTTATGGAAACAATCACCTTATTCTTTTAAATGCATCCAAGAACTAAAAATTTGACTATTATTTCTTTGGAGCCAAACTATTTGAACCCTGATCATCCAATCCTTCATCTTCCTCTTTGATATCCTCTACCTCTCCTTCTACACCATATCTAGCCTCATCATCATCATCATCATCATCATCATCATCATCATCATCATCATCATCATCATCATCATTATATGTTGTTTATTTTTCTTCTTCATCACCTGTATGCTCTTCCTCATTACCCTTATTTTCTTCCTTTATTTCTTCTTCTTCATGACCTAGTTTCTCTTCATCATCATTATTTTCTTCCTATTCATTCTATTTTTATTTTATATCCCATCGATCTAAGAAAATAGGATCCATTTCTTCCAATGAAAACTTCTATCATTTTACTCCCAACTCATCCCACCAAAGTATTGCAGGACCATAAAGAAAATTATCAAAACATTTTTGCCACCAAATTGTTCAAACATTACTCTCCTTAAAAAGGAGCCATCATTCTCTAGCATCAATATCATCCTCCTCTGAAAATACTTGTCACTTCATGATTCATAAAAACTAGGGTTAATGAAAAACCTTAAAACTTTAATAACTCAATCGGAACTAATCCAAATAGTCCAAAAATTTTACGGTATAGTCCATGTATGATAATGCAACTTTAGTGAATTTTTTGTTAAAAAAACCAAAAATTATGCCATGTAGAATGAATCTATGAAAAATCATAAAATCATAATAAATCACTCGAAACATTTCAAAACATTCCTAAATTTTGATTTTAGATCACTTGTATTCTAATATAGTATCATTAAACATTTCACAAAAAGTTGCCTTATTTCGATAGATATGATGAAATTCTTACAAACCCTAAAATAATAATAACTCTCTCAAAACTAATCATACAACCTTTATTTTTTATTGTGACTTCCTTAAAATATTATTCAATTCCAGTAAAAAAAAATTGTGAAAATCATAACTGATTGCAAGATATTAATGATTCCATAAAACTAGTGTTTTGACCCATGAAAATTGCCCAAATCAAAACTCTGATACCACTTGTTATGATCCATACTTATAATATTGGAAATATGTAGAAAATAACGTAGTAACACAAAACAATAGACATAGGTGGGCTAAGATGCCTAAATATTCAATATATGCATAAATAGAATAATCACCCTTAAGGTAGGCAATGCCATACAATACTCCTTTAGGAAGGAATAGCTCCACAATGTCTCTTCAAGGGGACAACCTGAAAAATCAAATTATAATAGAAGACTCAATTTTTACTTTATTTATTTACAATGATATCCACCTCCTTTATATAGATATTTATATAACTAACAATGGATGGGTAACCTCCTAATCTCAATGTAGGTCGATCATTACCCAATGCACTAATTACATAATTTACTCATTTATCCTAATATATTGGATCCATATAACTAACTAAGGGGGATGTATCCCACATGTCAACATGTCCATAGGTACATAACACCCTAGATGTAATTTTAACTTCTACAGTCTACTCGCCTTTTGAAGTGACTTTTCACTTCCTATGGCTTTTATTATTTTACATAATGGATTTTATCATATTATATAATAAAAACATATATAAATTATATTGAGCTTAAACATCCCCTAATAATTATCTCAGATGAATATAGGTGTCTCATCTTGAGACACTTAGTCTTAAGACCATCTCTCTTGAATTCGCTACAAATTTGCTCCATCATGATGCATTGAGGGCACACTTTCATAATACACATCCCATCACATCGGGTTGCATGTGTGTCAAGCCATTGCACCACTAATTATGTAGGTGATAGAACCATATAAAAATGTCCATGCTTATTTATATGTGATGTTATCAACTATTTTATGTTATCTTATTCACCAACGATCACTTTGTCTCTGACCTCTCTTTCAACCTCTAATCTATTTTCCCTTTAACCAATATCCACTAACTCCTAACTCATATGTCTGAGTGTCCTAGGTCTCATCCACAGTCCACTAACTTAATTTCTAACTAATACACAACATATAGACACCATGTAAATCTTAGAATTTTAATAAACTATAAAGACAATTCTTTTTTGTCCCACAATTAATTGTCATCTTTGCATTATGAAAATATTTATCTTCCCATAAAAATAAAAATAAAAATCATTTTACTATTGTGAAATTCATAGCTCCTATTTTTCCTCATAGCTCTCATGTCTATTGCTTTCTAAATCAAACATCTGATTCAATATAGCCCATCTGTGACCTAAAAAATCATATATGGAGATGTCAAAATTGGATTAAAAATGATGATAGGCAATCGTAAGTGGCAATTTATTCCTTGAATCATGGCTAAAATTCTTACACCCATTATTTTATCCTAGGAATTTTTCCTGTATTCTCCATAGAATCTCCAAAAACTATCTAACATTCTATAATTTTAAGAAAATGGCAACGTTGGATCTAAAAGCATATTGTCATTCTATATTAGGTAAATTCTAGCCATCCCTCCAATTATCTTTGTTTCTTCCTTATTTGGACACCTATTTACTTCTTTGGTGTTGGGCATCATTGTGAAGGTGGTTTTTTTTTTCTAGATCTTTAGCCATGCCCATGGTGATGGCAGTTCTTCCTATTCCAAAATTTTCAACAAGCATAATGACTTTGATAAATCCTTTTTTAATTTTTTTAGTACTAAAATCACTCCAGAAATCCATCCAGGCACTATATTTCCATGTAATATGAATATACCAAAGCATGTTACTCATGGAGAAGGCAAATTATAGTATTATGTCTAGTATGGTACGAAGATATTGAATTTATTTTTTCACTACTCAACATAATCATCCTACCATTTTCTTGTCATATATCATCTACAAACTAATTCTTATCACTTTTCTAGTAGATATATATCCCACAATGCCATGTTAAATAGTTTTGTCTCTTTGTCCACCTCTTCCTCACAATCACCTTATGTTCTCATACGTAATATATGGATGTCTTGGGACTCGTGATTCTAAAAGGGATAACATATTGAAATCATCGTTATCATCATCAACATAATCATCAGTGGTGTAATCATTATCATTATAATCAATTATGTTAGCTTTGGTATCCTCTTACAAAATATAAAATTTTTATCGGAATGGCATGTCGAATGATTGGATCTTTGGAAGGTGCTTAATCTTGAACATGTTCAAGAATTTATGATAATATTACCTTGGTAAAATGGGTAGGTACCTAAACTTTAGGTGCACTTTTTTGAGGTTGTATGATTATATTTTTTGGTAGCTCTTTAGGTAGCATCTTGTGTTTAATTTATATTGGAATATCATATTTATTTCCTTGAATGGTGATCTCTTTATCATCAGATTAAAATTTTAAGTACTCATGTAATGTTGATAGAATTTATTTTGTTTGATTAAGTCAGGGTCGTCCTATTAATATGTCAGACATATGTCCCATTATCTAGTAATAAATGAAACTAAACTAAGATGCTATTAGGACCCACTGTGACATGTAAGGTAGTGCCTCCAAATGGTGTTCTAATAATGCCATCATATGTTTTAATTATTATTTTTGGACTAGCTAGATCCTTCTAGGTGTATTCAAAACTAATAAGAAATTTCATTGTACATATATTTATACCTGAAAACCATTATCAGTCATAATTTCATTTTCTCAAATTAGGAATGGTTCATTGTTATAGTATTCCTTTAGGATTCCATGATCATAGAATATAATTTTGGGAGGATTTTTATTTATGTCATTGACTTCACCTGCAAATCCATCAAGTGGATGAGAATTATAATTTTGTGATCGTTTCCTGTGTACTATCATATGAACATTTTCTTGGTCTTTCGATTAATTAGTTTGATTTAGAAGAGGATTGGCAAATATTTTGAAGTGTTGATTTTGTTGTAAAACTAGTTCATTCAAATATTTGTTGTGAACTTTTGCTTGGATTTGATTGTTGTCAATTAGATCTTTGATCTTATGCCTCAAATTTATACATTTGTGTGTACAATTTCTAGGAAATCTATGATAATTGTAGTATACATTAGCATCCTAGCTCTTTGGCAAGGGCCTTGATGAGTTGATATCTTGCTTAGGAGGTAAAAAGATCATATGTCATTCAAGAAATCATTTAAGCACATTTGAAGGACTTTCAATTATCATGTAAATTGTATTCATTCTCTTTGTTGTGATAGTATTATCTTGTGGAATCATTAGTGTACCACATTAAATATGTTATTGGCATCATTATTAAGTTGGAAAGCATTATCATTAACATTGTATTTAAATGTTAATTTACCATGGATTTTATATCCATAAAAGGTAGGGGCATTGATCCTTTATTTAATCATGTTGGCCTCTAAAAGCTATGTCTCATAGTTTATAACCATATGATGAAGTTCATCAAAGGATTGGTAAGTGTTGAATACCACTTTATCTTTAATGGGTACTATAAAAATTTATAAAATATACTTTACAAATCACTATCAGGTAATCAGTGAGATTTTTTTGTAACCATAATTTTAAATCTAAGCTCATATGTGCTAAATTTATCATTGGGTCCTTGTTTAAGTTGGGCAACCTATGCAAATGTGACCTTTGAGCTAATATTGATTGAAATGTGAACTAATAAGTCATCATCCAGTGCATTGAAAGAGTGTATAGATCAATATGTCAAAGCATTAAAAAAATCTAAAGCATAGTCCTTTATACTTTTAGAAAATAACATTGTCATAGAAATGTTTGATGTGATGAGAAAGATCACCTTTATCATTAAATATTTAAAACTTTAAAGTCCTGAAACCTATAAGTAATGATAAGATAATGACATCATAAGCTAAAGGGTTGATAAATATATCATGTGATTTTACCTTATGACTTTGATTTTTAGACCCTTAAAAGAGCATTTGAATTTTTTGTTACATAATACACATGGTTTATACAAGGGTAATAACGTCAGAGTTTGGAATAGAAGTGTTAGTGGTATAAGTAGGATTGGAAACATTAGGTACTTGAGAAACATTATGGATAATATGTGAAGGTTTGGAAACATGTTGACATGGTTGAGTAACTTAGGAAGCAAACAAGTGAAATATTGAAACCATTGTGAGAAGTAAAATACATAAAAAAATGAGTAGAGGAAATGAGAAGAAGAGCGATATCAAAAACTATTTGAGAAACAACATATTTATCAATCATGGGAGGGGAAACTCTAAATGGTTGATCTACATTATAAGCATTTAAATTTCTATGGTTAACCCTATAATGCATGTCTTCATCTAGGAGATCTTGAGACAGGGCTTTTCTTTGAAAATATTTTAACACATATAACATTGCATCAATTATTTAGTGTGTTCCAGGATGTGTTTTCTAAAATTATAGTAGTTATTTCAACCCTATATTTCTCTTCATCAAAAAATATAAATAGCTTGAGATCTATTCATAAGCTTATCATTCACATCACTATCATTCACATCTTTGGCATTCACATCATTTACATTCACATCAATTACAATATTTTCACTAGACCAAGTAGTAATAAAAGCAGCATTAATGTTATTGAGAGACATTATTTTCTTTTTCAAATAAGCACAAGTATTAACCAAAGGAATTTCAAAAAATTCAAAATGTTTTCAGCTCAATATATCACTTTACCTAGCAGGTGTCTTATATCTAACATCCTTGGGTGGCATAAGATGGATATGCATATAACATGCAAAATTATTGTGGGATTGGAAATATATAGCAAGCACAAAAAATTAAGATTTGCAATAACACATAAGGAATTAAGGATAATGATGGAGAAATAAATAATTTTTCCATAGAAAAATCAGATCCAATAGTAAATACAGACACAATATAACCCTAAAGGGATAATTGAGCGTGCAAGGCAATTTAGGTTCACTAAAATTAAATGGTGTAAAGTGTTTTACATGAACAATTCATTATACTAAACCATAAATAACACATGAAATTTATATCTAATCATAATGCAATAATTTAACAATAAAAATATACCTAATTACATAAAATTAATGTATTGAAATGCTTTCAATTGAAAAATATAGGGATTTACACTAAAATAATCCATTAGGTCATTCATATGAGGTAATGAAAACCTATACTTGATTTTAATATTATTGATTACTATTGAATCCATATATATACACCATTCCCCATCTTTCTTAGTTTCTTTCACTGTTTGAACTGCACATGGGCTGAAACTTGCTCATTTTAAACCCTTCTTTAATAACTCTTGTACTTGTCTCTTCACCTTCTCAATCTCCATAGGTGTTAAACTATACACTAGATTTTTTGTCAAGCTAGATGTAAGAATCAATTTCATGTGATGGCTAATTTTCCTCATGGGTGGAAATCCATCCAATAAATATTTTGAAACAATTTTAGCATATTCATTTTTAAAAATTGCTCTTCAAGTGAAATTTTACTCACCTTTTTTATTGTTTCAACTTGTATGGGTTTGGGCATGAAATCAAAACATGTCTTCTGCTTCTTTGCCTCTTCAAAAAATGTTTTATGGAAACTATCAATAATTTAGGAATATTTTCCACTCCTTATTTATCCTTCAATGACATCAATGTAAACTTCCTACCATCCTTCATAAGTGTTTAGGTATTTACTCTACTATCATGCATGATCTTCTTATAAAATTACCATGGTCTTCCCAATAAAATATGACATGCATCCATGGGCATAATGTCACATTAAACTTCATTATTATACAAACCAATCTAAAAACTAACTATACATTATTCATTCATTAAAATTTGATATCCATTTTGCAATAAAGACACTTTATATGGGTTGGGATGTACTACTCTATTCAGCTCAAGTTTCTCTACCATTTCATTATAAACTAAGTTATATGTGTTACCCTTATCAACAATAACCTTACAACTCTAACCTCCCTAGTTTCATATAGTCTATAAAACATTATTATTTTGCTTTAGTTTATTCTCCTCCTTTGTTGGTCTTATCAACACTCTCTTTGTCATCAAATCCTCTCTTGAAGTTCCAACTCTTCCACGAATTTGGGTAATGCAACACTTTCTCCATCCACTTGTGTGATGTGATTACCAACCTCTTTTCTTATTTTATTATTTCATAGTGCTTGTGGGAATTCAAAAGTTGTATGCCTAATATGTGAACACTCAAATCAAATAGCAATGAATACTATATCGCTTCCTCTATCATAGTATCCTCTTGCTCTTGAAATATATCCTCTTCTTATTGGTGTACGATTAAGGTTTTGAGAAACATTATCTTCTAAATCATGAGTATGTTATCCTCTACTAATTTTTAATATACCTCTTCCTCTTGAAAACCTTCTTATACCTCTTTCTATATTTTTTAGTCCCCTTGACAACTACTCTTCCACCTATAGTGCATATTGGTAGGCTTGTTTTGCTGACCTCAACTTGATCATTCCAAAATCATCTTGTATACAAATACGAATATCATTCACATAATTTGATATTGTGTCTTTATCATATTTAACAATACTAGTCTATATGGTGAGCAAACAAAACTCCTCTATGTAATCCTTTACACACATTTTTGGCCTAAAATAAGTAATGATCTCTTCTACCAAAAAAGGGGCTAATTGACCTTAAGATATTTTTTAAACCATCTCTTCTACCAAAAAAGGGGCTAATTGACCTTAAGATAATTTTTAAACCTTATCCTTATGAATTTATTGGGGAGTTGGAGTTTTGGTGATGATTATCAGGCATGTTTTCATCATCTTTATCACACATAATAATGTCACAAATGGCAACATGATGCAAGATGGATAAATATACGACATATGTTTTAGGTTATGATGTAAGATTGTTAGTTGACCTAGATTCAATTGTATCAATTCCCCTTCTCTTTCCCCTTTATTTCATTATTTTTATATGTGTTACTTTTTATTTTTTATTTTATTATACTATTATAAGTTATTTTTCATAAATTATCACGAGATGCAATTCTTCTTGTCTATTATTTGCAGATCCTTTGATTTTATCTTTTTTAGTGTTGATTTTAAAATTATTGCTACAATGTGATTTTTTGAGGGTACACACTTCATGTTCCTATCATATGTTTATATATAAAAATATCTTTTTGATTCTTTTATTATATGGTAATAGTGGCATTGGTGAGGTAGATGCAATTCTTATTTCTTAGCAGGTTGTAGAGTCACTATTATGCCTTCATACTATTTTGGGGAAACTTCCATGTTTCAAGGAAAACTCTGGTGTAATATAGGGCATTTCTTTTTTTAAATGTAAGCTATTCTTGAATTCATTATTTCTACAATTTCATGATTTTAAATGATGTGTTTCTTTATGCATTTGATGTGTATTTGTTATAGATTAATGTATTTCATATGTTTGATGTGTTTTCATTTTCTTGGTGTGTTTCCTATATTCTTAATGTGTTTTCATATGTTTGGTGTACTCTTTTCATTTACTTGGTGTGTTTTCATGTGTTTGACATGATTCCCATTTCTTTATATGCTTCCTCATGTCTTGGAAATGATCACACCTTGATTTTTCTTTAAATTTAAATATATATATTGACTATCTTGATTGTATTTGGCCTACTCTTGAATTTATGAACCTGTGCACTACTTCGAGATGAACTCATACCTTTAAGGGCTTGTCCTATGCAAACCCAACTGATTTAGTTTGTCATGTGATGTCAAGTGCATCTCTATAGGGTTTTGCATTCCTTGTTTTGTAGTGTTTGTGTGATATGTCTTCCTAATTGTAAATCTACCTTCAATTTGTGGATGTGCAAGGATAAATACATTGTATGACTAAATATTTACTTTGACCTAGCTTTCACACCCTAAAAAAAAGTAATGGACTCAGGTAACCGCTGAATAAATGTTGAAAACTATGTATCCCACACACACTTAAAACTCCACATATTTATTTTGATATGTGAATGGAATTGCTTAAGTAAGGATTTAAATCTCCTCTTACATAGAAGTGATCAATACAACTACTAAAATCTAATTACCCTTCCTTGGCACAAGGAATTTATAGAGGGACCAAGATGGATAAGTGTTTTAAGTGTATAGTAATTGGTTCAATTAAGTACCACTTGAATGGCTAAGTTTTGTAAATAGAATTGACGCTTGGTGTATTGAAGTGTCAAATGTTCTCCTCTTTCTCTCTAGTTTCTCCTTTCTAGTTTATAATTCACAAATGACTTGGCAAGACCTTGTATTTATAAGATGATCTAGGATAGCTTAAGTACATCAATAAACTTTAGAAAATACAAATGGGAATTGTTAACATTCATGAACAATAGTAGTAATGAGATACACACATAAATCTAAAAGAGAAAAACCTATATGGGTATAGGTTTGTCTATGACGGGCATGTACAGCGACAAGTTTATCCAGGATATAATTCAGGCTCTATTATTTAGGCAAGGTTGGATAATGAATAAGATAGTCAAAATATATAAATGAATACTTTTTGTATATGCATTGAGATGATTTTAAGTTCTATGGACAAAATATATACTTATGTCGGGTTGGGACCATCATAGAAATGGGTTAGAATGTATAATTTTGTCCAAAAAGTTAAACTATGATTAAAATATGGGAATAATGGTTTTATGTCAAATTAGGTGTCTACACAACCTTAGCAAATGTGTGAACATTTAAATCTAGGACAATATTGAGTAGATATAACTCTAGGAGTAATACAATGTGAGTTCTCCAAAATACAATAGTAATAAATAGATTGCAATTAAATGTACCATAAATAAATGAATTATGAATTAATTAAGAATCATGATGCATGTACAAGATAACCACAATGTATAATTAATATTTCCAATCAATCAGTATGGTAAATGCATAGGGTTTTGATGCATATCTTAAATATGTCACAATATGAAGACAATCAACGAATTATGATCTTAGAAATGTGTTGTAAATCATATCACAAACCTCAAACATAAATTGTGACCTAATTTGATACTATATGCCAGGAGTGTCATAAATATTCCATGAGCATAAGGAATCTACCATGAGCGTCAAAAAAATCCATGAGTGTTAGAAATTTGCTAAAAGTGTTATAAATTTGTGAGGAGTATAAGAAAGTTTATAATAGCATTAAAAATTTACCATGATCGTTAGAAATAAGTATGGAGACTAAAAAATCTATCAAGAGCATTAGAAATCCCTAGGAGAACTTGAAACTTCCAACATGTGGCATAGTAGATATAAAATGAATTAACAAATGGGTTTGTCTAGTCCTAATCCCCTAGTTCCTTCGTCTGATCTACACATTATGACGCATGTATATATGCAAAAAAAATCTTATGAGCATATGTTGAGGGTTATCATGGCTAAAACATCATCTAATTATTAAGCACATAAGGGAGGTAATTTTTATCTAAATAATTTTTAAAAACATTAAATTGCATATAAATATTAAAAACATTAGGTCATGTGCAAAACATGTTCTATAAGAAATGCTTACTTTATAAAATGATATATTATCTAATTATTGCTTGATCTCTAGATCTAGGAGGATCTTTCAAAATTGGCTATAGCAATACTGCCAAGCCTATTCTCATAGTTTTCCATAATTGTAATTATTGTTTAATTGTTTGTAATATCCCAAAACAACGTTGTACCTCCAAGATCAATAATTTATCTCAAATATATGTCACACACACTCCTAAAATGGTGAAATGAAAACTATTTAAATTGGACATGACATAATTCATGCCCACTAGTAGCTTCCTCAAGGTCTTACATACCTTTGTACCACACAACAAAAGCCAACTCACACAACACATTATATATTAGTGTTGACAACTTCTTGCTTCCATTTTAATAGGTGTGAAGCACATAATTTTCAAGGGCTTATCCCTTTCAAGTTTGAAATTAAGTGCCCCATTTCATGGGGCAACATCCCACACCAATTTTTTTGAGTGTTACTTTTCTAACATTGATTGGCTCAGTCGGCAAAAGGAGAAGAGTCATACATGGAATCTCAATTGTTTCAATTTATTTAATAGTTATTTATGACTTTATAACTTTGTATTATATGTATACACATTTTAAGAATTGCATATAAGTTATAGTATAAGATATATAAATATACATCTTTCTCAAGAGCATACCACATACAAAATACATAGATTAATAAAAAAAATTGGTTCTCATCCTATTATGTCTCTCTTCTAAATTTTTACATATTATCTCATATAACTTTTGCAAATGCATACAACACATCTAAATTCTTGTTTAGGGTGTACCCTCCATATAGATTCTCATTTAGGGTGTCCCCCCCCAATCTAGATTTTCATTTAGGGTGTCCCCCCAAGATGTTTCCTAAGGTCCAAATAATCTCTCTTACATGATTATGATTTCTATGTGAATGATAGATAGATTATATCTAAATGAATACAACACTTATATATTCATGAGTGACATTTTTAGTCAAATAAAACATTATCAACACTTATGTTGACTTCTAATGGCTTGGACTTAAAAATGGTAAAAGATAGGGATACTTGTACCCAGCTTTGATGAGGGAAACTACAAGGATTATTGTGGTTCTTTTAAATATAATTTTTTCTTAGTTTTATTTGATTATAAACAAAAAAATATATGTCATATTGGGTAATATAGGCATTACCTTATAATTCATGAGACAATTTGCATAGATATGGCTTAAGCTACTCTACATACGTCTTATAACTATCTATAGTTTCATCACATGGTTATTAGGATTAAAGAATAATTAAGGGCATGTGTTAATGTATTAAACTCTATGTGCCTCCTTATCTACTCTCTCTAAAGTGATCACTTAATTATGAAATCACATTACTTGATATATATAGGTATATTTCGTTCTAGATGTGGCATAATACCACTTGTAACAAGTGGCCAGTGATAAAAATATAGTTACACACTATGTGGCAATGTTTAGGTTTAGTAGGGTTAGTTTTTCACCTAATTGGAAAGTGTCATATTAGATTCTAGTAGGGTAGTCTAACCCACTTGCTATAAAAATCCAATGGTATATATACTAGCACCTAGGCAAGAATGGGCAAGAATGCTTGGATGTGGTTCCATGTAAAATAAACCCTTCGACTCAAAACATTTTCAATTCCCTATTCACTCTTGATGAGTTTTCTTATGGCAGTGCAAAACATGGCCAATGTCAGATCATTAGGAATGGATGGTTGCCATTGTGAATTCTACAAGGCCCATGGTAGTTTTTTGGGCCAACTATGCTTCAATTTTACCATGAAGCCATGTGCAATAAATCTTTAAGGAAGTTAATATATAAAGTCAAAATTAAATTCATCCCCAAAGTAGGATATCTAGAGCTTATTACCTGTTGGAGGCCCATCACCTTGATCAATGTCTCTTAAAATATTATAGCCAAAACCTTGGTGCTTCACCTTTAACACATCCAAACTATAATTATCAAACTAGGCAAACCATGTTTTATTAAAAAAATTACATTTGAGATAACATTATTAAATTTTAAGGGGTAGAAAGTGCCCATGTCTCTTGGAAATGGAGTGCATTTATGAAACTTCTTGTTTAAAAGGCTTATGACCACATCAAATAGCATTTTATTCTCCCCATGTTAAAGTCTTTAGAGTTTGGTGAATTATGTATCTTAGTTGTGTAAATTATTTTCATTGATTCTTTGACGTGTTTTATAGCTAGTGGCCACAAGACAGATAACTTTGGTCTCTTCTGCTCTATTTGACAAGGTTTTCCTCTTGCTCTAACGTTTTATGATTTAGTAACCAATGTTTTTGGCTACCTTCTTACCCACACAGCGAAATAAGGGATTATCAGATGAATTATGTTGTATGATAGGATGACTCAACTCATCAATGGGCACTCTATAGATTAATATTTCCTTGTGTTTGTAGATAATGAGGCTTCTTTAGAAGAAGCATTACATGTGTCTTGATATTTTTTTGCAAAGCTTCAAGGTTCAATCTATAGTAGACCAAAACCCAATTTTATAGGTAGATCATGATTCCTATGCCAGATTGGCTGAAAGACTTCTAATGGAAATGAATCAAAAGTGGGGAGGGATTATCATTCTTAGGCATTCTCATAACACCCCTTTTTAACTTTGGTAGTATGTGCTTGAGAGAGTTGAAAATAAGATTGTCTAAAAGCCTTTATCATTGGAAGGTAACTTCCAAATTTGTACCAAAATTCTTGTTGCCACGTATGTTTATTGTTCTTCATGTAGGGATCCCAAAAACATTCATATGATAAATTGGAAAAATTACTCTAAGACTTTATTTGGGATAATGTTAAGTATACACTAGAGGTTTTCATAAAGTGGCATAGAATGTTTGTTGTCGCCCTTAGGCTAAGGGTGGTATGAGCATCATTAATTATAAATACAAAATTCCACTTTGTACACTAAATGGGTTGTTTGGGCTATTAAAGGCCTTGAATCATGGTAATATTGTTAAGACGTTAATTTTTTTAGTAGAATTTACTTATGAAAAAACCAGTTGGAAAAATATTGGACTACATACATTGTTTGTTGCCTCCAACCTTATCCTGCAACCTCTAGATGTTTGGTCAAAAGATTGGAAATGGAAATATGATATTGTTTTCAAGAATTATGCTTTGGAATTTTTATATCATATTATGAGCCATTTTTCTTAAATTTTGGCAAGTTAAACATTCGATGGAGTTTGAATTATTCTCCTTGATCATGGCTTGCCAGCCTCAAATGAATATGGAATTCCAAGCTTGAGCACAAGCTCGTTCATTTTATTTGTTATTTTGTCTACTATGGTTTATTTCTAGGGGAAATAATCAAACACATTAGGGCTTCTAATCCTAAGTGCCCTACGTATTCTAGTTCTGATACATTCAAACGCATACTTTGGAATTTTATTCATGATTTGTGAAGCTTGACATTGGTTACACAATTTACTACAACCTTTTCACTTGAGCCCATAAAGTAGAGGATGGATTTGTTTGAGGATTGTTTTTTGTGGCTAACACATATACCATTTATTTAGATTTTTTTCGAGTTATTAACCACTTTCAACTTTGGAAATATACAAATGTTGCCATTTTAAATAATGAGACTCTTTTTCAATATTTTTTCATTTAATGATGAAGTTGGTATTATCACTTATGCTTATTTGTATATCCAAGCATAGGTAGAGAAGATTATCCTTAAGTTTTATCATCTTCATGATCTCCTCAATCATTGGGGGAGTGTACCATACACCATGAGCAAGGTCCCATCGGATATACCACTATAAGGGTCTCCTTCACCAATGCCCAAATGGTGGTAGAGTTACTTGTGTAGTCACTTCTCTCCTTCACCTTAATGGGGGGTTGGAGTCCTCAGTCACATGATAAAGCTTCTGTTGGGACATTTGGTTAGTCCTCTTCAACACATGGTAGTGATCATACTAGTATTATAATGTCTTTGTTTCCTATATGGAGCATTATGGTGCCTTTGGCTCCTCTAAAAAATACTTAGGATGGATGGGTTGTATTATTTCCTTGTTTGGAAGAGCCTTATTCTTGGGTTGCTCTTCCTCCCAAGGAAGATTTATGTCTACCCCTTTCCAAAATGATTGCATGTATGTAATGTTCACTCTTGATTTAATGTTTTAATATAATTTTCTTCATATTCTTATGTATAATCGTATTTAACCAATATTATTTTTAATACTTTGTAACCTTATATTTTTTACCAATATATATTAAATAATAAATATCAAACAACCACCATTTATTACAGCCATCTTTATATCTTAATTTTTTTATTAATTCATACATTTTAATTAAAAATAAATAAAGTTTAAAACACTTATATATATATATATATATATATATATATATATATATATATATATATATATATATATATATATATCGTTTTTAATGTAATGAAATATGTTACATGTTTTCACTGGAAATAATCATTTTAAACAATTGAATAAACTTCTAAGAGATCTCACAATTCTACTTTTAGTGTGGGTGCATCCACAAAGTTTGCTTTAGAAGAAATTTTTGGTTAAGAGAATGCTCCATCTCAAACAAGAGAAAGATATATATTGTTAAATTCTAATTTAATATTAAATAAACAATATAAAATTAAATTATATATAATGATATTTGACATCTATCCATTGTTGAAAAGTATTGGACAAAATAATTTAAATTGGCCTTTCATGGTCTTACATAAAAGTATTAAATAAACATGTCTCCCTTGGCTTGAAAGCATGACGCAAAGGATGGAGTTCTCACATTTAATGGAAAGGAAAAGAAAAACTACATTGCAATTGTTCCTACCTCCCCAAATGAATGTGCAATATTAGAATAAAATATAATTTGGGTGGATGCAAATTGTAATGTATATATCATTCAGTGATGACTTAAAAACTATCTTTTATTTTTGTGTGTATCGTGGTTGATGTATAGTTGTTTGTTTAAATGTCGTATCATTTGGGTAGGTAAATAATCATATGGCATGATAGCGTAGAGACTAAATTGTAATATTAAAATATATATATAACATGAGTGGGTGTAATGTTTATTTCGCTTGGCAATGACTTAACACTTATCTTTATCTTTGTGTGTCGTGGTTGATGTGTGGTTGTTTGTCTACATATCATTATGTCAATTGGGTAAGCTAATAATGATAAGTCATAATTACGTCGAGATTAAATATTGAAATAATGGTCATATTCGTAATGACATCATTTATCTTTTCTAAAAAATATATAGAATTTGTATATTATTATTTTAAATTTTTTTTTCGAATATTAAAAAAAATATATGTTCTAAATAATGGGTGTTTTATATAAAGTGAATAAAAATATAAATCTATTTATTTATTTACAACTAGAACATCTAATTTAGTGACAACTAAGAGTGGCAAGCTTTCCTATGAAAGAATATACTTAAAATCAAAGAGAATTTTAAAAAATAAAAATAAGAACACTTAATAGATAAAACTATAATATTTATATAATTTAATTGAAATAAAAAATAGAAAAGAATAATTAAATAAAAATAAAGTTGAAAAGACAGTTTTTTTAATAATATAAATGAGGGAAAGGGCCCTCACCCGTATATATGAAAAGTAGATCATGAAAATTTATAATAAAATAAGTGTTAAAATTTTAAAAAAGGCTTATTCAAAGTCTAAATGATCGTTACAATATCTAAAACGATGATAAAAGTATAACTAAACAGTACCAACAACTAGTAAAAAGATAATAACTAAACAATAACAACCAGTAAAAAGAGATGGTAATAAAAATATAACTAAAGAGTACCAACAATTAGTAAAAAGATAATAACTAATAAAATAAAATAATAATAAATCCGAGCATTGTCCCAAAAAATGAATATTTAAAAAAAGATAGAAAAAAATATTAATGAAATATGAAAAAATATCTATTGAATTATGTTCAATATCCCTCATTTCAATTTAATGGACTAAAAATTATAAATATATATAATATAGAACTAAATTTATAACTTGCACTTTTAAAATAAAATTGATATTTATATATATATATATATATATATATATATATATATAATGCTTATGACGTGAATGATAATGTGTTTATAAATAGGTATTAATTAAGTATAAATTAATTTTTGGGATTGTAATTGTGTATAAGATTTTTAATTCATATGTTATAAATCATTATTTTTGATTTATCATCAAGAAATGTTCATGGATATTTTTTGATGATGAATTATGGATAGTGATTTGATATACGTCGATTAAAAATCTTGCACGCGTCAAATCGCTATTCGTGATTCATCATCAAAAAAAAATTATGAACGTTTCTTAATGATAAATCATAGATAATGATTCAAAATGCGTTGATTAAAATCAATTACAATCCCAAAAGTCAATTTATACTTACTCTTATAAACTATGAAAATATCAAAGCTCTCATAGGTATTAATTATCATCAAAGAAACATTAATTATTATCAAAATATAATTTATCATATCATTTTATTATTTATTATAATTATCATTTCTATTTTGAGTTATGGTGAAACCATTTTTGTAAACTAATATATGTGAAGTGGATTATGGAAATTGGAAATTGTGATTAAACAATATCCGTTGATTTTTTTTTAATGTGACTTGGTATGCCTTAAATAAGATAGATGTTTTGAATCCATATGTAATAGTAACTAGCAGTTGCCCTGAAGGTGCAAGAAAAGCCGAAGGAATTGTACTTTTGATTTTACAATTATATCTAATAAGTATTTTCTTTTCATTTGTAGAATATATTCCCCTTTTATGTATTATATTGTGATAAGCTACTTTTATCATTTTCTACGCCAACAACTCTCTATTATTAATGTACAAAAAATCACCCAGAGTATAAGAATTTAATTAATATCAATCAATTTATGCAAGAACTAATAAAAAAATTCTCACATCACATAAATTCTCACATCATATTATGCTTGCCAAGTGTTTTCTTTTCTTTTGTGAGATATATTCCCCTTTTAACCAAAAATTAACCCACTACATTCCCTTCCACCTGAGACCGATCATCTAGCGAGGATCTTTTCTCTTAATCGTCAAGATGAACAAATAGAGAGTCTCATTCTATAAGCTCATTTGATATAGTGTACATCAAACGTAGAGTCTTTGTTAATAGAAGATGACACCATCGTGCAAATTATAAACCACTTTGTAGTGTATGATTTCACATGAAATATCGTGTCAATAGAAAGGATAATAAAATAAACTAATCTAAAATATCATGTTATTCAAGAGTCTATTGTTGAATATTAAACTATTTCTCATGTTTAAATCTCATCATTGATTATTATTATAATATCGTATTGTTAATTTTTTTACCAATTTTTAAGCTTGCAAAATTATCGTTGGATCTTACAAACATAATTAAAACCATTTCATTTCAATTTAATATATCTAATTCACCCATATGAATATTTAATGTGAACATTTGACCCTAAAAATTCAAATTGGTCCAAATGCATACACTCATCTTATCCAAATGAAACAGTCCAAATATCGATGATGAAGAAAGGATTGAGGCCGTTCATTTTTTTGGCACTCCGCTATTGTAGATGTAATATGTTCTTCAGTCCTCCTCTAGGCTTTAATATCTAAATTAAATTAAAGTTTACAAACTTTACATATACGTGAAAAATGTGGTGCATGTGTACAAAATCGTACAATAAATGCACAATATCTAAATTAAATTAAAGTTTAGAATGTAATAACCTCCCTGGTCACCCTTACATTCTTAGTTAAGGCTTACTTATCTTAAATATGACTATTTTCTTGTGCACAATATTACATATATGTTATATGGGGCTGAGACTCTTCATTGCATAATGTATGAAAAGGAGGAACAATTATAAAAATATAACCCTCTTGATAATAAATCTTTGTATAAAATCTATGTAAGGTTCCTCCATTTATTATTGTAGATATTAAAATCTAGCCTTCAGTACCTAACAATGACAAGCTTGACACACATTTACCACGCATGACTTGAGCACCCAAACAAGGTCCTAATTTTCCATACTCTCACACTTGTGTATTATCTTAGGAGTCAAACCTTTCATTCTTCTATTATACATATACAGACCTCACTATTTGTTTCAAACCAGCTATATATCCTACATAAACATATCCTAACTCTTAGATCAGTCCACCTATACATCTAGTTAGTATCAGGTATATGAATAAATGGACCACCTTTGGCTTAGTGTTAATAACTAAATGGTATCTATTATGCCAAATTTTCATTGAACATAAACCTACCATCATCTAGTTTTTTGTATAGTCTGACATTTGTACCTTAGTGGATGGTGTAACAATACACTTGGGAAACCTAAATGATCATGTATTTAATTGGAAATTCATTACATGCGTATTAATTTAAAAATATAGAGATAAACCACAACATGATTTATAATTGAAAAAAAATAACATAACAATAGAGCCAATGCAATGTGTTGATTTTGGGCTTAGAGTTGATGAAATTAAATTTTACTATTGTTTGCATATGGGGAGTATAAATAATTTCTATCTAAAACAAAAATAACTTGGCAATTATTCTATTTTTTCTTCTTTCCCTCTCTTGTGTTTTTGCTCTTCCCTATGGCATCTTCCTCTTGATGTTGTAAACCTTTTGTTATTTGTGGAGGGTATATTTCTTCTCGTTGCTTGTCAAAAAAATTAACACTCACAAGGATATAGGGGAGGACTTTTTGAAAATGGTGTTAGGGGTTAAAGTTTAGGGTAATGTTGAAGGAGTTAAGCATTTTA
Organism: Torreya grandis; assembly: GCA_037957365.1. NCBI lineage: Eukaryota > Viridiplantae > Streptophyta > Pinopsida > Cupressales > Taxaceae > Torreya > Torreya grandis. The sequence continues at coordinate 3,064,997 of JARHVA010000068.1, read as the reverse complement.
TGGATTCCATTCAAGAAGTCTTTCTATTCAAATTTGATTCTTTGACCCATGTTTTCTTTACCTTTTGATTCTTCACGAAAATGATTATCTCTCCTTTTGTGTTTCCTTCCCTTTATATGTTTTAGGTGATTGGAGAAGCAATGTGCCCTCCCATTTATTGGTTCAAGGTCAATAGAGATCATAAATAAATTTCTTGGCATTCATTTACACAAGCATTGATATATTAGCACCCCCTTCATGGTGAAAATCATCATAAGAGGGTGTATTTTTCAAATGATAAACTCAATGCAATAAAGTTTGATTGAAGGAAAATAAATTATCTTCATGTGTTGCACAATGTATATTCATTTTTCACTTTGATTTCTCTTTGCACATAAAATTGAAGAAATTGTCAATTTTTTGGTTAGTGATGTTAATGTGGTCAAAGAATTAGAATGGCCCTCCTATTCCCATCCTCCACCATCCCCATCCCCAAATTTGAAACCTGGACCCGTGTCACCAATGCAATTTGACAAAGGAAGAAAGGGTCAACATTTTTCTTGTAAATAATTGATAGGTTTTATTTATTTGATGAAACTACATATGGTGTTTGATCTCCTATTAACAAAGAGTATCACAATCCTTATATATTTTCACCACCAACTTATCTATGATGAGTTTATAGTGTGTCACATATAAATAATCCTAATAGTTTTAATATTGTAAAGTAGTTTCAATGAACAATTCACTACATTAAACCATCAAGAATATGCAAAATTTAGATTTAATTATAATATAATAATAGAAAATTAAAATCTAGCCTAATTATACAAAAGGAATGTCTTAAAAGGCTTTATATTGACAAATAGAGGGTCCTGAGATAAATACCATATTATATCAAATCTATATATTTTTGGATGCTGAAATCAGGGGCATACAATTCCAGGACCTATTGTGGAGATAACTAAGAAAATTTGGGAGAAACTAATAATTATGCACAACTAAGTAAGAGTGAGATAATATGCTCTTGGTTGGCCAAGTGTAGGTTTGTATGCTCTTCGTGTGAGAGTGTACACTCATAATAAATATTTCATGTCTTGAAACAAAATTAAAGAATGTGTTAATCTACTCTTGTACCCCAAAAACAACTTGAAAAACCTTTAAAAAATGTTATAGTTATGAGGGTCCTCCTTTTCCTTCTCCATTACTCATATTAAATTTGGAAATAAACACTCAATACAGTTCAACATGAAGTTGCGTGATGCAAGCCCTAAATCCTTATATGTTCATTCACTATATGATCACAAAAATTATGTAATATGAAGGCTTGGAAAATAAATATAATGCAATCCTTAAATTTTTATTTTCCTTTTCACTATAGACTTAATCTTGGACTATTATCCTTCTTTTTCTATTTCAAATGTTTGTGTTTTGTTTTTATTGCTTGCTCTATATGTACTAATGCACTTGTGTATATATAGAATTCTCAAAGTCAAATCAATGATTCTATTGGTGCACATACTGACACATAAAAGGTAAGAAAGCTGACAAAATGAAACACAAAAAATGAAGAAATGAATGGAATGGGTCAAAGGAATCACAAAAAAGGGTACAAATAATGTAATATTACACTCCTAAAAAATCCTATGAATCATAGGGGAATGTGGGAAAACAATGAGGATAAAGAAAATGAATACTAGGGGAGGCGATAAAGGACCAAAACATACAAGAACATATGGCAATAAAAACCTAATATAAACTCATAATTTACACATGCCAAAGTGCCCTAACACCATGCAAGCAACATCTAAACCCATTTTGTAGGGATTTTGAAAAAATATCACATGAAATTTGAAACCATAGGAAAAGCAAGCAGGAGGGAAAAATGACAAGAGGACCCAATCTAAGATACAAAACCATTTTTGGAACATTGAATGAGCAAGAGAACCCTATCCAAGATGCTAATGCATTTTTGACACTATAATATGAACATCAATCACTACTAGAAGAAAATAAATGGTTGAACAAAAAAAACCAATGGTTGCAAAACAGCTCAGGCATCATCATAGAGATAATGATAGAGATGCAATAAAATAATCCCAATTCTAAAGCCTTATTGTATAAGGAATACCTCAAGGAGAGGAAAGGTGCAACAAAGCTATGCATAAGTTTCAAAAATAACTTGTAAAAAAAGAATCATTCTGTGACAAAACTCGAAGGTACCGAACACTCTTAGAAGTTAAATTTGAAAAAGTGAAAGGAATGAAGCCATTTTTTGTAGATGCGTAGATAAAAACAAATGAAAATATGATATTTTATTTTATTTCTTCGCATTCTAATCATTATCCAAATTTATTTGGCAGTTTTGAAAACACACAACAAGGCATTCATTTTAATATTTTGAATAAAATGGGATATATTGGTCAAGGCCTTTGAAAATGGGATCAAGGAATTCAAAAACCTTTAGAAATATTAAATAGTCATAAGAATTTTGGTCTTTGGCACACCAAAGAATATTTTGAAACCACCATAGGTCCTACTTTAATTAAATTAGGCATGGATGTAGAAAAATTTACTCATAAACAGTGCAAGCATTCTACTCACACACATAAAATATTAATTTTGTCACATTATTTATATCTATTATGGTAGAATAGGTCATGATTCTATTCATATTTTGAATCTACATCATTGTCAATAAGGCAAGAAGTGAAACCATATAAATTATACATGTTAGTTCATTGGTATTCCTAAACATAGGTATTTAAATTCCAAAAAATAATTGAGTGGACCACCCCTCTCAAGTGGAAGAAAAACACTTCTACAATCATAGTTTTGTATGTTCACTAGAAATTATAACTAGTAAAAATAGGGCCCTTTATTTTTTAAGAAAGGATGAATAATCCAGATGGATATTCGAGATAGTATTTTTGTCAAAATACTGAAAAAGTAGTATATCACTAATACATCACCTTACTTGGGTCATATCTCCTAGACCACTAAAAGAAAACTATTTTTAGTGCCCTGTAAGTCTACCTTTGACTACCATATAGGGTATTGACCAAAGTTTAGGGTCGGTATTTTGTACTTAAGGTATTCAAAAACATAAAATAAAATAAGGTATAAAAATACCTAAGAATATTAAAATTTAATTTGTATTTTTGTGAATCTCAAATCATGCCAAAAACCTCTCAAGTCTTTGGAGGAATACTTTTTGTGTGACTCTTTATATTCTAGGTTGAATCGCTTCATTTTCTATTTTTAAACTCTTCATTTCCTTAGAAAAAATTAAATGCAAGGAATATGATCTCAAATTTTATTTTATGTAATGGTCAAGCACCATTTACTAAAAATAATAGAAGACTATATGGGACTTCTAACTACCTAATTATAACTATCAGGTTTATACTTGTTTTTATTGACAACACATAATGAAGATTATTGATTGGCTATTGTTCAAATTTTTCTTACATAAACATCTATTAACATTAGGTATATATAATAAGGTATATGTATTTATATATTTATTTAATATCTACTGTAATTAATTTATTTCTCTTGATCATATAAATGTGATACTCCATATCAAAATTTGAAGCCATTCGATTTAAAATATTTTTATATAAGAAACCCACACTACACTAACTTCTGCACATAAATACAAATGTATTGTTTCTTTTCAAATAAAATTTTACTAAAAAAGTGTCTTTGTTAAAATTAAATTTATTTATGTCACAATAAATATATAAAAATATGAATTTAGATTTCAATTTTTTCTAAGTTTGGTAAAGTATTCACAAGCATACAATAATCTCTACAATTTCATCCTCATTTCAAACTTAAATTTGATAAAACTTAAATTAATTTATAAATCAATTATCTATATAATTATATTCATTTAACTATTGTATAATTAATTTTAAAATATTAATAATTATTATAATTTAAATCTTAAATAAAATAAAATATAAGAATTACTTTTAAATATTTTCCTTTATAATCCTAAAATAGCATATATTATATAGATCATATTCATATAGATGTTCAATGAGTGTTCCCTCTAATATATTTATTATTTTATTTAATAAATGTTCTTTCTAATATTTAAATTATCATATTCAGATGATTTTTCCATTGAGAATTTTGTGTGATAATAATATTGAAAAAATATATTATAATAAATAAATTATTTAAAATTATTTATATTTTAATAAATAATATTTAATTATAATTTATTTAAAAATAGACATAATTTTAAATAATAATAAGTTTAGTACATAAAATTTGATATAACAAGTAGAATTGTGTATAAAATAGATAAAATATAAATATTATATTAAAATAATAGATGAATTAAATATGTGAATTAAATTATATTAAATTTTAAAATATAATAATAAAGTAGAGAATGTAAGTAGCTCATTGTATGTATATACATATGCCTACTTTAAATTAAGTATTGTAAAAAATGTAAAATAAATTAAGCAATGTCTAATTAATTATTTAATCAAATATATAAGGAGATAGAGGAATCTTAATTTTTTTGATGATTTTCGTATGAGTTTTTCTGATTTTTTTTAATATTGTCATCTCAATTTAAATATACTCATGTGAATATGAAACTATTTGATTTATCATAATCTAAGTAAGGGTCTTAGATTGTGACATAACTAAGACTATACAAGTGATTCTAGTTAAAAATCTAAAAATAATAAAAGCCTTGATCAATTTGTACAGTCTTAACTAGAACTTACAAATATTAAATACGATTATTTGATCTTGCACAAAATTATATATACCATATGGGATTGAGACTCTTAATAATATAATACAAAAACGTATGAAATGTTTTCTTGATAATCGATCTTCCTAAAAAATCTATATAATATTCCTCCTCTTATTACTTGTAATACTAATTTCAATAATAATTTGGTTATTAAAATGTATGTCATACTTTTATTGATTTATTATTTTCTTACATATTTTAGAAATGAGATAATTCACCTATATTATAAATTTTATCTATTTTTCATTAATTAAATTGTCACATACAATTTTTAGTTGATATGTTTAATATATTTATGCATTTCATTACATTGTGGATAGCAACTTGCTAGTATTATTAATAATAAGAATTGTTTGTAGATGAGATAATTATGATTTTTAAAATTAATTTATTTTCATAAAAATGATGTTGATATGACAAAAATAACATACTTCTAATTAAATTTGATTTATAAAAATATTCTAATTAAATTTGATTTATAAAAATAAGTTATTTTCATAAAAATAATATAAATATGACAAAAAATGAATCTCAATTATTACATCAATAATATTTTTTCAATTAAAATTTATGTATGATAATGATAATTAAACTAATAATTTTTATTTCATTTTAATTTATGGATCCAATAAATAATTACATATGTGAAATTCATATTAAAAAATAACTTGCATATATCATATATAACATATTTAAAAAGTATAGCTCATATGTACTAACATGCATTTTAAAATAATAATTATATATTTAGTATTATTAATTAATTAATTAATGGTCAAAGTTATTTATTTCTTGATATAATATTTATTAAAAAAATATTATTAAATAGATTTGAAATGATGAACGTTATTTTTGTATGGTTGTATTTTTGAAGATTTTGGGTTCAAACTTTTATAGTATTAGGTTTTAATGTTTTAAGTTTTAAATTTAGTAGTTTTTTAATTTTTTATTTCAAAGATTTTGGTATTTTTATTATTTTTTGGATATCTTTATTTAAAGTTTTCAAGTTAAGAGTTTTCATATTTTTTATGTTTTTGGGATTTTAAAGTTTAGAGTTGTTAAATTTTAGATTTTACGGTTCACAAATATTATTTATCAATTTATTGTTTGTGTGTTCAAAATTTTTAAGTTTATTATATTGAGCTTAGGGTTTTCAAATTTTGGGTTTTGAGTTTTAGAGTTTTTAGGTTTTGAATTTTATGAGTTTTCAAATTTCATATTTTCAATTTTAGGATTTTCGTGTTTCAAGTTATAGTTTTTAAGGTTTGTAGATTTTAGATTTTATGACTTTTAAATTTTAGGTTTTATGATTTTTGGGTTTTTATATTTTAGGGATTTTCAAGGTTGAAGGTTTAGATTTTAAATTTTTTTTTATTGAAGAGTGTATCTATATTACTATCAACAAGTATAAAATACAATGCTAATTATACAAAACATGGATAGAAAAATCATATCACATGAACAAAGTCAAATCGAAGATAGAGAATCCTCAGAAAAAGACAAGTCTCATGAAAGGGTTAATCACGACTACTCAACAAAACATCAAATCAACAGTGCATAACAAGCAAGTAAAAGAGAACACAACAATAAATAGAACATTTAAGCTGCTACAAGAAATATGGTGGTCGGGGTAGGTAATAGAGAAGACAGATCTTGCAACAGAGATTTCAAGTTTTGGGTTTGATGGTTTCAGATTTTATGGTTGTTTTATATCAATATACTTTTCTTGTATTTAAGGTTTTTAGGCTCTTTAAATTCATGAATTTTTAAGTTTGTAATTTTTTACTTTTGAAATTTCGAAAGGAGTTTCAAGATTTTATATTTTTATTTTTAAATTCTAAACTTTGAAGTTTTCGGATTACAATTTTTAATTTTTGAATTGTAAATTTTAAGTCTAAATTTTTTAAAACATTTTATATTAATTTAATTTTCATGTTTTTAAAATTTTGTAAAATATATTTTTTATGCTCTAGTTTAAAATTTTTCATTTTTCATATTTCAAATTTCAAAGTCTCCAAATTATTTTCACTAAAATTGAGTGAAAAAATAATAAACTTGAATATTTTCATATTATAACAATATTTATGTATACATATTCTAATAAAAAATAGAAAGTAGCGATTCAACTACCATGATAATGATTACTAATGAGCCTTACTTGTGACCAGATCCTTACAATGACAGAAAAGACTTCATAATCAAACGATGAAGATGCAAAGTCATATGAAACTTTGGGCAATAAGTTAGAGACCACCATTGGTTAGGTTGTCAAGGACAAAAGGTATGCATCCCCTGCTTAATAAGGTAGATAAGAACCCCTAGACAATTAGCACACCTAAAAAGCATGACAGGTTTGTTTGTGGACCTCCTCCATTTTTCTTTCATGATAGGCTTGTTGGTGGACCTCTATCATTTTTTTTTCCTAAGTTGAGCACTAAATTCATTTTGTCTCCAGAACATGTAAATGAGATACCTTATGGGAAAATAGTCTTATTAATCTCATATGGTCTTTCCATCTCATGATAGTGAACATTCAAACCAGCCCACATAATGATTTGTCTCAAATAAATTTTTGAATAATTAAATTTTATTAATTTTAAATTAATCTATTTTTTATCATAAAAATATTATACATTTTTTCATGTTCAGTACATTGTAATAATATAGTCAATGTAAGGTAGTTATTTATTTAATTGAGAGATAAATATTTTATTGATATTGGGTGTACGAATAGATCGATCTTCTTTAATTTGATGTTAAGAATTGAGAGATATATTATATCTAACTCGAATCTAATATCGTCCTTTTTTAATACCTTTTAAAATTTATATTTTGATAGATAATATTTTATAATTTAAAAAAATGACATAATAATAAAACCAATGCAAAATAATCATTTTAAATTTGAGATAAATAAATTTTTATTATGGTTTGCATGTAAAAAATATAATTTATGTATTTTTTCTTAAAGACATCAACTTAGTTGTTATTTTGATTTTTTCAATATTTACCTCTTTTGTGTCGTCTTCTCTCTTTTGTAAAACCTCCATCGTTTTTGGAGGAGAGATTTTTTCTCGTTCCCTTTAAGGTAATGTTGAGAGAGTTAAAAATTTTATCCAATCTATTTAAGAAGACTTTCTATTCAAACATGATCCTTTGACTCTTGCTTTTTTATATTTTCATTCCTAGCGAAAATTATTGGTTGACCTTCCTTTTATGCTCCCTACCCTTTTTTAAGTTGTAGGTGATTTGTGAAGCGTTGTGCCCTCCCAGTGCTTGTTTGAAGGTCATAGCATATTGTGAATGGGTTTTTTTGGCATGCATTTACATAGGGCTTATTAGATTGACATCTTGTTTAGGGTGTTTGGCATCTTAGAAAGGTACATTTTTTAGATGAGAATTTTATTATAGAGATGGTTGGTTTGATGGAAAATATAAAAAATTGTGTGTTGCATAATATATAATTTTTTTTACTTTACTTCTTTTATGTGCATAAAATTCAAGGAATTGTCAATTTTTTTGTCAGTAATGTTGATCTAGTCAAAGAATTGAAATGCCCCTACTCTTCCCTTTGTCCTCCACCACCTACATCCCCAAAATTTGAAACTTGTCCATCTCACCAATTCCTTCTCACAAAGGAAGCAAGGGTCAATGTTATAAAATGGTAAAGTCATTTCAATGAACATTTCACGACACTAAACCATCAACAATGTGCGTAATTCAAATCTAAGCATAATACAATAATATAAGAGTAAAAACAAATTTAATTGTACAAAAGGAAAGTATTAAAATGCTTTAAATTAATAGAGGGCCCTCAGATAAATATCAAATCGTATCAAACCTATGTACTTTTGGACACTGAAATCAAGTGCAAACAAGTCCATAACCTATAAAAATTGGAAGAAACTCATAATTATGCACAACTAACCAAAAGTGGATAATATGCTCTTGGTTGATCAAGAGTAGATTCATATGCATCAAGTGAGAGAATGCACACTCCTATTAAATGTTTCATATTTTGAAACAAAATTAACAAATGTATTAAAATTTGATTCTACGTTTCGAAAACCTCACTCACTTTGTCAGAATTTACTATGAATCAACTATAAATATTTTTCCTTTCTTAAAACCCTAATCAACATAAATCACCTTGAAAAACCTTAAAAAGGGATAAAGTTATGAGGGTCCTTTCCCATTCATATCATTGTTCATATAAAATTTGGAAACTAAGACTCAATACAATTTAACAGGAAGCTGTGTGACGCAAACCCTAAATACTTATATGCTCTTTCACTATATGATCACAACAATGATGTAATATGAAGACTTGGAATAGAAATATGATGCATTCTTTAAACGTTTCTCTTCCTGATCACCATAGACATGCTCTTGTCTACTTACCACTCTTTTTATACTTCAAATGGTTGTATTTTACTTCTTCCTACTTTTTGTACATGCACTAATACACTTGTGTATTTATAGACTTCTCAAATTCAAATTAATGACTTTATTGACACCAAAGCTAACACACAAAGGGTGTGAAAGCTAACAAAAGGAGACACAAACATGGAAGAAATGAAGGAAATGGGTCAAAGGACAAAAAAAATAGGGTACAAAGAGTGTACCAGTACAGTCCTGGAGAAATCCCATGAAGCATAAGGGAAGCCTGTGTGTTCCAGAACTGCTGTTGACGAACAGTCAGTTAAGTGAAGCGAGTGTTTGCATGTCAAATGACTAATTATAGTCACGAGCTGCATGTCTAATTATTGTAGTTAGATTTCTATTTTTGTAACCATGGAATTCTATTTAAAGACCCATGAGGCTTGTATTGTAATTACCAAGAAGGCAAGTAAAAGCATTGAAGCAAGCAAGGTCAAGGAGATCTACAGGTGTAAGGTCAAGGAGATTAGCTGAAGCATTTAAGGAGGGATAGCAACTCAGGTTGTAGAGTTGGTTTTGTGTTGAGCAAGAGAGAGAGGGAAGAAGGTCTTGAGGTGTGGCAAGCCTTTGAGGTGGAGGAAGAAGTGGCATCTTCCTTATTGTATTTTCCTCTAGTAATATTTAATACAAGAGTGTGTATTGTCTCTCAAATTCTTTGGTGTCTCAAATTTCTAGTTACTTTATCATTCTGGTATAATTCTGTGTTTAATTGCTTATAAGAAAGTAATCAATTATGCTTCCGTTGGATAAGGGGTCTCCTAACAGTTGGTATCAGAGCTACGATTTGCAGGAAGCAGGTTAATTTTTTGATTACAGGTCATTCACAGGGTTTTCTGATTGAGTGGGATTTCAGCAATGGCAGAAGACAATAAGCTACGAATGGAGAAGTTTAACAGCAAGAATTATCAACACTGGAGGATGCAGATTGAGGATTATCTGTATCAAAAGGATCTGTACTTACCATTGGGTGGGGTTGCATGCAAGCCCACAGATATGAAGGATGAAGAATGGAGTGTTCTTGATCGAAAGGCTCTCAGTTCCATAAGGTTGAGCCTTGCATCGTCTGTGATTTCCAGCTTATCACAGTGCAAGACAACGAAAGAGTTGATAAAGTCCTTGGCGAATTTATACGAAAAGCCCTCGGCTTCTAATAAGGTATATCTTATGAAGCAGCTATTTACTTTGCAAATGCAGGAAGGTGGATCGGTACATACTCATCTCAGTGATTTTCATGGTTTGGTAAACCAATTAGCTTCAGTCAATATTGTTTTTAATGATGAGGTAAAGGCTCTCTTGATTTTATGTTATTTGCTTGAAAGTTGGGACATTTTGGTTATGGCAGTAAGTAATTTTGCATCTGCTTCTAAAATCTTAAAAGTTGATGATATTGTGAGTGTGATCTTGAATGAGGAAATACGTAGGAGAAGCACAGGTGAATCATCAGGTAATGCTCTAAGTGAAGAAAGTAGGGGAAGGCAAAGGGAGAAGGTTGAGTAAGGGAAATCAAGGTCGGGAAGGAGATCCGAATCCAAAGGTGTTACCTGCTGGTTTTGTGGAAAGAAAGGACATACAAAGGAGTGTTGGTTGAGAGATAAAGAGAATCAACATGCAGGTATTGAAGAAGCAAAGGATGCAAATATTGTGGTACAGGACGCTCTCATACTTTCTTTGGATAGTCAAGTAGGATCATGGATTTTAGATTCTGGTTCATCTTTTCATGCATCCCCAAACAGAGATTTGTTTCATGAGTATGAACATGGAGACTTTGGAGTGCTCTATTTAGGGGATGGTACGCCTTGTCAGATAGTTGGCAAAGGGAAAGTGCAGCTGAGATTGCAGATTGACAACACATGGGTGTTGAAAGAGGTCATGCATGTTCCAATTCTGAAGCAGAGTTTGATTTCTGTAGGAAGGTTGGGTGATGAGGGATGCACAATAACCCTCACAGCGGACTCTTGGAAGGTTACCAAGGGAGCACTTGTTTTAGCGAGAGGTAAGAAAGTAAATACTCTTTATCAATCTACTTGTATTACTGATTCTACTTCTGGTGTAGATTCGAAGATGTGGCTTAATAGGCTTGGTCACATGAATAAGAAGGGAATGGAAGTTCTTGATTCAAAAGGTATGTGTTCAAATTTGGAAAACATAGATAGAGTTCATTGCAGAAAAAGGAAATTTGATGCTTTTGACAGGAATAAAGAAGCCTTGGTGTTTATGAAGGAGATGAAGGTCAGAGATCAGTCACAGGGGCTGAATAAATCTGAGCAGGGCAGTATGGACAGAGGTTTGATCCAAGAAGAGCTTGTGGATGAAAATTTCATCACTTACAGGAACACACAGACGTCGATGTCGATCACATGCGACCGACATCAGTCATCCAAATACCAGCATCGGTCATGTGCAGACCAGCAGGGTCGATAGAGTCGGGTAGGAGAAGTCCGACGTCGGTCATCATGGCCGACGTTGATAGGGGGGACACTGGCATCAGCCAGGGAAACGACGTCGGCATTCAGGGTCAGTGCATGGAACCGACATCGGTCGGGAGCAGATTGGGAGATGGTCGATATCGGTCACTGGAACAGATGATGGGTGGACAACTAGCTGTCAAGGAGTCTCAAACACCCATATGGAGGTTAGAAATGGTAAGTGAACCTCATATTCATTGTTCACCTTCTTTATATTGCTTACTGATAGTCAAGAACTAGGAAGATGGAAGAAGCAATGCAGGTAGAATCCAGAAACAGTGGGAGCTTGGCATGGATGAGGAGTGTGAGTCCTTGGAGAAGAACCAAACAGGTATTTGTTGGTAGAGTTGTCAGCTGGAAGAAAGCACTGGATAGAGGGATGGGTTCCCATATTAGAGAAGAGAGTGGATGGACACGTGAGACAGAAGGCTATGGTATATAGTCTTGTTTAGGCAGCAGAGCAATGGAGGTTTGACCATTATATTTTATCTTTAGCAGGTTGGATAATATTAGCTACATTATCCTGTTACTGTATTGTGTTACTTGTTGCAGGGTTTCATATACAGGGAGTTTTTTGAGCTAAGGGTAGAGTTGGTTCAGAAGTATGTCATGAAGAATTTGGGAGCAGCAAAATTCTTTTGGCATAAGTGACAGTTATAACATCACAGGTTTGTGTGGTGGTTGGTCTTCAAGAGTGACTTTGAAGAGGGATACAGAGCCAAAGGAACAAAATAGATGGTGTACAGGTATAGGTACAGTAGCAGTTGTTTATCTCCAAGTGGGAGATTGTTAGGGTGTGGAGCTAAAAGCTTCAACTGTTTGCAGACACGAAGAAGAGGTTGATGAGTTTCAAAAGTACCAGTGTCGACAGCATGACCGATGTCGATCATTACCAATGCAGAAGGCAACTGGCATCGGCAGCCAGTCGGCCGACGTCGGTAGCACTAGACAAGTAGGGACCGGCGTCGGTTCCCTGTGTGTTCCAGAACTGTTGTTGACGAACAGTCAGTTAAGTGAAGCGAGTGTTTGCATGTCAAATGACTAATTATAGTCACGAGCTGCGTGTCTAATTATTGTAGTTAGATTTATATTTTTGTAACCATGGGATTCTATTTGAAGACCCATGAGGCTTGTATTGTAATTACCAAGAAGGCAAGTAAAAGCATTGAAGCAAGCAAGGTCAAGGAGATCTACAGGTGTAAGGTCAAGGAGATTAGCTGAAGCATTTAAGGAGGGATAGCAACTCAGGTTGTAGAGTTGGTTTTGTGTTGAGCAAGAGAGAGAGGGAAGAAGGTCTTGAGGTGTGGCAAGCCTTTGACGTGGAGGAAGAAGTGGCATCTTCCTTATTGTATTTTCTTCTAGTAATATTTAATACAAGAGCGTGTATTGTCTCTCAAATTCTTTGTTGTCTCAAGTTTCTAGTTACTTTATCATTCTGGTATAATTCCGTGTTTAATTGCTTATGAAAAAGTAATCAATTGTGCTTCCGTTGGATAAGGGGTCTCCTAACATAAAGCATGTATGTATAAAATCTCATGGTTATATTTACAGGGCCTTCCTAAAAAAACGTGACATGCATCCATCTCTATTACATCACACAAAACCTTATCTATATAGTTATCAATTATCATCTCCACTTCACATTGTTCTTTCACAATGTTTTCTTGACCCTCCATGAACCATGATACTTTTTATGTCTTGAATTCATCTTTCACACAAATCCTAGCCTCCTCAGCATTTGTGTAAATATCAAATTATTGGTGCTTCTACTATGTACCATAATTGTGTAATATTTACCTCTTGTGACCTTAAATACTCTCATTATTTTGAATAAACTTTATCCTTTCTCAAGTACACCCGTGTGATGTACATACATCTCCTTAGATTGCATGCCTTTTTTAAGACTTGCACAACACCAATTCTTCTCTTTTTACTATCCTCAAGTGCATGAGGGCAACCAAATGTGTGGCATCCTATCTCTATACATCTAAAACATGTTACTCCTATTCTTACACCTCTACCTATCCATCTCCCACCTCTCATAGAATATGATCATCCCCTTGCTTGCAATGCATGCAAAGTTCCAATATATTCATCACTCTTCACCTTAGGTTTTTATTTGTAACCATTGACATTTACATTACCTGTCATAAAAAAATCTATGTGCCAAAATCTATTTTGCTCTTAGTGCATACTGATATGTATCCTCCATTATTTGTAATGTTACTATGTTGATTTCATCTTGGATGACCCATCGCAGTTCATTAATCTACCAAACTACCTTCTTTAGTTCCATCTCACTATGACCAGCCTGGATAGTGATCTTAAAAAATTAATCTATATACACTTTCAGACTTAGCTCATTTTGTCACCAATTCTACAACCTCTTCAACAAATCTAACTAATAATCTCTAGGTAAAAAAATGGATTCTAATTTCAAAACCATCCTTTCCCAATGGGTGATTTTGTCTTTACCCTTGTGATTCCTCTCAAGTTGTACCTCTTTCCACCATAGAATTGTGTGCCCCTTTAACTTTGTTTGTTCAACCTTTTTCTTGTACTCGTATGTTATTTCATCAAATTTGAAGTATTATTCCATCTTTGTTAACCAATCTATTAACTCTTATGGGTTTAATGTTCTAGTAAAAACCTAATACTTTCATTTGTGTTCCTCTTCTAATCTTAGATATGGATTTAATAATACTCTCTTCTCTCTCATCCAATCTCACATGAATGGATCTTCTTCTTCATCCTCATATTTTGATTTGTTTTATTAAATTTATGAATGAAGAGAGTTTTAATCTTAATTAGATAAAATGAACTAAACTAAATTGGGTTGTATAAAATAAACATAAACTGACACAAATTGATATGGAGCTTACTAAATTTATATATATGCTAAAAGGGGAAAGTACCAAAGAAATAAAACTTAGCTAGAAATCATATGCATAAGACTGTAAGTATGACTGTAAAAATGATTGTATGATTGTGTGATGATGCTATAAATTAGGAATAGGGCTTCACTTAGATCTAGGATAAGGCCATTGGAATTGGACATGGGTAACATGCATTGGTGTCCTTTAGGTGTACTAGTGTTTGGTAAGGATTTGTTTTTTGTAACTTATATGACAAGTTTGATTGCATCTGTATGTCCTATTTGACTGTGCACGATATTTTGATCTATTATAGAATCCACTATATACCTTCTTATTCACTAAAAATCTAGTTCAATGACACAAGAAGATGAATGCAATCACAAGATAAAAAGGGATTAGTAGTTGAATTTATGATTGATCTCAACACCCCATGTGTTGAGAATTACATACATACCAATACTCCAAATAGGTATCAAAGTCCATGTATTTCTCCCATGCTACGATAGTGTGTATGAAATATTGGTACAAAATGCGAAATTCAAGTGCAATCCTAGTGTGATTAGATTCTTCAAAAATGACCTGTGACATTAAATTTGTATTCAAACTTAACTCAAGTCTATTAGGGTTGTGTGGACTCTAAATTGGGAAGAATAGGTGTTTTTCTCCCAATGTATAGTTAGATATTCTAGTTTTTTTCAATTATATGAGCCTCTAGTGAACAATGGTTAGAAAATGTGCCTTTATAGTGATCATTTTGGAATTCTTTCAAATAGGGCTTGCTAAATATGATGTATGATTGATTTGGTGAATTTGAAATTGATAAACTAACTGTTATTTGGTGGGAGGACATGGTCTATGGGACCAAACACTACCAACAAACGAGATTATCCTGAAAGCATGGCCTTGTCTAGGAAGTAGAGACAACTAAGTTTAAAGTGGATCAATCCAAACATGAACATAGGCTATTTGGAATGAGGAATATGAGTATTTAGTAATCATTAGTTGCTTAGAAATATGGGTCATATACATATAAGTGAATGAATGATAATCATGGATCATGGAATTGAGCCTCAATTATATGTTCACAAGGAATGGTCACAAGTGCATGTTTTAGCTTAAATGTTAATTTTAGTGACTACAAGATTCAACCTTTACATCGATCAAATCATCCCTCAACATGAATCCTCTTATGATATCTTCCTCTACTAGAACCACCCTTTTCTACATAATTTACAACATTTTTTTTGATATCATCTAGTCTTCCATTCATATTCATAACTATTGCACCTGCTAGCCTTAATCTTCTTGGTGGCATCTTGAATTTTCACAACCTTTAGATCTACAAATGCATCATTCACAATCGTATGAAGACCTATTATGTGCACTCCTCTATTCTCTACGCACATTTTCAAATAATGGAGAGCACAAACCTTGATCTCTCAACCCCATAGTTATTTCCTTACTTTGATACAAATTATGCAGCCTCAATTAGAGGTCTCAATTAAAATATGTCTTCTACCATGTAATCCAAAAATGTACATGGGAAATTAATAAAATAATAATATAACTTTATTGGTTAAAAAATATATTACAGAACATCAGATTGGCCACCAATGATACATCCTTACAATGATCAAATGCAAAAGCATAAACATATCTTGCAAGCTTATAAGCATCAATCCAAAATTATAGTGTGGTTTTAAATGACTCAAATCCACTAGTCCTTCTTATATCTATACACAAAACTACTTATAGTACTATTTTCAAATGTTCTTAGACTCTTTGCTTGATGTGGAATTGAATGTCTTTCTCAAGTATAGTGGATATGTTTTTATACACACAATGCACCCATTTATATTAATTAATTTTAAATGCCCATGAAAGCCACAAATATTAAACGTTTGTGACACATTTAGATGCACTATAATCATTAAATGCACATAATTTTATATGGTAATACATCCCCAGATAACACATCACATAATTGATGCACCATAACACATCATGGACCCCTTTACCTTCTCCCAATGTCATTGCATACTTCATCCCAAACAATTACCACTTATCAATGTAAGGTATCTAAATAAATAGTATCAAGCTCTAAGAAGCGCAAAATATATATATATATATATATATATATATATATATATATATATATATATATATATATAAAGACAAAGTTTAGAATTAAGTTTTATGAGACTGTGTAATTGATTGAATCTAACCTTATCAAATGACTCACCACATATTACCATAGATCATTTATGATAATAAACCCACTTACGCAATGAACCCTTGAAACACAAAAAACCCAAAGCAAAAAGGGAAATAAAATAGAACATGTAGTGACTAAGACAAAAAAAGTTGATGTTGGTGACCATACCACAAACCACCGAATAGCTAAATATGTTATTTTACTTTATTAAAACTAGCTATACATGTTTTGGTTGATGTAGGATTACATGTGGACCTAGATGCTTTTGCATCATATAGAAATAAGAAAGTAACTTCAAAATTCAAATAAAATATAATAGGGAATTATAATAAATTTAAAGTGATATAAGATCTGGGGGGAATAAAGATAAAGAATAAAAAAGGCTTCTCAAATTTTGAGAAAACAAAACTATACATTTTTCAAGAATTTTAGGTTTAAAATGTGTATTTTGCATGAACTTCGAGAAAAAAATCATAATTTTACAAGAATTTGGATAAAAAATCTATATATTTTGAAAGAATTTCAAAAAAATGCTTGAATTTCAAAGCCATGTGAAAAGAAAGGAAAAAATCAAAGGACAACCCAATTTAAGAATTGGATCCATTTTTAACACCGTAGAATGATCAAGAGGTCCCAATCCAAAATGCAAATCTATTTTTAGCAATATAGAATGAACACAAGTCATTACTTGAAGAGAGCCAATGGTTTAAGAAAAAAAAACAATTGCATACTAACTTAAGCATTATCATGGAGCATATGATAGAGATGCATAAGAATCTTCCCCGATTCAAAAGCCCTATTCTTGAAAGAATAATTCAGGAAGAGGAAAGGTGTAATAAAGTTATGCACAAGCTTCAACAATAAAATACAAAAAATAAAAACTATATGACAAAATTCAAAGTGACCTAGAACTCTTAGAAGTTTAATTTGAAAAGGTGAAAGGGAAGAAGGCATTTTTTATATATGCAAATATATAAACAGAGGAAAATACAGTAAGTTATTCACAATCTGATCAATCTCCATAATTATTTTGTAGCTTCAAAAATCATACAAAAGGCATTGGTTTCAAGCTATTGAATAAAATAGGATATATAGGTCAAGGCCTTAGAAAATAAGGTCAATGAATTTAGAAACCTCTCGAAGCAGGATAAATACCTAAGAATTTTTTTTATGTATACTAGAGAATCTTCTAAACCCACCACAAGTCCCATTTTCATTAAATCAAACATCAGTGTATACAAACCTACTCATAATCAATGCAAGCATTCTAATTACACACACATAAGGTATTTTTTCCATCACATTATTTATAGTTATTGTGGTAGAAGAGGTTATGATACCAGTCATTGTTGAAATTTCCATCCTTATCAATTATGTGTGAAGTGCAACTAAGACAATTAGACATGTTGGATCACTAGATTCCTAAACATAGGTATTCAAAAGCAACCAATTTGAGTTTTGGGTGGGCCACCCAAATCATGTGTAATCACATCATTTTTATAATTAGAGTTTTCTATGTTCATTATAAATCATAACTAGGAGCAATGGGTACCATTACTTTTTAAAGACAAATGATCTAGTTGAAAATTTGGGGTTATCTTTTGTTTAGAAGACCAAAAGAATAGTATATCACTAGTGTGTCAAATTTTTACGCTCATATCAAAAGGGCATTGATCAAAATTATAAACCATAATATGGGTTGTAAATCTAATCATGTGAAATAGATTTTTGGTGACTTATAAGTTTATCTTTGGCTACCATGAAGGGCACCAACTGAAATTTAGGGTCTGGATTATGCTTTGAAGGGCCTAAAAAATGAAAAATACAAGGTATAAAAAATCTAAATTATTAAAATTGTATTTTTTTGAATTTTTGGTAGTGTCAAAACCTCTTAATTCCTTGGGGGAAAACTCACCATAAGATATTTCACATTTCAAGTTGAAACACTTCATATTCTATTTTTATACTATTCATTTCCTACTAAAAATAGCTATAAAGGAGATGTCATTCAAATTATAGAAACAAAGGAATCTATTGTAATAAGATAGAAATTATTGTAGCTTATACTATATTTTTAAATATTTTTATCATTTTTAATGCACAAAATAGAGTGCAATAGCTTCACATCTCTTCTCAAAAATGACTACCTTCTATTTATATAGTATGAAAGAAATAACTCGCATATCTTCTCAAGGATATCAATTCACTTATTTTCTTAGAGATAACACCTCACATCTATTTTAAGTGAAAGTTGTACTTAACTCCTGCATCAATGAGGTAGTAAAGTTATTTGTTCATAATTTTTTCTCTATGTACATCTTATTTCCATTCATTCAAGGTTTATTTTCATACATTTCTACAATCTTTCTTTCTATTACAATTGTTTTACTTAAATTACTTTCATCTATAGCACATTAACTTTTTATAATTTAGTTTGTTGTCTATCAGATCCTCAATCCAATCCAAATCAAATGGATTTTTAAAAAAGGTACATTTTATTAAAAAATTGAGAAAAATATGTACATTATCACATTGCGTATGTGTCCAAGAAGTGTGGACTTATCCAAGATTGTACAAACATATTTCTAAATCCAAAGAACTCATATACCCTATTTTGATCAATGTTGAATATTTTATCCAGCCATAAGCCTAAATGGACCCAAAATAAGCTAATTATTCAATTCCTCTATAGTTTTTCATAAATAGTAAGTTATTATATTTGGTTAGTTAATATCATATTTGTTTGGTTTTCATACATGTTAAGAAATATGTCTTTGCTATTAATTTTATCATATTAGAGTTACATTAATCCAAAAATGGAGAAAACATATTGGTGGACGAATTCCTTGTCTTGAGCAAATCAAACCCTAATTCCTTAGGGTTTCCTTCTATTTTCCTATGGTTTCATATTTAAATATTTATTTTTGGTTTTTTATATTTGATTTCAGGTTTTCCCATATAGTGCATTAATTTATGCTTGATCCTAATACCTCTTGATTTTTTTTGTGTTCATATTTTATGCCATCTAAGGATGTTAGTTTTATTATCCCTCTAAAGTGATGTGCTAGGTTAAGTTGTCTTGAAATTGAACATAATCATATTTATTTAGATCAATCATGTGTGTCTAAAATGGCTAAAATTGATGAAATTCAAATTCTTATTATTTTGATGAAAATATTAATAATGAACATATAGATGTATAAAATGATGTAAATGTGCCACATCTTGAAACCATTTATGAAAAAGATAATGAATATAATGATTGCATGCATCTAAATGACATTAATCTTGAAATTATTTGCTAAGTGGCTTCTCTTATAGGTTAAAACTTCATAGTCACAAAAAAATTAGATTTTGGGCACAAACTACTTCAAAAAGGTGCAATTTTACTTAGATTATTATAGGTTTTAATTATATTATGATAGGTTTGGCATAGATTGGGGATATATATAATGCATATGTCATGATTTAGTAGGATTATGAGTTGTATTTCACATATTACATCATTTATATTACACATGTGATTATATTTGGGTCCTATATGAGGCATATGTTCACATTATTAGATACATTATGATATTTCATACTTGGATTAAGTAAAACATATGTGAAGCATATGTGACACATTCTCAAAAAAATCATTATCAAGCATTACTCATGCATCACTCAAGCATCACTTAGATTGAATCATATAATCTATTTGTAATGGATGATTCAAAAAATTTACGCATATTCTCAAGTATTAATCAGGTATTTTTCAAATTCATTGGAACCCCTAGTGGATTCCATTACTTAGATATAATGAGTTGTGTGGGCTTAAAGTTTTACATGACTTAACTTATTGAATCTTAATTTAAAAATTATAATCGGACCACATTTAACTCAACCCATGGTTTTACACTGGCTTCTCCATGGGACATGATCACCCCATTCTCCATTGTCTCTAGAAGATAAGTCTCTAGAAGGCATATTGGTTCATGTGCATATAGGTGTATTTTATCCTTAATATTTAGTTTTGTATATGTTCAATGTTTTCACTTTAAAATTTTATATCATAAGTAAAAATTTATTTCTATATGTTTCATTGTAGGTTTACATGGAGGAAGGCACAACATATGGTACATAATTGAGCACACTTATCATGTTATCCTCAAGTATAACCTTCTATCCTTTGACTCTATAAACTCCATTACTAGAATAAAATGGGAGAAAATATAGACACTCTAATTTGGTATAAAAAAACTTTACAATGTGTAATTAGACCAATCTTTGTCATACTTAACTTATACTCAAATACATGACTCTTGTTCACATTATTCCTTAGCCATATACCTATATATGGGCTTGACCCTTCCAAACTATCATTACTGCTACACCTAGGACCTTCTTATTCTCTACCTAAATAACTTAATATCTAACCCAAACTATCTCTTGATCTCATATCATTATTATTAATTTTTAGACAATTGTGAACTCCCTATAGAGTACTACCATTACAGACCTTTCCAATTAGGTTAGACCAATCTACATGCCCTTTAATGGCTATTTTCAAAAACTTAAATCATTCATAAGGGTCAACGCGTATGTTTTGCATGTCAATTTACAAAAAATTACCCAAAGAGTCAACTATATAATCAAATCAAGCCTAAGCCTTTATCTATCTAGTTGTCTTCTACTCATCACTAAAAAATACACTACATGTTTAGAGGAACTTCCCTAAAGCTCCCAAAATTAAATCCCTTCAAAGAAGAAATACATAGACTAAGTTTGAATAACATTTTCAAGGTCAATTACTTGTTTATAAAGTGTTGAAATACATACACATGATTTCACAATGTACTGGCATTACACATGATTGCACACACTCAACTAGGTGGAGAACTATTGTTGATTGTAAAATACAACCAGCCCTACCATGAATTTTAGAATAAAATAACAAATATTTTGAATGATAATTATTAAATGCAAGAAATAGATGAATGAAATAGGTAGCCATGAAATAAAAATGCTTAAACATAATGAGAATGATGAAATGAAAATAACTATGGGGATCTACATTAAACTGTCTTAGATACTCTTTCCCATGGTTGAGAGACCATGGGTTATACATTCACTCATATAATTTCTTCTCCTAATGCCTTACATCCTTGTAATTTTATCACCTATGTTATGATCCACACTTATAATATTGGAGATATGCATAATATAATGTAGATCAACACAAAATAATAGATATAGGTGGGCCAAGATGCCCAAATATTCGATATATGCATAAATAGAATAATCACCCTTAAGGTAGGGTAACACCATATAATGCTTCTTTAGGAAGGAATAACTCCATAATGTCTCTTCGAGGGGACAACTTCCAATATCCTCTTACAATAGAAGACTTAGTGCTTATTTGATTCATTTAAAATTATATTCACCTCCTTTATATAAACCTCTATATAACTAATAATGGATGGGTAACCTCCTAATCCCAATGTAGGCTGATCATTACCTAATACACTAATTCCATGAGTTACTCATTTATCCTAATATATTGGACCCATATAAACAACTAAGGGGGATGTGTGCCACATGTCAATATCACCATCAACCCATATACATTAATATATCATATCCCTAGGTACATAGCATTCCTTCCCTCCTTGACATGTTTCATCTCTAAAACTCAAGAAGAAACCAAATAATGAGTTTGCTTCAAATTATTGCACACTTATAGCTAATTTTTATCATTTAACCATCCATATGTGATATTAGTAGGTGACATCTCTCCAACATTGTTTACAAATTCCATTTTGCTACTCTGATTCCATTCATGACCATAATTTTACTACCTTGGTGTCCATACATAATGATTCCTCATTTAATTCCATGCACTATATTCTGCTATGCTACTCTAATTCCATTCATGACCATTGTATTTATTATTCAATGTATAGTCATAGTGATTTACCCATTGATTCCATTTTCTATAGGTTGCTTCACTATTATGATTCCATACCTGACCATAGTATTTCTTCTTTGGATTCCATGCATATCCATAGTGATAGGTACTCTGATTTCTTATACAGCCTAAGTGATTTTTTTTATGACACTCTCTCACATGGCTCCATGATTATTTACTCTCATGATGATGTTTTTGTCTATATACCTCAACTTTTTTTGATACTTTGACCTTATCCACATTTTCTTCTACCTCTTCCACCTTTTCCTTTGGTGGTTCCTTTGTCTCTTGAGTAGATGAAGTGTTCTTTTATGCTTGTATTGTTTCTTTATCTATGTCATCATTTGAATATTATTCATGTTCTTTGTCACCTATTTCAATCTCATCCTCATGCTCTACTTTTGTTGTTATATATGCCTTTTTGACAATGATATCCTATAAAGTGACCTTATTTTTCCTGTACCAAAACTTTATGAACTTCTTTTGAACATTAATATTGATTGTTCCTAAAGTATCTAACCATGGATATCCAAGAACCATATCCACACCATCTATATCCGAAGCATAAAAATCTGAATGCAAAACATATTAGTCTATAGTGAGCTTCAAATGTTCACAAACTTGAATATTATGACCATCTATTTGAGCCTCCTTGATATTCTTTGCTTGAACATGTATATGTTGAGCCACATCTACGTTGATGAAAGTATACGTGTTACTAGGGTTTATGGAAACAATTACCTTCTTCTTTTAAATGCATCTAAGAACTAAAAAAATGACTATTATTTCTTTGGAGCCAAACTATTTGAACCCTGATCATCCAATCCTTCATCTTCCTCTTTGATATCCTCTACCTCTCCTCCTACACCATATGTAGCCTCATCATCATCATCATTATATGTTGTTTATTTTTCTTCTTCATCACCTGTATGCTCTTCCTCATTGCCCTTATTTTCTTCCTTTATTTCTTCTTCCTCATGACCTAGTTTCTCTTCATCATCATTATTTTCTTCCTCTGATTCATTCTATTTTTATTTTATATCCCATCAATCTTAGAAAATAGGTTCTATTTCTTCTAATGAAAACTTCTATCATTTTACTCCCAACTCATCCCACCGAAGTATTGTAGGACCATAAAGAAAATTATCAAAACATTTTTGCCACCAAATTGTTCAAACATTATTCTCCTTAAAAAAGAGCCATCATTCTCTAGCATCAATATCATCCTCCCCTGAAAATACGTGTCACTTCATGATTCACAAAAACTAGGGTTAATGAAAAACCTTGAAATTTTAATAACTCAATCGAAACTAATCCAAATAGTGCAAAAATTTTACTGTATATTCCATGTATGATAATGCAACTTTAGTGAATTTTTTGTTAAAAAAATAAAAAATTATGGCATGTAGAGTGAATCTATGAAAAATCATAATAAATAACTCAAAACATTTTAAAACATTCTTAAATTTTGATTTTAGATCACTTGTATTCTAATATAGTATCATTAAACATTTCACAAAAAGTTGCCTTATTTCGATAGATATGATGAAATTCTTACAAACCCTAAAATAACAATAACTCTCTCAAAACTAATCATAAAACCTTTAATCGATAGATATGATGAAATTCTTACAAACCCTAAAATAACAACAACTCTCTCAAAACTAATCATAAAACCTTTATTTTTTATTGTGACTTCCTTAAAATATTAGTCAATTCCAGTAAAAAAATTGTGAAAATCACAATTGATTACAAGATATTAATGATTCCATAAAACTAGTGTTTTGACCCATGAAAATTGCCCAAATCAAAACTCTGATACCACTTGTTATGATCCATACTTATAATATTGGAAATATGTAGAATATAATGTAGTAACACAAAACAATAGACATAGGTGGGCTAAGATGCCTAAATATTCAATATATGCATAAATATAATAATCACCCTTAAGGTAGGCAATGCCATACAATACTTCTTTAGGAAGGAATAGCTCCACAATGTCTCTTCAAGGGGACAACCTGAAAAATAAACTTATAATAGAAGACTCAATTTTTACTTAATTTATTCACAATGATATCCACCTCCTTTATATAGATATTTATATAACTAACAATGGATGGGTAACCTCCTAATCTCAATGTAGGTCGATCATTACCCAATGCACTAATTACATAATTTACTCATTTATCCTAATATATTGGATCCATATAAATAACTAAGGGGGATGTGTGCCACATGTCAACATATCCATCAACCCATATACATTAATATATCATATCCATATGTACATAACACCCTAGATGTAATTTTAACTTCTACAGTCTACTCGCCTTTTGAAGTGACTTTTCACTTCCTATGGCTTTTATTATTTTACATAATGGATTTTATCATATTATATAATAAAAACATATATAAATTATATTGAGCTTAAACATCCCCTAATAATTATCTTAGATGAATATAGGTGTCTCATCTTGAGACATTTAGTCTTAAGACCATCTCTCTTGAATTCACTACAACTTTGCTCCGTCATGATCCATTAAGGGCACACTTTCATAATACACATCCCATCACATCGGGTTGCATGTGTGTCAAGCCATTGCACCACTAATTATGTAGGTGATAGAACCATATAAAATTGTCCATGCTTGTTTATATGTGATCTTATCAACTATTTTATGTTATCTTATTCATCAACAATCACTTTGTCTCTGACCTCTCTTTCAACCTCTAATCTATTTTCCCTTTATCCAATATCCACTAACTCCTAACTCATATGTCTGAGTGTCCTAGGTGTCATCCACAGTCTACTAACTTAATTTCTAACTAATACACAACATATAGACACCATGTGAATCTTAAAATTTTAATAAACTATAAAGACATTTCTTTTTTGTCCCACAATTAATTGTCATCTTTGCATTATGAAAATATTTATCTTCCTATAAAAATAAAAATAAAAATCATTTTACTATTGTTGAATTCATAGCTCCTATTTTTCCTCATAACTCTCATGTCTATTGCTTTCTAAATCAAACATTTGATTCAATATAGCCCATCTATGACCTAAAAAATCATATATGGAGATGTCAAAATTGGATTAGAAATGATGATAGGCAGTTGTAAGTGGCAATTTATTCCGTGACTCATGGCTAAAATTCTTACACCCATTATTTTATATTGGGAATTTTTCCTGTATTCTCCATAGAATCTCCAAAAACTATCTAACATTCTATAAATTTTAGATAATGGCAACGTTGGATCTAAAAGCACATTGTCATTCTATATTAGGTAAATTCTAGCCATCCCTCCTCCAATTATCTTTGTTTCTTCCTTATTTGGACACCTATTTACTTCTTTGGTGTTGGACATCATTGTGAAGGTGGTTTTTTTTTCTAGATCTTTAGCCATGCCCATGGTGATGGCAGTTCTTCCTATTCCAAAATTGTCAACAAGCATAACGACTTTGATAAATCCTTTTTTTAATTTTGTTAATACTAAAATCACTCCAAAAATCCATCCAGGCACTATATTTCCATGCAATATGAATTTACCAAAGCATGTTAGTCATGGAAAAGGCAAATGATAGTATTACATCTAGTATGGTATGAAGATATTGAATTTATATTTTCACTATTCAACATAATCATCCTACCATTTTCTTGTCATATATCATCTACAAACTAATTCTTATCACTTTTCTAGTAGATATATATCCCACAATGCCATGTTAAACAGTTTTGTCTCTTTGTCCACCTCTTCCTCACAATGACCTTATGTTCTTGTATTTTCCCATATTGCAAAAACATTTGACTATAAAATATAGCTGACCCTGCCATGGATTTTAGAAACAAAGAACAAACAATTTTCACAATAGTTATTAAATGCAAGAACCAAATGAATGAAAGAGGTAGCCATGAAACAAATATGATAAAACACATAGTGAGAAGGATGAAACAACAATAAATATGGAGATCTCCTTTAAACTATCATAGATACCCATTCCCATGGTTGGGAGGCAATGGGTTACATATTTACTCATACTTATTCTTTTCCCAATGCTTTAAATCCTCACAAATTTATCACCCTAGATAGCTTTTCAACTTCTATAGTTTATTCACCTTCAAAAGTGACTTTTTCACTTCCTATGGATTTTCTTATTTTACATAATGGTTTTTCTCATATTAAATAATAGAAAAATATGTAAATTATATTGATCTTAAGCATCCCCTAACAACTATGATTTTTTTGACTTCTCGATTCAAAATATTGGATAATAAGTAATAGTTAGTCATAGGGGTGGCTAAGGTTAGCTCAATCCTTCCCTTTCACCCATTGTCCCTATATTAGCATGGTTATTTATTGTATAATTAGGATTTGAAGTAATCAAAAGGATAAAATATATATTCATGTTGGATATAAGACATCCACATGCATAGGAACCCTTATAAAACATAAACACAACTATCAAAATTGTCACAGATAAAAAAGAGTGCACATGACAATTTTGTACCCTAGTAGATAGTGCCTCACTATGTTGTTGTATAGGAATTATAGACTTGTCTAGGCTTACACAAACACTAATTTTTTAAATCTAAATCACTCATAGACCATGTTCTAATCATTATTTATGACTGTATCTAGTCACAAACCTACACTATTCTGAAATAATTTATGTATTTTATTCCTCTAGTGTTTTCCATATAAATAAATTATAATATTTGTATATTTACACTAAAATATGTTTTTTTATTTTAAATCTTAATAAATATGAATTTCTATTATTTTTATCCTATTAGGGTTACATTAATCCAAGACTAGATAAAACAAAAGCATAAATTATATAGTGTGTCCCAATCTAGGCAGTGTATAATCAATGAAGCACAAGCAATAGTATGCACCAACTTATGCATGGTATAAACCATCAAAATTTATGAAACAATCATATATCTAATCAATTAACCATTTCATTATATAGCTAATGGCACCAATCATATAGTAATGTAGATTAAACAAAGCACACAATGGAATCACTCCATGCACATGACAAGCACACCACACTCAAGTTAACAAGGTAAACAATGTCACATATGTAATATAGACAATAAAATAATATCAAATAGAGTAATAATATAAGAAATGTCACACACAAATAAGACAAATAAATTAGAACACAATAAATAATCACAAGAATGTGACACATAGTAAACAACTAAAACATGCCAAACGAAAATCATAATCATGCACATTGAATAGAGGGAAAAATAGAAAGGCACACTAGATAGTAAGATTACAAAACAAACATACCAACCATTATATAATCAAATCAAAACACTCATGTAATAAATCACTAAAGCACATCAAATGAGAACATGATGATAGATATGATACTAGACATGCAAGATTCATGATAGATCAAAATATATAAACATATGGAAACTTAATATGATAAAGGAAACTAGGAAATATAGAACCGTAAGCATTGTTTAGTATGCATCTTCCAAGATTCTCCTAGAGCAAGCATGAGGATGGCCCAAGTTAGTTGTCAATCCATAATCATATGTATATACATATATATCATGCATCTAATCAATAATACCATCAAACACACATGCATAAATAATATATAACCTTTATCAATATGAAAATAATCCTAATATATTAATTTGTGTGAGCATATAACACATAAAGATAAAGGCAAGTAAATATCATAATACTACCAAAAAGTCAAAGGAATCTAGCAAACAAGAAGGAATACAAGGGATGGAAACATAAGAAGAAACAAGGGAGGGATCCCTATTAGCCAAGAACTTCCCTCATAACTATGTGCGCATTGTGGTGGAAGGCCTCAATATATATTTTGTTGTCATCACAAGGAAGTATGTGTAGGATTTTTTGATGAGACATGAAAAACCAAGGAAAGTTCCTCAAATGAATAATTTATCATAATAAAACAAGAGGAAGATGTTATAAGAATGTCACATGTGTATATAAAAAAGATCTAGGAGAAATTGTACATAACATGAGAGGATCTAGTTAAGGGATTCAAAATACAACCAAATTATGAAAGTATAGAGAGAACAATGTAACTTAAGAATTTTTAAAAAATAGATTAAATAATTATAGAAAATTGGAAGTGACAAAAGACCTGGGTGCACAAATATTGAAGGAAAGCTAAAGAATAAAAAAGGATTCTCAAAATCCATACACAAAATAGGATCAAAGCAAGCGAATAAAAGGAAAGGAAAATATGTATATGAAATGGGCATGGCTCAAATACATACATGTAGTGTTATCATATGAGGATAACTAGCAAAACCAAGTATATGATCATTAGATTATGTAAAATCAGACAATAACATGTTCTCATGCATAATATATGGATGTCTTGGGACTCATGATTCTAAAAGGGATAACATATTGAAATCATCGTTATCATCATCAACATAATCATCAGTGGCATAATCATTATCATTATAATCAATTATGTTAGCTTTGGTATCCTCTTACAAAATATAAAATTTTTATTTGAATGGCATGTCGAACGATTGGATCTTTGGAAGCTGCTTAATCTTGAACAGGTGCAAGAATTTATGATAATATTACCTTGGTAAAATGGGTAGGTACCTGAACTTTAGGTGCACTTTTTTGAGGTTGTATGATTATAATTTTTTGGTAGCTCTTTAGGTAGCATCTTGTGTTTAATTTATATTGGAATATAATATTTATTTCCTTTAATGGCGATCACTTTATCATCAGATGAAAATTTTAAGTACTCATGTAATGTTGATGGAATTTATTTTGTTTGATTAAGTCAGGGTCGTCCTAGTAATATGTCATACATATGTCCCATTATCTAGTAATAAATGAAACTAAACTAAGATGGTATTAGGACCCATTGTGACATGTAAGGTAGTACCTCCAAATGGTGTTTTGATAATGCCATCATATGTTTTAATTATTATTTTTGGACTAGCTAGATCCTTCTAGGTGTATTCAAAACTAATAAGAAATTTCATTGTACATATATTTATACCTGAACCATTATCAATCATAATTTCATTTTCTCAAATTAGGAATGGTTCATGGTTATAGTATTCCTTTTGGATTCCATGATCATAGAATATAATTTTTGGAGGATTTTTATGTATGTCATTGACTTCACCTACAAATCCATCAAGTGGATGAGAATTATAATTTTGTGATGGTTTCTTGTGTACTATCATATGAACATTGTCTTGGTCTTTCGATTAATTAGTTTGATTTAGAAGAGGATTGGAAAATATTTTGAAGTGTTGATTTTGTTGTAAAACTAATTCATTCAAATATTTGTTGTGAACTTTTGCCTGGATTTGATTGTTGTCAATTAGATCTTCGATCTTATGCCTCAAATTTATACATTTGTGTGTACAATTTATAGGAAATCTATGATAATTGTAGTAGACATTAGCATCCTAGTTCTTAGGCAAGGGCCTTGATGAGTTGATATCTTGCTTAGGAGGTAAAAAGATCATATGTCATTCAAGAAATAATTTAAGCACATTTTAAGGACTTTCAATTATCATGTAAATTGTATTAATTCTCTTTGTTGTGATAGTATTATCTTGTGAAATCATTAGTGTACCACCTTAAATATGTTATTGGCATCATTATTAAGTTGGAAATTATTATCATTAGCATTGTATTTAAATGTTAATTTACCATGGATTTTATATCCATAAAAGGTAGGGGCATTGATCCTTTATTTAAGCATGTTGGCCTCTAAAAGCTTTGTCTCATAGTTTATAACCATATGATGAAGTTCATCAAAGGATTGGTAGGTGTTGAATACCATTTTATCTTTAATGGGTACTATTAAAATTTATAAAATATACTTTACAAATCACTATCAGGTAATTAGTGAGATTTTTTTGTAACCATAATTTTAAATCTAAGCTCATACGTGCTAAATTTCTCATTGGGTCCTTGTTTAAGTTGGGCAACCTATGCAAATGTGACCTTTGAGCTAATATTGATTAAAATGTGAACTAATAAGTCATCATCCAATGCATTGATAGAGTGTATAGATCAATATGTCAAAGCATTAAAAAAATCTAAAGCATAGTCCTTTATACTTTTAGAAAATAACATTGTCATAGAAATAACATTGTCATTGCGGCGTCTGTGTCCCCTGGGTTCCATGGATCTTTGTCTTTTGTGGCATGGGTTGCTGAGGCATAAAAGTTGGAGGATGGATGGATAGCAGTTAAGAGGAAGAATTCCAAGCCTTCGGTCCCCTCTCTAGATAAGAACCTTCGGTCGCGTAAGGAAAATCTCAACTCAAAAGGAAAATCTAATGTTCCCTTATGCTGACTGGTTGTTTGTGATGGTAAACTGGTTGCTTCACTGGTTTGTTGGTTACTGGTTTGGGAGGTTTTTTAGGTTGTTGATCCAGTCTGTTAACTTTCCATATTCTAGTGTTTTGACAGTAATTTTATCTGGTCACATCTGTTGGTAGTAGGTCCCTGTAAAACCTGGTTTAGTTGTTTTACTAGTTTCGGGTTCTTTTAAAACCTGGTTGTGCTTAATGGTTTATCTTTATTTTTGATGTAAAGGGTTTCGGGGCCCCCTTCAAAACCTGCTTTTACCTTAATCTAAAACATTGTCATAGAAATGTTTGATGTGATGAGAAAGATCACCTTTATCATTGAATATTTAAAACTTTAAAGCCCTGAAACCTATAAGTAATGATAAGGTAATGGCATCATAAGCTAAAGGTTTGATAAATATATCATGTGATTTTACCTTATGACTTTGATTTTTAGACCCTTAAAAGAGCATTTGAATTTTTTGTTACATAGTACACATGGTTTATACAAGGGTAATAATGTCAGAGTTTGGAATAGAAGTGTTAGTGGTATAAGTAAGATTGGAAACATTAGGTACTTGAGAAACATTATGGATAATATGTGAAGGTTGGGAAACATGTTGACATGGTTGAGTAACTTAGGAAGAAAACATGTGAAATATTGAAACCATTGTGAGAAGTAAAATACATAAAAAAATGAGTAGAGGAAATGAGAAGAAGAGCGATATCAAAAACTATTCGAGAAACAACATATTTATCAATCATGGGAGGGGAAACTCTAAATGGTTGATCTACATTATAAGCATTTAAATTTCTATGGTTAACCCTATAATGCATGTCTTCATCTAGAAGATCTTGAGATAGGGCTTTTCTTTGAAAATATTTTAACACATATAACATTGCATCAATTATTTAGTGTGTTCTAGGATGTGTTTTCTAAAATTATAGTAGTTATTTCAACCCTATATTTCTCTTCATCAAAAAATATAAATATCTTGAGATCTATTCATAAGCTTATCATTCACATCACTATCATTCATATCTTTGGCATTCACATCATTTACATTCACATCAATTACAATGTTTTCACTAGACCATGTAGTAATAAAAGGAGCATTAATGTTATTGAGAGACATTATTTTCTTTTTCAAATAAGCATAAGTATTAACCAAAGGAATTTCATAAAATTCAAAATGTTTTCAGCTCAATATATCACTTTACCTAGCAGGTGTCTTATATCTAACATCCTTGGGTGGCATAAGATGGATATGCATATAACATGCAAAATTATTGTGGGATTGGAAATATATAGCAAGCAAAAAAAGTTAAGATTTGCAATAACACATAAGGAATTAGGGATAATGATGGAGAAATAAATAATTTTTCCATAGAAAAATCAGATCCAATATTAAATATAAGCACAATATAACCCTAAAGGGATAATTGAGCGTGCAAGGCAATTTAGGTTCACTAAAATTAAATGGTGTAAAGTGTTTTACATGAACAGTTCATTATACTAAACCATAAACAACACATGAAATTTATATCTAATCATAATGCAATAATTTAACAATAAAAATAGACCTAATTACATAAAATTAATGTATTGAAATGCTTTCAATTGAAAAATATAGGGATTTACACTAAAATAATCCATTACGTCATTCATATGAGATAATGAAAACCTATACTTGATTTTAATATTATTGATTATTATTGAATCCATATATATACACCATTCCCCATATTTCTTAGTTTCTATCACTGTTTGAACTGCACATGGGCTAAAACTTTCTCTTTTTAAACCCTTCTTTAATAACTCTTGTACTTGTCTCTTCACCTTCTCAATCTCCATAGGTGTTAAACTATACACTAGATTTTTTGTCAAGCTAGATCTAAGAATCAATTTCATGTGATGGCTAATTTTCCTCATGGGTGGAAATCCATCCAATAAATATTTTGAAACAATTTTAGCATATTCATTTAATAAAATTTCTCTTCAAGTGAAATTTCACTCACCTTTTTTATTGTTTCAACTTGTATGGGTTTGGGCATGAAATCAAAACATTTCTTCTCCTTCTTTGCCTCTTCAAAAAATGTTTTATGGAAACTATCAATAATTTAGGAATATTTTACACTCCTTATTTATCCTTCAATGACATCAATGTAAACTTCCTACCATCCTTCATAAGTGTTTAGGTATTTACTCTACTATCATGCATGATCTTCTTATAAAATTACCATGGTCTTCCCAATAAAATATGACATGCATCCATGGGCATAATGTCACATAAAACGTCATTATTATACAAACCAATCTAAAAAGTAACTATACATTATTCATTCATTAAAATTTGATATCCATTTTGCAATAAAGACACTTTATATGGGTTGGGATGTACTACTCTATTCAACTCAAGTTTCTCTACCATTTCATTATAAACTAAGTTATATGTGTTACCCTTATCAACAATAACCTTACAACTCTAACCTCCATAGTTTCATATAGTCTATAAAACATTATTATTTTGCTTTAGTTTATTCTCCTCCTTTGTTGGTTTTATCAACACTCTCTTTGTCATCAGATCCTCTCTTGAAGTTCCAACTCTTCCATGAATTTGGGTAATGCAACACTTTCTCCATCCACTTGTGTGATGTGATTACCAACCTCTTTTCTTATTTTATTATTTCAAAGTGCTTGTGGGAATTCAAAATTTGTATGCCTAATATGTGAACACTCAAATCATATAGCTATGAATACTATATCGCTTCCTCTATCATAGTATCCTCTTGCTCTTGAAATATATCCTCTTCTTATTGGTGTACGATTATGGTTTTGAGAAACATTATCTTCTAAATCATGAGTATGTTATCCTCTACTAATTTTTAATATACCTCTTCCTCTTGAAAACCTTCTTATACCTCTTTCTATATTTTTTAGTCCCCTTGACAACTACTCTTCCACCTATAGTGCATATTGGTAGGCTTGTTCTACTGACCTCAAATTGATCATTCCAAAATCATATTGTATAAAAATACGAATATCATTCACATACTTTGATATTGTATCTTTATCATATTTAACAAGACTAGTCTATATATTGAGCAAACAAAACTCCTCTACGTAATCCTTTACACACATTTTTGGCCTAAAATAAGCAATGATCTCTTCTGCCAAAAAAGGGGCTAATTGACCTTAAGA
Source organism: Torreya grandis (assembly GCA_037957365.1). Taxonomy (NCBI): domain Eukaryota; kingdom Viridiplantae; phylum Streptophyta; class Pinopsida; order Cupressales; family Taxaceae; genus Torreya; species Torreya grandis. The sequence goes on along the minus strand of JARHVA010000068.1, from coordinate 3,030,734 downwards.
TATTTTTAAAACCTTATCTTTATGAATTTATTGGGGAGTTAGAGTTTTGGTGATGATTATCAGGCATGTTTTCATCATCTTTATCACACATAATAATGTCACAAATGTCAACATGATGCAAGATGGATAAATATACGACATATGTTTTAGGTTATGGTGTAAGATTGTTAGTTGACCTAGATTCAATTGCATCAATTCCCCTTCTCTTTCCCCTTTATTTCAATATTTTTATATGTGTTACTTTTTATTTTTGATTTTATTATACTATTATAAGTTATTTTTCATAAATTATCATGAGATGCAATTATTATTATCTATTATCTGCAAATCCTTTGATTTTATCTTTTTCAGTGTTGATTTTAAAATTATTGCTACAATGTGATTTTTTGAGGGTACACACTTCATGTTCCTATCATATGTTTATATATAAAAATATCTTTTTGATTCTTTTATTATATGGTAATAGTGGAATTGGTGAGGTAGATACAATTCGTATTTCTTAGCAGGTTGTAGAGTCACTATTATGCCTTCATACTATTTTGGTGAAACTTCCATGTTTCAAGGAAAACTCTGGCGTAATATAGGGCATTTCTTTTTTTAAATGTTAGATATTCTTGAATTCATTATTTCTACAATTTCATGATTTTAAATGATGTGTTTCTTTATGCATTTGATGTGTATTTGTTATAGATTAATGTATTTCATATGCTTGATGTGTTTTAATTTGCTTGGTGTGTTTCCTATATTCTTAATGTGTTTTCATATGTTTGGTGTACTATTTTCATTTACTTGGTGTGTTTTCATGTGTTTGACATAATTTCCACTTCTTTATATGCTTCCCCATGTCTTTGAAATGATCACACCTTGATTTTTCTATAAATTTAAATATATATTTTGACTATCTTGATTGTATTTGGCCTACTCTTAAATTTATGAACCTGTGCACTACTTCGAGATGAACTCATACCTTTAAGGGCTTGTCCTATGCAAACCCAACTGATTTAGTTTGTCATGTGATGTCAAGTGCATCTCTATAGGGTTTTGCATTCTTGGTTTTTTAGTGTTTGTGTGTTATGTCTTCTTAATTGTAAATATACCTTCAAATTGTGGATGTGCAAGGCTCAATACATTGTATGACTAAATATTCACTTTGACCTAGCTTTCACACTCTAAAAAAAAGTAATGGACTCAAGTAACCACTGAATAGATGTTGAAGACTATGTATCCCACACACACTTAAAACTCCACATATTTATTTTGATATGTGAATGGAATTGCTTGAGTAAGGATTTAAATCTCCTCTTACATAGAAGTGATCAATACAACTACTAAAATCTAATTACCCTTCCTTGGCACAAGGGAATTCATAGAGGGACCGAGATGGATAAGTGTTTTAAGTGTATAGGAATTGGTTCAATTAAGTACCACTTGAATGGCTAAGTTTTGTAAATAGACTTGATGCTTGGTGTATTGAAGTGTCAAATGTTCTCCTCTTTCTCTCTAGTTTCTCCTTTCTAGTTTATAATTCACAAACGACTTGGCAAGACCTTGTATTTATAAGATGATCTAGGATAGCTTAAGCACATCAATAAACTTTAGAAAATAAAAATGGGAATTGTTAAGGTTCATGAACAATAGTAGTAATGAGATACACACATAAATCTAAAAGAGAAAAACCTATATGGGTATAGGTTTGTCCATGATGGGCATGTACAGCCACAAGTTTATGCAGGATATAATTCAAGCACTATTATTTAGGAAAGGTTGGATAATGAATAAGATAGTCAAAATATATAAATGCATACTTTGTGTATACGCGTTGAGATGATTTTAAGTTCTATGGACAAAATATATACTTATGTCGGGTTGGGACCATCATAGAAATGGGTTAAAATGTATAAGTTTTTCCAAAAAGTTAAATTATGATTAAAATATGGGAATAATGGTTTTATGTCAGATTTAGGTGTCTACACAACCTTAGCAAATGTGTGAACATTTAAATCTAGGACAATATTGAGTAGATATAACTCTAGGAGTAAGAAAATGTGAGTTCACCAAAATACAATAGTAATAAATAGATTGCAACTAAATGTAGCATAAATAAATGAATTATGAATTAATTAAGAATCATGATGCATGTACAAGATAACCACAATGGATAATTAATATTTCCAATCAATCAATATGGTAAATGCATAGGGTTTTGATGCATAGCTTAAATATGTCACAATATGAAGACAATCAACAAATCATGATCTTAGAAATGTGTTGTAAATCATGTCACAAACCTCAAACATAACTTGTGACTTAATTTGATACTATATGCCAGGAGTGTCATAAATATTCCATGAGCATAAGGAATCTACCATGAGCATCAAAAAAATCCATGAGCGTTATAAATTTTCTAAAAGTGTTATAAATTTGTGAGGAGTATAAGAAAGTTTATAATAGCATTAAAAAATTACCATGATCGTTAGAAATAAGTATGGAGCCTAAAAAATCTATCAAGAGAATTAGAAATCCCTAGGAGAACTTGAAACTTCCAACATGTGGCTTAGTAGATATAAAATGAATTAATAAATGGGTTTGTCTAGTCCTGATCACCTAGTTCCTTCATCTGATCTACACATTATGACACATGTATAGATGCAAAAAAAAAATTATGAGAATATGTTGAGGGTTATCATGGCTAAAGCATCATCTAATTATTAAGCACATAAGGGAGGTAATGTTTATCTAAATAATGTCTAAAAATATTAAATTGCATAAAAATGGATTTATAAATATTAAAAACATTAGGTCATGTGCAAAACATGGTCTATAACAAATGCTTACTTTATAAAATGATATATTATCTAATTATTGCTTGATCTCTAGATCTAGGAGGATCTTTCAAAATTGGCTATAGCAATACTGCCAAGCCTATTCTCATAGTTTTCCATAATTATAGTTATTGTTTAATTATTTGTAATATCCCAAAACAACATTGTACCTCCAAGATCTATAATTTATCTCCAATATATGTCGCACACACTCCTAAAATGGTGAAATGAAAACTATTAAAATTGGACATGACATAATTCATGCCCACTAGTAGCTTCCTCAAGGTCTTACATACCTTTGTGCCACACAACAAAAGCCAACTCACACAGCACATTATATATTAGTGCTGAAAACTTCTTGCTACCATTTTAATAGGTGTGAAGTACATACTTTTCAAGGGCTTATCCCTTGCATGGTTGAAGGTAAGTGCCCCGTTTCATGGGGCAACATCCCACACCAATTTTTTTGAGTGTTACTTTTCTAACACTGATTGGCTCAGTCGTCAAAAGGAGAAGAGTCATACATGGAATCTCAATTGTTTCAACTTCTTTAACAGTTATTTATGACTTTATAACTTTGTATTATATGTATACACATTTTAAGAATTGCATATAATTTATAATATAAGATATATAAATATACATCTTTCTCAAGAGCATACCACATACAAACTACATAGATTAATAAAAAAAAATTGGTTCTCATCCTATTATGTCTCAATTCTAAATTTTTACATATTATCTCATATAAATTTTACAAATGCATACAACACATCTAAATTCTTGTTTAGGGTGTACCCCCCATATAGATTCTCATTTAGGGTGTCTCCCCCACAATCTAGATTTTCATTTAGGGTGTCCCCCCCAGATGTTTCCTAGGGTCCAAATAATCTCTCTTGCATGATTATGATTTCTATGTGAATGATAGATAGATTCTATCTAAATGAATACAACACTTATATATTCATGAGTGACATTTTTAGTCAAATTAAACAATATCAACACTTATGTTGACTTCTAATGGCTTGAACTTAAAAATGGTAAAAGATAGGAATACTTGTACCCAACTTTGATGAGGGAAACTACTAGGATTATTGTGGTTCTTTTAAATATAAAATTTTCTTAGTTTTATTTGATTATAAACAAAAATATATATGTCGTATTGGGTAATATAGGCATTACCTTATAATTCATGAGACAATTTGCATAGATATGGCTTAAGCTACTCTACATAAGTCTTATAACTATCTATAGTTTCATCACATGGTTATTAGGATTAAAGAATAAGGAAGGGCATGTGTTAATGTATTAAACTCTATGTGCCTCCTTATCTACTCTCTCTAAAGTGATCACTTAATTATGAAATACCATTACTTGATATATATAGGTATATTTCATTCTAGATGTGGCATAATACCACTTGTAACAAGTGGCCAGTGATAAAAATATAGTTACACACTATGTGGCAATGTTTAGGTTTAGTTTTTTACTTAATTGGAAAGGTGTTATACTAGATTCTAGTAGGTTAGTCTAACCCACTTGCTATAAAAATCCAATGGGATATATACTAGCACCTGGGCAAGAATGGGCAAGAATGGGCAAGAATGCTTGGATGTGGTTCCATGTAAAATAATCCCTTCGACTCAAAACATTTTCAATTCCCTATTCACTCTAGATGAGTTTTTTTATGGTAGTGCAAAACATGGCCAATGTCAGATCATTAGGAATGGATGGTTTCCATTGTGAATTCTACAAGGCCCATGGTAGTTTTTTGGGCCAACTATGCTTCAATTTTACCATGAAGCCATGTGCAATAAATCTTTAAGGAAGTTAATATATAAAGTCAAAATTAAATTCATCCCCAAAGTAGGATATCTAGAGCTTATTACCTATTGGAGGCCCATCACCTTGATAAATGTCTCTTAAAATATTATAGCCAAAACCTTGGTGCTTCACCTTTAACACATCCAAACTGTAATGATCAAACTAGGAAAACCATGTTTTATTAAAAAATTTACATCTAAGATAACATTATTAAATTTTAAGAGGTAGAAAGTGCTCATGTCTCTTGGAAATGGAGTGTATTTATGAAACTTGTTGTTTAAAAGGCCTATGACCACATCAAATAGCATTTTATTCTTCCCATGTTAAAGGATTTAGGGTTTGGTGAATTATGTATCTTAGTTGTGTAAATTATTTTCTTTGATTCATTGACTTGTTTTATACTTAGTGGCCACAAGACAGATAACTTTGGTCTCTTCTGCTCTATTTGACAAGGTTTTCCTCTTGCTCTAACATTTTATGATTTAGTAGCCAAACTTTTTTCTACCTTCTTACCCACATAGCTAAATAAGGGATTATCAGAGGAATTATTCTTTATGATAGGATGACTCAACTCATCAATGGGCACTCTATAGATTAATATTTCCTTGTGCTTGCAGATAATGAGGCTTATTTCAAAGAAGCACTACATGTGTCTTGATATTTTTTTGCAAAGCTTCAAGGTTCAATCTATAGTAGACCAAAACCTAATTTTATAGGTAGATCATGATTCCTATGCCAAATTGGGTGAAAGACTTCTAATGGAAATGAATCAAAAGCGGGGAGGGATTCTCATTCTTAGGCATTCTCATAACACCCCTTTTTAACTTTGGTAGTATGTGCTTGAGAGAGTTGAAAATAAGATTGTCTAAAAGCCTTTATCATTGGAAGGTAACTTCCAAATTTGTACCAAAATTCTTGTTGCCACCTATGTTTATTATTCTTCATGTTGGGATCCCAAAAACATTCATATGATAAATTAGAAAAATTACTCTAAGACTTTATTTGGAAAAATGTTAAGTATACACTAGAGGTTTTCATAAAGTGGCATAGAATGTTTGTTGTCGCCCTTAGGATAAGGGTGGTATGAGCATCATTAATTATAAATACAAAATTCCACTTTGTACACTAACTGGGTTGTTTGGGCTATTAAAGGCCTTGAATCATGGTAATATTGTTAAGATGTTACTTTTTTTAGTAGAATTGACTTATGAAAAAACCAGTTGGAAAAATATTGGACTACATACCTTGTTCATTGCCTCCACCCATATCAAAATGAGGGGTATTTTATGGCTAAAAGCATCTGGAAAGCTTTTGAAGTTTTCATGCCATACCTCAAAGGGGTTGGAGATAATTTTAGATGTGGCCATTCATTTAACAACCATAATTTATGGCAGTCTCCTAACATATCCATTAGTATCCTTCTGTTTTCTAAAACTCTAGGTATCAAAGCCTTTTGGCTCTTTAAAAAAGGCATTTCCATAATTAGATACCTTCTCTCTCCCATAGATTGATTCCCTTTACTCACCCTATAGAGAAAATATAGACTATTAGCTTTTGTTATGTCTTCCATCCTATGGATTTAGGAGCTCATGCCAGATGTTATGATGCATAAACTTATCCTGCAACCTCTAGATGTTTGGTCAAAAGATTGGAAATGGAACTATGATATTGTTTTCAAGAATTATGCTTTGGGATTATTATATCATATTATGCGCTATTTTTCTTAGCTTTTGGCAAGTTAAACATTCGATGGATTTTGAATTATTCTCCTTGATCATGGCTTGCCAACCTCAAATGAAGTTTGCTTTAGAAGAAATTTTTGGTTAAGAGAATGCTCCATCTCAAACAAGAGAAAGATATATATTGTTAAATTCTAAATTAATATTAAATAAACAATATAAAATTAAATTATATATAATGATATTTGACATCTATCCATTGTTGAAAAGTATTGGACAAAATAATTTAAATTGGCCTTTCATGGTCTTACATAAAAGTATTAAATAAACATGTCTCCCTTGGCTTGAAAGCATGACGCAAAGAATGGAGTTCTCACATTTAATGGAAAGGAAAAGAAAAACTACATTGCAATTGTTCCTACCTCCCCAAATGAATGTTGCAATATTAGAATAAAATATAATTTGGGTGGATGCAAATTGTAATGTATATATCATTCAGTGATGACTTAAAAACTATCTTTATTTTTGTGTGTATCGTGGTTGATGTATAGTTGTTTGTTTAAATGTCGTATCGTTTGGGTAGGTAAATAATCATATGGCATGATAGCGTAGAGATTAAATTGTAATATTAAAAAATATATATAACATGAGTGGGTGTAATGTTTATTTCGCTTGGCAATGACTTAACACTTATCTTTATCTTTGTGTGTCGTGGTTGATGTGTGGTTGTTTGTCTACATATCATTATGTCAATTGGGTAAGCTAATAATGATAAGTCATAATTACGTCGAGATTAAATATTGAAATAGTGGTCATATTCGTGATGACATCATTTATCTTTTCTAAAAAATATATAGAATGTGTATATTATTATTTTAAATTTTTTTTTCGAATATTAAAAAAAATATATGTTCTAAATAATGGGTGTTTTATATAAAGTGAATAAAAATATAAATCTATTTATTTATTTACAACTAGAACATCTAATTTAGTGACAACTAAGAGTGGCAAGCTTTCCTATGAAAGAATATACTTAAAATCAAAGAGAATTTTAAAAAATAAAAATAAGAACACTTAATATATAAAATTATAATATTTATATAATTTAATTGAAATAAAAAATAGAAAAGAATAATTAAATAAAAAGAAAGTGAAAAGAAACTTTTTTTAATAATATAAACGAGGGAAAGGGCCCTCACCCGTATATATGAAAAGTAGATCATGAAAATTTATAATAAAATAAGTGTTAAATTTTTTAAAAAGGCTTATTCAAAGTCTAAATGATCGTTACAATATCTAAAACGATGATAAAAGTAAAACTAAACAGTACCAACAACTAGTAAAAAGATATGGTAATAAAAATATAACTAAAGAGTACGAACAATTAGTAAAAAAAGAATAACTAATACAATATAATAATAATAAATCATAGCACTGTCCCAAAAAATGAATATTAAAAAAAAGATAGAAAAAAATATTAATGAAATATGAAAAAATATCTATTGAATTATGTTCAATATCCCTCATTTCAATTTAATGGACTAAAAATTATAAATATATATAATATAGAACTAAATTTATAACTTGCACTTTTAAGAAAAATTTGATATTTCTTTTTATATTTATTTTACACTTATGACGTGAATGATAATCTGTTTATAAATAGGTATTAATTAAGTATAAATTAATTTTTGGGATTGTAATTGTGTATAAGATTTTTAATTGATATGTTACAAATCATTATTTTTGATTTATCATTAAGAAATGTTCATGGATATTTTTTGATGATGAATTATGGATACTGATTTGAAACACGTCGATTAAAAATCTTGCACGCTTCGAATTGCTATTCGTGATTCATCATCAAAATAAAATTATGAATGTTTCTTAATGGTAAATCATAGATATTGATTCAAAATGCGTTGATTCAAAATCTTATACACAATTACAATCCGAAAAGTCAATTTATACTTACTCTTATAAACTATGAAAATATCAAAGCTCTCATAGGTATTAATTATCATCAAAGAAACATTAATTATTATCAAAATATAATTTATCATATCATTTTATTATTTATTATAATTATCATTTCTATTTTGAGCTATGGTGAAACCATTTTCATAAACTAATATATGTGAAGTGGGATTATGGAAATTGGAAATTGTGATTAAACAAAATCCGTTGATTTTTTTTTTATGTGACTTGGTATGCCTTAAAGAAGATAGATGTTTTGAATCCATATGTAATAGTAACTAGCAGTTGCCGTGAAGGTGCAAGAAAAGCCGGAGGAATTGTACTTTTGATTTTACAATTATATCTAATAAGTATTTTCTTTTCATTTGTAGAATATATTCCCCTTTTATGTATTATATTGTGATAAGCTACTTTTATCATTTTCTACGCCAACAACTCTCTATTATTAATGTACAAAAAATCACCCAGAGTACAAGAATTCAAATAATATTAATCAATTTATGCAAGAACTAATAAAAAAATTCTCACATCACATAAATTCTCACATCATATTATGCTTGCCAAGTGTTTTCTTTTTTTTTTGTGCGATATATTCCCCTTTTAACCAAAAATTAACCCACTACATTCCCTTCCACCTGAGACCGATCATCTAGCGAGGATCTTTTTGTCTTAATCGACAAGACGAACAAAGAGAGAGATTCAATCTGTAAGCTCATTTGATATAGTGTACATCAAACGTAGAGTCTTTGTTAATAGAAGATGACACCATCGTGCAAACTATAAAGCACTTTGTAGTGTATGATTTCACATGAAATATCGTGTCAATAGAAAGGATAATAAAATAAACTAATCTAAAATATCACGTTATTTAAGAGTCCATTGTTGAATATTAAACTATTTCTCATGTTTAAATCTCATCATTGATTATTATTATTATATCGTATTGTTAATTTTTTTACCAATTTTTAAGCTTGCACAATTATCGTTGGATCTTACAAACATAATTAAAACCATTTCATTTCAATTTAATATATCTAATTCACCCATATGAATATTTAATGTGAACATCTGACCCTAAAAATTCAAATTGGTCCAAATGCATACATTCATCTTATCAAAATGAAACAGTCCAAATATCGGTGATGAAGAAAGGATTGAGGCCATTCATTTTTTTGGCACTCCGCTATTGTAGATGTAATATGTTCTTCAGTCCTCCTCTAGGCTTTAATATCTAAATTAAATTAAAGTTTACAAACTTTAAATATAAGTGAAAATTGTGGTGCATGTGTACAAAATCGTACAATAAATGCACAATATCTAAATTAAATTAAATTAAAGTTTAGAATGTAATAATCTCCCTGGTCACCCTTACATTCTTAGTTAAGGCTTACTTATCTTAAATATGACTATTTTCTTGTGCACAATATTACATATATGTTATATGGGGCCGAGACTCTTCATTGCATAATGTATGAAAAGGAGGAACAATTATAAAAATATAACCCTCTTGATAATAAATCTTTGTATAAAAACCATGTAATGTTCCTCCATTTATTATTGTGGATATTAAAATCTAGCCTTCAGTACCTGACAATGACAAGCTTGACACACATTTACCACGCATGACTTGAGCACCCAAACAAGGTCCTAATTTTCCATACTCTCACACTTGTGTATTATCTTAGGAGTCAAACCTTTCATTCTTCTATTATACACATATACAGACCTCACTATTTACTTCAAACCAGCTATATATCCTACATAAACATATCCTAACTCTTAGATTAGTCCACCTATACATCTAGTTAGTATCAGGTATATGAATAAATGGACCACCTTTGGCTTAGTGTTAATAACTAAATGGTATCTATTATGCCAAATTTTCATTGAACATAAACCTACCCTCATCTATTTTTTTGTATAGTCTGACATTTGTACCTTAGTGGATGGTGTAACAATACAATTGGGAAACCTAAATGATCATGTATTTAATTGGAAATTCATTACATGCATATTAATTTAAAAATATAGAGATAAACCACAACATGATTTATAATTGAAAAAAAATAACATAACAATAGAGCCAATGCAATGTGTTCATTTTGGGCTTAGAGTTGATGAAATTAAATTTTACTATTGTTTGCATATGGGGAGTATAAATTTTTTCTATCTAAAAAAAAATTAACTTGGCAATTATTCTATTTTTTCTTCTTTCCCTCTCTTGTGTTTTTGCTCTTCCCTATGGCATCTTCCTCTTGCTCTTGTAAACCTTTTGTTATTTGTGGAGGGTATATTTCTTCTCGTTGCTTGTCAAAAAACTTAACACTCACAAGGATATAGGGGAGGACTTTTTGAAAATGGTGTTAGGGGTTAAAGTTTAGGGTAATGTTGAAGGAGTTAAGCATTTTATGGATTCCATTCAAGAAGTCTTTCTATTCAAATTTGATTCTTTGACCCATGTTTTCTTTACCTTTTGATTCTTCATGAAAATGATTATCTCTCCTTTTGTGTTTCCTTCCCTTTATATGTTTTAGGTGATTGGAGAAGCAATGTGCCCTCCCATTTATTGGTTCAAGGTCAATAGGGATCATAAATAAATTTCTTGGCATTCATTTACACAAGCATTGATATATTAGCACCCTTTTCATGGTGAAAATCATCATAAGAGGGTGTATTTTTCAAATGATAAATTCAATGCAATAAATTTTGATTGAAGGAAAATAAATTATCTTCATGTGTTGCACAATGTATATTCATTTTTCAATTTGATTTCTCTTTGCACATAAAAGTGAAGAAATTGTCAGTTTTTTCGTTAGTGATATTGATGTGGTCAAAGAATTAGAATGGCCCTCCTATTCCCATCCTCCACCATCCCCATCCCCAAATTTGAAACCTGGACCCGTGTCACCAATGCCATTTGACAAAGGAAGAAAGGGTCAACATTTTTCTTGTAAATAATTGATAGGTTTTATTTATTTGATGAGACTACATATGGTGTTTGATCTCCTATTAACAAAGAGTATCACAATCCTTAAAAATTTTATACACCAACTTATCTATGATGAGTTTATAGTATGTCACATATAAATAATCCTAATAGTTTTAATATTGTAAAGTAGTTTCAATGAACAATTCACTACATTGAACCATCAAGAATGTGCAAAATTTAGATTTAATTATAATATAATAATATAAAATTAAAATCTGGCCTAATTATACAAAAGGAAAGTCTTAAAAGGCTTTATATTGACAAATAGAGGGTCCTGAGATAAATACCAAATTATATCAAATCTATATATTTTTGGATGCTGAAATCAGGGGCATACAATTCCATGACCTAGTGTGGAGATAACTAAGAAAATTTGGGAGAAACTAATAATTATGCACAACTAAGTAAGAGTGGGATAATATGCTTTTGGTTGACCAAGTGTAGGTTGGTATGCTCCTCATGTGAGAGTGTACACTCATAATAAATATTTCATGTCTTGAAACAAAATTAAAGAATGTGTTAATCTACTCTTGTACCCCAAAAAATTTGCTCACTTTGTTATAATTTACTATGGATCACTTGGAAATCCTTATTCTTTCTTGAATCTCTAGTCAACTTAAAACAACTTGAAAAACCTTTTAAAAATGGTATAGTTATGAGGGTCCTCCTTTTCCTTCTCCATTACTCATATTAAATTTGGAAATGAACACTCAATACAGTTCAACATGAAGTTGTGTGATGCAAGCCCTAAATCCTTATATGTTCATTCACTATATGATCACATAAATTATGTAATATGAAGGCTTGGAAAATAAATATGGTGCAATCCTTAAATTTTTATTTTCCTTTTCACTATAGACTTAATCTTGGACTATTATCATTCTTTTTCTATTTCAAATGTTTGTGTTTTGTTTTTATTGTTTGCTCTATATGTACTAATGCACTTGTGTAAATATAGAATTCTCAAAGTCAAATCAACGATTCTATTGGTGCACATACTGACACATAAAAGGTAAGAAAGCTAACAAAATGAAACACAAACAATGAAGAAATGAATGGAATGGGTCAAAGGAATCACAAAAAAGGGTACAAATAATGTAATATTACACTCATAAAAAAATCCTATGAATCATAGGGGAACGTGGGAAAACAATGACGATAAAGAAAATGAATACTAGGAGAGGCAATAAGGCACCAAAACATACAAGAACATATGGCAATAAAAACCTAATATAAACTCATAATTTACACATGCCAAAGTGCCCTAACACCATGCAAGTAACATCTAAACCCATTTTGTAGGAATTTTGAAAAAATATCACATGAAATTTGAAACCATAGGAAAAGCAAGCAAGAGGAAAAAATGACAAGAGGACCCAATCTAAGATACAAAACCATTTTTGGAACATTGAATGAGCAAGAGAACCCAATCCAAGATGCTAATGCATTTTTGACACTGTAATATGAACATCAATCACTACTAGAAGAAAATAAATGGTTGAACAAAAAAAACCAATGGTTGCAAAATAGCTCAGGCATCATCATAGAGATAATGATAGAGATGCAATAAAATAATCCCAATTCTAAAGCCTTATTGTATAAGGAATACCTCAAGGAGAGGAAAGGTGCAACAAAGCTATGCATAAGTTTCCAAAATAACTTGTAAAAAAAGAATCATTCTGTGACAAAACTCGAAGGTACCGAACACTCTTAGAAGTTAAATTTGAAAAAGTGAAAGGAATGAAGCCATTTTTTGTAGATGCGTAGATAAAAACAAATGAAAATATGATATGTTATTTTATTTCTTCGCATTCTAATCATTATCCAAATTTATTTAGCAGTTTTGAAAACACACAACAAGGCATTCATTTTAATATGTTGAATAAAATGGGATATATTGGTCAAGGCCTTTGAAAATGCAATCAAGGAATTCAAAAACCTTTAGAAATATAAAATAGTCATAATAATTTTGGTCTTTGGCACACCAAAGAATATTTTGAAACCACCATAGGTCCTACTTTAATTAAATTAGGCATGGATGTAGAAAAATTTACTCATAAATAGTGCAAGCATTCTACTCACACACATAAAATATTAATTCTGTCACATTATTTATATCTATTATGGTAGAATAGGTCATGATTCTATTCATATTTTGAATCTACATCATTGTCAATTAGGCAAGAAGTGAAACCATATAAATTATACATGTTAGTTCATTGGTATTCCTAAACATAGGTATTTAAAATCCAAAAAAAATTGAGTGGACCACCCCTCTCAAGTGGAAGAAAAACACTTCTACAATCATAGTTTTGTATGTTCACAAGAAATTATAACTAGTAAAAATAGGGCCCTTTATTTTTTAAGAAAGGATGAATAATCTAGATGGATATTCGAGATAATATTTTTGTCAAAATACTGAAAATGTAGTATATCACTAATACATCACCTTACTTGGGTCATATATCCTAGAACACTTAGTGGAATTGTATATTGTAATATGCAATTGAAAGTTAATAAAGAAAACTATTTTTAGTGCCCTGCAATTCTACCTTTGACTACCATATAGGGTATTGACCAAAGTTTAGGGTCTGTATTTTGTACGTAAGGGATTCAAAAACACAAAATACAACAAGGTATAAAAATACCTAAGAATATTAAAATTTAATTTGTATTTTTGTGAGTCTCAAATCATGCCAAAAACCTCTCAACTCTTTGGAGGAATACATTTTGTGTGACTCTTTATATTCTAGGTTGAATCGCTTCATTTTCTATTTTTAAACTCTTCATTTCGTTAGAAAAAATTAAATGCAAGGATTATGATCTCAAATTTTATTTTATGTAAAGGTCAAGCACCATTTACTAAAAATAATAGAAGACCATATTGGACTTGTAACTACCTAATTATAACTATCAGGTTTATACTTGTCTTTATTGACAACACATAATGAAGATTATTGGTTGGCTATTGTTCAAATTTTTCTTACATAAACACCTATTAACATTAGGTATGTATAATAAGGTATATGTATTTAAATATTTATTTAATATCTACTGTAATTAATTTATTTATCTTAATCGTATAAATGTGATACTCTGTATCAAAATTTGAAGCCATTCAATTTAAAATATTTTTATATAAGAAACCCACACTACACTAACTTTTGCACATAAATACAAATGTATTGTTTCTTTTCAAATAAAATTCTACTAAAAAGTATCTTTGTTAAAATTAAAAATGAAATTAAATTTATTTATGTCGCAATAAATGTATAAAAATATGAATTTAGATTTCAATTTTTTCTGAGTTTGATAAAGTATTCACATGCAATATGAAGATATTCTGCATAAACATACAATAATCTCTACAATTTCATCCTCATTTCAAACTTAAATTTGATAAAACATAAATTAATTTATAAATCAATTATCTATATAATTATATTCATTTAACTATTGTATAGTTAATTTTAAAATATTAATAATTATAATAATTTAAATCTTAAATAAAATAAAATATGATAATTACCTTTAAATATTTTCCTTTATAATCCTAAAATAGCATATATTATATAGATCATATTCATATAGATGTTCAATGAGTGTTCCCTCCAATATATTTATTATTTTATTCAATAAATGTTCTCTCTAATATATAAATTATTGTATTCAGATGATTTTTCTATTGAGAATTTTGTGTGATAGTAATATTGAAAAAATATATTCTAATAAATAAATAAATAGTTTAAAATTATTTATGTTTTAATATATAATATTTAATTATAATTTATTTAAAAATAGACATAATTTTAAATAATAATAAGTTTAGTACATAAAACTTGATATAACAAGTAGAATTGTGTATAGAATAGATAAAATATAAATATTATATTAAAATAATAGATTAATTAAATATGTGAATTAAATTATATTAAATTTTAAAATATAATAATAAAGTAGAGAATGTAAGTAGCTCATTGTATGTATATACATATGCCTATTTTAAATTAAGTATTGTAAAATATGTAAAATAAATTAAGCAATGTCTAATTAATTGTTTAATCAAATATATAAGGAGATAGAGGAATCTTAATTTTTTTGATGATTTTCGTATGAGTTTTTCTGATTTTTTTTAATATTGTCATCTCAATTTAAATATACTCATGTGAATATGAAACTATTTGATTTATCATAATCTAAGTAAGGGTCTTAGATTGTGACATAACTAAGACTATACAAGTGATTCTAGTTAAAAATCTAAAAATAATAAAAGCTTTGATCAATTTGTACAGTCTTAACTAGAACTTACAAATATTAAATACGATTATTTGATCTTGCACAAAATTATATATACTATATCGGATTGAGACTCTTAATAATATAATACAAAAATGTATGAAATTTTTTCTTGATAATTGATCTTCCTAAAAAAATCTATATAATATTCCTCCTCTTATTACTTGTAATACTAATTTCAATAATAATGTGGTTATTAAAATGTATGTCATACTTTTATTGATTTATTATTTTCTTACATATTTTAGAAATGAGATAATTCACCTATATTATAAATTTTATCTATTTTTCATTAATTAAATTGTCACATACAATTTTTAGTTGATATGTTTAATATATTTATGCATTTCATTACATTGTGGATAGCAACTTGCTAGTATTATTAATAATAAGAATTGTTTGTAGATGAGATAATTATGATTTTTAAAATTAATTTAATTTCATAAAAATGATGTTGATATGACAAAAATAACATACTTCTAATTAAATTTGATTTATAAAAATAAGTTATTTTCATAAAAATAATATAAACATGACAAAAAAAATGAATCTCAATTATTACATTAATAAAAAAATTCAATTAAAATTTATGTATGATAATGATAATTAAACTAATAATTTTTATTTCATTTTAGTTTATGGATCCAATAAATAATTACATATGTGAAATTCATATTAAAAAATAACTTGCATATATCATATATAACATATTTAAAAAGTAAAATTCATATGTGTTATTATTATTATTATTATTATTATTATTATTATTATTATTATTATTATTATTATTATTATTATTATTATTATTAAAAAAGGGTAAAAATATATTAATAAAAGAACAAGAGCATTACAAGAAGAACGGGGGACCGAAATCCCCAAAGGAAAACAATAAGCACAAAAAAACTAGGGACAAACCCACCTATATGTTGATATGAGCCTTCCTATCTTCTTCCAAAATACATTCCAGATTAAAGCAAAGCTCCGAGGAGAGAGACTCCCAATCCTCAAAATTACCACCATCTAAATGCTCAGATGCCCATTTTGCCAAACAATCCACTGCTCTATTCCATTCACGGGGAATATGAACAAACCTAATTGTATCCATGAGCGAGCTAATCCTCAAAATCTACTGCACAATCCTAGCCAATTGCCAATTGACATCCAGCACTTTCCTCTTAACAAGCAGGTTGATCATGACTTGAGAATCTGATTCACAAATGATCCTATGCCAACCCAATGCCTGAGCCTTCTCAAGAGCATAGAGAATATCCTGGCCTTCCATCATGTTGTTGGTTTGCGTCCCCTCATGGACCGCAAAGAGAAAAATCACCATACCTTCAGAGTCTCTGCCTATCCCACTAGTACCCGCAAGGCCGAGATTGCCCTAAGAAGAGCCGTCTGTATTGATCTTGAGAAACCCATTGGGAGGGTACTGCCACTGACCATCCCTATGAATCTTCTCTTTGCCCTGTCGACCTCTCTTGACACAAGTTGAATTACCTGTAAATCACTGGAATCCTAGGTGTGCCACCACCTCAACGTCCTGTTTGGATAAAGGGAGACAAACCTCACTCTTGGCCTACATAGTCTCCTAAATCATCCCTACGACTTTCTGCCACACTTGTTGCACCATAATCCTCTCATTCTGAAATATCCACCTATTTCTCTCCAACCAGAGCTGCCACAACAAAAAGATGGGTCCCCCTAACCAAACATTCTGCAAAAAATCCATCCTTCAGGGGGTTCTCCCATGCCAATCCAAAAATCGACCAAGGATGAAACATGGAGACAGGGGCGCTGCCATACGTCCCACCAATAATGCCAGAGTTGCAAAGCAAAGGAGCAACAAAAAAATAGGTGAGCATAATCCTCCTCAGCCGCTCTGCACATAACACAAACGGATGGGCCTTAGAAGCCTCTTTTCCAGAGATTGTCCTAGGTCAAGCACCTATTCCAAGCCAACAACCAAACAAAGCAGTTACATTTTGGCCATGAGAATTTATTCCAGACCTGTCTCCACCATTGCACTTCTCCCCTGCCCAATCTCTGAGATAATAAACCCTGATATCCAGAAGAAACTGTGTAATTTCCTTTAGGATTGGGAGACCAAGCAAGCTCATCTTCCTCTTGGAGGGAGCTACATTAACATCTAGAAAGGAGGTTCAGTAGCTCATCATGCTCCTCCTGCATTCCAACAATCGGCCAAACCTCAGGTGCTTTCCATTTTGCCACCTCCAGTTGTCTGTAGGAAATGTATGATTTAAAGTCACTCACCCAAGACCAACCAAAATCAAGGAATCTCTGGAAAAGGTTTGACAGATTAGGGAACTGAGAAATAATGGGAGGGCTATCATCCCAAGAATCAGTCCAAAAGAGAGCCTTGGATCCCCGCTTACAAATCCAGAATAAGCCTTCCTTAATAAGAGCAGCCCCTTTTTTGAGAGTCTTCCATATCGCTAAGCCTTTCCCAATGAGTGGATAATGAGGAATATCAATTTGAGTGGCCCTTGAATAGTACTTCTGAGAGAGAATTCTGGCCCAAGCCTTGTCTTGTTCATTGCACCAGTGCCAATAAAGCTTAGCCGCCAAAGCAACTCCATTTAAGTCCGTCTACCTTAGGCTAAGCCCCCATGTTGTGTGGGGCTACAGACCATATCCCATCTAACTAAGCTCCATTTTGAGGTCATCAAAGTACCAGCCCAAAAAAATTGCCTAGTAACCAAGTCAAATTCCTTAACAGTTCCCACTGGGGCAACCTGAAGCATACATGTGTAAATGGGCAAACCCTGCACCACAGATTGAATTAATTGAGCAGGACCCACAAAATAAAGCCACCTGTGAGTCCAATGATTCACCTTTTCCTAAAATTTATCCAAAATATTCTGCCAGGATTCTTTGTGTATACGGCCAGCTATAATAGCAATACCCAGATAAATCAAGGGGAGAGTCCCAATCTAGAAATGCATAGTCTGAGAAATTCACTATTGTATGGGAGCTGGTGTATTAAAGAAGAATATGGATGACTTATCTTCATTGACCTTTTGCCCTAAGGCCGTTAGATAAACATCCAACACCCTGCGCAAATTGGCAGCTTCACTCATTGTGGCCATACCCATCAGAACAGTGTCATCAGCAAATTGCAAGTGAGACTGCGCCAACATTTCACCCTCCCATCACCAGCCTTGAATATGCCCATCCTCTTTGTTCCTTATGATCATCCTCCCCAAGCCTTCAGTAAGAAGAAGAAAGAGATACAGAGACAAGGGATCTCCTTGTCATAGCCCCCTAGAGGCACCAAATAACTCTGTATGTTCCCCATTGATAAGCACCGAAAAGGAAGCCGAGGAAATGTAGCTCATGACCCATTGGGTCCATTCATCTACAAAACCAAAAGATTTGAGAACCTTCCACATGAATGACCATCTGACCCTATCAAAATCCTTGGCCATATCCAGCTTAATAAACATTGCCTTATCCTTGGAGCTAGCCATGGAGTGAATGGACTCAACCGCTATGACAATACCATCAAGAATTTGCCTGTCTTCCACAAAACCACTCTGTTCTTCAAAAATCACATCACTGAGCCCAATTTTTAACCTTTCTACAATGATTTTAGATATGATTTTATAAACAACATTACAAAGAGATATAGGGTGAAACTGACTTAGCCTATCAGCTCATTCAAATTTCGGTATGAGGGTGAGATAAGTCACATTTGAAGCCTTAATCATTTGCTTATTCTGTTGAGATTCTTGAATAATAGCTAAAATATCCAATTTGATAATATCCCAAAATTCTTGATAGAATTCAGCGGGGAAGCCGTCAGGACCAGCCGCTTTCCCCTTTTTCATCTGGGAAATAGTCACCTCAAGCTCCCCAAGTGTGATATCCTTCAGTAAATTCTCATTCATTTCATGCGTCACCAGGGGCGGAATGCAGTAGAGAACCTGTGCTTCTTTCGGTAATTCCTCATTCGCATCTTCCCTAAAAAGAGTAGAGAAATACTGCACCACCTCCTCTGACATTGCAGGAAAGGAATTAAGCCACTCACCTCTTTCATTGACCAGGATCGAGATAGAGCTGTCGTGCCTCCTGGCTTTGGACAATTGAAAGAAAAAAGAAGTATTTCTGTCACCTTCTTGGAGCCATTCTATTCGAGCTTTCTGCTTCCAAAACACTTCCTCCCGTAGCTCGCATTCCTCCAGGTCTTTCATAGCCTGAACTTCATCTTGAAGTAAGATTTCAGTCAATCCTTCCTCCCTAATTGTTCTCATGATACCATCAAGCTTAGCCTGTGCATCAGCCTTAGCATGAAAAATATTCCCAAAGCTTTGATGATTCCACTGTTTAAGATTATACTTCATCAACTGCAGTGATTTAGCAAAAATATACATCATTGTACAATGGGCAGGCCTACCCTACCTCCAACAGTTGGCCACACATTCGAATAATGACTGATCTCGCAACCACATGAGTTGGAATCTAAAGGAAGGAGAGTGAGGCTGGTAGTTTGAAACACTGTTAAGCTTAATAGGCCAATGATTTGATCCTCTCCAGTCCAAAATTACTTTCATCTATAGCACATTAACTTTTTATAATTTAGTTTAATGTCTATTGGATCCTCAATCCAATCCAAATCAATGGTATTAGAGCATGGATTTTTAAAAAAAGGTACATTTTATTAAAAATTTGAGAAAAATTATGTACATTATCGCATTACGAATGTGTCCAAGAAGTGTGGACTTATCCAAGATTGTACAAACATATTTATAAATCCAAAGAACTCATATACCCTATTTTGATCAATGTTGAATATTTTATCTAACCATAAGCCTAAATAGACCCAAAATAAGCTAATTATTCAATTCCTCTATAGTTTTTCATAAATAGTAAGTTATTATATTTGGTTAGTTAATATCATATTTGTTTGGTTTTCATACGTGTCAAGAAATATGTCTTTGTTATTAATTTTATCATATTAGAGATACATTAATCCAAAAATAGAGAAAACATATTGGTGGACTAATTCCTTGTCTTGAGCAAATCAAACCCTAATTCCTTAGGGTTTCCTTCTATTTTCCTATGGTTTCATATTTCAATATTTATTTTTGGTTTTTTATATTTGATTTCAGGTTTTCCCATATAGTGCATTAATTTAAGCTTGATCCTAATACCTCTTGATTTTTTTGTGTTCATATTCTATGCCATCTAAGGATGTTAGTTTTATTATCCCTCTAAGGTGATGTGCTAGGTTAAGTTGTCTTGAAATTGAACATAATCATATTTCTTTAGATCAATCATGAGTGTCTAAAATGGCTAAAATTGATGAAATTCAAATTCTTACTTATTGTTTTGATGAAAATATTAATAATGAACATATAGATGTATAAAATGATGTAAATATGCCACATCTTGAAACCATTTATGAAAAAGATAATGAATATAATGATTGCATGCATCTAAATGACATTAATCTTGAAATTATTTGCTAAGTGGCTTCTCTTATAGGTTAAAACTTCATAGTCACAGAAAAATTAGATTTTGGGCACATACTACTTCAGAAAGGTGCAATTTTACTTAGATTATTATAGGTTTTAATTTTATTATGATAGGTTTGGCATAAATTGGGGATATATATAATCCATATGTCATGATTTAATAGGATTATGAGTTGTATTTCACATATTACATCATTTATATTACACATGTGATTATATTGGGGTCATATATGAGGCATATGTTCACATTATCAGATATATTATGATATTTCATACTTGGATTATGTACATTATTGGATTGGAAACATATGTGAAGCATATGTGACACATTCTCAAAAAAATCATTATCAAGCATTACTCATGCATCACTCAGATTGAATCATATAATTTATTTGTAATGGATGATTCAAAAACTTAATGCATAGTCTCAAGTATTAATCAGGTATTTCTCAAATTCATTGGAACCCCTAATGGAATCCATTACTTAGATATAATGAGCTTTGTGAGCTTAAATTTTTACATGACTTAACTTATTGAATCTTAATTTAAAAATTATAATCGGACCACATTTAACTCAACCCATGGTTTTACACTGGCTTCTCCATGGGACATGATCACCCCATTCTCCATTGTCTCTAGAAGATAAGTCTCAAGAAGGCATATTGGTTCGTGTGCATACAAGTGTATTTTATCCTTAATATTTAGTTTTGTATATGTTCAATGTTTTCACTTTAAAATTTTATATCATAAGTAAAAAATTATTTCTACATGTTTCATTCCAGGTTTACATGGAGAAAGGCACAACATTAAGTACATAATTGAGCACGCTTATCATGTTATCCTCAAGTATAACCTTCTATCCTTTGAATCTATAAATTCCATTACTAGAATAAAATGAGAGCAAATATAGACACTCTAATTGGTATAAAAATATTTGGCATACTTAACTTATACTCAAATACACGACCCTTGTTCACATTATTCCTTAGCCATATACTTATATATGGGCTTGACCCTTCCATACTATCATTACTGATACACCTAGGACCTTCTTATTCTCTACTTAAATAACTTAATATCTCACCCAAACTATCTCTTGATCTCATATCATTATTATTATTTTTTAGACAATTGTGAACTCCCCATAGAGTCCTACCATTACAGACCTTTCCAATTAGGTTAGACCTATCTACATGCCCTTTAATGGCTATTTTTAAAAACTTAAATCATTCATAAGGGTCAACACGTATGTTTTGCATGTCAATTTACAAAAAATTACCCAAAGAGTCAACTATATAATCAAATCATGCCTAAGCCTTTATCTATCTAGTTGTCTTCTACTCATCACTAAAAAATACACTACATGTTTAGAGGAATTTCCCTAAAGCTCCCAAAATTAGAGCCCCTCAAAGAATAAATACATAGACTAAGTTTGAATAACCTTTTCAATGCCAATTACTTGTTCATAAAGTGTTGAAATACATACATAGGATTTCACAATGTACTGGCATTACACATGATTGCACACACTCAACTAGGTGGAGAACTATTGTTGATTGTAAAATACAACCAGCCCTACCATGAATTTTAGAATAAAATAAAAAATATTTTGAATGATAATTATTAAATGCAAGAACTAGATAAATGAAAGAGGTAGCCATGAAATAAAAATGCTAAAACATAATGAGAATGATGAAATGAAAATAACTATGGGGATCTACATTAAACTGTCTTAGATACTCTTTCCCATGGTTGAGAGACCATGGGTTATACATTCACTCATATAATTTCTTCTCCTCATGCCTTACATCCTTATACTTTTATCACCCTATGTTATGATCCACACTTATAATATTGGATATATGTAGAATATAATGTAAATCAACACAAAATAATAGATATAGGTGGGCCAAGATGCCCAAATATTCGATATATGCATAAATAGAATAATCACCCTTAAGGTAGGGTAACACCATATAATGCTTCTTTAGGAAGGAATAACTCCATAATGTCTCTTCGAGGGGAAAACCTCCAATATCCTCTTACAATAGAAGACTCAATGCTTATTTGATTCATTTATAATTATATTCACCTCCTTTATATAGACCTCTATATAACTAATAATGGATGGGTAACCTCCTAATCCCAATGTAGACTGATCATTACCTAATACACTAATTCCATGAGTTACTCATTTATCCTAATATATTGGACCCATATAAATAACTAAGGGGGATGTGTGCCACATGTCAGCATCACCATCAACCCATATACATTAATATATCATATCCCTAGGTACATAGCATTCCTTTCCTCCTTGACATGTTTTATCTCTAAAACACAAGAAGAAACCAAATAATGAGTTTGCTTCAAATTATTTCACACTTATATCCAATTTTTATCATCTAACCATCCATATGTGATCTTAGTAGGTGATAGCTCTCCAAAATTGTTTACAAATTCCATTGTGCTACTCTGATCCATTCATGACCATAATTTTACTACCTTGGTGTCCATGCATAATTATTCCTCATTTAATTCCATGCACTATATTCTGCTACGCCTCTCTGATTCCATTCATGACCATAGTATTTATTCTTCAATGTATAGTCATAGTGATTTACCCATTGATTCCATTTTCTATAGGTTGCTTCACTATTATGATTCCATACCTGACCATAGTATTTCTTCTTTGGATTCCATGCATATCCATAGTGATAGGTACTCTAATTTCTTATACAGCCTAAGTGATTTTTGTTATGACACTCTCTCACATGGCTCCATGATTATTTACTCTCATGATGATGTTTTTGTCTATATACCTCAGCTTTTTTTGATACTTTGACCTTATCCACATTTTCTTCTACCTCTTCCACCTTTACCTTTGGTGGTTACTTTGTCTCTTGAGTAGATGAAGTGTTCTTTTATGCTTGTATTGTTTCTTTATCTATGTCATCGTTTGAATAATATTCATGTTCTTTGTCACCTATTTCAATCTCATCCTCATGCTCTACTTTGGTTGTTATTTATGCCTTTTTAACAATGATATCCTATAAAGTGACCTTATTTTTCCTATACCAAAACTTTATGAACTTCTTCTGAACATTAATATTGATTGTTCCTAAAGTATCTAACCATGGATATCCAAGAACCATATCCACACCATCTATATCCAAAGCATAAAAATTTGAATGCAAAACATATTAGTCTATAGTGAGCTTCAAATCTTCACAAACCTGAATATTATGACCATCTATTTGAGCCTCCTTGATATTCTTTGCTTGAACATGTAGATGTTGAGCCACATCTATGTTGATGAAAGTATACGTGTTACTAGGGTTTATGGAAACAATCACCTTCTTCTTTTAAATGCATCCAAGAACTAAAAATTTGACTATTATTTCTTTGGAGCCAAACTATTTGAACCCTGATCATCCAATCCTTCATCTTCCTCTTTGATATCCTCTACCTCTCCTACAAAATATGTAGCCTCATCATCATCATCATCATCATCATCATCATCATCATATGTTGTTTATTTTTCTTCTTCATCACCTGTATGCTCTTCCTCATTACCCTTATTTTCTTCCTTTATTTCTTCTTCTTCATGACCTAGTTTCTCTTCATCATCATTATTTTCTTCCTCTGATTCATTCTATTTTTATTTTATATCCCATCAATCTAAGAAAATAGGTTCCATTTCTTCCAATGAAAACTTCTATCATTTTACTCCCAACTCATCCCACCAAAGTATTGCAGGAACATAAAGAAAATTATCAAAACATTTTTGCCACCAAATTGTTCAAACATTACTCTCCTTAAAAAGGAGCCATCATTATTCTCTAGAATCAATATCATCCTCCTCTGAGAATACTTGTCCGTTCATGATTCACAAAAACTAGGGTTAATGAAAAACCTTAAAATTTTAATAACTCAATCGGAACTAATCCAAATAGTCCAAAATTTTTACGGTATAGTCCATGTATGATAATGCAACTTTAGTGAATTTTTTGTTAAAAAACCAAAAATTATGCCATGTAGAGTGAATCTATGAAAAATCATAAAATCATAATAAATCACTCGAAACATTTCAAAACATTCCTAAATTTTGATTTTAGATCACTTGTATTCTAATATAGTATCACTAAACATTTCACAAAAAGTTGCCTTATTTTGATAGATATGATGAAATTCT
Organism: Torreya grandis; assembly: GCA_037957365.1. Classification (NCBI taxonomy): domain Eukaryota; kingdom Viridiplantae; phylum Streptophyta; class Pinopsida; order Cupressales; family Taxaceae; genus Torreya; species Torreya grandis. Next base: position 3,005,454 of record JARHVA010000068.1, on the reverse strand, counting down.
TACAAACCCTAAAATAATAATAACTCTCTCAAAACTAATCATAAAACCTTTATTTTTTATTGTGACTTCCTTAAAATATTATTCAATTCTAGTAAAAAAAAATTGTGAAAATCATAACTGATTACAAGATATTAATGATTCCATAAAACTAGTGTTTTGACCCATGCAAATTGCCCAAATCAAAACTCTGATACCACTTGTTATGATCCATACTTATAATATTGGAAATATGTAGAAAATAATGTAGTAACACAAAACAATAGACATAGGTGGGCTAAGATGCCTAAATATTCAATATATGCATAAATAGAATAATCACCCTTAAGGTAGGCAATGCCATACAATACTCCTTTAGGAAGGAATAGCTCCACAATGTCTCTTCAAGGGGACAACCTGAAAAATCAACTTATAATAGAAGACTCAATTTTTACTTTATTTATTTACAATGATATCCACCTCCTTTATATAGATATTTATATAACTAATAATGGATGGGTAACCTCCTAATCTCAATGTAGGTCGATCATTACCCAATGCACTAATTACATAATTTGACTCATTTATCCTAATATATTGGATCCATATAACTAACTAAGGGGGATGTATCCAACATGTCAACATGTCCATAGGTACATAACACCCTAGATGTAATTTTAACTTCTACAGTCTACTCGCCTTTTGAAGTGACTTTTCACTTCCTATGGCTTTTATTATTTTACATAATGGATTTTATCATATTATATAATAAAAACATATATAAATTATATTGAGCTTAAACATCCCCTAATAATTATCTCAGATGAATATAGGTGTCTCATCTTGAGACACTTATTCTTAAGACCATCTCTCTTGAATTCGCTACAACTTTGCTCCATCATGATGCATTGAGGGCACACTTTCATAATACACATCCCATCACATCGGGTTGCATGTGTGTCAAGCCATTGCACCACTAATTATGTAGGTGATAGAACCATATAAAAATGTCCATGCTTATTTATATGTGATCTTATCAACTATTTTATGTTATCTTATTCACCAACGATCACTTTGTCTCTGACCTCTCTTTCAACCTCTAATCTATTTTCCCTTTAACCAATATCCACTAACTCCTAACTCATATGTCTGAGTGTCCTAGGTCTCATCCACAGTCCACTAACTTAATTTCTAACTAATACACAACATATAGACACCATGTAAATCTTAGAATTTTAATAAACTATAAAGACAATTCTTTTTTGTCCCACAATTAATTGTCATCTTTGCATTATGAAAATATTTATCTTCCTATAAAAATAAAAATAAAAATCATTTTACTATTGTGAAATTCATAGCTCCTATTTTTCCTCATAGCTCTCATGTCTATTGCTTTCTAAATCAAACATCTGATTCAATATAGCCCATCTGTGACCTAAAAAATCATATATGGAGATGTCAAAATTGGATTAAAAATGATGATAGGCAGTCGTAAGTGGCAATTTATTCCTTGAATCATGGCTAAAATTCTTACACCCATTATTTTATCCTAGGAATTTTTCCTATATTCTCCATAGAATCTCCAAAAACTATCTAACATTCTATAATTTTAAGAAAATGGCAACGTTGGATCTAAAAGCACATTGTCATTCTATATTAGGTAAATTCTAGCCATCCCTCCAATTATCTTTGTTTCTTCCTTATTTGGACACCTATTTACTTCTTTGGTGTTGGACATCATTGTGAAGGTGGTTTTTTTTCTAGATCTTTAGCCATGCCCATGGTGATGGCAGTTCTTCCTATTCCAAAATTTTCAACAAGCATAATGACTTTGATAAATCCTTTTTTAATTTTGTTAGTACTAAAATCACTCCAGAAATCCATCCAGGTACTATATTTCCATGCAATATGAATATACCAAAGCATGTTAGTCATGGAGAAGGCAAATGATAGTATTATGTCTAGTATGGTACGAAGATATTGAATTTATTTTTTCTCTACTCAACATAATCATCCTACCATTTTCTTGTCATATATCATCTACAAACTAATTCTTATCACTTTTCTAGTAGATATATATCCCACAATGCCATGTTAAACAGTTTTGTCTCTTTGTCCACCTCTTCCTCACAATCACCTTATGTTCTCATACATAATATATGGATGTCTTGGGACTCGTGATTCTAAAAGGGATAACATATTGAAATCATCGTTATCATCATCAACATAATCATCAGTGGTGTAATCATTATCATTATAATCAATTATGTTAGCTTTGGTATCCTCTTACAAAATATAAAAATTTTATCTGAATGGCATGTCGAATGATTGGATCTTTGGAAGGTGCTTAATCTTGAACAGGTTCAAGAATTTATGATAATATTACCTTGGTAAAATGGGTAGGTACCTAAACTTTAGGTGCACTTTTTTGAGGTTGTATGATTATATTTTTTGGTAGCTCTTTAGGTAGCATCTTGTGTTTAATTTATATTGGAATATCATATTTATTTCCTTCAATGGTGATCACTTTATCATCAGATTAAAATTTTCAGTACTCATGTAATGTTGATAGAATTTATTTTGTTTGATTAAGTCAGGGTCGTCCTATTAATATGTCAGACATATGTCCCATTATCTAGTAATAAATGAAACTAAACTAAGATGCTATTAGGACCCACTGTGACATGTAAGGTAGTGCCTCCAAATGGTGTTCTAATAATGCCATCATATGTTTTAATTATTATTTTTGGACTAGCTAGATCCTTCTAGGTGTATTCAAAACTAATAAGAAATTTCATTGTACATATATTTATACCTGAAAACCATTATCAGTCATAATTTCATTTTCTCAAATTAGGAATGGTTCATTGTTATAGTATTCCTTTAGGATTCCATGATCATAGAATATAATTTTGGGAGGATTTTTATGTATGTCATTGACTTCACCTACAAATCCATCAAGTGGATGAGAATTATAATTTTGTGATGGTTTCCTGTGTACTATCATATGAACATTTTCTTGGTCTTTCGATTAATTAGTTTGATTTAGAAGAGGATTGGCAAATATTTTGAAGTGTTGATTTTGTTGTAAAACTAGTTCATTCAAATATTTGTTGTGAACTTTTGCTTGGATTTGATTGTTGTCAATTAGATCTTGGATCTTATGCCTCAAATTTATACATTTGTGTGTACAATTTATAGGAAATCTATGATAATTGTAGTATACATTAGCATCCTAGTTCTTAGGCAAGGGCCTTCATGAGTTGATATCTTGCTTAGGAGGTAAAAAGATCATATGTCATTCAAGAAACCATTTAAGCACATTTTAAGGACTTTCAATTATCATGTAAATTGTATTCATTCTCTTTGTTGTGATAGTATTATCTTGTGGAATCATTAGTGTACCACATTAAATATGTTATTGGCATCACTATTAAGTTGGAAAGTATTATCATTAACATTGTATTTAAATGTTAATTTACCATGGATTTTATATCCATAAAAGGTAGGGGCATTGATCCTTTATTTAATCATGTTGGCCTCTAAAAGCTATGTCTCATAGTTTATAACCATGTGATGAAGTTCATCAAAGGATTGGTAAGTGTTGAATACCACTTTATCTTTAATGGGTACTATAAAAATTTATAAAATATACTTTACAAATCACTATCAGGTAATCAGTGAGATTTTTTTGTAACCATAATTTTAAATCTAAGCTCATACGTGCTAAATTTATCATTGGGTCCTTGTTTAAGTTGGGCAACCTATGCAAATGTGACCTTTGAGCTAATATTGATTGAAATGTGAACTAATAAGTCATCATCCAATGCATTGAAAGAGTGTATAGATCAATATGTCAAAGCATTAAAAAAATCTAAAGCATAGTCCTTTATACTTTTAGAAAATAACATTGTCATAGAAATGTTTGATGTGATGAGAAAGATCACCTTTATCATTGAATATTTAAAACTTTAAAGTCCTGAAACCTATAAGTAATGATAAGATAATGACATCATAAGCTAAAGGGTTGATAAATATATCATGTGATTTTACCTTATGACTTTGATTTTTAGACCCTTAAAAGAGCATTTGAATTTTTTGTTACATAATACACATGGTGTATACAAGGGTAATAACGTCAGAGTTTGGAATAGAAGTGTTAGTGGTATAAGTAGGATTGGAAACATTAGGTACTTGAGAAACATTATGGATAATATGTGAAGGTTTGGAAACATGTTGACATGGTTGAGTAACATAGGAAGCAAACAAGTGAAATATTGAAACCATTGTGAGAAGTAAAATACATAAAAAAATGAGTAGAGGAAATGAGAAGAAGAGCGATATCAAAAACTATTCGAGAAACAACATATTTATCAATCATGGGAGGGGAAACTCTAAATGGTTGATCTACATTATAAGCATTTAAATTTCTATGGTTAACCCTATAATGCATGTCTTCATCTAGGAGATCTTGAGACAGGGCTTTTCTTTGAAAATATTTTAACACATATAACATTGCATCAATTATTTAGTGTGTTCTAGGATGTGTTTTCTAAAATTATAGTAGTTATTTCAACCCTATATTTCTCTTCATCAAAAAATATAAATATCTTGAGATCTATTCATAAGCTTATCATTCACATCACTATCATTCATATCTTTGGCATTCACATCATTTACATTCACATCAATTACAATATTTTCACTAGACCAAGTAGTAATAAAAGCAGCATTAATGTTATTGAGAGACATTATTTTCTTTTTCAAATAAGCACAAGTATTAACCAAAGGAATTTCAAAAAATTCAAAATGTTTTCAGCTCAATATATCACTTTACCTAGCAGGTGTCTTATATCTAACATCGGGTGGCATAAGATGGATATGCATATAACACGCAAAATTATTGTGGGATTGGAAATATATAGCAAGCACAAAAAATTAAGATTTGCAATAACACATAAGGAATTAAGGATAATGATGGAGAAATAAATAATTTTTCCATAGAAAAATCAGATCCAATGTTAAATACAGACACAATATAACCCTAAAGGGATAATTGAGCATGCAAGGCAATTTAGGTTCACTAAAATTAAATGGTGTAAAGTGTTTTACATGAACAATTCATTATACTAAACCATAAATAGCACATGAAATTTATATCTAATCATAATGCAATAATTTAACAATAAAAATATACCTAATTACATAAAATTAATGTATTGAAATGCTTTCAATTGAAAAATATAGGGATTTACACTAAAATAATCCATTAGGTCATTCGTATGAGGTAATGAAAACCTATACTTGATTTTAATATTATTGATTACTATTGAATCCATATATATACACCATTCCCCATCTTTCTTAGTTTCTATCACTGTTTGAACTGCACATGGGCTGAAACTTGCTCTTTTTAAACCCTTTTTTAATAACTCTTGTACTTGTCTCTTCACCTTCTCAATCTCCATAGGTGTTAAACTATACACTAGATTTTTTGTCAAGCTAGATCTAAGAATCAATTTCATGTGATGGCTAATTTTCCTCATGGGTGGAAATCCATCCAATAAATATTTTGAAACAATTTTAGCATATTCATTTTCAAAAATTGCTCTTCAAGTGAAATTTTACTCACCTTTTTTATTGTTTCAACTTGTATGGGTTTGGGCATGAAATCAAAACATGTCTTCTGCTTCTTTGCCTCTTCAAAAAATATTTTATGGAAACTATCAATAATTTAGGAATATTTTCCACTCCTTATTTATCCTTCAATGACATCAATGTAAACTTCCTACCATCCTTCATAAGTGTTTAGGTATTTACTCTACTATCATGCATGATCTTCTTATAAAATTACCATGGTCTTCCCAATAAAATATGACATGCATCCATGGGCATAATGTCACATTAAACTTCATTATTATATAAACCAATCTAAAAACTAACTATACATTATTCATTCATTAAAATTTGATATCCATTTTGCAATAAAGACACTTTATATGGGTTGGGATGTACTACTCTATTCAGCTCAAGTTTCTCTACCATTTCATTATAAACTAAGTTATATGTGTTACCCTTATCAACAATAACCTTACAACTCTGACCTCCTTAGTTTCATATAGTCTATAAAACATTATTATTTTGCTTTAGTTTATTCTCCTCCTTTGTTGGTCTTATCAACACTCTCTTTGTCATCAGATCCTCTCTTGAAGTTCCAACTCTTCCACAAATTTGGGTAATGCAACACTTTCTCCATCCACTTGTGTGATGTGATTACCATCCTCTTTTCTTATTTTATTATTTCATAGTGCTTGTGGGAATTCAAAAGTTGTATGCCTAATATGTGAACACTCAAATCAAATAGCAATGAATACTATATCGCTTCCTCTATCATAGTATCCTCTTGCTCTTGAAATATATCCTCTTCTTATTGATGTACGATTAAGGTTTTGAGAAACATTATCTTCTAAATCATGAATATGTTATCCTCTACTAATTTTTATATTGCTAGGCTTGTTTTACTGACCTCAACTTGATCATTCCAAAATCATCTTGTATACAAATACGAATATCATTCACATAATTTGATATTGTGTCTTTATCATATTTAACAATACTAGTCTACATGGTGAGCAAACAAAACTCCTCTATGTAATCCTTTGCACACATTTTTGGCCTAAAATAAGTAATGATCTCTTCTACCAAAAAAAGGGCTAATTGACCTTAAGATATTTTTTAAACCTTATCCTTATGAATTTATTGGGGAGTTGGAGTTTTGGTGATGATTATCAGGCATGTTTTCATCATCTTTATCACACATAATAATGTCACAAATGGCAACATGATGCAAGATGGATAAATATACGACATATGTTTTAGGTTATGATGTAAGATTGTTAGTTGACCTAGATTCAATTATATCAATTCCCCTTCTCTTTCCCCTTTATTTCATTATTTTTATATGTGTTACTTTATATTTTTGTTTTTATTATACTATTATAAGCTATTTTTCATAAATTATCACGAGATGCAATTCTTATTGTCTATTATTTGCAAATCCTTTGATTTTATCTTTTTCAGTGTTGATTTTAAAACTATTGCTACAATGTGATTTTTTGAGGGTACACACTTCATGTTCCTATCATATGTTTATATATAAAAATATCTTTTTAATTCTTTTATTATATGGTAATAGTGGCATTGGTGAGGTAGATGCAATTCTTATTTCTTAACAGGTTGTAGAGTCACTATTATGCCTTCATACTATTTTGGGGATACTTCCATGTTTCAAGGAAAACTCTAGCGTAATATAGGGCATTTCTTTTTTTAAATGTAAGCTATTCTTGAATTCATTATTTCTACAATTTCATGATTTTAAATGATGTGTTTCTTTATGCATTTGATGTGTATTTGTTATAGATTAATGTATTTCATATGTTTGATGTGTTTTCATTTGCTTGGTGTGTTTCCTATATTATTAATGTGTTTTCATATGTTTGGTGCACTCTTTTCATTTACTTGGTGTGTTTTCATGTGTTTGACATAATTCCCACTTCTTTATATGCTTCCCCATGTCTTGGAAATGATCACACCTTGATTTTTCTATAAATTTAAATATATATATTGACTATCTTGATTGTATTTGGCTTACTCTTGAATTTATGAACCTGTGCACTACTTCGAGATGAACTCATACCTTTAAGGGCTTGTCCTATGCAAACCCAACTGATTTAGTTTGTCATGTGATGTCAAGTGCATCTCTATAGGGTTTTGCATTCTTGGTTTTGTAGTGTTTGTGTGTTATGTCTTCTTAATTGTAAATATACCTTCAATTTGTGGATGTGCAAGGCTAAATACATTGTACGACTAAATATTCACTTTGACTTAGCTTTCACACCCTAAAAAAAAAGTAATGGACTCAGGTAACCGCTGAATAAATGTTGAAAACTATGTATCCCACACACACTTAAAACTCCACATATTTATTTTGATATGTGAATGGAATTGCTTAAGTAAGGATTTAAATCTCCTCTTACATAGAAGTGATCAATACAACTACTAAAATCTAATTACCCTTCCTTGGCACAAGGAATTTATAGAGGGACCGAGATGGATAAGTGTTTTAAGTGTATAGTAATTGGTTCAATTAAGTACCACTTGAATGGCTAAGTTTTGTAAATAGAATTGACGCTTGGTGTATTGAAGTGTCAAATGTTCTCTTCTTTCTCTCTAGTTTCTCCTTTCTAGTTTATAATTCACAAATGACTTGGCAAGACCTTGTATTTATAAGATGATCTAGGATAGCTTAAGTACATCAATAAACTTTAGAAAATACAAATGGGAACTGTTAACGTTCATGAACAATAGTAGTAATGAGATACATACATAAATCTAAAAGAGAAAAACCTATATGGGTATAGGTTTGTCTATGATGGGCATGTACAGCAACAAGTTTATCCAGGATATAATTCAGGCTCTATTATTTAGGCAAGGTTGGATAATGAATAAGATAGTCAAAATATATAAATGAATACTTTTTGTATATGCATTGAGATGATTTTAAGTTCTATGGACAAAATATATACTTATGTCGGGTTGGGACCATCATAGAAATGGGTTAGAATGTATATTGTCCAAAAAGTTAAACTATGATTAAAATATGGGAATAATGGTTTTATGTCAAATTAGGTGTCTACACAACCTTAGCAAATGTGTGAACATTTAAATCTAGGACAATATTGAGTAGATATAACTCTAGGAGTAAGACAATGTGAGTTCTCCAAAATACAATAGTAATAAATAGATTGCAATTAAATGTAGCATAAATAAATGAATTATGAATTAATTAAGAATCATGATGCATGTACAAGATAACCACAATGAATAATTAATATTTCCAATCAATCAGTATGGTAAATGCACAGGGTTTTGATGCATATCTTAAATATGTCACAATATGAAGACAATCAACGAATTATGATCTTAGAAATGTGTTGTAAATCATATCACAAACCTCAAACATAAATTGTGACCTAATTTGATACTATATGCCAGGAGTGTCATAAATATTCCATGAGCATAAGGAATCTACCATGAGCGTCAAAAAAATCCATGAGTGTTAGAAATTTGCTAAAAGTGTTATAAATTTGTGAGGAGTATAAGAAAGTTTATAATAACATTAAAAATTTACCATGATCGTTAGAAATAAGTATGGAGCCTAAAAAATCTATCAAGAGCATTAGAAATCCCTAGGAGAACTTGAAACTTCCAACATGTGGCATAGTAGATATAAAATGAATTAACAAATGGGTTTGTCTAGTACTGATCCCCTAGTTCCTTCGTCTGATCTACACATTATGATGCATGTATAGATGCAAAAAAAATCTTATGAGCATATGTTGAGGGTTATCATGGCTAAAACATCATCTAATTATTAAGCACATAAGGGAGGTAATTTTTATCTAAATAATTTTTAAAAACATTAGATTGCATATAAATATTAAAAACATTAGGTCATGTGCAAAACATGTTCTATAAGAAATGCTTACTTTATAAAATGATATATTATCTAATTATTGCTTGATCTCTAGATCTAGGAGGATCTTTCGAAATTGGCTATAGCAATACTGCCAAGCCTATTCTCATAGTTTTCCATAATTGTAATTATTGTTTAATTGTTTGTTATATCCCAAAACAACGTTGTACCTCCAAGATCAATAATTTATCTCAAATATATGTCACACACACTCCTAAAATGGTGAAATGAAAACTATTTAAATTGGACATGACATAATTCATGCCCACTAGTAGCTTCCTCAAGGTCTTACATACCTTTGTACCACACAACAAAAGCCAACTCACACAACACATTATATATTAGTGCTGACAACTTCTTGCTTCCTTTTTAATAGGTGTGAAGCACATAATTTTCAAGGGCTTATCCCTTTCATGGTTGAAATTAAGTGCCCCATTTCATGGGGCAACATCCCACACCAATTTTTTTGAGTGTTACTTTTCTAACATTGATTGGCTCAGTCGGCAAAAGGAGAAGAGTCATACATGGAATCTCAATTGTTTCAACTTATTTAATAGTTATTTATGACTTTATAACTTTGTATTATATGTATACACATTTTAATAATTGCATATAATTTATAGCATAAGATATATAAATATACATCTTTCTCAAGAGCATACCACATACAAAATACATAGATTAATAAAAAAAATTGGTTCTCATCCTATTATGTCTCTCTTCTAAATTTTTACATATTATCTCATATAACTTTTTCAAATGCATACAACACATCTAAATTCTTGTTTAGGGTGTACCCTCCATATAGATTCTCATTTAGGGTGTCCCCCCAAGATGTTTCCTAAGGTCCAAATAATCTCTCTTACATGATTATGATTTCTATGTGAATGATAGATAGATTATATCTAAATGAATACAAAACTTATATATTCATGAGTGACATTTTTAGTCAAATAAAACATTATCAACACTTATGTTGAATTCTAATGGCTTGGACTTAAAAATGGTAAAAGACAGGGATACTTGTACCCAGCTTTGATGAGGGAAACTACAAGGATTATTGTGGTTCTTTTAAATATAATTTTTTCTTAGTTTTATTTGATTATAAACAAAAACATATATGTCATATTGGGTAATATAGGCATTACCTTATAATTCATGAGACAATTTGCATAGATATGGCTTAAGCTACTCTACATACGTCTTATAACTATCTATAGTTTCATCACATGGTTATTAGGATTAAAGAATAATTAAGGGCATGTGTTAATGTATTAAACTCTATGTGCCTCCTTATCTACTCTCTCTAAAGTGATCACTTGATTATGAAATCACATTACTTGATATATATAGGTATATTTCATTCTAGATGTGGCATAATACCACTTGTAACAAGTGGCCAGTGATAAAAATATAGTTACACACTATGTGGCAATGTTTAGGTTTAGTTTTTTACTTAATTGGAAAGGTGTTATACTAGATTCTAGTAGGTTAGTCTAACCCACTTGCTATAAAAATCCAATGGGATATATACTAGCACCTAGGCAAGAATGGGCAAGAATGGGCAAGAATGCTTGGATGTGGTTCCATGTAAAATAAACCCTTCGACTCAAAACATTTTCAATTCCCTATTCACTCTTGATGAGTTTTCTTATGGCAGTGCAAAACATGGCCAATGTCAGATCATTAGGAATGGATGGTTTCCATTGTGAATTCTACAAGGCCCATGGTAGTTTTTTGGGCCAACTATGCTTCAATTTTACCATGAAGCCATGTGCAATAAATCTTTAAGGAAGTTAATATATAAAGTCAAAATTAAATTCATCCCCAAAGTAGGATATCTAGAGCTTATTACCTGTTGGAGGCCCATCGCCTTGATCAATGTCTCTTAAAATATTATAGCCAAAACCTTGGTGCTTCACCTTTAACACATCCAAACTATAATTATCAAACTAGGCAAACCATGTTTTATTAAAAAAATTACATTTGAGATAACATTATTAAATTTTAGGAGGTAGAAAGTGCCCATGTCTCTTGGAAATGGAGTGCATTTATGAAACTTGTTGTTTAAAGGGCTTATGACCACATCAAATAACATTTTATTCTCCCCATGTTAAAGTCTTTAGAGTTTGGTGAATTATGTATCTTAGTTGTGTAAATTATTTTCATTGATTCTTTGACGTGTTTTATAGCTAGTGGCCACAAGACAGATAACTTTGGTCTCTTCTGCTCTATTTGACAAGGTTTTCCTCTTGCTCTAACGTTTTATGATTTAGTAACCAAAGTTTTTGGCTACCTTCTTACCCACACAACGAAATAAGGGATTATCAGATGAATTATGTTGTATGATAGGATGACTCAACTCATCAATGGGCACTCTATAGATTAATCTTTCCTTGTGCTTGTAGATAATGAGGCTTCTTTCAAAGAAGCACTACATGTGTCTTGATATTTTTTTTCAAAGCTTCAAGGTTCAATCTATAGTAGACCAAAACCCAATTTTATAGGTAGATCATGATTCCTATGCCAGATAGGCTGAAAGACTTCTAATGGAAATGAATCAAAAGTGGGGAGGGATTATCATTCTTAGGCATTCTCATAACACCCCTTTTTAACTTTGGTAGTATGTGCTTGAGAGAGTTGAAAATGAGATTGTCTAAAAGCCTTTATCATTGGAAGGTAACTTCCAAATTTGTACCAAAATTCTTGTTGCCACGTATGTTTATTGTTCTTCATGTTGGGATCCCAAAAACATTCATATGATAAATTGGAAAAATTACTCTAAGACTTTATTTGGGATAATGTTAAGTATACACTAGAGGTTTTCATAAAGTGGCATAGAATGTTTGTTGTCGCCCTTAGGCTAAGGGTGGTATGAGCATCATTAATTATAAATACAAAATTCCACTTTATACACTAAATGGGTTGTTTGGGCTATTAAAGGCCTTGAATCATGGTAATATTGTTAAGACGTTAATTTTTTTAGTAGAATTTACTTATGAAAAAACCAGTTGGAAAAATATTGGACTACATACCTTGTTCATTGCCTCCAACCTTATCCTGCAACCTCTAGATGTTTGGTCAAAAGATTGGAAATGGAACTATGATATTGTTTTCAAGAATTATGCTTTGGGATTATTATATCATATTATGAGCCATTTTTCTTAAATTTTGGCAAGTTAAACATTCGATGGAGTTTGAATTATTCTCCTTGATCATGGCTTGCCAGCCTCAAATGAATATGGAATTCCAAGCTTGAGCACAAGATTGCTCATTTTATTTGTTATTTTGTCTACTATGGTTTATTTCTAGGGGAAATAATCAAACACATTAGGGCTTCTAATCCTAAGTTCCCTAAGTATTCTAGTTCTGAGACATTCAAACACATACTTTGGAATTTTCTTCATGATTTGTGAAGCTTGGCAATGGTTACACAATTTACTATAACCTTTTCACTTAAGCCCATAAAGTAGAGGATGGCTTTGTTTGAGGATTGTTTTTTGTGGCTAACACATATACCATTTATTTAGATTTTTTTCGAGTTATTAACCACTTTGAACTTTGGAAATATATAAATGTTGCCATTTTAAATAATGAGACTCTTTTTCAATATTTTTTCATTTAATGATGAAGTTGGTATTATCACTTATGCTTATTTGTATATCCAAGCATAGGTAGAGAAGATTATCCTTAAGTTTTATCATCTTCATGATCTCCTCAATCATTGGGGGAGTGTACCATACACCATGAGCAGGGTCCCACCGGATATACCACTACAAGGGTCTCCTTCACCAATGCCCAAATGGTGGTAGAGTTGCTTGTGTAGTCACTTCTCCTCTCCTTCACCTTAATGGGGGGTTGGAGTCCTCAGTCGCATGATAAAGCTTCTGTTGAGACATTTGGTTAGTCCTCTTCAACACATGGTAGTGATCAGACTAGTATTATAATGCCTTTGTTTCCTATATGGAGCATTATGGTGCCTTTGGCTCCTCTAAAAAATACTTAGGATGGATGGGTTGTATTATTTCCTCTTTTGGGAGAGCCTTATTATTGGGTTGCTCTTCCTCCCAAGGAAGATTTATGTCTACCCCTTTCCAAAATTATTACATACATGTAATGTTCACTCTTGATTTAATGTTTTAATATATTTTTCTTCATACTCTTATATATAATCGTATTTAACCAATATTATTTTTAATACTTTGTAACCTTATATTTTTTACCAATATATATTAAATTATAAATATCAAACAACCATTGTTTATTACAACCATCTTTATATCTTAATTTTTTTAATTAATTCATACATTTTAATTAAAAAAAAATAAAGTTTAAAACACTTATTTTTAAGTATATATATATATATCGTTTTTAATGTAATGAAATATGTTACATGTTTTCACTAAAAATAATCATTTTAAACAATTGAATAAACTTCTACTTTTAGTGTGGGTGCATCCACAAAGTTTGCTTTAGAAGAAATTTTTGGTTAAGAGAATGCTCCATCTCAAACAAGAGAAAGATATATATTGTTAAATTCTAATTTAATATTAAATAAACAATATAAAATTAAATTATATATAATAATATTTGACATCTATCCATTGTTGAAAAGTATTGGACAAAATAATTTAAATTGGCCTTTCATGGTCTTACATAAAAGTATTAAATAAACATGTCTCCCTTGGCTTGAAAGCATGACGCAAAGAATGGAGTTCTCACATTTAATGGAAAGGAAAAGAAAAACTACATTGCAATTGTTCCTACCTCCCCAAATAAATGTTGCAATATTAGAATAAAATATAATTTGGGTGGATGCAAATTGTAATGTATATTTCATTTAGTGATGACTTAAAAACTCTCTTTATTTTTGTGTGTATCGTGGTTGATGTATAGTTGTTTGTTTAAATGTCGTATCGTTTGGGTAGGTAAATAATAATATGTCATGATAGCGTAGAGACTAAATTGTAATATTAAAAAATATATATAACATGAGTGGGTGTAATGTTTATTTCGCTTGGCAATGACTTAACACTTATCTTTATCTTTGTGTGTCGTGGTTGATGTGTGGTTGTTTGTCTACATATCATTATGTCATTTAGATAACCTAATAATAGTAAGTCATGATTGTGTCAAGATTAAATATTGAAATAATAGTCATATTCGTGATGCCATCATTCATCTTTTCTAAAAAATATATAAAATATGTATATTATTATTTTAAAATTTATTTTCAAATATAAAAAATATATATATTCTAAATAATGGGTGTTTTATATAAAGTGAATAAAAATATAAATCTATTTATTTATTTACAACTAGAACATCTAATTTAGTGACAACTAAGAGTGGCAAGCTTTCCTATGAAAGAATATACTTAAAATCAAAGAGAATTTAAAAAAATAAAAATAAGAACACTTAATATATAAAACTATAATATTTATATAATTTAATTGAAATAAAAAATAGAAAAGAATAATTAAATAAAAAGAAAGTTGAAAAGAAAGTTTTTTTAATAATAGAAATGAGGGAAAGGGCCCTCACCCGTATATATGAAAAGTAGATCATGAAAATTTATAATAAAATAAGTGTTAAAATTTTAAAAAAGGCTTATTCAAAGTCTAAATGATCGTTACAATATCTAAAACGATGATAAAAGTATAACTAAACAATACCAACCAGTAAAAAGAGACAATGATAAAAATATAACTAAAAAGTACCAACAATTAGTAAAAAGATAATAACTAAACAATAACAACCAGTAAAAAGAGATGGTAATAAAAATATAACTAAAGAGTACCAACAATTAGTAAAAAGATAATAACTAATAAAATAAAATAATAATAAATCAGAGCATTGTCCAAAAAAAATGAATATTTAAAAAAAGATAGAAAAAAATATTAATGAAATATGAAAAAATATCTATTGAATTATGTTCAATATCCCTCATTTCAATTTAATGGACTAAAAATTATAAATATATATAATATAGAACTAAATGAACTAAAAATTATAAATATATATAATATAGAACTAAATTTATAACTTGCACTTTTAAAATTATATATATATATATATATATATATTGCTTATGACATGAATGATAATGTGTTTATAAATAGGTATTAATTAAGTATAAATTAATTTTTGGGATTGTAATTGTGTATAAGATTTTTAATTCATATGTTATAAATTATTATTTTTGATTTATCATCAAGAAATGTTCATGGATATTTTTTGATGATGAATTATGGATAGTGATTTGATATACGTCGATTAAAAATCTTGTACGCGTCAAATCGCTATTCGTGATTCATCATCAAAAAAAAATTATGAACATTTCTTAATGATAAAATCATAGATAATGATTCAAAATGCGTTGATTAAAATCAATTACAATCCCAAAAGTCAATTTATACTTACTCTTATAAACTATGAAAATATCAAAGCTCTCATAGGTATTAATTATCATCAAAGAAACATTAATTATTATCAAAATATAATTTATCATATCATTTTATTATTTATTATAATTATCATTTCTATTTTGAGCTATGGTGAAACCATTTTCGTAAACTAATATATGTGAAGTGGATTATGGAAATTGGAAATTGTGATTAAACAATATCCGTTGATTTTTTTTTAATGTGACTTGGTATGCCTTAAATAAGATAGATGTTTTGAATCCATATGTAATAGTAACTAGCAGTTGCCCTGAAGGTGCAAGAAAAGCCGGAGGAATTGTACTTTTGATTTTACAATTATATCTAATAAGTATTTTCTTTTCATTTGTAGAATATATTCCCCTTTTATGTATTATATTGTGATAAGCTACTTTTATCATTTTCTATGCCAACAACTCTCTATTATTAATGTACAAAAAATCACCCAGAGTATAAGAATTTAATTAATATTAATCAATTTATGCAAGAACTAATACAAAAATTCTCACATCACATAAATTCTCACATCATATTATGCTTGCCAAGTGTTTTCTTTTCTTTTGTGAGATATATTCCCCTTTTAACCAAAAATTAACCCACTACATTCCCTTCCACCTGAGACCGATCATCTAGCGAGGATCTTTTCTCTTAATCGTCAAGATGAACAAATAGAGAGATTCATTCTGTAAGCTCGTTTGATATAGTGTACATCAAACGTAGAGTCTTTGTTAATAGAAGATGACACCATCATGCAAACTATAAACCACTTTGTAGTGTATGATTTCACATGAAATATCGTGTCAATAGAAAGGATAATAAAATAAACTAATCTAAAATATCACGTTATTCAAGAGTCTATTGTTGAATATTAAACTATTTCTTATGTTTAAATATCATCGTTGATTATTATTATAATATCGTATTGTTAATTTTTTTACCAATTTTTAAGCTTGCACAATTATCGTTGGATCTTACAAACATAATTAAAACCATTTCATTTCAATTTAATATATCTAATTCACCCGTATGAATCTTTAATGTGAACATCTGACCCTAAAAATTCAAATTGGTCCAAATGCATACATTCATCTTATCCAAATGAAACAGTCCAAATATCGATGATGAAGAAAGGATTGAGGCCGTTCATTTTTTTGGCACTCCGCTATTGTAGATGTAATATGTTCTTCAGTCCTCCTCTAGGCTTTAATATCTAAATTAAATTAAAGTTTACAAACTTTACATATACGTGAAAAATGTGGTGCATGTGTACAAAATCGTACAATAAATGCACAATATCTAAATTAAATTAAACTTTAGAATGTAATAACCTCCCTGGTCACCCTTACATTCTTAGTTAAGGCTTACTTATCTTAAATATGACTATTTTCTTGTGCACAATATTACATATATGTTATATGGGGCTGAGACTCTTCATTGCATAATGTATGAAAAGGAGGAACAATTATAAAAATATAACCCTCTTGATAATAAATCTTTGTATAAAATCTATGTAAGGTTCCTCCATTTATTATTGTAGATATTAAAATCTAGCCTTCAGTACTTGACAATGACAAGCTTGACACACATTTACCACGCATGACTTGAGCACCCAAACAAGGTCCTAATTTTCCATATTCTCACACTTGTGTATTATCTTAGGAGTCAAACCTTTCATTCTTCTATTATACACATATACAAACCTCACTATTTGTTTCAAACCAGCTATATATCCTACATAAACATATCCTAACTCTTAGATCAGTCCACCTATACATCTAGTTAGTATCAGGTATATGAATAAATGGACCACCTTTGGCTTAGTGTTATTAACTAAATGGTATCTATTATGCCAAATTTTCATTGAACATAAACCTACCCTCATCTATTTCTTTGTATAGTCTAACATTTGTACCTTAGTGGATGGTGTAACAATACACTTGGGAAACCTAAATGATCATGTATTTAATTGGAAATTCATTACATGCGTATTAATTTAAAAATATAGAGATAAACCACAACATGATTTATAATTGAAAAAAAATAACATAACAATAAAGCCAATGCAATGTGTTCATTTTGGGCTTAGAGTTGATGAAATTAAATTTTACTATTGTTTGCATATGGGGAGTATAAATTTTTTTGTATCTAAAAAAAAAATAACTTGGCAATTATTCTATTTTTCCTTCTTTCCCTCTCTTGTGTTTTTGCTCTTCCCTATGGCATCTTCCTCTTGATGTTGTAAACCTTTTGTTATTTGTGGAGGGTATATTTCTTCTCGTTGCTTGTCAAAAAAATTAACACTCACAAGGATATAGGGGAGGACTTTTTGAAAATGGTGTTAGGGGTTAAAGTTTAGGGTAATGTTGAAGGAGTTAAGCATTTTATGGATTCCATTCAAGAAGTCTTTCTGTTCAAATTTGATTCTTTGACCCATGTTTTCTTTACCTTTTGATTCTTCATGAAAATGATTATCTCTCCTTTTGTGTTTCCTTCCCTTTATATGTTTTAGGTGATTGGAGAAGCAATGTGCCCTCCCATTTATTGGTTCAAGGTCAATAGAGATCATAAATAAATTTCTTGGCATTCATTTACACAAGCATTGATATATTAGCACCCTCTTCATGGTGAAAATCATCATAAGAGGGTGTATTTTTCAAATGATAAACTCAATGCAATAAAGTTTGATTGAAGGAAAATAAATTATCTTCATGTGTTGCACAATGTATATTCATTTTTCACTTTGATTTCTCTTTGCACATAAAAGTGAAGAAATTGTCATTTTTTTGGTTAGTGATGTTGATGTGGTCAAAGAATTATAATGGCCCTCCTATTCCCATCTTCCACCATCCCCATCCCTAAATTTGAAACCTGGACCCGTGTCACCAATGCAATTTGACAAAGGAAGAAAGGGTCAACATTTTTCTTGTAAATAATTGATAGGTTGTATTTATTTGATGAGACTACATATGGTGTTTGATCTCCTATTAACAAAGAGTATCACAATCCTTATATATTTTCTACACCAACTTATCTATGATGAGTTTATAGTGTGTCACATATAAATTATCCTAATAGTTTTAATATTGTAAAGTAGTTTCAATGAACAATTCACTACATTAAACCATCAAGAATGTGCAAAATTTAGATTTAATTATAATATAATAATAGAAAATTAAAATCTGGCCTAATTATACAAAAGGAATGTCTTAAAAGGCTTTATATTGACAAATAGAGGGTCCTGAGATAAATACCATATTATATCAAATCTATATATTTTTGGATGCTGAAATCAGGGGCATACAATTCCAGGACCTATTGTGGAGATAACTAAGAAAATTTGGGAGAAACTAATAATTATGCACAACTAAGTAAGAGTGAGATAATATGCTCTTGGTTGGCCAAGTGTAGGTTTGTATGCTCTTCGTGTGAGAGTGTACACTCATAATAAATATTTCATGTCTTGAAACAAAATTAAAGAATGTGTTAATCTACTCTTGTACCCCAAAAAATTTGCTCACTTTGTTATAATTTACTATGGATCACTTGGAAATCCTTATTCTTTCTCGAATCTCAAATCAACTTAAAACAACTTGAAAAACCTTTTAAAAATGTTATAGTTATGAGTGTCCTCCTTTTCCTTCTCCATTACTCATATTAAATTTGGAAATGAACACTCAATACAGTTCAACATGAAGTTGCGTGATGCAAGCCCTAAATCCTTATATGTTCATTCACTATATGATCACAAAAATTATGTAATATGAAGGCTTGGAAAATAAATATAATGCAATCCTTAAATTTTTATTTTCCTTTTCACTATAGACTTAATCTTGGATTATTATCATTCTTTTTCTATTTCAAATGTTTGTGTTTTGTTTTTATTGTTTGCTCTATATGTACTAATGCACTTGTGTATATATAGAATTCTCAAAGTCAAATCAATGATTCTATTGGTGCACATACTGACACATAAAAGGTAAGAAAGCTGACAAAATGAAACACAAAAAATGAAGAAATGAATGGAATGGGTCAAAGGAATCACAAAAAAGGGTACAAATAATGTAATATTACACTCCTAAAAAATCCTATGAATCATAGGGGAACGTGGGAAAACAATGAGGATAAAGAAAATGAATACTAGGGGAGGCGATAAAGGACCAAAACATACAAGAACATATGGCAATAAAAACCTAATATAAACTCATAATTTACACATGCCAAAGTGCCCTAACACCATGCAAGCAACATCTAAACCCATTTTGTAGGGATTTTGAAAAAATATCACATGAAATTTGAAACCATAAGAAAAGCAAGCAGGAGGGAAAAATGACAAGAGGACCCAATCTAAGATACAAAACCATTTTTGGAACATTAAATGAGCAAGAGAACCCAATCCAAGATGCTAATGCATTTTTGACACTGTAATATGAACATCAATCACTACTAGAAGAAAATAAATGGTTGAACAAAAAAAACCAATGGTTGCAAAACAGCTCAGGCATCATCATAGAGATAATGATAGAGATGCAATAAAATAATCCCAATTCTAAAGCCTTATTGTATAAGGAATACCTCAAGGAGAGGAAAGGTGCAACAAAGCTATGCATAAGTTTCAAAAATAACTTGTAAAAAAAGAATCATTCTGTGACAAAACTCGAAGGTACCGAACACTCTTAGAAGTTAAATTTGAAAAAGTGAAAGGAATGAAGCCATTTTTTGTAGATGCGTAGATAAAAACAAATGAAAATATGATATGTTATTTTATATCTTCGCATTCTAATCATTATCCAAATTTATTTGGCAGTTTTGAAAACACACAACAAGGCATTCATTTTAATATTTTGAATAAAATGGGATATATTGGTCAAGGCCTTTGAAAATGGGATCAAGGAATTCAAAAACCTTTAGAAATATTAAATAGTCATAAGAATTTTGGTCTTTGGCACACCAAAGAATATTTTGAAACCACCATAGGTCCTACTTTAATTAAATTAGGCATGGATGTAGAAAAATTTACTCATAAACAATGCAAGCATTCTACTCACACACATAAAATATTAATTTTGTCACATTATTTATATCTATTATGGTAGAATAGGTCATGATTCTATTCATATTTTGAATCTACATCATTCTCAATTAGGCAAGAAGTGAAACCATATAAATTATACATGTTAGTTCATTGGTATTCCTAAACATAGGTATTTAAATTCCAAAAAAAAATTGAGTGGACCACCCCTCTCAAGTGGAAGAAAAACACTTTTACAATCATAGTTTTGTATGTTCACTAGAAATTATAACTAGTAAAAATAGGGCCCTTTATTTTTTAAGAAAGGATGAATAATCCAGATGGATATTCGAGATAGTATTTTTGTCAAAACACTGAAAAAGTAGTATATCACTAATACATCACCTTACTTGGGTCATATCTCCTAGACCACTTAGTGGAATTGTATATTGTAATATGCAATTGAAATTTAATAAAGAAAACTATTTTTAGTGCCCTGTAAGTCTACCTTTGACTACCATATAGGGTATTGACCAAAGTTTAGGGTCGGTATTTTGTACTTAAGGTATTAAAAAACATAAAATAAAATAAGGTATAAAAATACCTAAGAATATTAAAATTTAATTTGTATTTTTGTGAATCTCAAATCATGCCAAAAACCTCTCAAGTCTTTGGAGGAATACTTTTTGTGTGACTCTTTATATTCTAGGTTGAATCACTTCATTTTCTATTTTTAAACTCTTCATTTCCTTAGAAAAAATTAAATGCAAGGAATATGATCTCAAATTTTATTTTATGTAATGGTCAAGCACCATTTACTAAAAATAATAGAAGACTATATGGGACTTCTAACTACCTAATTATAACTATCAGGTTTATACTTGTTTTTATTAACAACACATAATGAAGATTATTGATTGGCTATTGTTCAAATTTTTCTTACATAAACATCTATTAACATTAGGTATATATAATAAGGTATATGTATTTATATATTTATTTAATATCTCCTGTAATTAATTTATTTCTCTTGGTCATATAAATGTGATACTCCGTATCAAAATTTGAAGCCATTCAATTTAAAATATTTTTATATAAGAAACCCACACTACACTAACTTCTGCACATAAATACAAATGTATTGTTTCTTTTCAAATAAAATTCTACTAAAAAAGTGTCTTTGTTAAAATTAAATTTATTTATGTCACAATAAATATATAAAAATATGAATTTAGATTTCAATTTTTTCTAAGTTTGGTAAAGTATTCACAAGCATACAATAATCTCTACAATTTCATCCTCATTTCAAACTTAAATTTGATAAAACTTAAATTAATTTATAAATCAATTATCTATATAATTATATTCATTTAACTATTGTATAATTAATTTTAAAATATCAATAATTATTATAATTTAAATCTTAAATAAAATAAATTATAAGAATTACTTTTAAATATTTTCCTTTATAATCCTAAAATAGCATATATTATATAGATCATATTCATATAGATGTTCAATGAGTGTTCCCTCTAATATATTTATTATTTTATTTAATAAATGTTTTTTCTAATATTTAAATTATCGTATTCAGATGATTTTTCCATTGAGAATTTTGTGTGATAATAATATTGAAAAAATATATTATAATAAATAAATAAATAAATTATTTAAAATTATTTATATTTTAATAAATAATATTTAATTATAATTTATTTAAAAATAGACATAATTTTAAATAATAATAAGTTTAGTACATAAAACTTGATATAACAAGTAGAATTGTGTATAGAATAGATAAAATATAAATATTATATTAAAATAATAGATGAATTAAATATGTGAATTAAATTATATTAAATTTTAAAATATAATAATAAAGTAGAGAATGTAAGTAGCTCATTGTATGTATATACATATGCCTACTTTAAATTAAGTATTGTAAAAAATGTAAAATAAATTAAGCAATGTCTAATTAATTATTTAATCAAATATATAAGGAGATGAGGAATCTTAATTTTTTTGATGATTTTCGTATGAGTTTTTCTGATTTTTTTTAATATTGTCATCTCAATTTAAATATACTCATGTGAATATGAAACTATTTGATTTATCGTAATCTAAGTAAGGGTCTTAGATTGTGACATAACTAAGACTATACAAGTGATTCTAATCAAAGATCTAAAAGTAATAAATGCTTTGATCAATTTGTATAGTCTTAACTAGAACTTACAAATATTAAATACAATTATTTGATCTTGCACAAAATTATATATACTATATGGGATTGAGACTCTTAATAATATAATACAAAAATGTATGAAATGTTTTCTTGATAATCGATCTTCCTAAAAAATCTATATAATATTCCTCCTCTTATTACTTGTAATACTAATTTCAATAATAATTTGGTTATTAAAATGTATGTCATACTTTTATTGATTTATTATTTTCTTACATATTTTAGAAATGAGATAATTCACCTATATTATAAATTTTATCTATTTTTCATTAATTAAATTGTCACATACAATTTTTAGTTGATATGTTTAATATATTTATGCATTTCATTACATTGTGGATAGCAACTTGCTAGTATTATTAATAATAAGAATTGTTTGTAGATGAGATAATTATGATTTTTAAAATTAATTTATTTTCATAAAAATGATGTTGATATGACAAAAATAACATACTTCTAATTAAATTTGATTTATAAAAATATTCTAATTAAATTTGATTTATAAAAATAAGTTATTTTCATAAAAATAATATAAATATGACAAAAAATGAATCTCAATTATTACATCAATAATATTTTTTCAATTAAAATTTATGTATGATAATGATAATTAAACCAATAATTTTTATTTCATTTTAATTTATGGATCCAATAAATAATTACATATGTGAAATTCATATTAAAAAATAACTTGCATATATCATATATAACATATTTAAAAAGTATAGCTCATATGTACTAACATGCATTTTAAAATAATAATTATATATTTAGTATTATTAATTAATTAATTAATGGTCAAAGTTATTTATTTCTTGATATAATATTTATTAAAAAAATATTATTAAATAGATTTGAAATGAGGAACGTTATTTTTGTATGGTTGTATTTTTGAAGATTTTGGGTTCAAACTTTTATAGTATTAGGTTTTAATGTTTTAAGTTTTAAATTTAGTAGTTTTTTAATTTTTTATTTCAAATTTTAAGATTTTGGTATTTTTATTATTTTTTGGATATCTTTATTTAAAGTTTTCAAGTTAAGAGTTTTCATATTTTTTATGTTTTTGGGATTTTCAAGTTTAGAGTTGTTAAATTTTAGATTTTACGGTTCACAAATATTATTTATCAATTTATTGTTTGTGTGTTCAAAATTTTTAAGTTTATTATATTGAGCTTAGGGTTTTCAAATTTTGGGTTTTGAGTTTTAGAGTTTTTAGGTTTTGAATTTTATGAGTTTTCAAATTTCATATTTTCAATTTTAGGATTTTCGTGTTTCAAGTTATAGTTTTTAAGGTTTGTAGATTTTAGATTTTATGACTTTTAAATTTTAGGTTTTATGATTTTTGGGTTTTTATATTTTAGGGATTTTCAAGGTTGAAGGTTTAGATTTTAAATTTTTTTTATTGAAGAGTGTATCTATATTACTATCAACAAATATAAAATACAATGCTAATTATACAAAACATGGATAGAAAAATCATATCACATGAACAAAGTCAAATCGAAGATAGAGAATCCTCAGAAAAAGACAAGTCTCATGAAAGGGTTAATCACGACTACTCAACAAAACATCAAATCAACAATGCATAACAAGCAAGTAAAAGAGAACACAACAATAAATAGAACATTTAAGCTGCTACAAGAAATATGGTGGTCGGGGTAGGTAATAGAGAAGACAGATCTTGCAATAGAGATTTCAAGTTTTGGGTTTGATGGTTTCAGATTTTATGATTGTTTTATATCAATATACTTTTCTTGTATTTAAGGTTTTTAGGCTCTTTAAATTCATGAATTTTTAGGTTTGTAACTTTTGGATTTTGAGATTTCAAAAAGAGTTTTAAGATTTTATATTTTTATTTTTAAATTCTAAACTTTAAAGTTTTTGGATTTAAATTTTTAATTTTTGAGTTTTAAATTTTAAGTCTAAATTTTTTAAAACATTTTATATTAATTTAATTTTTATGTTTTTAAAATTTTCTAAAATATATTTTTTATGTTCAAGTTTAAAAATTTTCATATTTCAAATTTCAAACTCTACAAATTATTTTCACTAAAATTGAGAGAAAAAATAATAAACTTGAATACAAATCATTTTCATATTATAACAATATTTATGTATACATATTCTAATAAAAAATAGAAAGTAGCTATTCACCCACCATGATAATGATTACTAATGAGCCTTCCTTGTGACCAGATCCTTACAATGACAGAAAACAAGTATAAGAGACTTCATAATCAAACGATCAAGATGCAAAGTCATGAAACATTGGGCAATAAGTTAGAGACCACCATTGGTTAGGTTGTCATTAAATAAAAGGTATGCATCCCCTGCTTAATAAGGTAGATAAGAACCCCTAGACAATTAGCACACCTAAAAAGCATGACAGGCTTGTTTGTGGACCTCCTCCATTTTTTTTTCTATGATAGGCTTGTTTGTGGACCTCTATCATTTTTTTAAACTAAGTTGAGCACTAAATTCATTTTGTCTCCAGAACATGTAAATGAGATACCTTATGGGAAAATAGTCTTATTAATCTCATATGGTCTTTCCATCTCATGATAGTGAACATTCAAACCAGCCCACATAATGATTTGTCTCGAATAAATTTTTGAATAATTAAATTAAATTAATTTATTTTAGATAATAAAAATATTATATATTTTTTCATGTTAAGTAGATTAGAGTACATTGTAATAATATAGTCAATGTAAGGTAGTTGTATATTTAAATGAAAGATAAATATTTTATTGATATTGGGTGAACGAATAGATCGATTTTTAATTTGATGTTAAGAATTGAGAGATATTTATTCTATCAAATTTATATCTAACTCGAATCTAATATCATCTCTTTTTAATATCTCTTAAAATTTATATTTTGATAAATAATATTTCATATCTTTAATTAAAAATGTATTGATATATTTATTAGTTAAAAAATATAAAAATAATCCACAAAATATTTTATAATTTTAAAAAATGACATAATAATAAAACCAATGCAAAATAATCATTTTAAATTTGAGATAAATAAAATTTGATTATGGTTTACATGTAAAGAATATAATTTATTTATTTATTCTTAAAGACATCAACTTAGTTGTTATTTTGATTTTTTCAATATTTACCTCTTTTGTGTCGTCTTCTCTCTTTTATAAAACCTCCATCATTTTTGGAGGAGAGATTTTTTCTCGTTCCCTTTAAGGTAATGCTGAGGGAGTTAAAAAATTTATCCAATCCATTTAAGAAGACTTTCTATTCAAACATGATCCTTTGATTCTTAATTTTTTATATTTTCATTCTTAGCGAAAATTATTGGTTGACCCTCATTTTATGCTCCCTACCCTTTTTTAAGTTGTAGGTGATTTGGGAAGCGTTGTGCCCTCCCAGTACTTGGTTGAAGGTCATATCATATTGTGAATGGGTTTTTTTGGCATGCATTTAAATAAGGCTTATTAGATTGACATCTTGTTTAGGGTGCTTGGCTTAGTAGAAAGGTACATTTTTCAGATGAGAATTTTCTTATAAAGATGGTTGGTTTGATGGAAAATATAAAAAATTGTGTGTTGCATAATATATAATTTTTTTTACTTTGCTTCTTTTTTGTGCATAAAATTCAAGGAATTGTCAATTTTTTTGTCAGTAATGTTGATCTACTCAAAGAATTGAAATGCCCCTACTCTTCCCTTTGTCCTCCACCACCTAAATCCCCAAAATTTGAAACTTGTCTGTCTCACCAATTCCTTCTCACAAAGGAAGCAAGGGTCAGTGTTCTAAAATGGTAAAGTCATTTCAATGGACATTTCATGACACTAAACCATCAACAATGTGTGTAACTCAAATCTACGCATAATACAATATAAGAGTAAAAACAAATCTAATTGCACAAAAGAAAAGTATTAAAATGTTTTAAATTAATAAAGAAAGGGCCCTCAAATAAATATCAAATTGTATCAAACCTATGTACTTTTGGACACTAAAATCAAGTGCAAACAAGTCCATAACCTAATGTGGGGATAACCTATAAAAATTGGAAGAAACTAATAATTGTGCACAACTAACCAAAGGTGGATAATATGCTCTTGGTTGATCAGGAGTAGATTCATATGCATCAAGTGAGAGAATGTACACTCCTATTAAATGTTTCATATCTTGAAACAAAATTAACAAATGTATTAAAATCTGATTCTATGTTCTGAAAACCTCACTCACTTTGTCAGAATTTACTACGAATCAACTATAAATATTTGTCCTTTCTTAAAACCCTAATCAACATAAATCACCTTGAAAAACCTTAAAAAGGGATATAGTTATGAGGGTCCTTTCCCATTCATATCATTGTTCATATAAAATTTGGAAACTAAGACTCAATACAGTTTAACAAGAAGTAGTGTGATGCAAACCCTAAATACTTATATGCTCTTTCACTATATGATCACAAAAATGATGTAATATGAAGACTTGGAATAGAAATATGATGCATTCCTTAAACATTTCTCTTATTGATCACCATAGACATGCTCTTGGACTCTTACCACTCTTTTTATACTTCAAATGGTTGTATTTTACTTCTTCCTACTTCTTGTACATGCACTAATACACTTGTGTATTTACAGACTTCTCAAATTCAAATTAATGACTTTATTGACACCAAAGCTAACACACAAAGGGTGTGAAAGCTAACAAAACGAGACACAAACATGGAATAAATGAAGGAAATGGGTCAAAGGACCAAAAAAATAGGGTACAAAGAGTGTACCAATACACTCTTGGAGAAATCCCATGAAGCATAAGGGAATCGAGGAAATAAGGAGGAGATAGTAAATGAAGAACAAGGGAGGAAATAAGGGCCCAAAATATAAATAAACACGTGCTACTAAGATTATAATATGAATTCACAATCGACACATGCCCAAGTGCCATAAAATCATGCAAACTAACATCTAAACTAATATTAAACCAAAACTAGCATATAATTCTTCACTTTGATGGGTGTGTGTGCATACATATCAAAGTAAACAAATAAGTGTACCTAGGAGGGCTTGAAGAAGATGTTGTGACTGAAACATGTAAGAGTTCTTAAATTCAATATAGGAAAAGGAAATTATTTAAAATTAAAAATCATGTGAAATGTTACCTTATCTCAACATCCATCTTGTGCATACAAAAAAATTAAAAACATGTACTCCTCAAAATTTGGTGTAAGCATAATGGCTACCACTATAAAAATATATGAAAGTCCTATAATAATCATCCATGCTTCTATGTATAGAATATGAAACCTATGTAGGATACATTTACAAGTTAATCAATGTCTATATAAATAACTAATCAAGGGACTATTGAAATCAATTAGAGGAAATGAATAAAAGGAACAAATACACTTAGTTGTATGTTAACTATGAATTTGTCTATATGAAATATAAATCTATAAATTTGTATTATCTCTAAATGTGTGTCTCATTGAGGAGATCATTTAGAACATACCTTATAACTCTTCGGTGACTACCTGCAAATGTAGTATCAAACAAAAAAATGCCTTATAACTCTTTGGAAATGTGGTGTGTCATCATGTAATTTAAGATAGAAAAAATAGATCATATTCCCACTTTTGATGTGTGGGATGAACCTATGAAGTATGTATCTTAAAATAAATTCAATTACACGTACCATGTGAAAATTAGGAATAATAAAAACTATAATGTAAAATCATAATAAAATTTCATCATTAAAGCATGTATGTATAAAATCTCACGGTTATATTTCTAGGGCCTCCCTAAAAAAACATGACATGCATCCATCTCTAGCACATCACACAAAACCTTGTCTATATAGTTATCAATTATCATCTCCACTTCACATTTTTCTTTCACAATGTTTTCTTGACCCTCCATGAACCATGATACTTTTTATGTCTTGAATTCATCTTTCACACAAATCCTAGCTTCCTCACCATTTGTGAAAATATCAAATTATTGGTGCTTCTACTATCTACCACAATTGTGCAATATTTACCTCTTATCATGCATTCATCTCAAAAATATGTCTCCACTACCTCAAATCTTCACTCTTTCTTGTGACCTTAAAGACTCTCCTTATTTTAAATAAACTTTACCCTTTCTCAATTTCTCCCGTGTGATGTACATACATCTCCTTCGATTGTGTGCCTTTTTTAAGACTTGCACAACACCAATTCTTCTCTTTTTACTATCCTCAAGTGCATGAGGGTAATCAAATGTGTGTCATCCTATCTTTATACAGCTAAAACATGTTACTCCTATTCTTACACCTCTACCTATCCATCTCCCACCTCTCATAGAATATGATCATCCCCTTGCTTACAATGCATACAAAGTTCTCACATCTTCATCACTTTTCACCTTGGGATTTTATTTGTAACCATTGACATTTACATTTCCTATCGTAAAAAAATTCTATGTGCCAAAATCTCTTTTGCTCTTAGTGCATACTGATATGTATCCTCCACTATTTGTAGTCTCACTATGTTGATTTCATCTTGGATGACCCATCACAGTCCATTAATGTACCAAACTACCTTATCTAGTTCCATCTCACCAGCTCAAATAGTGATCTTGTAAAATTAATCTATATACACTTTTAGACTTAGCTCATTTTGTCACCAATTCTACAACCTCTTCAAAAAATCTAACTAATAATCTCTAGGTAAAAAATTGGATTCTAATTTCAAAACCATCCTTTCCCAATGGGTGATTTTGTCTTTACCTTTGTGATTCCACTCAAGTTGTACCTCTTTCCACCATAGAATTGTGTGCCCTTTTAACTTTGTTTGTTCAACCTTTTTCTTGTACTCATATGTTATGTCATCAAATTTTAAGTATTATTCCATCTCTATTAACCAATTTATTAACTCTTATGGGTTTAATGTTCTCGTAAAAAAATAAAAATTTCATTTGTGTTCCTCTTCTAATCTTAGATATGGATTTAATAATACTCTCTTCTCTCTCATCCAATCTCACATGCATGGATCTTCTACTTCATCCTCATCTTTTGATTTGTTTTATTAAATTTATGAATGAAGAGAGTTTTAATCTTAATTAGATAAAATGAACTGAACTAAATTGGGATGTATAAAATAAGCATAAACTAACACAAATTGATATGGAGCGTACTAAATTTATAAATATGCTAAAAGGGTAAATGACCAAAGAAATAAAACTTAGCTAGAAATCAGATGCATAAGACTATAAGTACGACTATAAAAATGATTATCTGATTGTGTGATGATGTTATAAATTAGGAATAGGGCTTCACTTAGATCTAGGATAAGGCCATTAGAATTGGGCATGGGTGACATGCATTAGTGTCCTTTAGGTGTACTAGTGTTTGGTAAGGATTTATTTTTTGTAACTTATATGATAAGTTTGATTGCATCTATATGTCCTATTTGACTGTGCAAGATATTTTGATCTATTATAAAATCCACTATATACCTTCTTCTTCACTAAAACTCTAGCTCAATGACACAAGAAGATGATTTCAATCACATGATAAAAAAGGATTGGTAGTTGAATTTATGCTTGATCTCAACACCCCATGTGTTGAGCATTACATACATACCAATACTCCAAAGAGGTATCAAAATCCATCTATTTCTCCCATGCTATGATAGTGTGTGTGAAATATTGGTACAAAATGCTAAGTTCAAGTGCAATCCTAGTGTGATTAGATTCTTTAAAAATGACTTGTGACATTAAATTTGAAAATAAACTTAACTCAAGGCTATTACAGTTGTGTGGACTCTAAATTGGGAAGAATAGGTGTTTTTCTCCCAATGTATAGTTAGATATTCTAGTGTTTTTCACTCATATGAGCCTCTAGTGAACAATGGTTAGAAAATGTGCCTTTATAGTGATCATTTTGGAATTCATTCAAATGGGGCTTGCTAAATATGAGGTATGATTGATTTGGTGAATTTGAAATTGATAAACTAATTTTTATTTGGTGGGAGGACAAAGTTGGTGGGATCAAACACTACCAACGAGCAAGATTATCCTAAAAGCATGGTCTTATTTGGGAAGTAGAGACAACTAAGTTTAAAGTGTGGATCAGTCCAAGCATAAACATAGGCTATTTAGAATGAGGAATATGAGTATTTAGTAATCATTAGTTGCTTGGAAATATGGGTCATATACATATAAGCTAATGAATGACAATCATGGATTGTGGAATTGAGCCTAAGTTGTGTGTTCACAAGGAATGATCACAAGCGCATGTTTTAACTTAAATGTTAATTTTAGTGACTACAATATTCAACCTCTACATCGATCAAATCATCCCTCAACATGAATCCTCTTATTATATCTTCCTCTACTACAACCACCCTTTTATACATAATTTACAACATTTTTTTTGATATCATCCAGTCTTCCATTCATATTCATAACTATTGCACCTACTCACATTAATCTTCTTGGTGGCATCCTGAATTTTCACAACCTTTAGATCTACAGATGCATCATTCACAATCATATGAAGACCTATTATGTGCACTCCTCTATTATCTACCCACATTTTAAAATAATGGAGAGCACAAACATTGATCTCTCAATCCCATAGTTATTTCCTTACTTTGATACAAAATTATGCAGCCTCAATTAGAGGTCTCAATTAAATTTTGTCTTCTACCTTTTAGACAAAAAATGTACATGGGAAATTAACACAATACTAACATAACTTTAATGGTTCAAAAATATATTACACAACATCAAATTGGCGACCAATGATACATCCTTACAATGATCAAATGCAAAACCATAAACATATCTCGCAAGCTTATAAGCATCAATCCAAAATTATAGTGTGGTTTCAAATGACTCAATTCCACTAGTCCTTCTTATATCTATCCACAAAACTACTTAAAGTACTATTTTCAAATGCGCTTAGACTCTTTGCTTGATGTGGAATTGAATGTCTTTCTCAAGTATAGTGGATATGTTTTTATACACATAATCCACCCATTTATATTAATTACTTTTAATTTCCTATGAAAGCCACAAATATTAAATGTGTGTGACACATTTAGATGCATTATAATCATTAAATGCACACAATTTTCTATGGTAATACATCCCCAGATCACACATCACATAATTGATGCACCATAACACATCATGGACCCCTTTACCTTCTCCTAATGCCATTGCATACTTCATCCCAAACATATTACCACTTATCAATGTAAGGTATCCAAATAAATAGTATCAAGCTCTAAGATGTGCAAAATAAATATATATAAAGACAAAGTTTAGAATTAAGTTTTATGAGACTGTGTAATTGATTGAATCTAACCTTATCAAATGACTCACCACATATTACCATAGATCATTTGTGATAATAAACCTGCTTACGCAATGAACCCTTGAAACACAAAAAACCCAAAACAAAAGTAGAAATAAAATAGAACATGTAGTGACTAAGACAAAAAAGTTGATGTTGGTGACCATACCACAAACCACCAAATAGCTAAATATGTTATTTCACTTTATTAAAACTAGCTACACATGTTTTGGTTGATGTATTATTACATGTGGACCTAGATGCTTCTACATCATATAGAAATATGAAGGTAACTTCAATATTCAAACAAAATATAATAGGGAATTTTAATAAATTGAAAGTGATATAAGATTTGGGGGGGAATAAAGATAAAGAATAAGAAAGGCTTCTCAAATTTTGAGAAAACAAAACTATACATTTTTCAAGAATTTTAGGTAAAAAATGTGTATTTTGCATGAACTTCGAGAAAAAAATCATAATTTTTACAAGAATTTGGATAAAAAATCTATATATTTTGAAAGAATTTCAAAAAAATGCTTGGATTTCAAAGCCATGTGAAAAGAAAGAAAAAATGGAAGGACAAACCCATTTAAGAATTGGATCCATTTTTAGCATTGTAAAATGATCAAGAGGTCCCAATCCAAAATGCAAATCCATTTTTAGCAATATAGAATGAACACAAGTCATTACTTGAAGAGAGCTAAAGGTTTAAGAAAAAAAAAATTGCATACTAACTTAAGCATTATCATGGAACATATGATAGAGATGCATAAGAATCTTCCCCGATTCAAAATCCCTATTCTGGAAAGAATACTTCAGGAAGAGGAAAGGTGTAATAAAGTTATGCATAAGCTTCAACAAGAAAATACAAAAAATAAAAACTATGTGACAAAATTCAAAGTGACCTAGAACTCTTAGAAGTTTAATTTGAAAAGGTGAAAGGGAAGAAGGCGCTTTTTATATATGCAAATATATAAACAGAGGAAAATACAGTAAGTTCTTCACAATCTGATCAATCTCCATAATTATTTTGTAGCTTCAAAAACCATACAAAAGGCATTGGTTTCAAGCTATTGAATAAAATAGGATATATTGGTTAAGGCCTTAGAAAATAAGGTCAATGAATTTAGAAACCTCTCGAAGCAGGATAAATACCTAAGAATTTGGTTTTGTGTATACTAGAGAATATTCTAAAACCACAACTCCCATTTTCATTAAATCAAACATCAGTGTAGAAAAACCTACTCATAATCAATGCAAGAATTCTAATCACACACACATAAGGTATTTTTTCCATCACATTATTTATAATTATTGTGGTAGAACGGTTTATGATACCATTCATTGTTGAAATTTCCATCCTTATCAATTATGTGTGAAGTGTAACTAAGACAATTAGACATGTTGGTTCACTAGATACCTAAACATAGGTATTCAAAAGCAACCAAATTTAATTTTGGGTGGGCCACCCAAATCATGTGTAAACACATCATTTCTACAATTAGAGTTTTCTATGTTCATTATAAATCATAACTAGGAGCAATGGGTACCATTATTTTTTAAAGACGAATGATCTAGATGAAAATTTTGAGCTATCTTTTGTTGAGAAGACCAAAAAAATAGTATATCACTAGTGTGTCAACTTTTTAGGCTCATATCAAAAGGGCATTGATCATAATTATAAACCATAATATGGGTTGTAAATCTAATCATGTAAATTAGATTTTTGGTACCTTATAAGTTTATCTTTGGCTACCATGAAGGGCACCAACTGAAATTTAGGGTCTTGATTATGCTTTGAAGGGCCTAAAAAATGAAAAATACAAGGTATAAAAAAATCTAAAATATTAAAATTGTATTTTTGTGAGTTTTTGGTAGTGTCAAAACCTCTTAATTCCTTGGGGGAACACTCACCATAGGATCTTTCACATTTCAAGTTGAAATACTTCATATTCTATTTTTATACTATTCATTTCCTACTAAAAATAGCTATAAAGGAGATGTCATTCAAATTGTAGAAACAAAGGAATCTATTGTAATAAGATAGAAATTCTTGTAGCTTCTACTATATTTTTAAAGATTTTTATCATTTTTAATGCACAAAATAGAGTGCAATAGCTTCACATCTCTTCTCAAAAATGACTACCTTCTATTTATATAGTATAAAATAAATAACTCGCATATCTTCTCAAGGATATCAATTCACTTATTTTCTTAAAGATAACACCTCACATCTATTTTAAGTGAAATTTGTACTTAACTCCTGCATCAATGAGGTAGTAAAGTTATTTGTTCATAATTTTTTCTCTGTGTACATTTTATTTCCATTCATTCAAGGTTTATTTTCATACATTTCTACAATCTTTCTTTCTATTATCATTGTTTTAATTAAATTACTGTCGTTTATAACACATTAATTTTTTGTAATTTAGTTTTTTGTTTATCGGATCCTCAATCCAATCCAAATCAATGGTATTAGAGCATGGATTTTTAAAAAAAGGTACATTTTATTAAAAATTTGATAAAAATTATGTACATTTTGTAGGAATTTTAGAAGAAAAAATTGTGCATTCTACATAAACTTCGAGAAAAAATCATACCTTTTGTGGGAATTTGGAAAATAAAATACATTTTACACAAATTTTGAGCTAAAACTCATAAATTTTATAAGGTTTTCAATAAACATTACACAAATTTCAAAGCCATGGGAAAAGTAAGTAGGATGAAAAAACAAGAAGAAAATCTAATTCAAGATACAAATCCATTTTCAAAACATAGAACGAGCAAGATAACCCAATCCAAGATACGAATCCATTTTTGACAACCCAAAATATCTACCAGTCACTACTTGAATAAAACCAATGGTTGATGGGTGAAAAATTATAGTTGTAGAATAACTTGGGCATCATCATAGATCAAATGATAGAGATTCAAGGGAATATTCCCTAAAGTGGAAGGCGTATTATATAAGGAATACTTTGTTCAGAGGAAAGGTGCAACCGAGTTATGAATAAGCTTCAAAAATAACTTGCCTAAAAAGAATCATTTTATGACAAAACTCAAAGGGAACTAGCACTCTTAGAAGTCGATTTGAATGGGTGAAAGGGGAGATGGAACTTGTTACAGACGTGTAGATAGAAATAAAGGGAAAATATTATATGTTATTTTGATTCTACACATTTTGATCATTTTCCATATTTATTTAGAAGTTTCAAAAAAAATACAAAAGGCATTGGTTTTAAGATGTTGAATAAAATGTGATATATTTGTGAAGGCCTTGGAAAATATGGTTGAGGAATTCAAAATCCTCTCAAAGTAGAAAATAGTCTAAATAGTTTTGGTCTTGGACACATCGGAGAATCTTCAGAACCCACCACATGTCCCACTTTTGTAAAATCAAGCATGGATATATAATAACTTGCTCATAATTAGTGTTAACATTCTACTCACACATGTGCAAAATGTATTTTTTCCATCACATTATCTATAGCTATTATGGTAAAATATGTTAGTTATTGTTAGAATAACCATCCTTGTCAATTATGTGGAAAGTGCAACCCTGACATCTATCCATATTTTTTTGTTGGAATTCCTACATAGACGTATTTAAAATAAACAATAATGAATTTTGAGTGGGTCACCCACTCAAGTGGAGAGAAATCACTTCTACAATCAGAGTTTCATATGTCATCAAAAATGGAAACTAGGAGATATGGGACCCTTAATATTTTAAGGAAGAACTAATGTTAGAAATTGAAATTCATGACAATATATTGGTCAAAATACTATTAAAAACTAGTATAGCACTAAAACATCACCTTATCAAGGTCATATCTGCTAGACCACTAATTGGAATTGTATTATAATATGGGTTAGAAAATTAATCAAGAAAACTAGTTTTTGTGCCCTACAAGTCTACCTTTCACTACTATGTAGGACATTGACCAAATTTTAGGGTCTGAATTTCACACCAAATGATCTAATTTTTTAAAAATGAAATAAAGTAAAAATTACCTAAAAATAGTAAAATTTTATTTTTCTAATTTTTTGAGTTTTAGGTCATGACAAAACCTCTCAATTCCTTTGGGAATCACTTGTCATATGAATCTTCATATTCCAATCTAAATCACTTCATATTCTATTTTTAGACTCTTTATTTCCTACTCAAAATAGCTATAATAAATATCTCAATTAAATTGTAGAGATAGTGAAATGACTTGTAATAAGATAAAGAGTCTTGTGGATTCATCTCTTTGCATTGATTTATACCATTTTGTAATATATAGAATAAAATGTAATAGCTTCACATATTTTTTTAGAAATTATTGCCTTTTATTTTTAGTGGTATGAGAGTAATCGATCACATCTCTTCTTAGGGATAAAAATTTACATCTCTTCTTATAATGGTAGCTCATATCTTATATCATAGACATTCATACATACCTTCCACATCAATGAAGTAGTAATGTTTTTTTTTTTTTTCCTTTTCTCTTGTACATTTTATTTCCATTCATTCACAATTCATTTTCCTACATCTCCACAAGCTTGATTTTCTGCTATAATTATTTTAATTAAATCATTTCCACCTACAACACATTATTTTTCTAGAATTTAGTGTGTTTTCCACTGGATCCTTAATTTAATTTGGATCAACCTTTTAAATCAGATGGGATCTTTCATATTCTTTTATTTTTCCTACTTCTTGTTATTGGAGGTTTAGCATGTGCAATATTTTTTCCAAAAATTGAATTCAATCATCTATAAATAGACAAGTGATTAGGTTTATTAGATCAACAATTAAAATTAAACACTTACAAATTTCTATCAAACATTCAATTCAAAGCACTATTGGAGAACTTTACCATACATTCTTGTTATGTATTTTATAATTATTGATTTGTGATTTCTATGTATACTTGAAGGGGTCTGAAATTTTGGAAGGGTTGGCACTAACATATCTACATGCAAGATTATCTCATTTTAGGAGACCTTAATTTGAAGTGTGCAATTAGAACAACAAACGAGTAGGATTTGAAGTTTGTTTCATAATTTGTAAGTCCTAACCAAGGTTATAAAGGTTGAGAGTGACCATCTATATAGTCTTAACATTAATCAATATATGTCATGCCACCTTAACACTATCACACTAAAAGATTCATATTTAGTTAAAGACATGTTAAACAATTTCATATCAACATGAACACGTTCACAAATAACTCAATATCCATTGTTCACCATTGAAAAAACCTTATAAAAATCTATGAGATCCATATGTCCTTAATTATTTGATTGAGAAATCAGAGATTTTTTAATTATTTTTTACATGTTTTATAATGCTTAATTTAAATTAGTAATTATTTTATGCACACACTAATGTATCTTGTGCACAATCAATTTATATATAAACTATATTAGAACTTAAACATTACTTTACATAAAATAGGTTTACTCAAAAATAATACTAACTACTACATAAGTTGTATAAGATAAACATAATTTATAACATTATTTTACTCTCATAAAAAATATTTAAACATGATAGAAATAGTTTTCCCTTAGTTAAACATAATTTATAAAAGTGGGTTGCCCTTATAAGAGCAATGTAAACATGACACATAGAGATTTACTTAATTATTTAAATAGGCTCACCCTCTCCCTACCTAAAATCAAGTTTGAAATTAAATTAAATAATACCTAAATCTTATGGATCCTCTAACAAAATGGGTGTAAAGCATTTCTTTGTTATTAACTTGAGGTAGGTGTGTGTGTATCATATGCATGATCAATTTATGTATAGATTAGAAAAAGTTTCATGAAATAATCTTATTTAATAATAATATTAATAGTTATGAGGATCATTTTTCTAGTGGATGATGCAATTTATAAAATTTGTTCATTCGATATCGGGCACCTAAACAAAAATATATTTCTCCCAATTAAATGTGATTTATAAAATTGGGTCACTCTTAAAACAATGATGTAGATATAACAAAAATAACTTTCCATGGTTATTTAAATTAGGTTCACCCTCAACCTAACTAAAATCAAGCGAGAAATTAAAATATTAATGTTTGATTCCTATGTGTCTTTTAGCCCAAAAAAAAAGTGGGGGGGGGAGAGGGGGCAAGGGGTGAAAATCATTTCTTTATTATGATGTTAAATTTGAAGTAGTTGTGTTATGTGCTTAAATTAATGTATCATATGTGTGATCAATTTGTGTATTGATTAGACTTAAAATAATGAAATGGATTTATTCAATAAAAAATAAGTTTATGGTGTTTCCCCAATGATAATTATAAGAAGCATATGTGAGTTAGTTACATTAAAAATTTGTATTATAATGAATAAATTAATAATATATTTTAATTTTTCTATAGCATCAATGAAATGTGTATATATATCAACTTTAAAAATGAGTGTTTTAGTACATTATTGTCCTCAAATTGACATATCATTATCCTTAGGAA
This sequence comes from Torreya grandis, assembly GCA_037957365.1. Taxonomy (NCBI): domain Eukaryota; kingdom Viridiplantae; phylum Streptophyta; class Pinopsida; order Cupressales; family Taxaceae; genus Torreya; species Torreya grandis. The sequence continues at coordinate 2,966,463 of JARHVA010000068.1, read as the reverse complement.
AAAAATGTACTAAATATGATCTCAAATTGTATTTTATGTTAAGTTTAAGTACCATTTTCCATAAATAATAAAATATCATATGAGGCTTAAGGCTACCTCGTTATAACTATGAGGCTTAGGACTTGTCTCTTTTTAAAATAGATCATGAAGATTATCAATTAATTATTATTCAAGCTTTCTTTAGGTAAACATTAATTAACATTATATATATAAGAATACATGTATTTATCTAATTCTTTAATATTTACCATAATATGTTTAGTTGACTTGATTGTATAAATGAGACATTCTATACTAAAACTAGTACTATTCACTAAAATACTTTTATCTATGAAACCCATGTTAACTATACATATAAATATAAATGTATTTTTGAGAAATTATCTTTATTCAAATTAAATGTGAAATTGAATTTATCAATGTTATAGCAAATATATAAATATAATGATTTATAATTTAGTTTTTTTTAAAAGTTTGAGAAAGTATTCACATACCATATTTTTTTTGGGCATGTAATGTCCATAGGATTCATCCTCATTTCAAACGTAGATTTTATAAAAACATAAATTAGTTTATAATTTACCTGCATAACTATGCTCACTAAACTATTGTGTGGTTATTTTAGAATATTGACATTTTTGACTTAAAAGGATCTAGGTATATTGTGATGACGTAATTATTGATAGGATCGAAACTCCCCAAAGCTCTGACACAACTTGTCAGAATTAAGAGCACACATGATTACCATTGTATAAGCAACTTACATGCGGAAATAATCAGAAGAACAAATAACTATCAATGAGAAAACACACAGAATCTGAGAGGCAATATACAATTATATTCAACTCATTACAAAGGAATTTACAACAAAGAGGTGGGACTCTTTCTTCCACTTCGTGGGCTTACAGTAAACTTCCCTCCAGAGTAATCTTCTCTCATAAGTCACAACTAACAGCTAACACAAGTTGTTGTTCACCTCACCGAGTACGAACCGGTACTCCAAGTAGATCTCACCATGATCCTGCCCCTGATGTATTGGTGTCACCTTGGATCCTGGCCAACCGCCGATCTCGTTCTGACCCTTGCATTCACACACCCCTGCAGACCAACCTGATCTTACTTATCACATGTAGATCTCCTCCATGATCTAACAACACCCTGCTGACCAACCCTGATCTTACATACATGGGGAATCCTACTTGATTCCACCATGGGAAGAACTCTCCAAGCTCCACACTTGGGTTCTGCAAATTCTCCACTTAAGAATATAGCCCATGAGTCTATTATATAGATCTCATGCATACACTAATTAGACTTGCGGCTCAAGACTTCGAACTCATCTTTATCATGCAAACTCTGCGTTCACTTAATTGACTATTCGTCAACAGCAGTTTTGTCTGCCACAGGCGACTGACGTCGGTCCTTGCTTGACTGGAGGTGACCGACACCGGCCGATCTCCTGCCGATGCCAGTTTCCCCTGCACTGTCCCCTGACCGACGTCGATTGTGGCCTGCCGATGCCGGCGACTTTCATGCGCAGAAAACCTCCCTGTTTGCCTAGGTGAAGCTTTTAGCTCCACACCCTAACAATCTCCCACTTGGAGATAAAGAGCTGCACCTGTACCCAAAACCAGTACTCTGTCTAATCTGCATCCTGGCTTGTATTCTTCTTCAAGCTCCCACTTGAAGACAACCCACCACACTCCTTGTGGTGCTAACCCTGTGCCTGAATTTCTTCATTCTCAGCTTACCTTCTTTTGCCTTGCTATACTCCCACTCAAACAGCAACCCCTGTGAGTAACCTGTAATCAACAAACACTTAACAGATCTAGGTCATCTGTTAGTCAAACTCGCTTTGAGAATGTCCAACCTCGCTCTGATACCATTTGATAGGACTGAAACTCCCCAAAGCTCTGACACAACTTGTTAGAATTAAGAGCACACATGATTACCATTGTATAAGCAACTTACATGCGAAAATATCCAGAAGAAAAAATAACTATCAATGAGAAAACATACAGAATCTGAGAGGCAATATACAATTATATTCAACTCATTACAAAGGAATTTACAACAAAGAGGTGGGACTCTTTCTTCCACTTCGTGGGCTTACAGTAAACTTCCCTCCAAAGTAATCTTCTCTCATAGGTCACAACTAACAGCTAACACAAGCTGTTGTTCACCTCACCGAGTACGAACCGGTACTCCAAGTAGATCTCACCATGATCCTGCCCCTGATGTATTGGTGTCACCTTTGATCCTGGCCAACCGCCGATCTCGTTCTGACCCTCGCATTCACACACCCCTGCAGACCAACCTGATCTTACTTATCACATGTAGATCTCCTCCATGATCTAACAACACCCTGCTGACCAACCCTGATCTTACATACATGGGGAATCCTACTTGATTCCACCATGGGAAGAACTCTCCAAGCTCCACACTTGGGTTCTGCAAATTCTGCACTTAACAATACATCTCATGAGTCTATTATATAGATCTCATGCATACACTAGTTAGACTTGCGGCTCAAGACTTTGAACTCGTCTTTATCATGCAAACCCCGCGTTCACTTAACTGACTGTTCGTCAACAGCAGTTCTGTCTGCCACAGGCGACCGATGTCGGTCCCTGCCTGACTGGAGGTGACCGACGCTGACCGATCTCCTGCCGATGCCGGTTTTCCCTGCACTGTCCCCTGACCGACGTCGGTTGTGGCCTGCCGACGCTGGCGACTGTCATGCGCAGAAAACCTCCCTGTTTGCCTAGGTGAAGCTTTTAGCTCCACAACCTAACAATTATTAATAAAAGTGCAATATAAAATGTATCTCCGAATATTTTCCTTTGTAATTTTAGAAGAACCAATGCTATATCAATCATCTTCATATAAGTATCCAATGAAGACATCAACATGAGAGATATAGAACCCATTGTTCTTTTTAATATATTTACTATTATATTTGAATTGTTTTTCCAATAAAAAATATATGAAATTCATGTATAATAGTAATTTTGAAAAAACTATTTTAATAAATAAATCAATAGCTTATACTCATATATATTCCATTTAATAATATTTTAGGTTTAATTATAATATATTTAATAATAGACATAATTTATAGTAATAAGTTTAGTACATAAAACTCGATTTAATAAGTAGAATTATACATTAAAAAATATAATAAATATCATATTTAATTAGTAAATGAAATCAATATGTAAGTTGATTTGTATAATATTTTAAAATATAATAATAAATTATAGAATGTGATATATATAAACACACACGTGCATATATATACACATATACTAAATGAATTTAATATGTGAATTGATTTATATTAAATTTTAAAATATAGTAATAAATTATAAAATGTGAGTGCTTATTATATGTATGCATGTATGCTTATCTTAAATTATATGTGTGTGCCTATCTTAAATTAAGTATTGTAAAATATACAAAATAAAGTAAATAATATTTAATTAATTATTTAATCAAACATGTAAAGAGATAAATAGATCTTATCTTTTTTATGATTTTCATAAGAATTTTTTTAGTCATTTTTATTCTTGTCATCTTAATTTAAAGAAGTTTATGTGAATCTGAAACTATCTGGGTTGTTGCACTTTGAATAAGGATCTCAAAGAGTAATATAACTAAGACCATATGAGCGATCTTGGTCAAATATCTAGAATTTATTAGTAGCCTTGGTCAACCTGTATAATCTTGGCTAGGACTTACAAATGTTAAATGTAACTATCTAGTCTTGCATAACTTTACATATATTATATGGGGTTGAGATTTTTAATTGTATAATGAATAAATAAATGAAAAAGAAACAAATTTAACAATGTAATTTTTTCGACAATAAATTTTTGTAAAAAAGTAACATAATATTCTTCTTATTACATGGTACTACCAATTTCAATAATAATTCAATTATTTTTATGTAAATCAATATTGAACTATTATTTTCCTAAATATTTAAATGTGAAACAATTCATTTATATTATAAATTTTATCCATTTATCACTAATTGAATTTCCCCATAATATTTTTAATTGAAATATTTAAATTTTTTATATTTATTGCCCATTAGATGGGAGCTTACTAGTATTAATAAATATAAGAGTCATTTGTATATGAAATAAATATTTGTATATGAAATAAATATGATGTGTAAAAGTGGCTCGCTTTCATAAAAATAACATTGATATGAAAAAAATAGCTTAACCCTAATTTATAAAAGTGATTCCTTCTCATAAAAATGATTATTATATCGAAGGTTGTTTTCCCAATTAAAATACATATTGATAATGATGGTTGAACTAATAATTTTTATTTTATTTTGGTTTATGAATCCAATGAAATAGTTTTGTATGTTAAATTCATAATAAAAAATGTGTCATATATATTTAAAAAAATGGTATGCATATTAAAAATTATTATTATTATTATTATTATTTTTTGTTTACTGATCAATGTTCTTTATTTATTAAGATTATTTTCATAATTTTTAATTAATATTTTGTAGATTTTCAAATGATCGATATTATTCTTCTATTGATATTATATGAATTTAAACTTTTAAAAAGTGCTCTTGAGTTTTAAATATGATAGTTATATTTTATATCAATATAATATTCGTATTTTTGAATATTTTGGGTTCAAGGTTTTAGAATATCGGGTCTTGTTATTTTAAGTTTTGAGTTTTATAATTTCTAGTTTAGAGTTTTAGATTTTTTATTTTTTATTTATTTTAAAAGTTTTTCGATTTAGGGATTTTAATTTTCGTACTTCAAATTTTAAAGATATTTTATATTAATCTATTTTTTGTGTTTTTAAAGTTAAATGGTTTAATATTTTTAATGTGTACAAGTTCAATATTTTGTAGTTTAGTATTTTTTTAGGGTTTTCATATTTTCAAGGTTTCAAGTTCATGGTTTTCACGGTTTAGACTTTTCAAATTTTAGATTTCAGGGTTTACAAACATTTTAAATCAATTTATTTTTTCTATGCTAAAGATTTTTAAATTTCAGATTATCAGGTTGAGGATTTTTAGATTTTGGATTTTTGGTCAAGTTGTGGGTTTTGGAGTTATTTAGGTTTGGAGTTTTCTTATTTTGAGTTTTTTTCTTGTTTCAATGGTCTTTGAGTTCCATGTTTTTTTGGTTTTAAGGTTTTCAAGTTTCAATCTAGAATTTTTAGAGATTTTAGGTTTAGATTTTATAGTGGTTATAGGTTTCATGATTTTTAGAATTTTCATATTTTAAGGTTTTTAAATTTGAAGACTTGAATCTCAAATTTTAGGTTTAATGGTTTCAAATTTATGTGCACTTTATTTTTATCTAATTTTATTGTTTTTAGGATTTCAAAGCTCATAAATTTTTAGAATGAAAGCTTTTGGGTTTTAGAATTTTCAATCAAGTTTTCGATTTTAAAGTGTTTACATTCTAATTTTAGAGTTTGGGGTTTTCAAGTTTTTAGATTACAATTTTTAGATGTTCAAAGATTTAGATTTCAAGTTTTGGATTTTTGGGATGTTTTAATTTAATCTACTTTACATGTTTTAAAAAATTTCTAATACATAATTTCCAAGCTCCAATTTTGACTTTCCATTTTTTATGTTTTAGATTTCAATCTTTTTAAATTTAATGTATCCTTACACCCAAGATTATTTTTTTGATTGAGGTTAATAATTTTGACTAGAGCTATGAACTAAATCTAGGATAAAAAATAGGAGGCTCAGTCCCCAGAAGAACCGAAACCACCCAAAAAGTATAGAGGACCAAACTGTAAGTGCAGACACTGAAAGAATTTCTCAACCACAACAAAAAATCCCAAACAAAAGGAAAATAAAATAAGCATTGAAATAACATTGTTGTCCATAAGCGAAAGATCAACAACAAGACAACAAGCTACTCAAAACCAAGAAAAGGGACAAAGGGTATTGCTTTCACACTAAAGATCAAATCGCTCAAAATAAAGGGACAAATTAACTATAGGCAATAACCATACTTATCCCTCGACAAGAGAGGAGGTCCTCCATCGTCCATTAAGAGCCATCTTTCATCATTTTCTCTGCTTCTGATCTTAGTGTTTATGCCTCTAATATTCACCCTTTCCTTATAGACGTTGATCTCAAATTAGTTTTTCATCCCACATATTTTGGTCTAGTGGGGGTGAAAACTTTCTCAACATGCTAGAGAGAATTCAGAGTTGAATTAGGGACAAACACTTCCTTCAAAAGATCCACCTACTAAGGGGATACACAAAGATCCCCTGGTGAGGAGTGAGGTTGAGAGGAAACGTGATGTTGGCATAACTTTCCATGATTGTGCCACAATAAACCCTGATTATGGAGCCCATCCTTCTTCATCTAAACCAATTGAGAGTAAGATGAGGTAGACCAATAAACCTCAAAAGGATACCCAAAAACACAATGTCTAAATAAATTACAACAAAAGCATTTAAAATGAAGACATTCATCGATAAAACACTGAAACCTAGAAAAATTTATCAAGGCATTACATTTCTTAAGGATATCCTTTAGGCAGAAGGTCATAACAAGGTGTTGGTATGCACAATCTTCTCAGTACCCATGTTCCCATTAAATTCAACGGTACCTTTGTTATGCACAACATCTAGAAGGCTTGGGAAAACCTCATCTCATTTAGCTGGAGGAAGGGTTTCGAAATGGTCTCTCTCTAAAATCTCTTCCCTATGGTGATCCCCAACCCTCAATTTTCATAATGTTCCCTTTGCCATGGTCCCTTGGATCAAGAGCTTAAGATTATATAAAAAGGGTATTAAAACCATTGGGTATCTTTTCTACAAACTTAGTCAAGACTGACTCCCTTGGCATCTTGTGAAAGATAAATTCAATCTTAACAATGAAGATGTGTAATCCATTTCTAAGATTCAAAGTTCCATACCTGAAGAGTATTTATGCAAGATTGGTTTTTCCTCCCTTATGCCTTGGTGGAATGATTGGCATTGGCCTACAACTACACCCTTTCATCATTATTCTCCTCGAGGGTATAATATGTTGGCTCCTCAGCACAATGACACTAAAACTCTCGGTCATTAATAAAATCTTTGATCCCTTCATTTTGCAAGGTCTAGAAGGTTCGATACCATTTTGGTTGCTCTCATAGAGCCTAAAAAAGCCCATTTCCTTTGGTGTATTCTCTACCAAGGTTTGCTTCGAGGTGACTGTCTCAAGCACATGGAGCTTTTAAATCCCATTTACCTGCCTTGTCACTAGCCAAAAACCCTTAAACACCTTTTATGATTTTGTTCTCATGCCTAGTTTACTTGAAGATGGATTCACACCCTCTTTGATCCCTTTAGACCCGAATTATTCACTTGGAAAATGGCTCTCTTAGGGAACTTTGCCCTACTTCCTACAAGATACAACCAATTTTTCATGCTAATATTCTTTTTTAGAGTTGGAAAACTAGAAACAATGCTTGTTTTAATCAATAAGAAATGTCAAGGAGATTTTCTGTAACTAACAAAAAAGTTATAATTTATAATGTTACCCTCTAGATCCAGGTCCAAACTGATAAAGTTGACTTGAACTTCACCATCTGTAGATCTTCTTGGATCATTGGAGAAATGTTCCTTATGCTATCAACCGCGAACCTCCAAATCCTCCCTGTTATCACTTTCCTCCTCGTGGACGTGGACGCGGGGTGTTAAATATGTGACAATAAAGTTAAATTTTGGACCCTTTTGTGATGTAGTTTATAGCCCACTTTTATAAGGTTGGGCGAGGGGCGGGGGGGTAGAGGGGGAATGCCCCCCCACTATTATTGCTACCCCCGAAGTAAAAAATCAAGGAGTCAAACCCTTGTTTCTAGGAAGATGAATTCCACCCAATTCTATTTTTAGAAGAAAAGTCCTAATGACATTTTTTCACTCTTTTTTTAAAACAAGGAATCCTAACGTTGCTTTGCCAATTAGGCATATTTATCTTTGTGGAGTTCACATGTAATCTACATAGTGAGTTCGCATGTAATATGTTCATCTTAAAAGTCATAAAGCTTGATATCTTGCACCATGGATGTTTCCTTAGCTTGCTAAGGCTTTACCATGTAAATCTTGTGTTTTGTCTCATGCATGTTGGGAATTTTTATTTGTTTAATATCTTTGTTATTGCATTTTATTATTTATATGTTGTTGTAGAGTGTGTAATTTCCTAACATGGGGTTCCACGTCAATGGTCTTAGAACTAAAGGAACCCCTCTTTTCATTCTCATTGGTCATCCTCACACCACAATGAGTTTGACAGAGTTAACAGAGGTGGTGGTGAAAGAGGGAGGGGGGTTGGGGACCCTTTCCATAGGATAAGTTTCCACAATTAGCCCTTACCATTTTGCCCTCTCGACAAGAAGAGATGAGAAAACGCAGTACCATGATGGATGGGATCCCTTACCTATTGACGAGGACCCACTCGTTTAGGGGCTAGGGAGGAAACCCCCTTCTCCTCCACCTCTTCTTCCTTTGTCAATCGTCATGTTTGTTGTTGTTGCTTAGTTTGGATCTTTATTATTAGTGCTTTTATTATCCTTTTTTTAATTGATGTGCATTTGAGTTAGTATAACTCGTGGTTTGAATGACCTTAGTTTAGTCTCTTTGTTATTTTGCTCTCTTCTCGAAACTTTTTTTTGCTCAATATGATCTTACTTATGAGATGTAACTTTTCTATCCATCTTTTTTATATGATTAACAATATACTAAATTTATTTCATTAATAAAAATGTATTTTTCAATCAAAAAAAAACTGAAACCACTTAAAATTACACCTAAAATTATTATTACTAATATTAAAATAAGTTTAAAATCCTCCTCACTAAAATCGAGTGAAGATTTAATGGATTTACATCTTCTAACCAAAAAAGGGTGCAAATCAGTGTCATATTATAACAATATTGACCTATATATTCCAATAAAAAATAGAAAGTAACTACTCACTCACCATGATAATGACCATTAATGAGCCTTCCCTAGCCTTACATGTGGACATAATGTTTGGACAACTACATAAGTCATAATGACTTAAAAGAAGTATGAAAGACTTCATAATCAAACGATGAAGATGCAGAGTCATATGAAACTTTGGACAAGAAGTCAGAGAGTATTAGTAGTTAGGTTGTCAAGGACAAAAGGTGTGCATCCCTTGTTTAATAAGAAATGCACCTAAAAAGCATGATAGGTTTGTCTGTGGACCTCTCAACAAATGTTGAAGGGCAACTATCATCTAGATGATGTGCAAAATGAAGTGAGTTGAGCACTAAATTCATTTTGTCTCCAAAGCATGTAAATCTAATGACAATGACCATTCAAAGCAGTGCCCACAATTATTTGTCTTGAATGGTTTGTCTTCATGAGTACTTTTTTTTAATACTTACAGACAAAGGAAACCTTGGACGGTCCCATCAAACCCTAACACTAAATTCGCTGACACTATGCATGTGCCTTTTCTTCAATGCTTATCTACACTATCCTTCCTTCTAGTATTATGACAAAAAGAACTTTATTTTGAAACGTGACCCGATTTGAGATATGAGATTTTCCCATATTAAAATAATTCACAATAGAACCGTAAAACTTTGGAAGAATTCAATATTATTAAATTTGAAGTTGGATTATTTTAGTATAATAAAAATACTATTAACTTTTTCATGTTAAATGGATTCGAGTTCGTGAACAAATGCAGAGTGTTGGTTATTTTTTGAATTAAAATATAAGCATTTTATTGGTATTTGGTGCACAAATAAATTGATATTTTCAAATTTAGTATCAATAATTGAGAGGTATCTATTTCACTAAATTTATATTGAATTCGAATTTAACATTATTTTTTAGAGACCTCTTGAGATTTATATCTTGGTGGATGATATGACGACGCCTCTGAACAACCCAAATATTTACATCTTTAATTTGAAATACATCGACATGTCTATTCATTTCAAAAATATAAATTTATACCACAAAATTATTTACAATTTTGAAAAAATAGCATAACAATAAAGCCAATATAAAATGATCATTTTTTACTTCAGAGTGAATGAAATTAAATTTTATTGTGATTTGTGTATGGAGAATGTTTCATTTAATTTATTTTATTTTCTAAAGACAAACCAACTCAGTGGTTATTCTTTTTTTTTTTTTTTGCACGGGGGGGGGGGGGGGGGGGGGGGGGGGGGGGGGGTTTCTTTCCCTCTCTTGTGTTATTGTTCTTCCATATAATGTCTTCCTCTTTTTTTTTTAAGGTCGTCTTCCTTCTCTTGTGTTGTTGTTAAACCTTGATTTTTTTTGGTGGGGAGATTACTTCTTGTTGCATGTCCAAAAAAGTTCAACATTGACAAGGGTATGAGGAGGACTTTATGAAGATGGTGTTAGGGAATAGAGGTTAGGGTAATGTTAAGGGAGTTAAACATTCTATGGATTCCATTTCAGAAGATTTTCTATTCAAATTGGATTCTTTAACCCCTGCTTTCTTTACCCTTCAATTCTTTGCAACACTAATGAATGCTCCTTTCGTTCTCCCTTCCCTTTCTAAGTTGTAGGTGATTTGGGAAGCAGCATGCCCTCTCATTGATTGGTCGTGCTATATTGGGGTCATGTTCAAGGTGCATAGTATCGTAGGAAGGTACATTTTTCATATAAAAAGCTCATTGCAAACACGGTTAGTTTGATGGTAATTATTTTATCTTCGTGTTACGTTATGTATATTCATTTTTTTACTTTGATTCCTCTTTACACATAAAAGTGAAGGAATGTCTAGTTTTTTCATTAATAATATTGATGAGGTTAAAGAATTGGAATGCCCTTCCTCTTCCCATTCTCCTCCACCAACGCCTCCCTAAAATTTGAAACTTGAGCCTAACTCACTAATGCCTTCTCATTGAGGAAGAAAGGGTCAATGTCATAATATGTTAAAGTGGTTTCAATGAGAAATTCACTACACTAAACCATCAAAAAAGTGTGCAACTCATATTTAAGCATATTACAATAATATGAAAATAAAAATAGACCTAATTTCACAAAAGAAATTATTAAAATGCTTTAAATTGACAAAGAGAAGGTCATGAGATAAATACAAAATTGTATCAAACATATGTACTTTTGGAGGCTGGATTCAAGTGAAAATAAGTCCACAACCTAATATACAAATAACCCACAAAAATTGGAAGAAATTGATAATTTTGCATAATTAACCAAGAGTGGGATAATTCACTTTTGGTTAACCAGGAGTAGGTTGGTATACTCTTGGTGAGAGAGTATATGATCCTAGTAAAGGTTTTATATCTTGAAACAAAATTAACGAATGTGTTAATATGCTCATGTGCTCCCAAAACCTCGTTGGTTTTGTCTAAATCTACTATGGATCACCATAAAATCTTTCTCCTTTATTGAAACCCTAATCAACTCAAATCACATTGCAAAACCTTTAAAAAGGTATGGTTATGAGGGTCCTATCTCAATCATCCCTTTGTTGATATAAAATTTGGAAACCAACCTCAATACATTTCAATAGAAATGTGTATAATGCAATCTCTAAATCCTTATATGATCTTTCACTATATGATCATAATAATGATGCAGTATGAAGACTAGAAATATAAATATGATGTAGCTCTAAAAGTTTGTGTTTCCTTATCACAATATACTTGTTCTTGGACTCTTATCACTTTTTTTTACTTCAAATGCTTGTCTTTTGCTTCTTACTACTTGCTTTATATGCAATAATGCACTTTTTTATATATAAACTTCTCAAATTCAAATCAATGACCCTATTTTCCTATAATCTAACGAATAAATGGTGGGAAATATGACAAAGCGAGACACAAACACTAAAGAAATGAAGGGACTAAATCAAAGTACCCACAAAAATAGTGTACCAAGAGCATATTGGTACACTCTTGGTAAAATCCCATGGAGCACAAGGGAATAGGGGAAATAAGGAGGAGAGAGAAAATGAAGATCAAAGGAGGAATAAGGGCCAAAAATATAGAGAAACACATGTTAATAAGAGCCTAATTTCAACTCATAATCAACACATGCCTAAGTACCATAAAACCATGAAAATTGGCATCCAAAACTAACCTTAGAATAAAGTTAGCACATAATGCCTAACTTTGATATGTGTGTGTAGTCATATAAAATGCAAAAATTGGTAACTTGAGCAAGGCTAATGACACCCAACCCATAGGTCCCTCTTGCTTGCTCTCATGACCCTCATAACTTAGTTTCATTGATTCTCAATCATCTGTAGCCTTTTAGACTTGATCCTAGCTGAGCCAAAACCCTCTCTTCATGACTAATCCATCCCCTCAAGTCCCATCTACCTACGATAATAGCACCACACTAGGAAAATAGCGCCAATGCCACTCCTATCCAATTTTAGTGCTATTATTCAAGCTCATTTTTGGCCTCAACAGTCAATTTCTTCTAGTTCCCCATCCTTCTCCTTGTCAACCTAACGTGAGCAAATTCAATCCATGACCAATAGATGCCTATAAAATCCCATTCAAAGATCATTTGGAAAGGGTTGGAAAATTTTATCAAGCAAGCAAGAATACAAGTGAAACCACTCAGGCAATCTTCCCTATTATCTACATACAATCATCCAATACAATCCTAAGCACATATAAATATCCACACCAGTCCCTAGTCATCTCAAGCACGTCTAGTTTAGCATTTCTTGCATTCTCATATCATAATTACACCAAGCGCTTTCAAAGGGAGAACTACATATGGCTTGATCCCTCTACGGAGTATTGGTATATACATAGTGTGCCCACACATGAGGTGTGAATCACGTCCAGTGCATCTTACACACACTAACTCCTTTTCTCTATTTGCCAAAGTTTTGTTCAAGTATATTGAAGGCATATAAATGAATATGAATATATATATATATATATATATATATATATATATATATATATATATATATATATATATATATATATATATATAAGGATCACTACTAATAGCAAGGCTTTGAAAATTTAGAGACAATGTCACACAGACCTACCGAATAAAACCCAAAAAGCTTATCCCCTCAGGACAATAGCATCAGACAAGGACTACAATGTTGGTGCCACTCCTGTCCATTTTTGGTGCTCCTATCCAATCAAAAAACAAAAGCCAAAATCATGTTTGTGATAACATCCCAGGCCTACACAGTGAATATCAGACCCTATCTCAATCGGATCAGTGCAGTTTAAGCTAAGTCTTATTTTCTCCCTCTTATTACTATTTTTAGAAAAAGATCTAATTACAAATAAATTTAAAAAATTAGTAGCTTATTTACTGCATATTATTTACCGATTTATCAATCTAGACCCTTTAACTAAATTAGGAATAATACATCAATATTCTCAAAACTGTTAAAACATTTGGTGAACCCGACTTACTTCGTTTATGAAAAAAAACCCTAGAAACCCTAGGGTAAAATTCTTACTGATTTTTCTTATAAATTTATGAATTTTTACTTGAATATTTAAATCAGAAATTCATTTCAAGTTTTAAAATTTAGTAGTAGATTTTAAAATATTTTTCTTTCAAACCCTATTTGGCCATACTAGGTCCCAATATTTTCCTAATAATTTTTTAAATTTTTACTAGCATATTTAAATTAGAAAATCCATTCAAAATTCAATATTAATTCTCAAAAAAAATTATTTTTCCAAAATCTAGTTGCATATACTAGGTCCCATTAAATCACTAATTTTCTAATAAATTTTTGATTTTTTACTTGCATATCTAACTCATAAATTTACTTTCAATTTCAAAATTTCATAGTAATTGTTCAAATAATTATCTTTCAAACCTTAGTTGCCTATACTAGGTCCCATTGCTTCTTGAGGTATCACCTTAAATCTATAATCAGATTGCAAAAATGGACCTCACTTATTTATAATTTTTTCTCACATTTCTTGCAAATAATAAGGAGACCATCATTGGTCCTATCATGTATACGACCGATGAAGTTTACCATATGTTAATGCAAAGTTTCATTCTTTCCCTTTCATGCTTAATTTTCATAATAAGGGATGATATTACAAAATTTATTGCTAAACATGCACAAGATTTCAATATTTTTTTTACATACTCTCTCTCTTTGATGCAAAATAATTTCCAACTCTATTTTGCTAAACATGTTAGAAATATTATGTTACAAGTCAAAGCTCTTTATGCATTAATGCACAATTACATGCTCTCTACCCTTTGCTTTCTATCTCTCATATGGAAATTATTTCAAGTTTATCATGTTAAACACTTTGCAAATGTCATAACACATGTCAAATCTTTCTATGCATTCTTGCACAAATTCATGCTCTCTATCCCTTGTTTGTTATTTCTAATGTGGAATATTCTTTATAATCATATTGCTATACAACTTATAACTCCACTTGCGTGCATTTCATCCCATATATATGGTTTCTTCCTAGATGTATCTAACTCCTTGGCTATATGGTTTTTTCATAAGCTAACTACCACCTGTCAAGTTTCAATGTCATATCTTATGCACAAGAAATGTTTTTCTTCTCCTCCTCTCCCCTAAGAGGGTGATAGCTACTTTTCCTCTAACTAGGTCCATGTTATCACCCCTCCAAAAGGTGAGGTAGCCTATACTATTGTTCCTAATGCATACATTCAAACTATAGCTTCTTCAAATCCTCTTCAACATATGTGCTTACATGTTCAATCGCAAGCAACTAGGGTTTGCACTTGTGAGATTCTAAGGGATCAAATCACCAGCATGAGAAAGTTAATTTTAGATATACAAACATAGAATTAGCTATTACATGACAAGATCACAACATTAGAAAATCAAATTATAATACAACAGCCTCAAAGGCATCTTAGTGTCAATCATGATATGTACCTTCACCTAATCAATTGGTTGCAAGCAATGTTACACATCAAAACAAGAAATCATAAAAAAGTACCTCTATAACTAGTGATTCAAATATCATTCAAAGATTAGATAAAATTTCAAGTGAGGTACCAAGGGAAACGATTAAACTAAGTTGATCAAACTACCTCCTCTGCATTCAGTGAGAAGATCTAGATATTATTGTGCATATCATAGAATGCATGGGCATCACACAGATTCATATTTTACATTAAAATAATATATACAACAAATAATTGCTAATGAGGACCCTATACAAGGTAAATCAGTCAAGTAATCCATAGTGACACAAGAACACACTCGCAAAGGGTCAAATTTAGAAACAATATAAAAGTGATTACCAAGGCATAAATCAAAACAACAAAAGGATCAAAAGGCAAAATTAGATTAACAAATAGTACCACAAGCATTAGTAAAGCATGAAAAAGATGCAAATCTACCTCTCCAAAACAAGGCTCAACTTTCAAATCAGTATGAGTTTGGTCAAAAATATCTACAATAGTTTGATTATCAAGGTCAAGGGTTGGGAAAACATGTTCAAGACATCACTACTCGTATTCTAGAAGTTGATAATGTTTGTCACCAAGGTTTGGGATTTATTAAACATCCTAAGGTAAATCATTCATAAACATAATTTATCAAAGGAAAATATTTTAGATACAACAAAGGTCAACACCAACATTCCATGGGTTCAAAATCAAGATGATAATGATGAGTGAAACAACACAGGTTATTATGATTTCTAAGATACCAACAATGAATTTGAATATTCAGAATCATATTCACAACATTTCCTCATGATTCAAAATCACACACGATCCCTTTATTTGATATAGGACACCATGATAGGGAGTCTCCCATGAGACTCATCAATTAGTGTCATTTCTCCTCAGTATTACTTGTACATAGTTTCTTTTGTTTACTTGTACATGTTTTCTCAATATTTCTTGTACATAGTCTTCTCATGATTGATTATACATAGATTTTATAAAAAATACAAAAACATTCAAATATGTCCAAATCCAAAAATAATACAATATATCAAAATTCCAAAAACATTCAAATACGTCAAAACATCAAAAAACATTTTGATTGTATGCATTATCCATGCTTTACAGTTATACTACTATGCTAGACATATATTTGTTGTGTTATGCTTAATATTTATATATTTATCTATATTACCATGCTTCACTTTATCTTCTTTGAGTGTGTACAGTGATTTTTAAACCCTTGATTGCTTCACTCTACCCATTGAGGGGGCATTTTACTTCTACATCGAGATATACATCGATATGCATACCCATTGGGGGCATCTCCTACATGACTACACCATCCAGGTTATGTCATTCCTACACCACACACTCTAGTTATCATGTTGATGTACATTATTTACTAGCTTATATAGATTAATCTATCGACACTCACTAGTATATAGCACTTGTGTATTTCTTAGCATATACCTAGTCTTGTACTAACATGCCTTGCATACATTCACTTCTTGCTTTGATTAGTTAGATGTATTTATAATTCTAGTTTATTACCTAATTTATTTTATTGCTTAGCATTAGCTTGATGTGATTGCATTTTCTCAATTCCTATTTGTCTCTTGTATGTTCCTTAGGACATTGCCAATGTCCTTTACTTGTACTCCTTTATGTGATTATGGATTCCACAGGAACTTATTTGTTTCAACTGTATGTGTATGTGTAATTTGAACATGTTTTATATGCTTGCTTTCCAGTTTGAGTGATATGTGCCCATGTCCCTTGTTTTCTTGGCCCCTTGGCCACTCTTGTACATTTCTTGCTTCTTTCCTTATGTGTTTGTTACTCGATTGCTTTTGATTGTTTGCAATGTCATGATCCATATCATACATTATTTATGTTTTCTTGGATGCCATAATAGAGATCATGCTCCATCCATCTAACTAACAACTAACCAGACTTTAAATTTTAGTTTAGTACATTACACATGTTATTACATTGTTATATCTATCTAGGCATACCCCTGTTAATCTAACAATCTCTCAATACACTTCATGCTATATCTTGAGATATCTTGTCGATTATTATTGCTATATCATGTATATTTGTAGTATAACACACTTGCAAGGCTCTTTATTCTAAGGGTAGTCATTGCAGTGTCTTCATTCCTACCCTCAGAAGAGGGGGAAACAAACAAGGGTTTTATCATAGAGAGCAGAGCTCCTATCAACCAAAAAATCTAGTTTCAGACACTCAGAACAACAACTAGACATCAAACCATTTAGAACAGACTAGGCAAACAGTGAAGAATAGAGAACAATCATCATATTTGGCCCAATAAAATAGCATTGAGACTAGACTATATCACTAGTGGTGCTACTATCCATTTCCAGTGCTCCTATCCAAATAGTAGAAAGACCAAATTTTCTAGAAATAGACATAAAGGTAAGTTCAGCTATAGTGTTGTCAGCTATAGTTTAGATCAGAATCAATAGTTTCAATATAATTTTCTCAAAGAATCTAGATATAAGGGGCATCATGCATGGCACGATGGCTCTTGCTTCTAGTTTTAGATAGGGCAGTTGGTATATCTTCTAGATCAGAATCCATATTTTAGACACCAATGATTGGGGACAATGTGCATAGCACATTTATTTTCTTTCTTTTTGAGTTCAACATTACCCAGGTATTCTCAGCAGTTGCATGCCTTACTCCACCTATAGATGGTTGGCATAATTTTGGTTTGGATTTCATACAAGCCTAACTTTTGAGTTCCTAAGTGGCTTCCACATAAGCTAGATTCTCAGTTTTAGAGTGGCTTTCATATAAGCCTAATCTCCATCTTTCAGAATGGCCAAGAGTGGCCTAGTTTATAGCATACATTCGGCTATCCACATCAACATTGTCAGATCACAGTACATTCATGGGCTTCAAGAGCCATCTCATATGACACACATTCCATACTAGTATCAATTTAAAGCTTCACTTCATGGGACAACGATGAAGCCAAAGGACTAGATAGCCTTTATATTCTTGAGACACCTATTTAGAGGGATTGGACATAGTCCAAACATTGATCAAAATGCGTATGACCACCTAGCTTCACTTAATGGGAAACGATGGAGCCAAAGGGCCAGTATTTACATTTTTGAGCCACTTGTGAGGAATTGAGCACTCAGCTCTGTTCATGATATTAATCTTGATACAACACACATCCAACATCATGCAACATCACAATAGGTTTTGCATTGGTTCATATACCTAGTGAGGTGTATTCATTCCTTTCGCTTCCTCTCTCTCTTACCCAACTTTATATGTTCTTATTTTAGATATAATGTATCTAGTAAGAACTGATCTACTCTTTATTTTCACTTGTAGATTTACACTTCACACTTTGTTATCTCTATGCACACCCAACATCACACAGCATCATGGGATTCACCCTTGCAGGTAAGTTTAGGTACACTTTGTATTTTTCTTTTATCATGGTATTTCACTTTACTATATCACTAGAATAAGGGGGGGGGGGGGGGAATGTAGTCATATAAAATGCAAAAATTGGTAACTTGAGCATGGCTAATGACACCCAACCCATAAGTCCCTCTTGCTTGCTCTCATGACCTCATAAGCTTGTTTTCACTAATTCCCAGTCATTTGTAGCCTTCTGAACCTACTCTTAGCTGAGCTAAGACCCTCTTTTCATGACCAATCCATCCTCCTAGATCCCATCTGTCTAGGACAATAGCACCATACTAAGACAATAGCACTAATGTCATTCCTATTCACTTTTAGCACTATTGTCCAAGCTCATTTCTGACCCCAATAGTCAATTTCTTCTTATTCCCCATCCTTCTCTTTGTCATCCTAATGTAAGTAAATTCAATCCATGACTAATAGATACCTATAAAATCCCATTCAAAGATCATTTGGAAAGGGTTGGCAAATATTATCAAGTAAGCAAGAATACAATTGAAACCACTCAGGCAATCTTCCCTATTCTCTGCATACAGCCATCTAATATAGTCCTAAGCACATCTAAATATTTGCACCAGTCCCTATTCATTTCAAGCACATCTAGTCTAGCATTTATTTCATTCCGTATCATAATTACATCAAGTATTTTCAAAGGAATAATTACATATGGATTGATCCCTCTTCAGAGTATTGGTAAATAGGCAAGGTTCCCACACATAGGGTGTGAAACACGTCCAGTGCATCTTACACACACTAACCCCTTTTCCCTATTTGCCAAATTTTTGTTCAAGTACATTTAAGGCATAAAAACAAATAAAATCAGCTCTATAGGGAACATTATTGATAGTGAGGCTTCAAAAATTTAGAGACAGTGTCACACAAACCTACTGAACAAAACCCAGTAAGATTATCTCCTCAAGACAATAGCACTAGATAAGGACTACAGTGCCAGTGCCACTCCTGTCCACTTTCAACGCTCCTATCCAATCAAAAAATGAAATCCAAAATCTCATTTATGATAGTGTTCCAGGCCTACACATTGAATATCAAACCCTGTTTCAGTCGAATCAACACATTTTAAGCTAAGTCTTATTTTCTCCCTCTTATTACTATTTTTAGAAAAAGCTCTAGTTACAAATAAATTTCATAAATCAGTAGCTCATTTAATGCATATTATTTACTGATTTATCAATCTAGACCCTTTAACTAAATTAATAATAATACACCAATATTCCCAAAACTATTAAAACAATGTGCATACATATCAAAGTAAACAAACAAGTGTACCCAGAAGGGTTGAAAATGGTGTTGTGACTAAAACATTTAAGAATTATCAAATTAAATACAGGAAATGAAAATTATTTGAAATTCAATATCATATGATAGATTACCTTATCTAAGCATTCATCTCATGTGGCCTATAGAATTAAAAACCATGTACTCCTTAGAATCTAGAGTATGCATCATAATTGCCACAGTGAAAATCTATGAAGAGCCTATTAAAATCATCCATGTTCCTATGTTTAGAATATGAAACATAGGTACCTAACAACACAAGGAAACATTTACAAGTGAATCAATGTCAATATAAATCAATGATCAAGGAACTACTAAGAGGAAACAAGAAAAAATAGGAACAAATACATCTAGTTGTGTGTGAATTGTGAAGTTGTCTTTATGAAATCTAAATCTCTAAATTTGTCTCACCTATACATTTGTGTCTCATTGAAGAGACTATGTAGAAAATGTATCATAACTAGGTGACTACCTCCAAATGTAAAAACAAATGCAAAAATGCTTTACAACTCATTAAAAATGTTTTATATCATCATGTAACTGAAGATAGAATAAGCATATCATAAACATCCTTTTGAGGTTTGGGATGAACCTATGAGTTCCATATCTCAAAATAATTGGACTATAAAAACCATGTATAAAATAACAACAATAAAATCCCTATGGAATAATCATAATAAGACATTATTTTTAATGCATGCATGTATTGATGACCTTGGTATAATCATATAAAAATATCATCATTAAAGCCTGTGTAATATACTTTGGTATAATCATAGAAATATGTCATAATTAAAGCACTTGTATGTAATAATGGACTTTGACCTAAGATTATATAGGTATAAGTCATGTATGTAAGATATCATCGTGAAAACACCAGGTAACTTGACTCATATATTCCTAAGTTGAAACAATATATGAAAAGGTGGTACTAGTGGATTCCTCCTTGTATAAGCAAGGTATAAAAAATGTAAACACAAACAATGGTTGGTTGTCCCTATGTGGGAAATATATAACCAATGAAGTACAAGTAATAATATACCCCAAAATGGATAATATATAGTCGATATAATGGGAAATATATAATCAATGAAGTTGTAAACACACATATTTGGTATTAGAAACTTAATAATGTGTAATTTTACCAATCTCTAACATATTTCACTTATGCTCAAATAAATAAATCTTTTTCACATTCTTCCTTAGCCATTTATTCATACATGAGCCTAATCCTTCCAATTTTTTGTTACTACTACATAGAACATTCCTAGTCTCTTCCTAAATAACTTAAATCATTCTAAGACTATCTCCTCATCTTAGATCATTATGCAAGTGATTTATAGATAGTTTTACAATTCACAAATATTTTTTCCATTCTCAACATGTCCATTTAGGTTAGACCTATAGGCACACCCTTTAATGATAAGTTTCTAGAATTAAAATTGTTCATATGGGTCAACCAGTATGTTTCACATGTTGGTTCAGAGGAAATTACCTAAAGAATCAATTATAAAAAAACACATCAAGCCTAACTTTTTATCTATCTATCAATAATATATCTACCTATCACTATAAAATACATTACACATTGAGAGGAACTTCCTTAAAGATCCCAAATATGCCCCTCAAAATAAAAAGACCTAAGCTAACTCTGAATATAATTTTCAAGATCAAGTTACAAGTTTTAAAGTATTAAATACATACATAGGATTGCATAACATATTATCATTACACAATATTTCACACACTTAACTAAGTGGAAAAAATTCATTTGGTTTTACTTCTAAGTTTAGAGTATTGCATACGTAGGTAGAACTTAGTCACAAAGGGTGGCTAAGGTCTACTCAACCCTTCCCTTTCACTTGTTGTCCATGTTTTACAGTGGTTATTTAGTACACAACTATGGTTTGAAGTAAGGAGAAGGATAACAAAGTAATTCACATGAGATAAAAGGCATGCATATGAATATTAGACGCAATCACAATGGCTAGAATTTTCACATATCAGAAAAAGTATACAAGATAATTTTACACCCTAGCAAACAATATCACATTGCGTATGTGTCCAAGAAGTGTGGACTTATCCAAGATTGTACAAACATATTTCTAAATCCAAAGAACTCATATACCCTATTTTGATCAATGTTGAATATTTTATCCAGCCATAAACCTAAATAGACCCAAAATAAGCTAATTATTCAATTCCTCTATAGTTTTTCATAAATAGTAAGTTATTATATTTGGTTAGTTAATATCATATTTGTTTGGTTTTCATACATGTTAAGAAATATGTCTTTGCTATTAATTGTATCATATTAGAGTTACATTAATCCAAAAATAGAGAAAACATATTGGTGGACCAATTCCTTGTCTTGAGCAAATCAAACCCTAATTCCTTAGGGTTTCCTTCTATTTTCCTATGGTTTCATATTTCAATATTTATTTTTGGTTTTTTATATTTGATTTCAGGTTTTCCCATATAGTGCATGAATTTAAGTTTGATCCTAATACCTCTTGATTTTTTTTTGCTCATATTCTATGCCATCTAAGGATGTTAGTTTTATTATCCCTCTAAGGTGATATGCTAGGTTAAGTTGTCTTGAAATTGAACATAATCATATTTCTTTAGATCAATCATGTGTGTCTAAAATGGCTAAAATTGATGAAATTCAAATTCTTACTCATTATTTTGATGAAAATATCAATAATGAACATATAGATGTATAAAAAGATGTAAATATGCTAAAACCATTTATGAAAAAGATAATGAATATAATGATTGCATGCATCTAAATGACAATAATCTTGAAATTATTTGCTAAGTGGCTTCTCTTATAGGTTAAAACTTCATAGTCACAAAAAAATTAGATTTTGGGCACATACTACTTCAAAAAGGTGCAATTTTACATAGATTATTATAGGTTTTAATTATATTATGATAGGTTTGGCATGGATTGGGGATACATATAATGCATATGTCATGATTTAATAAGATTATGAGTTGTATTTCACATATTACATGATTTATATTACACATGTGATTATATTGGGGTCATATATGAGGCATATGTTCACATTATCAGATATATTATGATATTTCATACTCGGATTAAGTACATTATTGGATTAGAAACATAGGTGACACATTCTCAAAAAAATCATAATCAAGCATTACTCATGCATCACTCAAGCATCACTCAGATTGAATCATATAATCTATCTATAATGGATGATTCAAAAACTTTATGCATATTCTCAAGTATTAATCAGGTATTTCTCAAATTCATTGGAACCCCTAGTGGATTCCATTACTTAGATATAATGAGCTGTGTGGACTTAAAGTTTTACATGACTTAACTTACTAAATCTTAATTTAAAAATTATAATCGGACCACATTTAACTCAACCCATGATTTTACACTTTCTTCTCCATGGGACATGATCACCCCATTCTCCATTGTCTCTAGAAGATAAGTCTCTAGAAGGCATATTGGTTCGTGTGCATATAGGTGTATTTTATATTTAATATTTAGTTTTTTATATGTTCAATGTTTTCACTTTAAAATTTTATATCGTAAGTAAAAAATTATTTCTACATGTTTCATTGTAGGTTTACATGGAGAAAGGCACAACATGTAGTACATAATTGAGCACACTTATCATGTTATCCTCAAGTATAACCTTTTATCCTTTGACTCTATAAATTCCATTACTAGAATAAAATGGGAGCAAATATAGACACTCTAATTTGGTATAAAAAAAATTTACAATGTGTAATTAGACCAATCTTTGGCATACTTAACTTATACTCAAATACACGACTCTTGTGCACATTATTCCTTAGCCATATACCTATATATGGGCTTGACCCTTCCAAACATCATTACTGCTACACCTAGGACCTTCTTATTCTCTACCTAAATAACTTAATATCTCACCCAAACTATCTCTTGATCTCATATCATTATTATTAATTTTTAGACAATTGTGAACTCCCCATAAATTTCTACCATTACAGACCTTTCTAATTAGGTTAGACCTATCTACATGCCCTTTAATGGCTATTTTCAAAAACTTAAATTATTCATAAGGGTCAACATGTATGTTTTGCATGTCAATTTACAAAAAATTACCCAAAGAGTCAACTATATAATCAAATCAAGCCTAAGCCTTTATCTATCTAGTTGTCTTCTACTCATCACTAAAAAATACACTACATGTTTAGAGGAACTTCCCTAAAACTCCCAAAATTAAAGCCCCTCAAAGAATAAATACATGGACTAAGTTTGAATAACCTTTTCAAGGTCAATTACTTGTTCATAAAGTGTTGAAATACATACACAGGATTTCACAATGTACTGGCATTACACATGATTGCACACACTCAACTAGGTGGAGAACTATTGTTGATTGTAAAATACAACCAGCCCTACCATGAATTTTAGAATAAAATAACAAATATTTTGAATGATAATTATTAAATGCAAGAAATAGATAAATAAAAGAGGTAGCCATGAAATAAAAATGCTAAAACATAATGAGAATGATGCAATGAAAATAATTATGGGGATCTACATTAAACTGTCTTAGATACTCTTTCCCATGGTTGAGAGACCATGGGTTATACATTCACTCATATAATTTAGTATCCTAATGCCTTACATCCTTGTACTTTTATCACCCTATGTTGTGATCCACACTTATAATATTGGAGATATGCAGAATATAATGTAGATCAACACAAAATAATAGATATAGGTGGGCCAAGATGCCCAAATATTCGATATATGCATAAATAGAATAATCACCCTTAAGGTAGGGTAACACCATATAATGCTTCTTTAGGAAGGAATAACTCAATAATGTCTGTTCGAGGGGACAACCTCCAGTATCCTCTTACAATAGAATACTCAATGCTTATTTGATTCATTTATAATTATATTCACCTCCTTTATATAGACCTCTATATAACTAATAATGGATGGGTAACCTCCTAATCCCAATGTAGGTTGATCATTACCTAATACACTAATTCCATGAGTTACTCATTTATCCTAATATATTGGACCCATATAAATAACTAAGGGGGATGTGTGCCACATGTCAGCATCACCATCAACCCATATACATTAATATATCATATCCCTAGGTACATAGCATTCCTTCCCTCCTTGACATGTTTCATCTCTAAAACACAAGAAGAAACCAAATAATGAGTTTGCTTCAAATTATTGCACACTTATATCCAATTTTTATCATCTAACAATCCATATGTGATCTTAGTAGGTGATAGCTCTCCAACATTGTTTACAAATTCCATTGTGTTACTCTGATTCCATTCATGACCATAATTTTACTACCTTGGTGTCCATGCATAATTATTCCTCATTTAATTGCATACACTATATTCTGCTACGCTACTCTGATTCCATTCATGACCATATTATTTATTCTTCAATGTATAGTCATAGTGATTTACCCATTGATTGCATTTTCTATAAGTTGCTTCACTATTATGATTCCATACCTGACCATAATATTTCTTCTTTGGATTCCATGCATATCCATAGTGATAGGTACTCTGATTTCTTATACAGCCTAAGTGATTTTTGTTATGACACTCTCTCACATGGCTCCATGATTATTTACTCTCATGATGATGTTTTTGTCTATATACCTCATTTTTTTTTGATACTTTGACCTTATCCACATTTTCTTCTACCTCTTCCACCTTTTCCTTTGGTGGTTCCTTTGTCTCTTGAGTAGATGAAGTGTTCTTTTATGCTTGTATTGTTTCTTTATCTATGTCATTGTTTGAATATTATTCAAGTTCTCTATCACCTATTTCAATCTCATCCTCATGCTCTACTTTGGTTGTTATTTATGCCTTTTTGACAATGATATCCTATAAAGTGACCTTATTTTTCCTATACCAAAACTTTATGAACTTCTTCTGAACATTAATATTGATTGTTCCTAAAGTATTTAACCATGGATATCCAAGAACCATATCCACACCATCTATATCCAAAGCATAAAAATATGAATGCAAAACATATTAGTCTATAGTGAGCTTCAAATCTTCACAAACCTGAATATTATGACCATCTATTTGAGCCTCCTTAATATTCTTTGCTTGAACATGTAGATGTTGAGCCACATCCATGTTGATGAAAGTATACATGTTACTAGGGTTTATGGAAACAATCACCTTCTTCTTTTAAATGCATCTAAGAACTAAAAATTTGACTATGATTTCTTTGGAGCCAAACTATTTGAACCCTGATCATCCAATCCTTCATCTTCCTCTTTGATATCCTCTACCTTTCCTTCTACACCATATGTAGCCTCATCATCACCATCATCATCATCATCATCATCATCATCATGATGTGTTGTTTATTTTTCTTCTTCATCACATGTATGCTCTTCCTCATTGCCCTTATTTTCTTCTGTTATTTCTTCTTCTTCATGACCTAGTTTCTCTTCATCATCATTATTTTCTTCCTCTGATCCATTCTATTTTTATTTTATATCCCATTGATCTAAGAAAACATGTTCCATTTCTTCCAAAGAAAACTTCTATCATTTTACTCCCAGCTCATCCCACCGAAGTATTGCAGGACCATAAAGAAAATTATCAAAACATTTTTGCCACCAAAATGTTCAAACATTATTCTCCTTAAAAAGGAGCCATCATTCTCTAGCTTCAATATCATCCTCCCCTGAAAATACTCTTCACTTCATGATTCACAAAAACTAGGGTTAATGAAAAACCTTAAAATTTTAATAACTCGATCGAAACTAATCCAAATAGTCCAAAAATTTTACTGTATAGTCCATGTATGATAATGCAACTTTAGTGAATTTTTTGTTAAAAAAACCAAAAATTATGCCACGTAGAGTGAATCTATGAAAAATCATAAAATCATAATAAATCACTCGAAACATTTCAAAACATTCTTAAATTTTGATTTTAGATCACTTGTATTCTAATATAGTATCATTAAAAATTTCACAAAAAGTTGCCTTATTTCGATAGATATAATGAAATTCTTACAAACCCAAAAATAACAATAACTCTCTCAAAACTAATCATAAAACCTTTATTTTTTATTGTGACTTCCTTAAAATATTATTCAATTCTAGTAAAAAAATTGTGAAAAAAATCACAACTGATTACAAGATATTAATGATTCCATAAAACTAGTGTTTTGACCCACACAAATTGCCCAAATCAAAACTCTTATACCACTTGTTATGATCCATACTTATAATATTGGAAATATGTAGAATATAATGTAGTAACACAAAACAATAGACATAGGTGGGCTAAGATGCCTAAATATTCAATATATGCATAAATAGAATAATCACCCTTAAGGTAGGCAACGCCATACAATACTCCTTTAGGAAGGAATAGCTCCACAATGTCTCTTCAAGGGGACAACCTGCAAAATCAACTTATAATAGAAGACTCAATTTTTACTTGATTTATTTACAATGATATCCACCTCCTTTATATAGATATTTATATAACTAACAATGGATGGGTAACCTCCTAATCTTAATGTAGGTTGATCATTACCCAATGCACTAATTACGTAATTTACTCATCTATCCTAATATATTGGATCCATATAACTAACTAAGGGGGATGTGTGCCACACGTCAACATGTCCATCAACCCATATACATTAATATATCATATCCATAGGTACATAACACCCTAGATGTAATTTTAACTTCTACAGTCTACTCGCCTTTTGAAGTGACTTTTCACTTCCTATGGCTTTTATTATTTTACATAATGGAGTTTATCATATTATTTAATAAAGACATATATAAATTATATTGAGCTTAAACATCCCCTAACAATTATCTTGGATGAATATAGGTGTCTCATCTTGAGACATTTAGTCTTAAGACCATCTCTCTTGAATTCGCTACAACTTTGCTCCATCATGATGCATTAAGGGCACACTTTCATAATATACATCCCATCACATCGGGTTGCATGTGTGTCAAGCCACTGCACCACTAATTATGTAGGTGATATAACTATATGAAAATGTTCAAGCTTGTTTATATGTAATCTTATCGACTATTTTATGTTATCTTATTCACCAACAATCACTTTGTCTCTGACCTCTCTTTCAACCTATAAAATATTTTCCCTTTATCCAATATCCACTAACTCATATGTCTGAGTGTCCTAGGTCTCATCCACAATCCACTAACTTAATTTCTAACTAATACACAACATATAGACACCATGTGAATCTTAGAATTTTAATAAACTATAAAGACATTTCTTTTTTGTCCCACAATTAATTATCATCTTTGCATTATGAAAATGTTTATCTTCCTATAAAAATAAAAATAAAAATCATTGTACTATTGTGAAATTCATAGCTCCTATTGTTCCTCATAGCTCTCATGTCTATTGCTTTCTAAATCAAACATCTGATTCAATATAGCCCATCTATGACCTAAAAATCATATATGGAGAAGTCAAAATTGGATTAGAAATGATGATAGGTAGTTGTAAGTGACAATGTATTCCTTGACTCATGGCTAAAATTCTTACACCCATTATTTTATCCTAGAAATTTTTCCTGTATTTTCCATAGAATCTCCAAAAACTATCTAACATTCTATAATTTTAAGAAAATGGCAATGTTGGATCTAAAAGCACATTGTCATTCTATATTAGGTAAATTCTAGCCATCCCTCCTCCAATTATCTTTGATTCTTCCTTATTTGGACACCTATGTACTTCTTTGGTGTTGGACATCATTGTGAAGGTGGTTTTTTTTCTAGATCTTTAGCCATGCCCATGGTGATGGCAGTTCTTCCTATTCCAAAATTGTCAACAAGCATAACGACTTTGATAAATCCTTTTTTAATTTTTTTATTACTAAAATCACTCCAAAAATCCATCTAGGCACTATATTTCCATGCAATATGATTATACCAAAGCATGTTAGTCATGGAGAAGGCAAATGATAGTATTACATCTAGTATGGTACGAAGATATTGAATTTATTTTTTCACTACTCAACATAATCATCCTACCATTTTCTTGTCATATATCATCTACAAACTAATTCTTATCACTTTTCTAGTAGATATATATCCCACAATGCCATGTTAAACGGTTTTGTCTCTTTGTACACCTCTTCCTCACAATCACCTTATGTTCTTGTATTTTCCCATATTAAAAAAACATTTGACTATAAAATATAGCTGACCCTGCCATGGATTTTAGAAACAAAGAACAAACAATTTTCACAATAGTTATTAAATGCAAGAACCAAATAAATGAAAAAGGTAGCCATGAAACAAATATGATAAAACACATAGTGAGAAGGATGAAACAACAATAAATATGGAGATCTCCTTTAAACTATCATAGATACCCATTCCCATGGTTGGGAGGCAATGGGTTACATATTTCCTCATACTTCTTCTTTTCCCAATGCTTTGAATCCTCACAAATTTATCAGCCTAGATAGATTTTCAACTTCTATAGTTTATTCACCTTCAAAAGTGACTTTTTCACTTCCTATGGCTTTTCTTATTTTACATAATGGTTTTTCTCATATTACATAATAGAAAAATATGTAAATTATATTTATCTTAAGCATCCGCTAACAACTATGATTGTTTTGACTTCTTGATTCAAAATATTGGATAATAAGTAATATTTAGTCATAGGGGTGGCTAAGGTTAGCTCAATCCTTCCCTTTCAGCCATTGTCCCTATTTTAGCATGGTTATTTATTATATAATTAGGATTTAAAGTAATCAAAAGGATAAAATATATATTCATGTTGGATATAAGACATCCACATGCATAGGAACCCTTATAAAACATAAGCACAACTATCAAAATTGACACAGATAAAAAAGAGTGCACATGACAGTTTTGTACCCTAGTAGATAGTGCTTCACTGTGTAGTTGTATAGGAATTATAGACTTGTCTAGGCTTACACAAAAACTAATTTTTTAAATCTAAATCACTCATAGACCATGTTCTAATCATTATTTATGATTGTATCTAGTCACAAACTTACACTATTCTGAAACAATTTAAGTATTTTATTCCTCTAGTGTTTTCCATATAAATAAATTATAATATTTGTATATTTACACTCAAATATGTTTTGTTTGTTTAAATCTTAATAAATATGAATTTCTATTATTTTTATCCTATTAGGGTTACATTAATCCAAGACTAGATAAACCAAAAGCATAAATTATATAGTGTGTCCCAATCTAGGCAGTGTATAATCAATGAAGCACAAGCAATAGTATGCACCAATTTATGAATGGTATAAACCATCAAAATTTATGAAACAATCATACATATAATCAATTAACCATTTCATTATATAGGTAATGACACCAATTATATAGTAATGTAGATTAAACAAAGCACACAATGGAATCACTCCATGCACATGACAAGCACATCAAACTCAAGTTAACAAGGTAAAAAATGTCACATATGTAAAATAGATAATAAAATAATATCACATAGAGTAATAATATAATAAATGTCACACACAAATAAGACAAATAAATTAGAACACATAGTAAATAATCACAAGAATGTGACACGAAGTAAACAACTAAAACATGCCAAACAAAAATCATAATCATGCACATTGAATAGAGGGAAAACTAGAAAGGCACACTAGATAGTAAGATTACAAAACAAACATACCAACCATTATATAATAAAATAAAAACATTCATATAATAAATCACTAAATCACATCAAATGAGAACATGATAATAGATATGATACTATACATGCAAGAGTCATGATAGATCAAAATATATAAACATATGGAAACTTAATATGATAAAGGAAACTAGGAAATATAGAACCGTAAGCATTGTTTAGAATGCATCTTCCAAGATTCTCCCAAAGCAAGCATGAGGATGGCCCAAGTTAGTTGTCAATCCATAATCATATGTATATACATATAGATCATGCATCTAACTCAATAATACCATCAAACACACATGCGTAAATAATATATAACCTTTATCAATATGAAAATAATCCTAATATATTAATTTGTGTGAGCATATAACACATAAAGATAAAGGCAAGTAAATCTCATAATACTACCAAAAATTCAAAGGAATCTACCAAAAAAGAAGGAATACAAGGGATGGAAACATATGAAGAAACAAGGGAGGGATCCCTATTAGCCAAGAACTTCCCTCATAACTATGTGCGCATTGTGGTGGAAGGCCTCAATATATATTTTGTTGTCA
The DNA here is from genome assembly GCA_037957365.1 of Torreya grandis. Lineage (NCBI taxonomy): Eukaryota > Viridiplantae > Streptophyta > Pinopsida > Cupressales > Taxaceae > Torreya > Torreya grandis. Next base: position 2,935,474 of record JARHVA010000068.1, on the reverse strand, counting down.
TCACAAGGAAGTATGTGTAGGATTTTTTGATGAGACATGACAAACCAAGGAAAGGTCCTCGAATGAATAATTTATCATAATAAAATAAGAGGAAGATGTTATAAGAATGTCACATGTATATATAAAAAAGATCTAGTAGAAACTGTACATAACATGAGAGGATCTAGATAAGGGATTCAAAATACAACAAATTATGAAAGTATAGAGAGAACAATGTAACTTAAGAATTTAAAAAAAATAGATTAAATAATTATAGAAAATTGGAAGTGACAAAAGACTTGTGTGCACAAATATTGAAGGAAAGCTAAAGAATAAAAAAGGATTCTCGAAATCCATACACAAAATAGGGAAGAAAATAAAATCAAAGCAAAGCAAGCGAATAAAAGGAAAGGAAAATATGTATATGAAATGGGCATGGCTCAAGTACATACATGTAGTGCTATCATATGAGCCTAACTAGCAAAACCAAGTATATGATCATTAGATTATGTATAATTAGACAATGAAATGTTCTCATACGTAATATATGGATGTCTTGGGACTCATGATTCTAAAAGGGATAACATATTGAAATAATCGTTATGATCATCAACATAATCATCAGTAGTGTAATCATTGTCATTATAACCAATTATGTTAGCTCTGGTATCCTCTTTAAAAATATAATTTTTTTATCTAAATGGCATGTCAAATGATTGGATCTTTGGAAGGTGCTTAATGTTGAACAGGTGCAAGAATTTATGATAATATTACCTTGGTACAATGGGTAGGTACCTGAACTTTAAGTGCACTTTTTTGAGGTTGTATGATTATATTTTTTGGTAGCTCTTTAGGTAGCATCTTGTGTTTAATTTATATTAGAATATCATATTTATTTCCTTGAATGGTGATAACTTTATCATCAGATTAAAATTTTAAGTACTCATGTAATGTTGATGGAATTTATTTCATTTGATTAAGTCAGGGTCGTCGTAGTAATATGTCATACATATGTCCCATTATTTAGTAATAAATGAAACTAAACTAAGATGGTATTAGGACCCACTGTGACATGTAAGATAGTGCCTCCAAACGGTGTTCTGATAATGCCATCATATGTTTTAATTATTATTTTTGGACTAGCTAAATCCTTCTAGGTGTATTCAAAACTAATAAGAAATTTCATTGTACATATATTTATACCTGAACCATTATCAATCATAATTTCATTTTCTCAAATTAGGAATGGTTCATTGTTATAGTAGTCCTTTAGGATTCCATGATCATAGAATATAATTTTGGGAGGATTTTTATGTATGTCATTAACTTCACCTACAAATCCATCAAGTGGATGAGAATTATAATTTTGTGAGGGTTTCTTGTGTACTATCATATGAACATTGTCTTGGTCTCTCGATTAATTAGTTTGATTTAGAAGAGGATTGGCAAATACTTTGAAGTGTTGATTTTTTTGTAAAACTAATTCATTCAAATATTTGTTGTGAACTTTTGCCTAGATTTGATTGTTGTCAATTAGATCTTCGATCTTATGCCTCAAATTTATACATTTGTGTGTATAATTTATAGGAAATCTATGATAATTGTAGTATACATTAGCATCCTAGTTCTTAGGCAAGGGCCTTGATGAGTTGATATCTTGCTTAGGAGGTAAAAAGATCATATGTCATTCAAGCAATCATTTAAGCACATTTTAAGGACTTTCAATTATCATGTAAATTGTATTCATTCTCTTTGTTGTGATAGTATTATCTTGTGAAATCATTAGTGTACCACATAAAATATGTTATTGGCATCATTATTAAGTTGGAAAGTATTATCATTAGCATTGTATTTAAATGTTGATTTACCATGGATTTTAGATCCATAAAAGGTAGGGGCATCGATCCTTTATTTAAGCATGTTGGCCTCTAAAAGCTTTGTCTCATAGTTTATAACCATCTGATGAAGTTCATCAAAGGATTGGTAAGTGTTGAATACCACTTTATCTTTAATGGGTACTATAAAAATTTATAAAATATACTTTAAAAATCACTATCAGGTAATTAGTGAGATTTTTTTGTAACCATAATTTAAAATCTAAGCTCATACGTGCTAAATTTCTCATTGGGTCCTTGTTTAAGTTGGGAAACCTATGCAAATGTGACCTTTGAGCTAATATTGATTGAAATGTGAACTAATAAGTCATCATCCAATGCATTGAAAGAGTGTATAGATCAATATGTCAAAGCATTAAAAAAATCTAAAGCATAGTCCTTTATACTTTTAGAAAATAACATTGTCATAGAAATGTTTGATGTGATGAGAAAGATCACCTTTATCATTGAATATTTAAAAATTTAAAGTCCTGAAACCTATAAGTAATGATAAGGTAATGACATCATAAGCTAAAGGGTTGATAAATATATCATGGGATATTACCTTATGACTTTGATTTTTAGACCCTTAAAAGAGCATTTGAATTTTTTGTTACATAGTACACATGGTTTATACAAGGGTAATAACGTCAGAGTTTGGAATAGAAGTGTTAGTGGTATAAGTAGGATTGGAAACATTAGGTACTTAAGAAACATTATGGATAATGTGTGAAGGTTGTGAAAAATTTTGACATGGTTGAGTAACTTGGGAAGCAAACAAGTGAAATATTGAAACCATTGTGAGAAGTAAAATACATAAAAAAATGAGTAGAGGAAATGAGAAGAAGAGCGATATCAAAAACTATTCGAGAAACAACATATTTATCAATCATGGGAGGGGAAACTCTAAATGGTTGATCTACATTATAAGCATTTAAATTTCTATGGTTAACCCTATAATGCATGTCTTCATCTAGGAGATCTTGAGATAGGGCTTTTCTTTGAAAATATTTTAACACATATAACATTGCATCAATTATTTAGTGTGTTCTAGGATGTGTTTTCTAAAATTATAGTAGTTATTTCAACCCTATATTTCTCTTCATCAAAACATATAAATAGCTTGAGATCTATTCATAAGCTTATCATTCACATCACTATCATTCATATCTTTGGCATTCACATCATTTACATTCACATCAATTACAATATTTTCACTAGACCAAGTAGTAATAAAAGGAGCATTAATGTTATTGAGAGAGATTATTTTCTTTTTCAAATAAGCACAAGTATTAACCAAAGGAATTTCAAAAAATTCAAAATGTTTTCAGCTCAATATATCACTTTACCTAGCAGGTGTCTTATATCTAACATCCTTGAGTGGCATAAGATGGATATGTATATAACATGCAAAATTACCGTGGGATTGGAAATATATAGCAAGCACAAAAAATTAAGGTTTGCAATAACACATAAGGAATTAGGGATAATGATGGAGAAATAAATAATTTTTCCATAGAAAAATTAGATCCAATATTAAATATAGGCACAATATAACCCTAAAGGGATAATTGAGCGTGCAAGGCAATTTAGGTTCACTAAAATTAAATGGTGTAAAGTGTTTTACATGAACAGTTCATTATACTAAACCGTAAACAACACATGATATTTATATCTAATCATAATGCAATAATTTAACAATAAAAATAGACCTAATTACATAAAATTACTATATTGAAATGCTTTCAATTGAAAAATATAGGGATTTACACTAAAATAATCCATTAGGTCATTCATATGAGGTAATGAAAACCTATACTTGATTTTAATATTATTGAATCCATATATATACACCATTCCCCATCTTTCTTAGTTTCTATCACTATTTGAATTGCACATGGGCTGAAACTTTCTCTTTTTAAACCCTTCTTTAATAACTCTTGTACTTGTCTCTTCACCTTCTCAATCTCCATAGGTGTTAAACTATACACTAGATTTTTTGTCAAGCTATATCTAAGAATCAATTTCATGTGATGGCTAATTTTCCTCATGGGTGGAATTCCATCCAATAAATATTTTGAAACAATTTTAGCATATTCATTTAAAAAAATTGCTCTTCAAGTGAAATTTCACTCACCTTTTTTATTATTTCAACTTGTATGGGTTTGGGCATGAAATCAAAACATGTCTTCTCCTTATTTGCCTCTTCGAAAAATGTTTTATGGAAACTATAAATAATTTAGGAATATTTTCCACTCCTTATTTATCCTTCAATGACATCAATGTAAACTTCCTACCATCCTTCATAAGTGTTTAGGTATTTACTCTACTATCATGCATGATCTTCTTATAAAATTACCATGGTCTTCCCAATAAAATATGACATACATCCATGGGCATAATGTCACATAAAACTTCATTATTATACAAACCAATCTAAAAACTAACTATACATTATTCATTCATTAAAATTTGATATCCATTTTGCAATAAAGACACTTTATATGGGTTGGGATGTACTACTCTATTCAGCTCAAGTTTCTCTACCATTTCATTATAAACTAAGTTATATGTGTTACCCTTATCAACAATAACCTTACAACTCTGACCTCCATAGTTTCATATAGTCTATAAAACATTATTATTTTGATTTAGTTTATTCTCCTCCTTTGTTGGTTTTATCAACACTATCTTTGTCATCAGATCCTCTCTTGAAGTTCCAACTCTTCCATGAATTTGGGTAATGCAACACTTTCTCCATCCACTTATGTGATGTGATTACCAACCTCTTTTCTTAGTTTATTATTTCATAGTGCTTGTGGGAATTCAAAATTTGTATGCATAATATGTGAACACTCAAATCATATAGCTATGAATACTATATCACTTTCTCTATCATAGTATCCTCTTGCTCTTGAAATATATCCTCTTCTTATTGGTGTACGATTATGGTTTTGAGAAACATTATCTTCTAAATCATGAGTATTTTATCCTCTACTAATTTTTAATATACCTCTTCCTCTTGAAAACCTTCTTATACCTCTTTCTATATTTTTTAGTCCCCTTGACAACTACTCTTCCACCTATAGTGCATATTGGTAGGCTTGTTCTACTAACCTCAACTTGATCATTCCAAAATCATCTTGTATACAAACACGAATATCATTCACATACTTTGATATTGTATCTTTATCATATTTAACAAGACTAGTCTATATGGTGAGCAATCAAAACTCTTCTATGTAATCCTTTACACACATTTTTGGCCTAAAATAAGCAATGATCTCTTCTGCCAAAAAAGGGGTTAATTGACCTGAAGATATTTTTTAAACCATCTCTTCTACCAAAAAAGGGGCTAATTGACCTTAAGATATTTTTAAAATCTTATCCTTATGAATTTATTGGGGAGTTGGAGTTTTGGAGATGATTATCAGGCATGTTTTCATCATATTTATCACACATAATAATGTCACAAATGGCAACATGATGCAAGATGGATAAATATACGACATATGTTTTAGGTTATGATGTAAGATTGTTAGTTGACCTAGATTCAATTGTATCAATTCCCCTTCTCTTTCACCTTTATTTCATTTTTTGATTTTATTATACTATTATAAGTTATTTTTCATAAATTATCATGAGATGCAATTATTATTGTCTATTATCTGCAAATCCTTTGATTTTATTTTTTTCAGTGTTGATTTTAAAATTATTGCTACAATGTGATTTTTTGAGGGTACACACTTCATGTTCCTATCATATGTTTATATATAAAAATATATTTTTGATTCTTTTATTATATGGTTATAGTGGCATTGGTGAGGTAAATGCAATTCTTATTTCTTAGCAGGTTGTAGAGTCACTATTATGCCTTCATACTATTTTGGGGAAACTTCCATGTTTCAAGGAAAAATCTGGCGTAATATAGGGCATTTGTTTTTTCAAATGTAAGATAATCTTGAATTCATTATTTCTACAATTTCATGATTTTAAATGATGTGTTTCTCTATGCATTTGATATGTATTTGTTATAGATTAATGTATTTCATATGCTTTATGTGTTTTCATTTGCTTGGTGTGTTTCATATATTCTTAATGTGTTTTCATATGTTTGGTGTACTATTTTCATTTACCTGGTGTGTTTTCGTGTGTTTGACATAATTCCCACTTCTTTATATGCTTCCCCATGTCTTTGAAATGATCACACCTTGATTTTCTATAAATTTAAATATATATTTTGACTATCTTGATTGTATTTGGCCTACTCTTGAATTTATGAACCTATGCACTACTTCGAGATGAACTCATACCTATAAGGGCTTGTCCTATGCAAACCCAACTGATTTAGTTTGTCATGTGATGTCAAGTTTACATACTTGGTTTTGTAGTGTTTGTGTGTTGTCTTCTTAATTGTAAATAGACCTTCAATTTGTGGATGTGCAAAGCTAAATACATTGTATGACTAAATATTCACTTTGACCTAGCTTTCACACTCTAAAAAAAAAGTAATGGACTCAGGTAACCGCTGAATAAATGTTGAAAACTATGTATCCCACACACACTTAAAACTCCACATATTTAATTTGATATGTGAATGGAATTGCTTGAGTAAGGATTTAAATCTCCTCTTACATAGAAGTGATCAATACAACTACTAAAATCTAATTACCCTTCCTTGGCACAAGGGAATTCATAGAGGGACCAAGATGGATAAGTGTTTTAAGTGTATATAAATTGGTTCAATTAAGTACCACTTGAATGGCTAAGTTTTGTAAATAGACTTGATGCTTGGTGTATTGAAGTGTCAAATGTTCTCCTCTTTCTCTCTAGTTTCCCCTTTCTAGTTTATAATTCACAAATGACTTGGCAAGACCTTGTATTTATAAGATGATCTAGGATAGCTTAAGTACATCATTAAACTTTAGAAAATACAAATGGGAATTGTTAAGGTTCATGAACAATAGTAGTAATGAGATACACACATAAATCTAAAAGAGAAAAAACTAAATGTGTATAGGTTTGTCCATGATGGGTATGTACAGCCACAAGTTTATCTAGGATATAATTCAGGCTCTATTATTTAGGCAAGGTTGGATAATGAATAAGATAGTCAAAATATATAAATGAATACTTTTTGTATACACGTTGAGATGATTTTAAGTTCTATGGACAAAATATACACTTATGTGGGGTTGGGACCATCATAGAAATGGGTTAAAATGTATAAGTTTGTCCAAAAAGTTAAATTATGATTAAAATATGGGAATAATGGTTTTATGTCAGATTTAGGTGTCTACACAACCTTAGAAAATGTGTGAACATTTAAATCTAAGACAATATTGAGTAGATATAACTCTAGGAGTAAGACAATGTGAGTTCACCAAAATACAATAGTAATAAATAGATTGCAACTAAATGTAGCATCAATTAAGAATCATGATGCATGTACAAGATAACCACAATGAATAATTAATATTTCCAATTAATCAGTATGGTAAATGCATAGGGTTTTGATGCATATCTTAAATATGTCACAATATGAAGACAATCAACAAATTATGATCTTAGAAATGTGTTGTAAATCATGTCACAAACCTCAAACATAAATTGTGACCTAATTTGATACTATATGCTAGGAGTGTCATAAATATTCCATGAGCATAAGGAATCTACCATGAGCGTCAAAAAATTCCATGAGTGTTAGAAATTTGCTAAAAGTGTTATAAATTTGTGAGGAGTATAAGAAAGTTTATAATAGCATTGCAAATTTACCATGATCGTTAGAAATAAGTATGGAGCCTAAAAAATCTATCAAGAGCATTAAAAATCCCTAGGAGAACTTGAAACTTCCAACATGTGGCATAGCAGATATAAAATGAATTAACAAATGGGTTTGTCTAGTCCTGATCACCTAGTTCCTTCGTCTGATCTACACATTATGACACATGTATAGATGCAAAAAAAATCCAATGAGCATATGTTGAGGGTTATCATGGGTAAAACATCATCTAATTATTAAGCACATAAGGGAGGTAATTTTTATCTAAATAATGTTTAAAAACATTATATTGCATAAAAATGGATTTATAAATATTAAAAACATTAGGTCATGTGCAAAACATGTTCTATAAGAAATGCTTACTTTATAAAATGATATATTATCTAATTATTGCTTGATCTCTAGATCTAGGAGGATCTTTCGAAATTGGCTATAGCAATGTTTCCAAGCCTATTCTCATAGTTTTCCATAATTGTAGTTATTGTTTAATTATTTATAATATCCCAAAACAACATTTTACCTCTAAGATCAATAATTTATCTCCAATATATGTCGCACACACTCCTAAAATGGTGAAATGAAAACTATTCAAATTGGACATGACATAATTCATGCCCACTAGTAGCTTCCTCAAGGTCTGACATACCTTTGTGCCACACAACAAAAGCCAACTCACACAACACATTATATATTAGTGCTGACAACGTCTTGCTACCATTTTAATAGGCGTGAAGCACATAATTTTCAAGGGCTTATCCCTTGCATGGTTGAAGGTAAGTTCCCCATTTCATGGGGCAACATCCCACACCAATTTTTTTGAGTGTTACTTTTCTAACATTGATTGGCTCAATCGTCAAAAGGAGAAGAGTCATACATGGAATCTCAATTGTTTCAACTTCTTTAACAATTATTTATGACTTTATAACTTTGTATTATATGTATACACATTTTAAGAATTGCATATAATTTATAGTATAAGATATATAAATATACATATTTCTCAAGAGATGCCACATGCAAACACATAGATTAATAAAAAAAATTGGTTCTCATCCTATTATGTCTCTCTTCTAAATTTTTACATATTATCTCATATAACTTTTGAAAATGCATACAACACATCTAAATTATTGTTTAGGGTGTACCCCCCATATAGATTCTCATTTAGGGTGTCCCCCCTAGATGTTTCCTAGGGTCCAAATAATCTCTCTTACATGATTATGATTTCTATGTGAATTATAGATAGATTATATATAAATGAATACGACACTTGTATATTCATGAGTCACATTTTTAGTCAAATTAAACAATATCAACACTTATGTTGACTTCTAATGGCTTGGACTTAAAAATGGTAAAAGATAGGGATACTTGTACCTATCTTTGATGAGGGAAACTACTAGGATTATTGCGGTTCTTTTAAATATAATTTTTTCTTAGTTTTATTTGATTATAAACAAAAATATATATGTCATATTGGGTAATATAGGCATTACCTTATAATTCATGAGACAATTTGCATAGATATGGCTTAAGCTACTATACATAAGTCTTATGACTATCTATAGTTTCATCACATGGTTATTAGGATTAAAGAATAAGTAAGTGCATGTGGTAATGTATTAGACTCTATATGCCTCCTTATCTACTCTCTCTAAAGTCATCACTTAATTATGAAATTGTTAGGTTGTGGAGCTAAAAGCTTCACTGATGCAGACATTGGAGGAGGGTGCTGAGTGTCACATTCGCTGGTGTCGATCAGGCCAACCGACGTCGATCAGGTGGAGACAAAAAGCTATCGATGATGGTCAGGGATCGGCTGATGTTGATCACCCCCAGGCAGACAGGGACCGACGTCGATCGCCTGTGCAGTTCCAGAACTGCTAGTTCACAGATAGTTAGTTAACGAACCGATTGTTTGCATGTTGAAAGGCTAATTTTAGTCTTGAGCTGTGGATCTAATTATTGTAATTGGATGTCTAATTATTGTTTCCATGAGATCTATATAATAGACTCATGGGCTGCATTGTAATTTGTGCTAGTTGAGTTGAGCAAGGTTGGCTCCTTCAGAGGGAAGAGAGCAAGGTGTGTTCCTCCTAGTTCCACAGGGGTGCCGAGTGTGTATGATCAAAGAGATCTGCGGGATAGCAAGATCTGGTAGAAGATCCACCGGGGTACTGGTTTGGAGAATCATAAGGACTTGGTGAGGCAAGGACAAGGGTTCTATAGGGTGTAGAGAGATCTACATGGTAAGTATTATCAGTTGATTTGCAGGTGTTTGTGTGTGCAAGGTCTAAGGTGGATCTACAAGATAGCAAGGTCAAAGGTGACGGGAAACACAACAAGGTGCAAGATTAGGAGAGATCTACTTGGAGTATGTTGTGTACTTAGAGTGCATGGAGTACTCAGATTTGGAGTGCATGGAGCACTTGTGTACTGGAAGTAGTGATACTGATTGGTGGTATTGGCAGTAGTGATACTGATTGGTTGGAGGTGAACACCAACTCTATGTTTGAGTTGTGTGTTGGGAACGTAAGAGAGAGAGTGAGCTCTTGAAGAGATTTACTATTTATGCCCTAGAGGTGTGGGAGCCCTAGAGGTGTGTAAGGAAGAACTGTGACATCTTCTTTGTTGTATTTCCTTCTGAAAGAGTATTAATACAATTTGGTATTGTCTCTCATATTCTGTGTTATTTTTGAATTCCAGTTACTTGTTACTTCTAGTTTAATTCTGCATGTTAAGTTGCTAGTACATGGTAATCAGTTGTGCTTCTGGGTCTTAACAGTTGGTATCAGAGCTAAGGTTGCAGGAAGTAGGTTTGTGTTTGATTACAGGTCACTCTCAGGGGTTTCTAATTGAGTGGGAGTATAGCAATGGCAGAAGAAAGTACACTAAGAATGGAGGAATTGAAAAGCACGAATGGTTAATTACAGTGTTATGGAAAGAAAGAGCAGGAAAAGAAAGATTGTTGGTTGGTAGCAGATCAGCATGAAGGAACTGAAGAAGCATATGTTGCAGGTGTTGTTACACAGAATGCTCTGGGATGTTCCTTGGATAAAGTAGAATCTTGTTTTATTGATTATGTTGCCTCTTTCCATGTAGCTCAAAATAGAGTATTTTTCCATGTTAAGGTCCTTGGAGACTTTGGAAAGATTTATTTAGGGGCTGGTGTGCCTTGTCAAAGCGTTGGCAAAGGGGAAGTGCGACTGAAATTGCAGGTGGCCAACACATCGTTGTTGAAGAAGGTCATGTAGGTCCCAGTCTTGAAGATGTGGCTAATTGCTTCAAAAAATTTGGGTGATGAGAGATGCACAATAACTCTCACAGCAGATTCTTAGAATGTTACCAAGGATGCACTTGAATTAGCATGTGGTAAGAAAGCAGGTACTCTTTATCTACTTGCTTGTATTACTGATTCCACTTCTATTGCACAGGTGTGGCTTTGTAGGCTTGGTCACATAAGTGAGAAGGGAATGGATGTTCTTAAGTCAAATGGTAAGAGTTCAGCTTTGGAGAGCAAAGATCAAGATTTCTGTGAGCAGTGGGATGCTACAAGAAAGGATTATGTTTATTGAAAGAAAAAGAAGACTGATGTATTTGATAAACTTAAGAACTAGAAAGCCTTGGTGTTCTTGGAGGAGATGATGGATAGAGATCAGTGGATGGGACTGGATATCTCTGAGCAGGGCAGTTTGGACAGGGTTTTGATTCAAAGTAAGCTCGCAGGTAAAAAGTTATCACTCACAGGAAAACACAGTTACTGGTGTCAGTCAAAGGTAACCGATGTCAAACAGGCAGGCACCAACGTCGGTCATGTGCAAACCAGAGGAGTCAGTGGTATTGGGCAGGTGGAAATCGACGTCAGTAGGATAACCGACGTCAGTGACCTGGACAGTTGCATGGAACCGATGTCAGTTGGATGCAGACTGTGTGGTGATCGAGGTCAATCACTGGAATAGATTTTGGGTAGACAGCAAGCTGTCAAGGAGTCTCAAATGCCCATATGGAGGACTGAAATGGTAAGTAAGCCTCAAATTCATTGTTCCTCTTCTTTATACTCATTGCTCACTGTAGAGCAGGAAGGATCCAAGAAATAGTGGGAACATGGCATGAATGAGGATGCATAACCAAACGGGAGATTTGGTAGGGTTGCCAGCCGGAAGAAAGCACTGAAAGATGAATGGATACCTTAGTTAAAGAATAGAGAGAATGGACATGTGAGACAGAAGGCCAGGTCATATGGTCTTGAGCAAGCTGCAGGACAGTGGTACAGGTCTGACAGGTGGTACCAAGTGGATGACAAAGTAGGGCTTTAGTCAATGTCAGTATAACCATTATGTTTATCTTACCAAGTGGATGATGGTTGCAACATTATCCTATTACTGTATGTGGATGGTATGCTTGGTGCAGGTTCAAACATACAGGGTTTTGCTAAGCTAAGGGTAAGGTTAGTCCAGTGGCATGTCATGAGGAATTTGGAGCAGCAAAATTCTTTGGCATGAGTGTGTTCTAGAGACATGAAAGATCATAGGTTGATTTTGTCTCTGGATGATTGTGTGAAACCGGTTAGCACGTTGATGGGTTGGACAGTTCTATGAACAGTGTCCTGATTCACATGATGAGGTTAAGTACATGTGTACTGGACCTGAGGTTGCCCACGCAGTGGGAGCTGTCAGAAAGTTTGGAGTCGATCCGAGAAAGAAGCACTGGAGGGTAGTTCAGTGGATTCTCAGGTATATGAGAGGGACCAGTAGCAGGTCGACATGCTATGCAGGGTCAAGTTCTTTTCTACATGGGTTTGTAGATGTGGATGTGGCAGGTTACTTGGATGATAGGAGGTGCACCACAGGATGTGTGGTGGTTGGTCTTCAAGGTTGAGCTTGAAGAGGGATACAAGCCAGGAAATAGATTAGATGATGTACAGGTACAGTGTAGCTATTTATCTCAAAGTGGGAGATTGTTAGGTTGTGGAGCTAAAAGCTTCACTAATGCAGACATTGGAGGAGGGTGCTGAGTGTCATAGTCACCGGGGTCGATAACGCCAACCGACATCGGTCAGGTGGAGACAGGAAGCTATCGATGACAGCCAGGGATCAGCTGACGTCGGTCACCCCCAGGCAGACAGGGACCGACGTTGGTCACCTGTGCGGTTCCAAAACTGCTAGTTCACAGATAGTTAGTTAATGAACTGGTTGTTTGCATGTTGAAAGGCTAATTTTAGTCTTGAGCTGTGGATCTAATTATTGTAATTAGATGTCTAATTATTGTTTGCACGAGATCTATATAATAGACTCATGGGCTATATTGTAATTTGTGCTAGTTGAGTTGAGCAAGGTTAGCTCCTTCAAAGGGAAGAGAGCAAGATGTGTTCCTCCTAGTTCCACAGGGGTGTCGAGTGTGTATGATCAGAGAGATCTGTGGGATAGCAAGATCTGGTAGAAGATCCATCGAGGTACTGGTTTGGACAATCATAAGGACTTGGTGAGGCAAGGACAAGGGTTCTTTAGGGTGTAGAGAGAACTACATGGTAAGTATGATCAGTTGATATGCAGGTGTTTGTGTGTGCAAGGTCTAAGGTGGATCTGCAGGATAGCAAGGTCAAAGGTGACAGGCAACACAACAAGTTGCAATATCAGGAGAGATCTACTTGGAGTACATTGTGTACATGGAGTGCGTGGAGTACTCAGATTTAGAGTGCGTGGAGCACTTGTGTACTGGCAGTAGTGATACTGACTAGTGGTACTGGTAGTAGTGATACTGACTGGTTGGAGGTGAACACCAACTCTGTGTTTGAGTTGTGTGTTGGGACCGTAAGAGAGAGAGTGAGCTCTTGAAGAGATTTACTGTTTATGCCCTAGAGGTGTGGGAGCCCTAGAGGTGTGTAATGAAGAAGAACTGTGGCATCTTCTTTGTTGTATTTCCTTCTGGAAGAGTATTAATACAATTGGGTATTGTCTCTCATATTTTGTGTTATTTTTGAATTCTAGTTACTTGTTACTTCTGGTTTAATTTCACATGTTAAGTTGCTAGTACATGGTAATCAGTTGTGCTTCCAGGTCCTAACAGAAATCCCATTACTTGATATATATAGGTATATTTCATTCTAGATGTGGCATAATACCACTTATAACAAGTGGCCAGTGACAAAAATATAGTTACACACTATGTGGCAATGTTTAGGTTTAGTAGGGTTAGTTTTTTACTTAATTGGAAAGGTGTTATACTAGATTCTAGTAGGGTAGTCTAACCCACTTGCTATAAAAATCCAATGGGGTATATACTAGCACCTAGGCAAGAATGCTTGGATGTGGTTCCATGTAAAATAATCCCTTCGACTCAAAACATTTTCAATTCCCTATTTACTCTTGATGAGTTTTTTTATGGTAGTGCAAAACATGGCCAATTTCAGATCATTAGGAATGGATGGTTTCCACTATGAATTCTACAAGGCCCATGGTAGTTTTTTGGGCCAAATATGCTTCAATTTTACCATGAAGCCATGTGCAATAAATCTTTAAGGAAGTTAATATATAAAGTCAAAATTAAATTCATCCCCAAAGTAGGATATCTAGAGCTTATTACCTGTTGGAGGCCCATCACCTTGATATATGTCTCTTAAAATATTATAGCCAAAACCTTGGTGCTTCACCTTTAACACATCCAAACTGTAATTATCAAACTAGGCAAACCATGTTTTATTAAAAAATTTACATCTGAGATAACATTATTAAATTTTAGGAGGTAGAAAGTGCCCATGTCTTTTGGAAATGGAGTGTATTTATGAAACTTGTTTTTTAAAAGGCCTATGACCACATCAAAGAGCATTTTATTCTCCCCATTTTAAAGGCTTTAGGGTTTGGTGAATTATGTATCTTAGTTGTGTAAATTATTTTCTTTGATTCTTCGACTTGTTTTATAGTTAGTGGCCACAAGACAGATAACTTTGGTCTCTTCTACTCTATTTGACAAGGTTTTCCTCTTGCTCTAACATTTTATGATTTAGTAGCCAAAGTTTTCGGCTACCTTCTTACCCACACAGCTAAATAAGGGATTATCAGATGAATTATGCTTTATGATAGGATGACTCAACTCATCAATGGGCACTCTATAGATTAATCTTTCCTTGTGCTTGTAGATAATGAGGCTTCTTTCAAAGAAGCACTACATGTGTCTTGATATTTTTTGGAAAGCTTCAAGGTTCAATCTATAGTAGACCAAAACACAATTTTATAGGTAGATCATGATTCCTATGCCAGATTGGCTGAAAGACTTCTAATGGAAATGAATCAAAAGCAGGGAGGGATTCTGATTCTTAGGCATTCTCATAACACCCCTTTTTAACTTTGGTAGTATGTGCTTGAGAGAGTTGAAAATGAGATTGTCTAAAAGCCTTTATCATTGGAAGGTAACTTCCAAATTTGTACCAAAATTCTTGTTGCCACCTATGTTTATTATTCTTCATGTTGGGATCCCAAAAACATTCATATGATAAATTGGAAAAAATACTCTAAGACTTTATTTGGGATAATGTTAAGTATACACTAGAGGTTTTCATAAAGTGGCATGGAATGTTTGTTGTCTCCCTTAGGATAAGGGTGGTATGAGCATTAATTATAAATACAAATTTCCACTTTGTGCACTAAATGGGTTGTTTGGGCTATTAAAGGCCTTGAATCATGGTAATATTGTTAAGACGTTACTTTTTTTAGTAGAATTTACTTATGAAAAAACCAATTGGAAAAATATTGGGCTACATACCTTGTTCATTGCCTCCACCCATATCAAACTGAGGGGTATTTTATGGCTAAAAGCATCTAGAAAGCTTTTGAATTTTTCAAGCCATACCTCAAAGGGGTTGGAGATAATTTTAGATGTGGCCTTTCATTTAACAACCATAATTTATGGCAGTCCCCTAACATATCCATTAGTATCCTTCTGTTTGCTAAAACTCTAGGTATCAAAGCCTTTTGGCTCTTTAAAAAAGGCATTTCCATAATTTGAGACCTTCTCTCTCCCATAGATTGGATCCCTTTACTCACCCTATAGAGAAAATATAGACTATTAGCTTTTGTTATGTCTTCCATCCTATGCATTTAGGAGCTCATGCCAGATGTTATGATGCATAAACTTATCCTGCAACCTCTAGATGTTTGGTCAAAATATTGGAAATGGAACTATGATATTGTTTTCAAGAATTATGCTTTGGGATTATTATATCATATTATGAGCCATTTTTCTTAGCTTTTGGCAAGTTAAACATTCGATGGAGTTTGAATTATTCTCCTTGATCATGGCTTGCCAGCCTCAAATGAATATGGAATTCCAAGCTTGAGCACAAGCTTGCTCATTTTATTTGTTATTTTGTCTACTATGGTTTATTTCTAGGGGAAATAATCAAACACATTAGGGCTTCTAATCCTAAGTGCCCTACGTATTCTAGTTCTGAGACATTCAAACACATACTTTGGAATTTTCTTCATGATTTGTGAAGCTTGGCAATGGTTACACAATTTACTACAACCTTTTCACTTGAGCCCATAAAGTAGAGGATGGCTTTGTTTGAGGATTGTTTTTTGTGGCTAACACATATACCATTTATTTAGATTTTTTTCTAGTTATTAACCACTTTCAACTTTGGAAATATACAAATGTTGCCATTTTAAATAATGAGACTCTTTTTAAATATTTTTTCATTTAATGATTAAGTTGGTTTTATCACTTTTGCTTATTTGTATATCCAAGCATAGGTAGAGAAGATTATCCTTAAGTTTTATCATCTTCATGATCTCCTCAATCATTGGGGAAGTGTACCATACACCATGAGTAGGGTCCCACCGGATATACCACTACAATTGTCTCCTTCACCAATGCCCAAATGGTGGTAGAGTTTCTTGTGTAGCCGCTTCTCCTCTACTTCACCTTAATGAGGGGTTGGAGTCCTCAGTCGCATGATAAAGCTTCTGTTGGGACATTTGGTTAGTCCTCTTCAACACATGGTAGTGATCAAACTATTATTATAATGCCTTTGTTTCCTATATGGAGCATTATGGTGCCTTTGGCTCCTCTAAAAAATACTTAGGATGGATGGGTTGTATTATTTCCTCCTTTGAGAGAGCCTTATTCTTGGGTTGCTCTTCCTCCCAAGAAAGATTTATGTCTACCCCTTTCCAAAATTATTGCATGTATGTAATATTCACTCTTGATTTAATGTTTTAATATATTTTTTCTTCATACTCTTATGTATAATCGTATTTAACCAATGTTATTTTTAATACTTTATAACCTTATATTTTTTACCAATATATATTAAATTATAAATACCAAACAACCATTGTTTATTACAACCATCTTTATATCTTAATTTTTTTTATTAATTCATACATTTTAATTAAAAATAAATAAAGTTTGAAACACTTATTTTTAAGAGTATATATATATATATATATATATATATATATATATATAATGCAATGAAATATGTTACATGTTTTCACTAGAAATAAGCATTTTAAACAATTGAATAAACTTCTAAGAGGTCTCACAATTCTACTTTTAGTGTGGGTGCATCCACAAAGTTTGCTTTACAAGAAATTTTTGGTTAAGAGAATGTTCCATCTCAAACAAGAGAAAGATATATATTAACAATATAAAATTAAATTATATATAATGATATTTGACATCTATCCATTGTCTAAAATTATTGGACAAAAAAATTTAAATTGATCTTTCATGGTCTTACATAAAAGTATTAAATAAACTACATTTAATTATTCTTACCTCCCCAAATAAATGTTGCAATATTAGAATAAAATATAATTAGAGTGGTTGCAAATTATAATGTATATCTCATTCAGTGATGACTTAAAAACTATATTTATTTTTGTGTGTATCGTAGTTGATGTATAGTTGTTTATTTAAATATTGTATCGTTTGGGTAGGTAAATAATAATGTCATGATTGTGTAGAGACTAAATTACAATATTAAAAAAAAATATATAATATGAGTGGGTGCAATGCTTATTTCATTTGGTAATGACTTAACATTTATCTTTATATTTGTGTGTCGTGGTTGATGTGTGGTTGTTTGTCTACATATCATTATGTCATTTGGGTAGGCTAATAATAGTAGATCATGATTGCGTCGAAATTAAATATTGAAATAATAGTCATATTTGTAATGCCATCATTTATCTTTTCTAGAAAAATATAGAATATATATATATATATATATATATATATATATATATATATATATATATATATATATATATATATATATATATATATATTATTTTAAAATTTATTTTCGAATATAAATATATATATATATATATATATATATATATATATATATATATATATTCTAAAATGTCATATTCGTAATGCCATCATTTATCTTTTCTAGAAAAATATAGAATATATATATATATATATATTATTATTTTAAAATTTATTTTCAAATATTAAAAAAAAAAAGTATATTCTAAATAATGAATGTTTTATATTAAGTGAATAAAAATATAAATCTATTTATTTATTTACAACTAGAACATCTAATTTAGTGACAACTAAGAGTGGCAAGCTTTCCTATGAAACAATATACTTAAAATCAAAGAGAATTTTAAAAAATAAAAATAAGAACACTTAATATATAAAACTATATTCTTTATATAATTTAATTGAAATAAAAAATAGAAAAGAATAATTAAATAAAAGGAAAGTGAAAAGAAACTTTTTTTAATAATATAAACGAGGGGAAGGGCCCTCACCCGTATATATGAAAAGTAGAACATGAAAAATTATAATAAAATAAGTGTTAAAATTTAAAAAAAAGCTTATTCAAAGTCCAAATGATCGTTATAATATCTAAAACATTGATAAAAGTATAACTAAAGAGTACCAACAACCAGTAAAAAGAGACAATGACAAAAGTATAACTAAAAAGTACCAACAACTAGTAAAAAGAGATGATAATAAAAGTATAACTAAAGAGTAGCAACAATTAGTAAAAAGATAATAACTAATACAATAAAATAATAATAAATTAGAGCACCGTCTCAAAAAATGAATATTAAAAAAGATAGAAAAAAATATTAATGAAATATGAAAAAATGTCTATTGAATTATTTTTAGTATCCCTCATTTCAATTTAATGGACTAAAAATTATAAATATATATAATATAGAACTAAATTTATAACTCGTACTTCTAAAATAAAATTGATATTTCTTTATATATTTATTTTACGCTTGTGACATGAATGATAATGTGTTTATAAATAGGTATTAATTAAGTATAAATTGATTTTTGGGATTGTAATTATGTATAATATTTTTAATTGATATGTTTTGAATCATTATTTTTGATTTATCATTAAAAAATATTCATGGACATTTTTTGATGATGAATTATGGATAGTGATTTGAAACACATCAATTAAAAATCGTGCACGCTTCGAATCGCTATCCGTGATTCATCATCAAAAAAAAATTATGAACATTTCTTGATGATAAATCATAGTGATTCAAAATGCGTTGATTAAAAATCTTATACACAAATACCATCCCAAAAATCAATTTATACTTACTTTTATAAACTATGAAAATATCAAAACTTTCATCAGTATTAATTATCATCAAAGAAACATTAATTATTATCAAAATATAATTTATTATATCATTTTATTATTATTATAATTATCATTTCTATTTTAAGCTATGGTGAAACCATTTTCGTAAACTAATATATGTGAAGTGGATTGTGGAAATTGGAAATTGTGATTGAACAAAATCCGTTGATTGTTTTTTTTAATGTGACTTGGTATGCCTTAAAGAAGATAGATGTTTTGAATCCATATGTAATAGTAACTAGCAGTTGTGCTGAAGGGCCAAGAAAAGCTGGAGGAATTGTACTTTTGTTTTTACAATTATATCTAATAAGTGATTTATTTTCATTTGTAGAATATATTCCCCTTTTATGTATTATATTGTGATAGATTACCTTTATCATTTTCTACCCCAGCAACTCTCTATTATTAATGTACAAGACTCTCTATTATTAATGTACAAGAAATCACCCACAATACAAAAATTCAAATAATATTAATCAATTTGAAACTCAATCATGTAAGAACTAATACAAAAATTCTCACATCATATTGTGCTTGCCAAGTGTTTTCTTTTCTTTTGTGAGATATATTCCCCTTTTAACCAAAAATTAACCCACTACATTCCCTTCCATCTAAGACTGATTATCAAGCGATGATCTTTTCTCTTATCAGCAAGATGAACAAATAAAGAGATTCAATCTATAAGCTCGTTTGATATGGTGTACATCAAACGTAGAGTCTTTGTTAATAGAAGATGGCACCATCGTGCAAACTATAAGCCACTTTGTAGTGTATGATTTCACATGAAATATCGTGTCAATAAAAAGGACAATAAAATATACTAATCTAAAGTATCACGTTATTCAAGAGTCCATTGTTGAATATTAAATTATTTCTCATGTTTAAATCTCATCGTTGATTATTATTATAATATCGTATTGTTAATTTTTTTACCAATTTTTAAGCTTGAACAATTATCGTTGGATCTTAAAAACATAATTAAAACCATTTCATTTCAATTTCATATATCTAATTCACCCATATGAATCTTTAATGTGAACATCTGACCCTAAAATTTTAAATTGGTCCAAATGCATGCATTCATCTTATCCAAATAAAATTGTCCAAATATCAGTGATGAAGAAAGGATTGAGGCCGTTCATTTTTTTGGCACTCCGTTATTGTAGATATAATATGTTCTTCAGTCCTCCTCTAGACTTTAATATCTAAATTAAAGTAAAGTTTACAAACTTTACACATACGCAAAAAATGTGTTGCTATCGGAGTTGTTGTTGCCAGAATCCGGATAACGCGAGTGCAATGAAGACGTGATCACACGAGATGAACAAGTGCACACCATAAAGATGCTAAAGCAATTTGACAATGACAAGAAGATAAATTGCACAAAACAAAATGGAGAAACCAAATCTGAATTAGTAACATGAAATGGCCAAAATGAAGAATACATATAGGAGAGCTAGAAAGTAACTCCTCCACAAATGGTGGTCAAAGCACCCCAAGAATGGACTCCTCAAAAGGTGTTGACAAGGTGCTAAGAATAGAGAAATAACTCCCATACCCGAAATAGGAGTATCTTATGCCATTCTTATGACACCTTATGACACAAATATGACACACAATCTCCACATAAGCTAGCCTATCCCACGAATGTAGAAAAACTCCATGTATGCACAAATATATGATATTCCCTAATTAATAAATAGGGAAAAATAAAAACCTACACTAATACCCCCCCATAAGCGCAGCTTAGGTGGGAAGTGTGGAAATATAAAATGGGTCCCGACAACTAGGCCTGATGAGGTACCCATGTACAAATGCAATCTCCCATAAGATAGAGAAAAGGAGAAAACCCGTAGGAAAAAACTCCCCCCCAAAAGAGAGACATAAAAGAAAAGAAGAGGCTAGAAGGCCCCCCTTGAAGATGATGTTGTTGCAGATGTAGACCGCACCCCAAGAAGAGCTCGTAGATGAATGAACTTACTCTCAGTGAAAGGTTTGGTGAAGATGTCTGCAACCTGCTCTGAAGACTGGCAAAATATCAAGTCAATGACCTGACTATGAATAAGCTCCCGAATGAAATGCATGTGAATCTCTATGTGCTTGGTCCGCTGGTGCTGAACCGGATTCTTGCAAATCTGTATGGTACTCTGATTGTCACAATAAATGATGGTGGGCTGCCTGATAGGAATGCCAAACTCAGAAAGAATCCCCTGAAGCCAAATAGCCTCAGTGGCTGCATTAACAGCTCCCCTGTACTCTGCCTTTGTGGATGATATAGCAATAGCATTCTGCTTCTTGCTAGACCAACTGATAGGACCTGAACCTAGAGAGAAACTGTAACCAGAAGTGGACTTACGAGTCTGTGAATCGCCAGCCCAGTCTGAATCTATATATCCAACCAAGTCAACCTCTGTGCCAAATCTATAGTGAATCCCATATCTATGTGAACCCTGTATGTAATGCGAGATCCTCTTAGCTGCTTTCTAATGCAGCTCATGGGGTTCCTGCATGAATCTGGAGACAAGTCCCACTGTATATGAAATGTCAGGCCTAGTGTGAGTCAAGTAGATGAGACTACCAACAAGTTGTCGATATCGAGTGGCATCAACTAGTGGTGAAGAACAATCAGTCTCAAGCTTGACTCTTGATAGAAAGGGAGTCGGAGATGGCTTGCAATCAGCCATGTGAAATCGAGCCAACAAGTCGAGAGCGTACTTAGGTTGTGCAAGAGAAATCCCTAAATCTGACTGTGAGATCTCGATACCAAGGAAGTAGTGCAACAAACCCAAGTCTGTCATGTCAAATCTCTCCTGAAGAGATGCCTTCACTGCTGTAATAGCCGATGAAGAACTCCCGGCGATCAAAAGGTCATCAACATATAGAACCAAAATCAGAAGCGAATCATCCTGCCGCAAGAAGTAGACATTAGGATCAGAATGGCACCTAGTGAATCCTGCTGTGAGAAGGAAGGAATCCATCTTGGCATACCAAGCCCGAGGGGCCTGTTTGAGGCCATAGATAGATTTCCTAAGTCTGCATACTAAGGAAGAATCCTGAACAAACCCTGGCGGCTGCTCCATGTAGATCTCCTCCTCAAGGTCTCCGTGAAGAAAGGCACTCTTCACATCCATCTGATGCACATCCCAACCATGTGCTGCGGCAATAGCCAAGGTGAGTCGGATAGAAGTCATCTTTGCAACGGGTGCAAAGGTCTCTGAGTAGTCAATGCCTGCCACCTGTGAGAAACCCTTGGCTACCAATCGTGCCTTATACTTATCAACCGACCCATCTGCGGCAAATTTGGTCTGATATATCCACCTACATCGAACCATCTTTCTTCCCTTAGGAAGTGAAGTCAAATCCCAAGTGCGATTTTTGATTAAGGAAGAATATTCTTCCTCCATAGCACTATCCCACTCAGGTACCCCCGATGCCTCTCAAAAAGTTTGTGGATCCGAAACTGAAGCAAAGAAGGCATGTGGATCTCTCTGAAAATCCCCCCTAGTACGTCTGTCATCTGCGGGGTCTCCTGCCCATGTGCCAGCACTCTCAAGTGTCTGTCTGGCCCAAAGTGGCCTAGAAGTGGGTGAGTCAGGTGCTAACTCCTCATCCTCTGACTGACTAGAGGTGGATGACATTGCATCACTGTCCTCACTATCTGAACTCAAAGAAGAAGAAGATGACTCTGGCTCAAGAACCTGTTGTGGCTGATCTGAATCTGACGAGGAATCATCATGAAGAAGTAGATCCGATGAGGGAGAAGAAGTGTCAAGTGTTGAGTCTCTAGGACTCTCCTGAAAATGGACACTTCTCTCGATGAACAACTCATGTGTGATGGGATCTAGAAGGCGATATCCCTTAATACCATCCGGATATCCTACAAAGATGCAAGGCTTGGACTGACGTTCCATAGCTTTGCGTTTCTTCTTCGAAATGCGGGCCATGGCTGGGGATCCGAAAACTCTAAGGTGCTCAACATCAGGTTTCCTTTTATGCCAAGCTTCAAAGGGTGTTATCCCTTTCAAAGCTTTGTGAGGAACCCTGTTCTGAATGTAGCAAGCACAATTGATGGCTTCGGCCCAGTACTGTGGTGCTAGGGATTTGGAGTGAATCATACAGCTACCCATCTCTTTCAAGAACCTATTCTTGCGTTCTGCAACCCCATTTTGTGAAGGACTGTAGGTGACTGTGCGCTGCAAATCAATCCCCTCTGTGGTGCAAAACTGCTCAAACCTGATGCTGACATACTCCCCTCCATTATCAGTTCGAAGAACCTTGATGGATTTCTCACTCTGTTTCTCAACAAGAGCCTTGAAGTCTAGAAAATATTCAAACACTTCAGACTTTTGTTTGAGAAAATATATCCAAGTGTACCTAGAGAAATCATCAATGAAGGTGAGGATGTACTTGGCCCTTGTGAAAGATGGTTTGGGAAAGGGTCCCGATACATCACTGTGGACTAACTCCAAAGGTTGTGAAGCCCTCCAAGCTTTGCCTTTGTCAAATTTTGCTTCGGGATGCTTCCCAAGGGAGCACCCCTCGCAAAGTCCTTTTGAGAATTGGACACGAGGCAAGCCAATGACCATGTCATTTTTGCAAAGTTGCTCAAGGTAGCGGTAGTTAAGGTGGCCAAACCGCTCATGCCATAATTTGCTAACTCCATCTGAATGAGTCAGCAATGCTGTAGGAGAAGAATCTGATGCAAAATGTGAAAAGGTGTATAACCTTGCTTGGTGATCTACCCTTCCCACTGCCACTGTAGTATCACTATGCAACTCCCTGATAGATACAGAATCTGGTGAAAACTCAACTCTCATGCCCCGACCAATGTGAGTGATTTGGTACACTGATAGGAGATTGGTTGAAAGAGAAGGAACACTTAGAACATTGTTGAATGTTCCTCCTTCCATTTCAACTGACCCTCTCCCTGCAACGGAAACTGATGTGTCATCACCCAAACTAATTGAAGTCATGCTACAAGGCTCTAAAGATGAAAACTCAACTAGTGAAGAGCCCATGTGGTGAGAAGCACCCGAGTCAATGACCCATGAAGATGTGGAAGCTGCTGTAGCTACAAGGGCCTTGCCCTTTTCTTTCTCCTTACCCTTGCCCTTTGCCTTAGTAGAATCTTGGGTTGATGAATTCTGCTTGATGGACTCAGGAACACCTATGTTGTTCTTCTCTAGAAGATGAGTTAGGTGGTCTATTTGTTTCTTCATGCACTTGTGTTCATCATGCCCATTCTTTTTACAATAGCCACACTTAACCTTCTCCTTCTTAGGTTTAGCATTGGAAGATGAAGACTCAGTGTTGTTTTTGGCAGGGTTGGTGTTTTCTTTCTTTTTCTCTTGATCCTTGTTCTTTTTCTTCTTCTCCTTTGTTGAAGTCTTGTCCTTACCATTTCCAGCTATCAAAGCTTGGGGTTGAGTAGACTTCATTGTGCCCATCTGAATTAGCTTATCTTGCTCCCTAGTCAAGTCGGCAATGAATGAATCCAAAGAAGGCATTTTCCATGTAGTGCCAAGGGCACTTTTAGTGGCATGGAAAGTGGAGACAAAGACTGAATAACTTGGACCTAACTTTGCGAGAATAGAAAGTATGAGTTGATCATCTTTCTTCTCTATCCCGCATTCTTTCAATTGCAATCTAAGGGCCTTAAACTTAGTAAAGAAGTCCTGTAGGGTGTCAAAGTTACTAGGACTTAGACTTATGAGTTCGTTTTCGAGCTCATGACCTCTCATCTCATCAAGCTTCCCAAACAACTTTTCTAAGGTGTCCCATATGTCATTAGGAGTTTGGGAGGATTCTAAGTGGAAGAGAAGTTCTGGAGACACGGACAAACTCAGTAACCCAAAGGCTTCATCACTACGGTTGTACCACTTAACCTTTTCAGCATCTGTATTAGGTTCTACTTCTGTACCCATTGTGATCCTATACAACCCTTTGCTTCTAAGAATGATAGACATTTTAACTTTCCATTCATGATAGTTGAAGGGTGTTAGGGGTTTGAGTTGAAAAGAATCCATTTTTAGCTGAAATTAGGTGAAGTTGTGTTGATTGCAAGTTGTGATTGTATGCAGAAAAGAGAATGAAAGTGAAGTTGCAAGTTGTGAAAAGCAATCACACCCCCCCGAAATATTGAGCCCCCCCAAGTATGCAAGTGCACGCTCAAAAGACGTTGGACTCAGCCGAAAATACGTTTTAGAGCAATCAGTGCAAGACAAAAGCAAACAGGACGTCGGACTCAGCCGAAAATGCGTCCTAGGAGACCCAAATTTTGGCACTTTATAAACTAGTGCGTTTTTGAAAAAGAACAAGTCTACACTATGGAGAATTGAATTACAAGAACTTTTGCAAAAAATGGCACCCAAAACCGAGTTACCGTTTGCAAGATTTTAAAGTTACAATTTTCCCGTAAACTAGTGTTTTTACAAAAAAAAAGCACTAAAACGTTAAAAAAAATGCTGTTATGAGGAGAGAAAATGGCCTTCCAACCACTCGTTGGATTCGGCACGGAATGAAGAATCCAAATGAGGTTTTTGTGAGGGGGAATTGGCCTCCTACCAACCCGGGCCTCACCCTTCGTCTTCGACAGGCGAAAATACAAGATTTAATTTGAAAATCCCCAAATTACAAAATTGTCTAAAAAGTTTATTATTCAGTCAAATTGACTAATTTTTGGTTTATGAAGTCAATTTTAACTGAAAATATTAAATCAAAGACAATTTTGAAGGATGCCACATGTCTAAGGGTGCCAAATAGGATGCCAAGTAAGGCAGGGGCGTCCAAAAGTGCACAGTCCAGATTTTGACAGCAGAAAAGTCAAAAAAAGTGATTTTCAGACCTGGTGGATGCACCGTACGGCCTGCTGGTGGCAAGAACTGCTATTGGAGAGTGAAAACAGGAAGCTAGGTGCAGCAAACAAGAATAAACCAGAGGCAGAGCGCATAAACTAGGCGCAGCAAACAGAAATGGACCAAAAGCAAGGCGCAGAAGTGTCACCAAACAAAAACCAGACCTGATTTGCTGACTTGCTAGATGTTGGATGCCGTACGGCTTATGGCTTGGCTGTAGGTTGCTGTTGGAGGGCTCTGGAAAGACAGAAACGTGGCAGCAGAAGTGGCGTTGGAGCTGATGTTGTTGAAAGACATAAGCTTGGCGCCTGGACTAGAAGTGTGCTGCTGACCAAAAAGCTTAGAGCTGCTCCTCCCTTTGCTCCACACAACAAAAGACACCCAAATGCAAGGATCTCCAAGAAAACATATCGGAATTGATATATATTTTTTATTTTTGATCAAATAAAAAATGAACTCCACTCTTCTTGATTTCAAAATAAGCTAAAATGCATAAACATACACAAGATTACCGGTTTAGCTCCGATACCATATCGGAGTTGTTGTTGCTAGAATCCGGATAACGCGAGTGCAATGAAGACGTGATCACACGAGATGAACAAGTGCACACCACAAAGATGCTAAAGCAATTTGACAATGACAAGAAGATAAATTGCACAAAACAAAAATGGAGAAACCAAATCTGAATTAGTAACATGAAATGGCCAAAATGAAGAATACATATAGGAGAGCTAGAAAGTAACTCCTCCACAAATGGTGGTCAAAGCACCCCAAGAATAGACTCCTCAAAAGGTGTTGACAAGGTGCTAAGAATAGAGAAATAACTCCCATACCCGAAATAGGAGTATCTTATGCCATTCTTATGACACCTTATGACACAAATATGACACACAATCTCCACATAAGCTAGCCTATCCCACGAATGTAGGAAAACTCCATGTATGCACAAATATATGATATTCCCTAATTAATAAATAGGGAAAAATAAAAACCTACACTAATAGTTGCATGTATACAAAATCGTACAATAAATGCACAGTATTGTCAGTAGATGGAAGGTTTGGAGTCTCAAAAAATATTTTCTTGACAATATTTTCTAACAATTAATTTATGTCAAATAATAATAATTGAAATTTTAATAACTTAAAACGATACAATAGAATATAAAATCTATAATAATTAAAATCTCATTTTAAAAATTAACTCTTTTTCTATTTAGAAGTTAAAATTTACATTTAATTATACCAAAAGATTAACGTATTTTTTATTGAAATATTAAAATTTTCAAAAAATTGTTAATTGAAATAAAAATATAAAATAAATCACCACCATCTTATAAAATATTATATTAATAATAATAGAATTATTCAATCTTAATTAATGAATAATTAATAAAAATAATAACACCATTTTAAAAAAAAACATATATATTTGATTAGGTAATGAACATTACATTTTTTTAAACTATATTTATGTGTATCACTTCCATTCATTTTATGTGTGCCATCAAATAGAAAGTAGTTACTAAAAGATGCCACTACCCTGCAAAATACAAACCTTTTCGTAATGAGTGTCGGGTACATAAATCCAATAACTACTCTGAGTTAAGGCATTGGTATGATATGGGCCATTTGATATACGCTATCAAATAAAATGCTATGTCATTACCCCTCATGAACCTCAATGTTTTATCTTAATATTATTGACATTGTAATGCTGATTTGATTTACACATCGAAAATGGAGCCTTCTTGCAATCAAATGAACATCATATTTTCATCATCAATCCTTTACGATAGTAAATGTCCAATCAATTACCCTACTACCTTACAAGTTATATACCATTTTCTAATAAATATAAGTCATGTACATATATTATAATATTATCATATAATAATATAATATTTTTATATATTAAATATTTATTGTTATATTAATATTATATAATACATATTATAATATTTTTAACATTAAATATTAATTATTTATTAAAAAAATTCACCACTATGGAATGCAACTTCTTTCCAGCTTATATTTATTTATTTTTTGTTTGGTTGAAGTATTTTACCATGCCATGTATTTACCAAACATTGAAACGTGTCCATAAAACTTGTTAAATGCAAATGGGTGTAATTGATTTAAAGCATGCCATAAGTAATATTAAATTATAAAATATATTATAATTATATCTTTTATATATATAAATAAATAACATTTATATTTTATAATAGAATATTTATATTATAATTAAATAATTTTATAAATTAAAATCTATATATTAATATTAGTATTGACATTAATATTTTTGATATATAATGTATTATATATTATTAATAGTATTGAATAATATTAATTATATATTCTAAATTAATTAACCATAATTATATTTTATATTAATATAATTTAATATTATAATAAGAATATTTTTTACATATAATAATACGATAGATATATTATTATTATTATAGTTGATATAAATTATTACTATTATATATAATAAATAAATTGTTAATATATTATAATAATAATTAATATAAAAATATTATAATAAATGATATGATATACCATTCCATAATAAAATATTATTTGTAATATTATAATAAATTATTTTATCTTATACATATTAAATATTATAAATTTACAATATTTTATAATTTATTATATTACATATAATATTAAATATTAAACATTTATTTTGACTATTAATATTTTATATTATATAATATATAATAATAATTACATATAAGTAAAGACAAAGCCTATTTTTGTTGGGTCTTGGGACAAAATTAAAATGGGAGTCACCCATCTCTACCAATTGCACGATGACTTCCACTTCCTCTTCAGTCTATGTTTATAAAAAAACATGTGGCTACTTGCATGGAATTATATGGAAAGGCATATGATGAAATGTGGTAGAACTGTGTGGGAGTCACAGGGGAGGCATTTTGCATTAGTCATGGTGGAACCAACACTTGATAGGATAATTGATTCATAAAAATTCAGTGAAAAAAAATTGTAAGGCTTACTGCAAATGCAGAAGATGATGAAACAGAGAAGACAAAGAAATAGAACAAGGGGGTGAGAATCATGCCACTGGAAACCAGAGAGTGAGACAAGGATGTTGTTATCTATTAATCATATGTTGGAAGTCATTCAAATAATCATACATTCAAGCATCTTGAGGTACATAACTTTTTTCAAGAATATAAGGCAACCTATGCATCTTGAATCTTGGGGTTTCGCCCCATCGTATAAATTTTCGATTAAAAAATGGAATATAACTAAATACAACCCAAAATAAATCAATTATAATTTAATTAAACATCATAATACATCTAAAATATAATCATAACATGTAATTAATATTTTCAATTAATTACTATTGTAAAGACATAGGATTTTAATACATATTTTAAATATGTCATAAATTGAAGATAGTCATAAAAATTTGAATGTCGAATATGTTATAAATATTATTATGAATTTCACTTAAAATATTGGATATGATTTAAGATGACGTGTTAGGAGCATAAAAATCTTACAAGAGCATCATAAATATGTCAAGAGCAACAAGAATCTACCAAGAGTATTAGGAATCTACCAAGAGCGTTAGAAGTCTATCAAGGGCATCAAAAATATTCCAAGAGCATCAAAAATATTCCAGGGGCATCATAAATCTTCCATGAGCGTCATAAATCTTCCATGAATGTTATAAATCTATGAGAGTGCCTGACATTTCTGACTAGTGATACACATGGTCCAAATTGAATTGACAACTAGGTTTGGTTGCTTATAATATCAATTATCCTCATTCTAACACATGCCTGCCTGACATTTCTGACTAGTGATACACATGGTCCAAATTGAATTGACAACTAGGTTTGGTTGCTTATAATATCAATTATCCTCATTCTAACACATGCACTATGACAACTGTATACTTGCAAAAATAAAAAATCTTCATTACATTATAGCAATATTAATTTCACCGACTCACTATTGATTATCAATGTTGTTAACAAGCCTGGTAATATCAACTAAAAGCTAATAAATCTTATTGGTGAGGTTCATCTTCTTTAAAATTGTATTGATTATTGTGTCTTCCTACATTACTATAGAGAGATGAATCAACTAGAAAAATACTTCACAAATATTGGGGCCAACTCTTTATCTAATGGAGATTGTTTTAAGTTGAACGAAACCCTCGATAGGCCAGGAGTTAAAGCTTTATGTGAGATTTAAAGTTTTTCAATTATTGGTTATGGAATAATGGTAATATATTTCATCCTTGCTATTGTAGTATTCATAATCACTATCATCTATATAATTTTGAAAATATGTTACATTTATATAATAATTGATAACATCTTTGAAAAGTATATCTAAAGGGTGAGATATTTCATTTTGTGAAGGAACATCAAATCATAAGAAGGAAACATAACTTTAGACCCGGTAATTTTAATATTAACAACTCTAACAAGAAAAAATACACCATAGAATAACACTAAGGTTTGAAAATGTTTAATTTTTTTGGATTAACTTAGAGTTTGAGATCATGCAAATCAAGCAAAATGAATCTACGACTTTTAGATCTAAGAGTATGAAATACCACCAACCTATTTGCCCTAATTTTGGTTTTTACACAAAATAGGTATAAACAAGTTAAAATTAAATATATTTAAGTAGATATGACTGAAATATATAATTCAGGTTTATCTAAAGGACAAGTAATGAAAACAAGCCCAAGTGTTGCAAATAAAAGATAAAGCAAAGCTATGAATTAACAAAGAGGATAAGAAATGATCACACCTTGATTTTTCTATAAATTTGGATATATATTTTGACTTTGTTGATTATATTGGGCCTGCTATTGAATATATGGACCTGTGTACTACTCTGAGATGAACTCATACTTGTACGAGCTTTTCCTATGTAAGCCTAGCCGATTTGGTTTGTCATGTGTTGTCAATTGCATCTCTATAGCATTATGTGGTCTTGGTTTTATAGGATTTGTGTGTTATGTCTTCTTAATTGCAACTATACCTTCAATTTGTGGATGTGCAAGGCTAAATACATTGTATGACTAAATATTCACTTTGACCTAGCTTTCACACTCCAAAAAAAAGTAATGGAGTTAAGTAACCACTAAAACAACATTGAAAATTATGTATCCCACAAACTCTCAAAACTCCACATATTTATTTTTCTATGTGAATGGAATTACTCGAGTAAGGATTTAAAATATCCTCTTCCATACAAGTGATCAATACAACTACTAGAATCTAACTACCCTCCTTTGGCACAAGGGAATTTGTAGAGGGAACAAGATGGATAAGTGTTACAAGTGTGTATGATTTGGTTCAATTAAGTACCACTTAGATGGATAAGTTTTGTAAATAGGCTTGACCCTTGGTGTAGTGAAGTGTCAAACGTTCTCATCCTTCTCTCTAGTTTCTCCTTTCTAGTTTATAATTCACAAATGACTTAGCAAGACCTTGTATTTATAAGATGATCTAGGATAACTTAAGTACATCAGTAAACTTTAGAAAATACAAATGGGAAGTGTTAAGTCTCATGAATAATAATAATAATAATAATAATAATAATAATAATAATAATAATAATAATAATGAGATAGAGCCACAAATCTAAAAGAGAAAAACCCATATGGTTATAGGTTTATCCATGATGGGCATGTATAGCCATGAGTTTATCCAGCAGATAATTTAAGCTCTATTATTTAGGCAAGGTTGGATAATGGATAAGATATAGTCAAATATATAAATGAATATTTTTTGTATAAGCCTTGAGGTGATTTTAAGCTTTATGGAGAAAATATATACTTATGCGGGGTTGGGGCCATCCTATAAATGGGTTAAAATGTACAAGTTTGTCCAATAAGTTAAATTATGAATAAAATATGGGAATAAGGGTTTTGTCCCAAATTTAGGTGTCTACACAACCTTAGGAAATGTGTGAACATTCAAATCTAGGATAATATTGAGTAGATATAACTCTAGGAGTAATACAATGTGAGTTCACCAAAATTCAATAGCAATAAACATATTGGAACTAAATGTAGCACAAATAAATGAATTATGACTTAATTAAGCATCAAAAGGCATGTACAAGATAACCATAATGGCTAATTAATATTTCTAATCAATATCTTAAATATGTCACAATATGAAGACAATCAACAAAATCTGATCTTGGAAATGTGTTGTAAGTCATGTCATGAACCTCAAACATAAATCATGACCTAATTTGGGACATTATTCCAGGAGTGTCATAAATCTTACATGAGCATAAGGAATTTACCGTGAGTGTAAAAAAAAATCCATGAGTGTTATAAATCTGCCAAAAGCATTATAAATTTGTGAGGAGTATAATAAATTTTAGAAGATCATTATAAAGTTACCATGATCATCAAAAAAAGTCTAGAGCCTAAAAAGCCTATCAAGAGCATCAGAAATTGCTAGGAGAACTTGAAAATTCCAGCATGTGGCATACAAGATCTAAAATGAATTAACAAATGGGTTTGTCTAGTCCTAATCACCTAGTTCCTCGGTCTGATCTACACATTATGACACATGTATACATGCAAAAAAAATCTTATGGACATATGTTGAGGGTTATCATGGCTAAAACATCATCTAATTATTAGGCACCTAAGGGAGGTAATTTTGATCTAAATATTATCAAAAAATATTAAATTGTAGAAAAATAGCTTTATAAATATTGAAAACATTAGGTCATGTTCAAAACGTGCTCTTTAATAAATGCTTGCTTTAGAAAATGATAAATTATCTAATGATTGCTTTATCTCTAGATCTAGTAGGATCTTCCAAAACTGGTTCTAATAATACTGCCAAGCCTATTCTCATAGTTATTAGTAATTGCAATTCCTATTTAATAGTTTGCAATATCCCAAAATAACAATGTACCTCAAAGATCAATAATCTATCTCCAATATATATTATACACACTCCTACAATGGTGCAATGAAATCTATGCAATTTGGACATGACATAATCCATGCCCACTAGTATCTTTCCTGGGTCTTACATACCTTCATGCCACACAACAAAAGCCAACTCACACCACATGTTATATATTGGTGCTGACAACTTGTTGCTTCCATTTTAATAGGTGTGATGCACGTAATTTTCAAGAGCTTATCCCTTGCATGGTTGAGAGGAAGTGCGCCCTTTTGTGGGGTAACATCCCACACTAATTTTTTTGAGTGTTACTCTTCTGACACTGATTGGCTCAATCGTCAAAAGGAGAAGAGTCACACATGGAATCTCAATTGTTTCAACTTCCATAACAATTATTTATGCCTTTATAGATTTGTAATATATGTATACATATTTTTAGATATACATATAATTCATAGTAGAAGATATATAACTATACATCTTTCTCAAGAGCATACCACATACAAAATGCATAGATTAATATAAAAAATTAGTTCTCATTCTATCATATCTCTATTTTAAATTTTTACATA
Source organism: Torreya grandis (assembly GCA_037957365.1). Lineage (NCBI taxonomy): Eukaryota > Viridiplantae > Streptophyta > Pinopsida > Cupressales > Taxaceae > Torreya > Torreya grandis. Next base: position 2,901,844 of record JARHVA010000068.1, on the reverse strand, counting down.
TTATTTTATATAACTTCTGCAAATGTATACAATACATATAGATTCTCATTTAGGGTGTCCCCTCCCCTCTCCCCATCTAGATTCTCATTTAGGGTGTCTCCCCCCCTCCCCCTCGATGTTTGCTAGGGTCCAAATCATCTCTTTTACATGATTATGATTTTTATGTGAATGCTAGATAGATTTTATCTAGATGAACTACAACACTTGTATACTCATAAGTGACATTTGAAGTCAAATCAAACAATATGAATACTTATGTTGACTTCTAATGGTTTGAACTTAAAAATGGTAAAAGAGAGGGATACAGATACCCAAATTTTATGAGGGGAACTACTAGGATTATTGTGGTCCTATTAAATTAAAATCACATGAGCAAATATATTTTTTTTCTTATTTTTATTTGATTATAAACAAAAATATATATGTCATATTGGGTAATATAGGTGTTAAGTTGTGTTCACATTATTAAGTTTGTAATAACGTAATTATTGTTAGTTAAATAATAATACGTTAATAAGTGTTTGTATGGTATATTATTATTGTGAATAATAACAATAATATATGGGGTTAGTTTTATTTAGTTTGTTAGTTATCCAAATATATTGTAGTAACAATATATTTCATATATAGTGGGTTGGTTATTTATGTGAGAGATTCTAGGGATCTCATCATCCTGAATATAGGAAACATATTTCCTATATAACATTGTAATGCTTCATATAATATATACAAAAATATTTATGGTGTGCGAATATATCATGTTTTTAAACTAATCTTTATGTTCAACTTCATTTTTGTGTTTAGTTGATAATGAAGATCTAAACTAGACTCATTATCTAGTATCAGAGTAGGAGTTTTCCATCAATCATGAGAGTCTATAGAGGGATCTATTGTATTATCCTCTGTGCATACAAAAAAATTCCTAGATTGTACCTTATAGAATCTTCTTTCACCTGCTAAATGTCACCCTAGGCAAGGATTGCAAAGTATTTATCTCATTGGTCTAAGCTTGTTTTGCAGTCACCTTTTGTTATCTCATTGATGCATAAGTGATATGAATTATATTGACTCAAGTTCATGATCCTTAATAATGCTCAATCTGTTTCGAATCATTTGTACCTACATTCGACTACAACTACATTGAAAGTCAACTAGGATGACTTAAACTTCATGATTTGATCATCATTCAATCCCTGTGCACCTATTGATATATGTTGGCTTGCCAAAATTATCGATAGTTTTTAATTTTATCAAGATCCATGAGTTACCATGCAATTGTGTTTCTCTATCAAAGCTCAGTCTGATGTTTTTTAATGATCCCACACCATACAAACATTTATCTTCTACCTAGACACATTATTGTCATAGTTTGACCTCATGGCTTCTGCATTGAGCATATTGCTATTGTTGTTCAATCTTTTTAGACTACCATTACTTCTCTTGGATTGATGCATGCATTTTTTTCTAAGAGTCATTCTGCCACATTAGGAACAAGATTGAAGTATGAACAAATGTGATTTGACCACAAACGGTTAGTTGTTTTTAGTTTTATTTTTTATCTGAGACTTCATGCATAGTACCATCATCTCCATGCGTCCAAAATTGGGTATGATGATCACCGATTTAACCATCCAAATTCATAATTAGAGATATCATAGTTTTTATTAAAATTTTATTAGTCGGTGGTTAGTTTATAATTTTGACATAATCAGTCTATGCGAATTAGTAAGAGTTTAGTAGTTCTTTATTTTGGTATTAAATAAAGTCATTTTTTAGATTTTATTTGTTAAAATTCAAAGACAAGTTATTTTAGTCGAAGGTCCTATTTTTATTGTTTTTAGAAATAGTCAAGTTGGATTATGTTTTTTATAAATTTGTCAAAGTCATTTGAATTAGGTTTTTTATATATATAGTCTTTATTATCATCAAATTCAAGTTGTTTAAAAAGTAATTTTCCTTTATTACTTTTTAAAATATTTGAGTTGTCAATATTGTTAAAAAAGAAAAAGTTCATTATGTTATTAGTCATTATTATCCAAAAGTGTCTAAGTCAAATAGATTAAGAGTGTCATTAAATAGTCATAGGTTTCAAAAATTTAAAAATACTAAAAATAAAGTCATTCATATCCAAATTTGTCATTGTAAAGGATGCATTCTCGATTGAAACTGACATCCAAAATATCAAGAGTCAAGATGACAAAATTCATAAAAATATTGAAGTACGGTATGATGCAGACACTAAACCTGAGCGAGTTTGACCTAAAAAATGTCAATGCTTGATTGCATGTGAATACATAAAGAACTTGAAAAGACAGCAAGTAGTTTCACCTATTGAAGGATGGAGAAATTGGAGGCTGAAGGTTTCATAGCCTCTCATTAGCCACTAGCAATGAGGCCACTTATGCTTTAGTGACACATTTTATTTTCAATTGTGTGTTTGATTTTAGGTTCATGTGAATAAGAATAGATGATGTATACATGTTCACATTTGTAATAAGTGAACTAAAAATTCCTTTGTAACTTCTCTGAATATGTGATAGTGAAGAGAGATAGTAACTGTATTGTGCATCATGATGTGGTTTGTGGTAAGCCACTTGTAAAACCATTTTTTTATGGTTGTTGGTTATCCACTTAAAAACCATCCCATTTTGGTTGTTGGTAAGCCATATGTAAAACCATCGGTAAGCTTTGTGATTATCCTATAAAAAATCACCGAATCATGAATACATATGCAGTTATGGGATTATTGTTTTTCTGATATTCACATTAAGAGGGTGTAGACTAAAGGTTAATAATGTTCACAAGGGGGTGAATGTTAAGGTGTGTTCACATTATTAAATTTTTAATAACGTAATTATTTTTAGTTAAACAATAATATGTTAATAAGTGTTTATACGATATATTATTGTTATGAATAATAATAATAATATACAAGGTTAGTTTTATTTAGTTTATCAGTTATCTAAATATATTGTAGTAATAATATATTTCATATATAATGGGTTGGTTATTTATGTGAGATATTGTAGGGATCTCCCCATCCCAAATATAGGAAACATATTTCTTATATAACATTGTAATGCTTCATATAATATATACAGAAATATTTATGATATAAGAATATATCATATTTTTAAATTATTCTTTGTGTTCAACTTCATTTTTGTGTTTAGTTGATAATGAAAATTTGAACAAGACTCATTAATAGACATTATCTTATAATTCATGAGATAATTTGCTTAGATATGGCATAAACTACTTTATATAGCTCTTATAATTATCTGCAGTTTACATCACATGGTTATTAGGATTAAGCAAGGAAGAATTAAGGCCATGTGTTAATGTCTTAGACTTTATGTGCCTCATTATCTACTCTCTCTAAATTGATCACTTAATTATGAAATCCCATTACTTTATTTATATAGGTATATTTCATTCTAAATGTGGCATGGTACTACTTGTAATAATTGGCCAATGATAAACATATAGTTACACACTATGTGGCAATGTTTAGGTTTAGTAGGGTTAGTTTTTTACTTAATTAGAGAGGTCTTATGCTAGATTGTAGTAAGGTAGTCTAACCCACTTGGTATAAAAATCCAATGGGATATATACTAGCACTTGGGCTTTTATGTAACTTTAACTTTTGGGATGTGATTATCTTGATTACTTGAAGTATATTGTACTTCTTAATGATAATATATATATAATCATACGATGGTATATCAAGATAATTTACTTCATTTTGATGATATTTATTTTAAGTGTGATGTACTTCATTGTGATGATATTTATATGATCATATGATGGTAGATGTATTTGTAGAGCATGTTAGATTATGAGACATATCATAACAACTACTATATGATGATGGTGGCACATGACTATTGTATTTCATTTTGATGATTACTCATATCCAAGTAAGTATGTTCTTCATTATGATGTTGCAATAGTTTTGTATTATTTAACAGTACATGGAGCATGATATGGTTTTTTATTGACTCATGAGAATGAGATATCTTTATGACGATGACTACTTGTCTGAGTGGGTATGATACTCATTGTAAAAATTATACTTATTGCCATGAATGCGATGGTTTTCTCTTGTTCATGAACCCATTTTTAAATTATTTTTTATAATGATTATTATTCATATGAACGAGTATAATTTTCATTGTACATGTTCTACATCTTACCATGTTTGTTGTATTATTGATGTGATTAACATGATATATGATGGGACATGTTGTACTTACATATAGGATGCTACATTAATTATTTTTTTTTTAGATGGATTGTGATTAGACATATATGCATGGTGCATGAATATTCATAGTCTTGATTGTGTTTATTCTTCAATATACACCTCTAAGACATGTTTCACTTATTGGATGGGGTGGTCTTGGAAAGACTACGTTAGTTGGGGTTATGTGATTCCCTCTTCCATCCGTATTTATGTTTAAATAAAAAGCAATAAAGTTGGATTTGTAGACACAAGACTTTTTAGAGAAGATTACTTATATCAATATGTTAGATTTATCATGCCAATGTGATTATGTAATGGTTGCACATGTTTGTAAATCGAAAGATATATTAAAAATATAATACAAAGAAATGTAAAGGTGCTTTCAAAAGTTATCAATATGAATGTATGTAAAGGTGCTTTCATATTTAATGGAAGGATTAATATAATCATCAGTATATGTAATAAAATGTTTTTATCAATTCATATTTTTACAAAGCTTTCATATCCATACATTAGTATCAAGTTGAGCATGCATGTAGTTGTATGTATTCCTAACAAGTCATCTAAGGATATCTTGGACCAAAACTTAAAAAGTGCCCAGTCTAATGCATTAAGTGTTATTGTGAAAGACTAAATACAATAGAGACATGAAAATTAATTCATTTTAAGACTAAAAACACTTGGCTAACATTTGGCTCAATAAAGTAGAAAAGTTTTCTTTAGAAAAAGATGGATGGAAAATATATAATATTTACATTAATTATGATGATATCATTGATAAGGAGGAGTATAATTTATAATGATGATTATCAACTTTAAATTTTTTAACCACACATATATATATTAATTATGATGATATCATTGATAAGGAGGAGTGTAATTTATAATGATAATTATCAATTTTAAAAATTCAAACTACCAAAAAAAAATTCTTAATAATTATCATATTGAAATATTTTATTTGTATATATACTTGATATTAATTTTAATTATATATTAAACTTGGAACTTTAGTATTGGATTATCGTGTAGATATCCTTGTAAATTTCAAATAAATCAAAACATAAAACAACATAAATAGAAAATATTAAATTTGAAAGTAACAAACTTATTTTAAAATGCCATCTCAAGAAGGATAAAAATACAATCTTAAAACAAAGCACAGTAAAAAGAAAGACAAGAAAATTGAATATGATCCCAATGAAAAAATATAATAAAGTAAAACAATCATAAACTATAAAATTTAAAAGAAAGACAAGAAAATCAAACATGATCCTAATGAAATAATATAAAAATGTAAAATAATCATAAATTACAAAATTCTAATTTTACGTAGTTGAATGAAGGAAAAAATTGAAAAAAAAAGTTCAACTAATAAGTAATGGAAATCCAAGACAAGCTAAATTCATAGTAAACAACCAATGTTTTTATTGACAAGATAAGCTAAATTCATAGTAAATAATCAATATTTTTGTTCATTTAGTTTAATTAAGTATAATGTGTATTTTATATATATATATATATATATATATATATATAGAGGTAATTGAGGGTTGAAGGATCCCTCACCTATTAATTAATCTAAAAAAATTAGATTACAAGAAATCAGGATCAAAATAGTAACCAAACCCAAAACTCAAAACTAATTTACACCACACTCAATAAAAATTGTTTTGAAGGGCCAAACCCCCGAAACTCAAAATTTGAAGAGTACCAACAAGACACTTTGGAAGATAAATCCTGGTACAAAAACCAAAGACCAAAAACAACCAAAGACCACCACTGAAAATGAAATGAAAATGAATAAATATGTAGCCACCAACTAACCGCCTACCAGCCATTGATGCCACCAATCGAAGAGGAACCACCACCACCCATATCTTACATCACATTGCCAGCTTCAAGCGCCACACCACCATGATTTTATTGTCATCCATCCCATCCAACATATTCACCAATCACCCCATCTGCAGAACCACCTCCCTTCACCACCACCATTTTTCACTTGTAAAGATGAGGTCTACCTATATACACCTAATTTTGCTCGCTCTGTTATTACGTCTAACATCAGCTAATATTACACTCATTCCATATAATACTCTCTTAATTAATATATTTACTCTATTATTAATCTTTCTTAGCTAATAATCTAATATCCTCTACATCTCCCTTTACCATACTAACCTTACACTTCCTACATGTCAATTAATCATATCATTATACCCGTATTACACCATTATTAACCCACTAATATTTCATTTCACTATTTTTAGAATTTTAAATTCCAAATTCACTTACCCCCACCAACCTCTCCTATAAATCTCTCTTATAATTACCCACTAACTATAATCACCCTAACTATGATTAATTAATCTTAAATGGGATCTAGAACCTCCTAAGATGCTTAGAGCCCCCACACTTCTAGCCTTTTCTAAGGAATTTTAATAAATTATCTTCCCTAATAATTTTTAATTCCTTAAATATTCTCTACCATTGATCTTGACTTCCACAAGATTCAAATCTGACCGTCCATTCCTCTCACCACCTTCTATTTAACCACCCTTCCTCCATGCCCAAGCCACAAAGAATGTATACAATTACATGCTACCAATTTATCTAATCCATCTCCATTGTCAAGGCTTGGGATTCTTCTACTTGCAATCCAACATATCAAGTGCAATAATCTTTTCAAAATTGGGACACATCCTTGTATTTGGAGTTAAATTGCTTGCTTAGATTGAGGTATATTATTCTTATTTTAATCATCATTTGCATCCAATTTGCTTTCCTTGCCCAATTAGATTGTTTAGTGTGAATTTAAAGTTGATTTTCATTTATTTGGCATGTTGTTGTTGTCATTGACATTTGAAACTTGATTTCAAGTTTTCCTTAATAAACTATCCACCCACCCTCCCAAAAACACCTCCTAGCCTTGACATCATTGTAACACTTCCTAGTTGGGCCCACATAGGGACAGATGTCACCCACCACCTCATGAGAGGGCCCACCCCTCTCACCTGAGGGGTGTGTTGAGGTGTGAGAGTATCTACTTCGAGTAAATGAGCCATCAATTTGATCATTAAAAACAAACATGATGCTTTCCTAGAACTCAATGCAGTGACCACCAATGCCATAGTGTCTTAAGAGCATCAAAATCTAGAACTGGTAGTAATCTTCACAAATGGCTAGGGTTTTGAAGGCAGCCCTGCATAAATTCCACAAGCTCCAACAGGTTGTAAAAATGGTGCTCCAAGTCCCTAAAAGCATGAAGGGGGACAAACCTTTTATAGTATTCTCCAAATAAAATCAGAGAGCATTGCTCCCTCAACACAAAGTCACCCATAATTGCCTTCAATCTTACTCTAAAGTTTGGGCAGATAACCCTTATACAATTACCAACATAAAACCCTTATCTTTCAAAGCCATGAGCAAATTACCCACTAATACTGACATGATCATTAAATTTACCTTCATTTAACATGGAATCTCCAAAAACACCATGCCAATGATTTCCTTAACCACTCGTAGAACACTCTCAAACTACAAGATAAACACCTTATTTAACCACCTGTCCATCACACTACCATCAAATGCCATTTCTTTCTTATCATCCTTAACTCATAATAAAGGCTCATTCAACACAATCTGTAACATTTTTTTCATGTCTACAAATTACTATCACCAATTATCCATAATAGCATGTTACCAACACAACTATTAAGATCCCCAAATGTACACAATCATAAAGGCTAGCTACTATCCTTGCAATCAAGCATAGCAGGTGTGGGAGAAATAAAACCTGAGCATGAGAAATGAATCCATCCCATCCAATGATGGCCTCTTCCCTCAAATCATAATCATAGCCACAAATCCCAAACCCTAGACTCTATAAAGTGTTAAGAATTGTCCTTTCTTCTATCCAAGTGCCCCAATCATTGTCAATGGTGACATATTCACTATGCCCCTATTGGCTAAGTCATCAACAATAAAATTCTCTTCCTAGAAATAGTATCTAACTTCCCAATCACTGAGAGAATCTAACATGTCCCACACCCAACTAAGGATGTTCTTGGCATTCCATGAAGTAGAGTTCTTACCTAAATTATTACCATTGAATCTTCCTCAATCACTACATGATCAATGCCACACTAAGACAAAAGATCCAACCCCAACACCAGATCATGTGGTTTTTGATTCATTCTTAGCACCATCAATGAGCTTCATTGATGTTGCTCTAACTAATGAGCTAACATAATCATGTACTACAATCCTACTCTTGAGGCCCTTGGATTTCCCCTAGCCACCCCATCAAAATTTAGTTTGAACATTCTAGGAGGGGGAGCCAACTAGTGTAGCTTATCAACATGTCTCTTGGCCTTCGAACGCACAAATAACCCATTAACGAGATGTATCATATGCATTTCTTAGTCCAAGAGGTACAACAAAATTAATATTTGATAAACCAAGCATATCGACATAAGTAATGAAGAAACATCTTCATATTCACTTGATAAATCAATGTACATTTTATGCTCTTCAAGATTTATATAAATACTTAGTTTCAATATCTTAAAATATTCAAGAATACTAATATTAACATCAATTGCATCTTCAATTAACAACTTAGATATATCATCCATATAATATAAGGTAGGAAAAGCATTTAAGTCATCAAGTTTTATATCATTATTACATTACGCAAAGGATCTCCTTCACCAAAGTGAGCACATTCATTCAAATGAAACTAAAATATATATACTTATGATAACATGAAGGTATATCTACATTGATTCCCATAAATTCAATTAAAGTTTCATTGTTATAGAAGGTATCAGTATATGGTGTCTCATGCTCTTTGAATAAATCAATTATTTGAGGGGAAAAAAGACTTGAGCTCGTATTGATTTTGGTCTCTATAAGAAATCATAAATACACTATCATACTCAAAATTCTCATGTAAATCATTATGTATCTCATCATGCATGTGCAAATAAGACATATTATTATCATTGCCAAACATATTCTTCTTTATAAAAATTATGAATAATGAATTCTCATATACCTTGTATTCTTTTCCCAAAGCCCTTTTTCTTTGTAGCCCATGTTTTATGCATATCTCAGTCTAAACACATTTCTCTAACTTGTTTTATAAGAGAGTAACACTTTTTCCATTATCATTTATGTAACAACAATCATTTCAACTTATATTTTTTAATCAAATTTTTATTAATTTATTTATTATTTTAATTAAAGGTGTAAATATATTTATTATAATTTTATGATGGGTATTTGTGAAATAATATCACTTTATTGGTCTTGTCCAATATCAAAGGTAGGTTAGAGCTAATTATTAAGTATTAAGTTTTCAATCCTTCATAATCATCTATAACAATAACCTTGACATAAAATTTTAAGTCATCAAAAACTATATTTCATAATTAATGGACATTGTTAACCAAAGAGTGTTGATCACAAGAATAAGCACAAACAAGACTACCAACTTAACCATGTTGGCCTCAACTTTCTCACTAAAATTAGAGACAAGAATGGATGAGTTGGTAGAGCCTTTCTCATGGTCTTCATCTTCCAAAATCTCTTTTTTATAATAGTTAATAGCAAGAGCTCTATCTTACTATCATATTTGATTTTCTTGCATATATTCTCAAATTTTTGCATATTGCATTTGACTTTTTTCCATTGAATGATTTCCTCTCTAGCTTACGCCTTTTACAACTTTCACATATTCTCAATTCTACTAATTATCCCACATTCTATAGGATGGATGTCTTCATGATTTTTTATTGTGTTGCTTACACTAGATAACACTTGTACATCTCAATCAGTTGGAAAACTTTTAGACAATCAACTTTATGAGTAGATTGCCCTAGATATTTTATAGCTTTTAAGATAGTTTATCGAGGACTTTCACCCAACTTAACAGAGAGTTGGGTTGTACTGATATTAGTGGATGCCCATTTCAATTATTTATAATATTTGATTCCATCAATTTTGATGCACTTTTAATGTATAAATATAGTTAAATAGTCATTTTAGTGCTTTTGTCTAGGAGCAATCCATCCTCTAGTAGTTGTTTCAACTTGAAGTCTTCTATTAAACCCACAAAATAATAGTGAACTTCCAAAAGTATACAGCTTAATAATTCTTTTAATATGCACTTATAATTTTCTCAAATGGTTTTTTACCCTTTTTTAATCTAATGCTTATTGGAAAAAGAAAGACGTGTGACTCAAGTGCCTCAAATTTAATAATATTCACTTCTCGTGCTTAAACATCCAACTAAATGTAAAACTAGTGGCCATCATGAAGAACCAAGCATGAAAAGCATACATAAGGACAAAGGAATACCCACATCATTGTAAACATGACATATTTTAATCTTTTGAGTATTTTCCCAAAAAAAACACCTTGGAAGTCATACTCAAAGTCTAACCTTCATATCATATATTATTTGGGGGAGGGGCTAAAGAAAAAATAGGTTTCAATCCATAACTAGACAAAACAACTCAAATGATAATGCTTCTATAAATAAATAACCCAAACAAGCCAAAAAGAGTATGGGTAAAGAAAGATGATAAATACAATGAGAAATATAAAAGAAAATTTAAATAATGTATCACCCAAACAAGCTGAGAAGAGGATGGTCAAACTACCAATGTGAACATTCTTTTTTCTTTATATAATATATTATAAATTTTGAATCCCCTTCAACTTAAAATCTTGTCTAACTCTTTTCTTTAATGATTCACAAACCTCTCCATATAATCTTTTCTCAACCAATTTTTTTATTCTATGTCTCAATACTTTATAATATGCAAAAATTGGGGCTCTTTGAAATCTTTGAAACTATCATCACTATAAACCAAATCCAGGCTTCCTTTTGAGTCTTCATCAAAATTCAAATTTAAAGCGTTTATTTAGAATAGAGTTTATATAGTTTTCTCTTCCTCTTCCTACTTTTTCCAACCCTTTATTAAAGGTATTTTTTTAATAATTATGTAGTTATATTGTTTAGTTTTGGTTTAATATGTTGATGATGACAAGGACTAAATTTTGATGTCCTTTAAATTAAGTTGACATTAATATCAAGTGAGTTTATTTTAAAATTTATTAATATATTTTATATTAATAATTTTCAATGGGATGAGTTTAAGTGGTAATAGAAAAATCAGATTTCAAAAAGGAGGCCCAAATTCAACCCATAGGTATAATGTCTTGAGATTGATTAAAATAATGCATATAACATGTTGGATGAAAGGTACCTCAACAGGCAATGTTGGGTATAATTTTTGAATGAGTTTGATGCAATAAATAGTCTTTGATCATGAAAATTATGCCAAAGATTATATCCTTAATCAAGAAAAGTAAGTTGAAGGTTACCCAACAATATTTTTTATAAATTAATAAAAATTATTTTATGTGAAACTAAACTTTATAAAAAAATAAAATAAAAAAATGAATTATATTAATTTATGCTAAGAAATAAAATATGCCATAATTTTGAAACAACATTGTATGGTTTTAACCAACATCAATATGCCACTTCTTATTGTGATTTTTAAAATATGCTATAATAAAAATTCATTTCTTATCTGCAATGGATACAAGACATTGTTTCTTTTCTTTTCCTCATCAAGAAAGATAATGTTTTTTCAATAATTTTTTAAGCTGTAGAGTATGAATAATATAATATGAATGTTGCTTATATTCTCACCAGTGATATTTTATGGGGCTCTTTCAACTACTAGAATTTGGTTTAGAAGACAACTAATGATAAGATAATTGCCTATCCTCTTAGTTTAATTGTCTGGACTTTTAGTAGAAGCAAATGCAATACCTAGTCAAGGAAAAGGCTTGAGACCATTGATGTTCCAGAGTGTAACCTTAAAAGATATTATATGATCCTTTCTAATTAGTACATGTGTGTATATAATAATTCAACTTTTTAAGCTTTAATTCTTACTTTTATTAAAAGACATATTTAGATGCCCTTGACTTACCAAGTTTTATAGTTAATCCTTGGAAAAAAAATTTAAGGTTTTAATTTACAACAATTGTTCCAATTTAATCCATGCCCTCATTAATTTTGATTATAGCTAGTATTTAACAATAAGTATTACAAGATCCATTATTGTATTTTAATCATGTTGTCTATTCATATAGCAGTGTAAGATTAATTATTTTATTATACTTCCAAGTTATCACACAATGATTTTTAATGCTTATATATTGATGTTGAAGATGGTCAATGCTTTCTTTTCAAAGGTAACAACTTATCAAATGTACCTTGATTTGTCCTCTAATTATTTTTAATTTTTAATTGCATGAAATAGTAATTTTATCTATGCAAACTTTTACTTCTAGGCTATAATTCTTTGTAACTTGTACTAATATTTAATTTTGTGTTTGTGTTGTAGTAAGATACATTAATGCTTGTTGTTGCAAATTTTAAGATCAAAAAGATAGAGGGTAGGTAAGAATTTTTGAACAAAATATCTATGATCGATCATTAGGATATACTTCTAAACTTCATTGAATAATTTTTTTCATAAATTTATATTTTTGGTTGATGTTCTAAATAGTATAATGATTGAAGTTGTGGTGCTTTATTATCATATTTTTAGGATTTTATTATACTGTGAAGATGTACATGTAAATGAATTTAGCTGTTAAAATTAGCCAATGAGGTGGAGGTGAGTTGGTTGGGTCACTTGGATGTATCCAAGCCCACCAAGGTTCGATTCCCACTAAGGCATGTGAGGTCGGTTATGGTTGTGAATATCAAGTATACTAGTAGTGTATTGTATTTGATCATTGGTGGTCAGCGCTAGTGGTCATTAATGGTTCTCATGGAGCATGTGAGTGGGTCCCATGGTAGAGGAGGTGATTTCGATTATTGGTAGTGCTTGATGGCTGGTGCAGATTGTGATCTTTGAGCTATACTGTTCCATCGAGGTAGTGTGGTCATTAATAGAATTATCTTGGGCATCTAGGGGTCCCAATTATGTCCCAAGTTGGTTGTTACTCTGATGATTAAAATTGGTTTCTAGTTCGTAGCTCCGATCAAAAGCGAATACCAATAAAAAGAGTAGTTGCTAGAATCCTTGTAATTTTGTTTTATAGGTTGGATTTTTTTGCTTTAATATAGTTTACTTTACCCCTGGTTAATATTGGACATATGATTCATAGTTAACCCTGCAAAATCATTTTCTACAAATAATAAATCTTACTTTTATAATATAATAAAGAATCCACTAAAATGCCCATATCTTGTATTCAAATAAATTAGTCATTTTCAAGTATTCTTTCAATATTTATAGATCAAAATTTGAATAGAAGTTAGTAATATGTATTTTTTACAATTAATAAAAATTAGCATACTAATAAAGGAATGACAAATGAAGAATTTAAAACTTAAGAGCATGGCCCATTCCCGCTCCCCTAATAACTACATACATAGGGAAAATATTGTTGAAGTTGTTTGTGATGGTCTGGAGGAGGTTTTCCTTAATATGGGAAATGGAAAATAGTTCAATACGAAGCCCTTTTCTTTCTTAATAGATTATGTTTCAGTAGTATCTAAAGATTCTGCTAAATTGAGTGTGAAATAGTCTTAAAAAATAGTTTGTGGTAGTTCTAAAGAAGAAGCAATCAAAATAAGGGAGAAAAATAGACTCAAGCCTAACTTAAAAACAATTGGAGATTTTATTGATCTTGTTGAATTCCTGGTGTTCATAGACTGTAGGAATAGAGGCAACCCCTTCCATAGTTGTGGTGAGTACTTCAAAAATTAATCTCATCTTCACTTGGATGCTCTGCCTCACTGAATTTATTTCATTGGAGTTATCTGAATGTTGGTTCTCCCTTTAAAGACATTGCCTTTCTTGCTAGGGATGAATAAACATTTGCATTCTTTTCAGCAACCTCCAGGCTATGTATGCCTAGATTCCTTCTTGATATATATATATATATATATATTGATATATCAAATATTTTTTGCCAGGGTCAACTTCCAAAGAAAGAAGAGAGGAATCAAAAATATCCAAAACAGGGCTCTCAATCAAAAAATAAAAAGGGATATCCCTCTCTCTAGAGAGGGATATCCCTTTTTATTTTTTGATTGAGAGCCCTGTTTTGGATATTTTTGATTCCTCTCTTCTTTCTTTGGAAGTTGACCCTGGCAAAAAATATTTGATTGATATATTTATTGGATCTAAATTGTCTTTATTTGAGCTTATTTGTTAGACTAAATCTAATTTGGCCAATATTGTTAAGCCCTATTTCTCCTTATTGAATAGGGTTTTTTAACTTGTTATTTTTCACATTATTGCTGATAAGGTTTAGGTGGAGTCATCTAGGCCTTGGTTTCATTATTCTACCCTTGGTCAACTTTCTTTGATTCCTCTTTAGCTAAAATCACTATTGATCCTTTATGCTTCAGATTATACAATCTTCCCTTTGGTGCTACATTTTCCTTATCAAATCAAATTGTTGGTCAATGTGGTGGGTTATTTTGTCAAGATTGATGAAGAATCAAAGAGCATCATGTTTTTACCTATTTTTGGGTTAGTAGATCTATCCAAGACTATTTCTCATTTGATATAGATAAGGTCTTCTCTCAACTCATGGACCCAATTTATCAACTTTGAGGGACTACCTTTCAGATGCTTTTGCAACAATCAGCTTAGTCACCAAGTGGTTGCCTACTCTTCTCAAGCTCATACTATTTTCAAGCCCAAGAAACTTTAAATAAAGAAGGATGGCCATCTGGATGTTTATTTTTTATAGATAATCATGGGAAGTTATCTTCATCTTAATTTAGATGTCAATCTGAATTCTTCTCAATGGATAGAATCCCACTCTCCTTCTCATCCTATTTTGAAGATTCTCTATAGGGAACTCTTATTGATAGTAAGTTTAGGGTTAGGCTAGGTTCTGATTTTTAGGTTCCTCCTCTTATTTCCCATGCAGGGAACAATTCTCAACAACATGTTTCCAGTGCCAAGGGCATTTATACCATCAAGTGAAAGGGACAAAAATAGAAACTAAACATCTAAGGATGAATTCTTCGATTGGCATTGTTGATGACTTGTAGTAGACTTTGAATGGTCTTCTCTTCCGTAGAGGGAAAATATTAATATCTGCTCATGGGTAGATCATTTTATTTGGGTTTGGTTTTCTCTACGCATAAGTTATTTTTCATTGATAGTTGGCTACGCATTTATTATGAACTTGTTGTCAATTAGCTACCTATTTTTTGTATATTTTTATAATATTGATACAGTTTTTTGGTGTTGTTCATTTATTAACCTCTTTGAAAGAACATCTTGTTTATTGGCACTCTTTGTCATGTTGTTGAGGTGTGTGCTCTCCTTTTTTCCCTTGTACTTTGTTATGGTCATTGTGTTGGTTTATGTTGATCACTTTGTGGCTTTGGGGGATTGAACCCCTCTTTATGTCCTAAATTTGGTTAGTAGCTTTGATTTTTGTAAAATCTATTTCTTTAGTTCATATCTCCAATCAAAATCATTGTATAGTTCATAGCTTCGGTCAAAGTTGTTTACCTTTATTAAAAAAATTAACATACTAACCCTAACTCTCACCCCAACCCCTATGAATATGATTTGATCAATCTAAGATTGTAAAGGAAGTGCTTAAACTTTGACTTGAAGATATTTATGATGGAGAAGTGGGAATGTGGATCTTCTCTTTGAGGGGATTTAACTAAGGTATGGGAGTAGATTTATTTGACTTGCAATACTATGAGTCCAATTTCATGGTGAATGAATTTTATGTTCTTAGAATCCATCAAGTTCCATACAATGTTTATCATAGATTAAATTCACTACCTTCTCCCTGCACATTGACACTTTTGTTTGTGTCACTAACATTCCATTTTATTTAAATATTTTTATTGCATTGGATAGAAACCTGACTCAATCATCAGTGAAAGGTTTTAGACTCAACCCATGCACTTTCACATACCATTTTCACATTTATTAAACACTCAAACACTACCTAACTAGCATGAATCAACCATTTAATGATTTATTTAATTTCATAAAAATCTTGATATCTTACATTTAAGACTCTTATCTCTATGGTAGCTTCCAAACATTGAATTACAGGTTGCATCTTTGCCTCTGAATTCATAGGGCACCTATCTATATGCCTAATATAATATCCTTGTAATACCCCCCAAATAAAGTTAAAAATAACCTGAGAATGTAAGTTTTGATGCAGTGTAAAAATAATATACACATGGAGATGAAGGAGAAAAACCCATCAGAATCTATAGTGGCATGAAACACCACATGCCACATATATATATTGAAATGTAAAAAATGTTAAATAGAAGCTTTTCCATGTCTTTACACTATACATTTACTGTATAATAACCCCTCTCAAAGCAATTGTCCACTATTACAACATAATTTTGATACAAAGTTATGCCCATTACCTTTACTATAGTTAAAGTATTGCATACATAGTTATCAATGACAACCTGTATTGCACACATAGTTAAAGGAGAAAAACCCATCAGAATATATAGTGGCATGAAACACCACATGCCCCACACACACACACACACACACACACACACACACACACACACACACACACACACACACACACACACACACACACACACACACACACACATATATATATATATATATATATATATATATTGAAATGTAAAAAATGTTAAATAGAAGCTTTTCCATGTCTTTACACTATACATTTACTATATAATAACCCCTCTCAAAGCAATTGTCCACTATTACAACATAATTTTGATACAAAGTTATGCCCATTACCTTTACTATAGTTAAAGTATTACACACTTAGTTATCAATGACAATCTCAAAATTTAAAAACACACGAAAAAACTCATGATCCAAGCAATCTAAAAAAAAATCCCTTGAACAAAAAACCATGCATATATTTTGAAATATAGTGTTATAATCTATTGTTGCAAGAATAATGTTTTCCCCAGGAAAAAACATCATACGTATGCATATCTATTAAAATTAAAAGCTTATCATAACCATCATATGAACTCCAATCCAATTCTTTTTATAACAAAAACAAAATAGAGCCTTCATAATTCATTAACCAAAACAACAACATACATAATTTCCCACCCTTAGTGGCATATCATAAATAAAATAATCTGATTTGAATGTTTGTTAGAAGCAATTCCCCAACAACAGTAAAAATAATTACATATGTAGGTAAACATTTACCTTGAAGCTTTATTGACTTTCCCTCTCCACAAATTTTGTGATTAATTTGTGAAATGTTAACTAGCTTATAAACATGGACATATTGCTTTTCCATTATATTTGAAAATACTATGCTAAAATATCATCTTTATATACATGGCATTGTACAAATTTATTTAAAATGAACATTGACATACAAATAATGAATCAAACAGTTATGATAGGCAAGGGCGAGTGGCAATTTTAAGGCAAAAAACTTTAAAACTACAAGTAAATGATCCCACATAATATAGTGCATGGCACTGGAGTGAAGCTAATTTTGTGTTAATTTATCTTTGGATTCTTATCTATTGTCTCAAATTGGTTTATAATAAATATATGATAGATTTTGTTCCAATTAGTGTGATAATTTCCCTTCCGCCTAAAATAACCCACAATCGTAACTACACATGATGATGATGATACTAATGTTATTGTTACCTACACATTGTTGGATTTCTGACTCAAAATAGTTTTATTTTACATGTTAAATATTTGAGGTTATTATAAATCATATTTATAAGGAATTTTTTAGGAAAAACTATGTAAAAAATTATCGATCAACATTTTGAATTACATCTAGTGATCAATCATCAAGAATCCTCTGATGAATATCAAGCTATCTTTTTATGTATTTATGAACAAAAATAAAAGCAATTAAAAAAACTTCAGTATTTTAAGAATGCCATCAAACTAGAATTACTTAAATGTGTAAGGTAACTACAATAAAAATGAAAATAAATCAATTAGAAAGAGACTACATACTAAATCATTTATAGAAAGAAGAGGTGTATAGAAAATAGAGGACCCTGAGCTCTTAATTTTAGGGCATAAACATGATTATTTATAACATGGTGTATCCACATGCCATTACTATTCCCATCAGATATGGATATGGACAACACGGTGTATCCACAGTGCATAAACATGATTATGTACATGGGCTCTCCTTTTCCTTAGCTCTCTATTCCCATCAGATATGGATATTAAAGGCTTCATTGCACACCTGATCCATTTGAAAATAAATGGAAAATAGGATACATAATAACTTCTTGCATTGAAACATTAAGTTGAGGATTCAGTGTCCCACCCAATCATCCTACATGAACTAACCTCTTCTAAAATATTATCATTTAAATTATGCTCATCAACTTAAATAGATTAAGGATCATTGCAAAACTAACCTATAGACTTTAAGCCATTGCATAACTAACTTGAAACAATGCCTAAGTGATCTTTGGACTGTGGGTCATTGCCAAACCATTCCAAAGATTGCAGGTTATTAAAAGTTTTCCTTATTAGAAGAAGAAGATCTATAAAAGGACAAGATACAAGTCAAATCTAAGGATAGATCTTGACATCTCTTTTTTGGGTCCCAACATCTCTTTTCCCACACAATACATCGACTATAATTTAAAAAATACAAATAAATTTGAATGAAAATCTTTGTATTACATAATCTACCATTCGAGCACTTTTTTTTATTGGACTATGTGAAGCACAATAATTTGGCCAATTTTAATGGGCATCAAACTTTTGGAGCAGTTGTAGAGTAATCTATCCTTGAAGGAAGGTTGTTTACTTCTACTCACACAATGAATGCAGTTTTAGGGAGAGATAATATTGAAAGAAATAATGATAAACAAAAGACAGCAAGTTCCCTTGATTTGTTATGAAATGTGCAAATTGTAGATAAGAGCATATCATAATTTGGCATGTCTTATCACACATATGTATTAAAGGTGACTTGATTCAACCTAATCCTTTATGTACATATGGCCAACTCACATGTAAATATGGTGACCTTTTCTCCTCGGTTCACATGAAGCTTGGAATAAGATCTCAATTTTTTTGCACCAATGAAAAGCTATATAAATAGCTATTTTTAAATTTTCATTAAAAATGAGCATTTTAAATATTGAAAGGGCTTAAATTTTTTTATGAACACAAAATAATATCATTTCATTGGTTGAATAGTGCATGGTTTAATCACATGTTAAGAAAAATGAAAGTTATAATATCCCTTTGAGACTAATAACACTGCATAAATACAAGGAATTTTTTATAAGTGCCTACATAAAATAATTGTAGATGTTTAAGTTTGGATTTATTTGTTAAACTAGTCTTGTACACTTGACAAATATCACTCAAGGCTCTACCCTTCAATTCTCAACCTTCCTTGCCACTGATAGGCTCGCATTCACCACCTCACTTGGCGAAAATGATTAACTTATAGTCTAACCCTATTATTCTAATTACTAGATCATTTGTAGCTCATGATACACTTAAATTATGATATATATTCTTCACCATTAGTTAAAAATCTCCAACAACCTTCTTTGTTCTTATAAAGTTGCATTTAAACTTGGATAATAGTGTTGATGCTATTGTTCATTCTCCAATGCAAGTGTTCATGCCTTCTAAACACTCAAATTTGTAAACTTCCAGAATGTACATGTTGACCTATTATTTTCATTAACCCTTACATGAGTAAAATTTAAAAATTGGTGGTATAAATATAAGCTAATGCCAAATCATTATACATTTATCAAAATATCAATTAAGCACCTATTCAAGATCATTCAATCAATTGTAAAACTGAGTTATACTGCCTTATTATTACCTATTTCTATATTAATCATAGGATTAATAATATTACAGGTCTGAAGCATTCAAAGATAAATCCATGAGCAATATTTGTCAAGTTATAAACTAGATCACTACATGCATTTGCATATAACATTCCACACCATTGTTCACACACAAGCCAACACATAGGGGATAAATACATATGTCTGAGGCCCTCTTAGAATTATTGGCTATGTAAACAATACTTATTGATAAAGGGGTCCTTGAGGTCAGCTTGACTTCATGAGCCCACCAACCCATTTTTGGTAAGGTGACAAGACCTGAGAGGATGATCTAGAGTTAAACCCATATTTTGAAAGCTCATGTACATGATTTGAATACATAATCTTAAAGGTGATAGAAAACCCAAAAAGATCCAGGTGGATGTTTCAGTCAACAATCAATATTTAATACAAGATAGATGCATTGAATCATAGACAATAGTGTCCATAGGGTGATGTAAGTCTCCATGTTTCCATAGAAACTAATTTTTAGAATCTAATGACTGGATCAGAATCATCATATAGTTTATTTTTACACTTTCATTATTTAGGTTTGCCTACACATTAGTGTATAATCTACGTATAATTTCTCCTTCATTTTTTTATTATCATAATATTGAATGTTTTACTTCCTATATTTGGCATATGCTTAGATTCAGTCATTCTTATCAAAACATCGGTAGAATTTAAATTTGATAATTGGCCTGATTTTTAGAGTATCTTACTCCTTGTTTGATTAGGCTACTCTCTTTCATAATAATCTTTATTTCCAAAAAGGGTTAAACATTTGGTGAACCCGATGAACTTGATGAGCTTGACATCTAAGTATTTCTAATTTCAATCCTAGTGTATCCTAGGGTTTTCTAATTTTTTATTTTTTGAATTGTTAAAATATATTTAAAAAAATATATTCCTTTCAAAGTTCAAAGGAATAAATTATGTTCAACAAAATGAATACATATCTTACTTTTTCCTTTGTTAACAACATCATGCTATTACTTCTTTTATTACATACATTGTTACATTAATCAATGTTATGGTAAAATTTAATCAACAAATTGGCATAAATAAAGATAAATATTTAGCACAAGATAAAAATATAATCCCTCTTTATAATTATTATTGAAATACCATTGAGCCCTCAGCTAGCTTCACTAGGCACCAACGTCCATGTTTTCAACATTTTGTTTCACCTAAATCCTATTCAAGGGCTAGCTACAATCCTGTGGTCCACATTGTCACTACAAGAAAAGGAAAAGGTTCCCAAACTATTCAACCATCTATTAATATACAACATGTTCCTCCTAAGCCTAACCTAGTAATAAAATCTAAAGGGTATGATATAATTGAATAATTCAGTAATATCTATGCTAAGATATCAATCCTTGATCTGTTGAAGTAGTCAACTATATACAAAGATATCTTATATGAATCCTTACATGAAACATAAGTACTAAGTGACATTGAACCCAATTATTTTACTAATATTATGTAAGATCTCAAAGACAATGCAAATCTCATTACTTTTGACTACACAAATCTATCCTCAAAGGATATCATTGATCAGCATTTGCCTTTATTCATAAAATTCAATTTTTAAAATAAGGGAATCAAGAGAATACTCATTGATGATGGGTTAGATTTAAACATTTGAAGCACAATGTTTTTTTCAAACAATGGGTATTAGTCAAGATCTTCTTAAAAAATCAGACATACATATAAAAGGATTTGATATTTCATGCAAGCCACCCATTGGTCATATTATATTAGGTGTGACATTGGGGCCTAAAATGGCACAAGCTACTTTCCAAGTAATGTGTAAAGCATTGCATTATAACTTACTCTTAGGTAGACCTTGGATATATATTATGGAATTTGTACCACCAACATTACATCAATTTGTAAAGTTCATACATGATGGATGGACCATGCCTGCTAATGATGCACCTTTTAATTTTACAAAATGTTATGTTTTGATACAATGGAAGTTCCTCAAATAGCACCACCTAAATAATTTATTCCAATCGATAACATAACAACTTATGATATGGTTCAAACAAGTAAGATGGATCATGTCTATCATGATATTCATGAGGCACTAACATCCCCAGTACATGCAAATGAACATAAAGATAAGGACGTCAAGTAATTACCAAAGGAGGCATGATATCACAACTATAAGAAAATAAAATAGTTGAGCTTCCTTTAAGGGTTAGTTCTGGAAAAAAATATGGTAAGGTTTCAAATTATTATGATAGTGATGATGAGATTCCTCATGATATGATTAATGAGAAAATATACAAGCTTAGCTTTGATCCACTTAAGCATTTCTCACACGATCTATTCACAACTACGGGCCCAGGTACATATAAGTTAAATTAATCACCATAGGATATAAAATTAAATTCAAATAAGGGCAAGGCAAAATTAATAGATGAACATGTGAATGTTTGTTATACCATTTATCCATCTTGGTTAAAAGCTTTGAGCCAACCTTACATGAGACAAATGCAAATACATTATGTGAATAATGTGGAATCCTCTCATGGGTTACCATAATAGATATTATAGATCACCATAATATAAGATGATCCACACATAAGTATTTCTATTCTACATGAACACAACATGATATCTTTACCACTTACTAGACATCAGTCAGGGGGCAGGCTTGTTTGTACCAAAGGATCAAAATAATGCAATTATCATAGAATCACAAGCCATGATACAAATAATTGTAAGGCATTACAAAATAAAATTTAGAAGTACAAAAATGAAGGGCATATACAGATTAATCCAAAATAACAATAAAGAACATTGATTTCAAATCATTCACAAGTGTAAAGTACAAAGGGGTATACTAAAATTCACCTATGACAAGAGTATATAACCATTATTACAAATATTAATGGGACATATTATGAACATCTTGAGGTTAATATCAATAATTGGGACACATTTTGTAGCATTTATTTTTTACAACGGTTCAGACATAGTATAGGGTATTTACAACACTGTCCACTTTTTCCAGAATCTCATGGATACATTTTGTTACCTATTACATGTGGACCAAAACTATCCCCTATAAGTATATGGTACAAACCGTGTTTGACATTTTTTTGGGGGTAGCATTGGTTGGCCAATATGAATGTAATAATGGATACTACTAATATGTGCCTTATTTTTCCTTTTGAGGATAAAGAGGTTCACATCCAACATGAAAAATATGGTAATAAACCAATACCAACTATTTCAGGTAAACAAATGTAAACAAACATTGAAGATGTAATTATTAAGCTCAGTATAAATACCAATGTCAATAAAATGATTTATTAGGTGGTCTTATCCTCTTTGACGATGAGGACTTCTAAAAAAGTCAAAAATCAAAAAATCAAAAAAATACAAAAATATTTAGTATTTCACATGTTTACTAGATTTTACATATGTTGTTTACTTTATGTAAGTAGATAACATATCATTTCTATACACACATATGTTTTACAAGTACTTGACACAAGCATACAAGAGATCCATGATATTTGATCATGCAAATGTTGGACCTTTCCTTTTCCCATGTGACACACTATGTTGGGGGCATCTTGCTTATATCCGATCATAATTAACACATGTTTTATTATTTTATGATCATTTCCATTATCACATTGAGCTTCTATACTAACATTTACATGTGCCTGTATTCATGTTGTTATCTTACACAATGTACTTAATATGTTATTTGTTAGGAATATATATAACGGAAAGTAATATTAATGAAATATAGATGGAAATAAAATGCAAAAAACATAATACAAGAGAGACACAGATTTAACGTGGTTCACCCAATATGGGCTACATCCACACAAAAATAACCAGTTCTTCTCTTATTTAGTCCAACAAATGAAGGGATAAACCTACAATACATCCACTACAATATCCTCTTCACTCACACACAATGTGACGCTGTGATTGTAATGCCCTTATATCAAAGTAGGGTTACATATTAGGACAAAAATGCACCAACATAATTTCTAACATCACATCTATGACCTAATAGTGAATGGTCTAGATTTGCTATGAAATTACAATATTTTATAATACATTTTTCACAAAATTTTTGTTTCAGGGGCACTGGCGATGACCATAGTGGGGGGACAAACCCCCCCACACCCCTGTCAGGAACTGGGCATTCTAATAAGATCAGGCTCCACCATCTAACACTATTCTACATGACATTTTGATAACATATGTATGCAAGGATGAGTATGACATGCATATGCTAGTTACTTCTATTTCATTTAATCCATTTCTTAACATGACTTACTTGAGTGTACTTCTTGATTTGCTTCTTTATCTTGCTTGTGGAACATTTGAACATGTTCCTTTCTTGTTGGCCACAATGTCATGAATCTTTCTTGTTTCTTTGGTGTGTGGACATTTTCATATGTCCTCCCCTCGAGTGTGCATTATTTGAACATGCCCCTTGTTTGTGGCCTCCTTATACCCCTCTTCACGTGACATTTTAATAGTCTTATGTGTGTGATTGATTATTTTTTGACCTTATTATCTTTTAGACATTTCCATGATACACATCATGTATTTTAGGGCTTGTTATGTACACATACTGTAATCTTCATTGATATATCTACTTCAACATGATACCATTATATGCTTCTTTACTAGACATGATTTAAACAGATACACCATAGTTATCTTATCTTTTTGAAATAAGATGACTATCACTTTTTCATTCTCCTCACCTCAAAAGGGGGTATATCAGTGGGAGAATGTTAAAGAGACATGACTCAACAGACATACCATTGATATAATTAGTATAATTTGATTCAGTTTTCATGATTCATATATACACATGGGACAAAATTCTATATATTTGGAAAAAATATGGGACTAAATTTTTTATATTTATGATACATATTATACATAGCAAAGGTTACATTTTAACAAATACTTCAACTTAAGACACATTTGAGATGCATATTCCATGTAAATACACCAAATCATAGATACATTATTCACATTATATCAATATTCATGCACCAATTCTACCAATATGTTTGATCTTTTATCCATCATAACATTTGGCTTCTTTGATTAGTGTCATCAATATTTTGTGCTCTTGATGGAACTGGCACTATTTTCTATCATTGTGAGTTGATATGGTTATACCATTTGACTTGGGTGGATTGACTAGATTATGATACACTAGAGTTGTGGAATTGAGATTTTGAGCTCTCAATGGACTTGGTACAATTCACCATTATACCATATTGTGGGCATGATCACCCTCCAATTCCCCTATTCACATCTCCAAGGTTCAATTATGAACCTCTTTCCAATTCTTTAGCTATAAAGTATCATTATGAAAGCAAACTTTCAAGGGGCAACATGGTTGCATCAATGCACAAGTGTAATCCTTCCTTTCTCTCTTTTCTTTCAAGAAAATTTCAATTATTCATTTTTTAGATTATATGCACTAATTACACATGTAACATGTTCTTCATTACAGGTCATACACATACAACAAATGCAAACATGGATCAAGTAAGTCAAGGTGTGTTACACACATCACGATACACATTTATTTTATTTAAACTAGTAATTTCATCCTTATGCATTACTAGATTGAGGGGAAGGGACAAATGTAGATGCTAAATCTAGATTTATATGTTAAACTAGGCTTGTATTCTTGACAAGTGTCACTCAAGGCTATTCCCTTTAGTTCTTGACCTTCTTAACAACTGATAGGCTCAGATTCACCACCTCACTAGGCTAAAAATCTTATCTTATACTTTGACCCTGTTATTTTGATTATGTAGATCACCTGTAGCCCATAATATGCTTGAATTTTGATATATATCATTCACTGTAAATTACAAAACTCCAACAACCTTATTTTTTTATGGATAATAGCATTCAGATTTAGACAGTAGCATCGATGCTATTGTTCATTCTCTAACACAAGTTTTCGTGCCTTCAAAACACTCAACTTTACAAATATTTCAAAATGTATGGGTCAGCTTATTATGTTTCATTAACCCTTTCATGAGTAACTTTTCAAAATAGGTGGTATAAATACAAGTTAGAACCAACTCATTATTCATCTAACAAAATATCAAGCAAGCACTTATTCAAGCTCATTCAATCAATTGCACAACTAAGTTATACTACCCTATTTTTCCCTATTTTTATATCAGTCATATTATAGGCCTAAAGCATTCATAGAGTAACTTATGAGAAGTATTTGTCAAGTTAAAATATATATCACTACATGCACTTGCATATAACATTTTATACCATTGTTCACATATAAACTAACACATATGGGATAACTACATATGTCTGAGGCCCTCTTCGAAGTATTGGCTATGTAGGTAGAGCTCATTGACAAAGGGGTCCTTAAGGTCAATTCGACTTCATGATCCCACCAACCCATTTTTTGCAAGGTGATAAGACCTAAGAGGGGGATCTACAGTTTGAGTTATATTTTGATATCAAAAACCTATGTTTGTGATCTAAACACATAATCTGAAAGGTAACAGAAAACTTAGAAAGACCTAGGTGGAAGTTTCAATCAACAGTCAATATTATGTACAAGAAAATGTGTTAAAGCATGGAAAATATTGTCAAAGCATTTGTCCACAAGGTGATACAAGTGTATGTGCTGACAGAAAGTCAATTTTCAGAATCTGACAACTAGATTAGAATCATCATATAGTCTATTTTTACACATATATTACTTAAATTTACCCGCACAATTAGTGTATAAGCTAAGTACAATTTCTCCTTCGTAATAAGATCATCATAATATTGAACATTGAAATTTTTATATTTGACATATGTTTAGATTCAATATTTCTTATCAGAATATCAATTGAATCTAAATTAATTAATTGCCCCTCTTTTTAAAGTAGCTTACTCCTTGTTTGATTAGGCTACTCTCTTTCATATTAATTCTTATTTCCGCAAAGGGTTAAACACTAACAAAAACACATGCAACTTTATAAACCATATTTTAAACACGTTAAAAATAATATGTTTTTCATAAATTATCATTCACCAACTAATGAAATTTTTAAAAAACAAATCTACCAATCAATAAGTTTTCACAACATTTCCTCACAAAATTTAACAAATTATCCAAATCATCAACATTTATTTATATTAATATTAAATATTAAATATTTTTTAATTAACTTTAATATAAAATTATTTGAATACATGTTAAGATTACTCCCTTTGAGGTCATTGAAAAGGAATTGACGTGTTTTTTATATTCAAAAAATAATGACTAGGGATTAAATTTGACGGTTAACCTTCCCTATCATGAATATGTTTGATGCGGCTACTACACTGAGAGACATTCTATAATCACAATCATAGGATGGTGGTGGGTTATGTCAAGGAGTATGTTAACTTTTATTTTGATGTTAAGTTTGATGTTCATTTAACTGTCACTTTTTAAATTAAAAAAAAAAACTAGAGAAGTCAATTGAAAAATCATAATATCTTGGCCATATCATAGAGGTTCGAGACCCTTTTTTTTCAAAAAATATATTTTCAAGATTGACACGTTGATGAAGTTAGATTGACACAATTTTGTCACCAATCAATGAGAAATTTGTAAAGAAGGTAATGAATTTATTAATAATTATAGTATGTCAAAAATCTAAGATAAGAGCCTTGAGATTGATATATCTCGATATTTTTTAAATTGATGCATTTAAGATATATGTACTAGTTTACTCAACATTGCCCTTTACAATGAAAGAAACACTATTTGATATGTGTGTGTGTGTGTGTGTGTGTGTGTGTGTGTGTGTGTGTATGATAATCTTTTATAATTTTTGATGGTTTAGTTTTTTAGGCTTTAGATTTAAGATCCTACTTTAAATTTGTTGTACCTTAAGTTATAATGTCATTAAGAAAGAGTTAAGCATCTTCTTACATTAAAGAACCATCTCACCACCACCACCACAACAATATAAATAAATAAGTAAAAATAAAAAATGAATAGAAATAAATAAACTAGCATATTTATCTTAGATTATAAATTTATGTAAAAAATATTGAGAGACATCATTCTTGAGGTGCCTATTCCACTTATATCACAAATCTAATATAAGATAGATGCCTTGGTAATGATATCTCTCAACGTCTTTTATATAAATTTATCTAAGATAGGTATGCTAGTAATATCTATGAATTTTACATATTTATTTAATATATAACATGATTTCTTTTAGAAAATTTAAAATGTATAATATACATCACATTAAATCATCCAAAAGTGTAATATACATTACATTAAATCACCCAAAAATATAATATACATAAGATAAAATGCTTAAACTAAATAATTAATAGTCCTCAATATGTGTCATTCACATCACTTAAAGTATCAAATATTGAATCATTTCATATTTATAAAACTAAATTTGTATAAGTACATGAAATTATTTATCCTCTAAGAGTTTTAATCACACTTCCTTAGCTTTCCATTTGGAAAGTTGTTTTCCATTTTTCAGCTTTCTTAATGTTTATATATAAATGGTGGTAATATCCTTAGTCCTTCCAAAGCTTTACATGAGATATAACCACAAATGTTAATCATGTTCTTTCTTTTTGACTTATATCAATTATGGTTTTTGAAAGAGTCAGACCTTGTGATTCGTGTATTGTTAATGCTCAAACCAATCATAAGGGCAGTTAGTTTGTGTGTCTCCTTTATATGGGTGTAATTGGAATTGTATATAGAGTTTCATCTTCAAACATTATTCTTGAGTAACTATCAAACTCAAAACCTTTGTTGGTCATCATTTTCTCCTTCTTTTCAAAAGATCCTATCCAAATTATCAACTATTTTTAATTCTTCTGACAATAGTTTTGCATGCTTGTTACTATCATATGGTGGTCTATCATTAACAGGAGGAAGTTGACCGAAATCTCCAATGAAAATGATAGATATGCCACTAAAACTCATGTTTACATTTTTAAGAAATGTTTGACGTAGACTAAGGTCTATGTTTTGTAGCACATTTTTTCCAATGAAGCTCATTTAATCAATCAATATGTATTTTATGTGATGGATATCATCTTGGAAAGTTGTAAGTTTTATTCTATTTTATTCAACAAAACCCATGGTTTGGATTTGAAGTTGTGCATTGATAGTTAAGGCACCAATATTGAATGCTTCAACTCCAATTAGTGCAAGTAATAGAAGTGGAGAATGCTTTGGGTATGTTGCATCTTGAAGAGCCCAACAAATGACACCAATTAAATATGATTTTCCTATTTTTGTTATCCCTTGGACTATCACGCGTAAAGTATTTTGACTTGCATGATAATGTGTCATGATTACATCAAGTGTTTATTTTTGTTTAGCACTCAATATTTCATAATTTGTATTTGATGTTATATCATCATCTATAACAAACCCATTATCTTTCATGGTGATTATGAATTTTGTCACTTTTTAATGTATTTTTCACCTTGATAGTCGTTAGTTCATGATGCTTGTTTATCAATATTTCTTCTTCCCAAAATATCTATCTCACTAATTTACATAACTTGGCTACGTTTTAGCCTATATATGATTTTTCACTCATATTCCACAATGTTTTGTTGAATAGGTTGATTATCCTCATCTTTAGAATCACCATGACTTTCAACATCTTATGTAAATGTTCTTCTCTTGATATGACAATAATTATAATTGAATGAACCCCAATTTTATTTTATTGATTCATCATCAATTCTAATATCTCTTTGTATATCAAGAAATAAATTCTAAAGTAATAACTCTAACTAAAAAAAATCAATCCATTATTTGATTCACATGTAAAGATGAAGGAAAACCTTATGAATACTCTCACAATAGCTGCAATATTCCTCACCTCCTTTTTTTTTGCATTAGATTATATGTCTAATTTTTAGTTGCCTCAATAAATGAAGCATTTTCCATATAAAAAGGCATGTTCTTATATCCATCAATGAAAGATGTATGTTTGTCACGATTATCTTCATCTTTTTTGTCTATGGGTTTGAACACTTGACGTGAAACATTCAAATTAACAAATATTGTACCACTCTCTACTAATAGAAGCACTGACAACATGTGACATGTTTCTTATGCTTCAATGTCTCTTTTGATCATTGTTTTAATTAGAAGTCTTACATATACTCTTTATGCTAATTTATCACATAATTTATAATAAAAAAGTATTCAAATTTATTTCTCATGTATATATTTGTAATCACCTAAAAGTGGTAATTAGATGCTAAGAGTATCGCTTGAGTTACCCTGTTCCTAGCTTAGCCCTAAACCTATCTTAGAGTCTTATAGATACTTTTCCAATCATTGAGTAGACCTCAGTCACCTATAGTCAGCCAAAACACAATCCCAAAACTGTCTTCTCGGATCCCAACCCAACTTGCTCAACAATCTGCCAAGTGGACATTAACACCACATTTGAAACACTATAGCCACATGACGCTAGTGTCCCCAACTAGGTGTGACTATCCATAGCCCTAGTTCTTCCTAACAAACACTTTTTCAAATGTGTGCCCCTCTTAAGGTCAGCCTAAGCACATTTTATTATCTACACAAGCTACAGATCCCTATAAATACAAGTCTAATTAACCTTTATTCAGTAGATGGAAAATAGATGTAAAAACACATTCAAACCAAATACAATAACAAAATTAAGGTATTTGATCCCTATTCTACCCTACTTCTACATACTACCATCTATAACATCCTTAAGCCTAGTTTTCAAATATTTCAAAGCTCAAGCACATTCAAGGCATCTAAGTCCACTCTCATTACAGTATTTACTTGCACTTGCATCAAGCACTAGGTGGGAGAACTATATTGGGCTTGATCCCTCTTCAAAGTATTGGGATGTTGACAACTCTCTTCACAGTGGGGTGTTGAGGATGTCCATCCTATCCTTCTAATGAACATATAATTATTGTTCATCCCATACTTTCAATAAAGATTAGTGTTTTCACACTAAATCAATATTTTCCAGGCACAACATAGAGCTCCAAGTTTCATGTGCACAAAAACATGACCTAAAAATATAGGCACAAGTACCCCTATAAAATAGGAATATTTCTATAAAGGGGACACTACTACCACCTAGAGGACACTACACCAACATGGCACTATTATCGATATGGAGCGTTACTATCTAGTGAGTAGACAAACACTAGAATCTTGTTGACGACACTCAAAACTATCCATAACTCAACTTTCAAAACTAAAATCATCTACACCAGTCACTTTTCATATAAGTCTATATTTATGCCTATTTATTGTTATTTTAAGAAAGTCAAAGAAGGTCAAATGCTATAATAAATTGGTGTTTAATTATTAAAATTTATTTAACTGATTTAGACATCTCAACCCTTTAAGCTAAACATAAGTTTTACATAGTAAAACCCTAAAAGGTTAAATTATTTGGTGAACCCGTCTTACTTTGAATATTGCTTCAAATCCTAGCTTACAGTAATCTAAATTTTCGTGCAATAATTTAGGGTTGCCTACTTTTGATTTTTTGATGTTTTTAGACAACCTAGCTGATTAAAATCAATTTCACATTAGGGTTTCAATTTATTTTACATATAGTTTAAATTGGTGAAAAAAAAACCCTAAATGTTCTTAAGGTTTGTATCACTTTTTCTCTTCTTTTTATTAGCTACTATTAATTTTTTAGAATTTATATATTATATTGTAGTATCTCTTTTTCAATTTGTTTACTATATGCCATCTAAAAAATCTATCTCTCTTCCATTAAGAAGAAGTGCTAGACTAGGTGGTAATCCTATAAAGCATATTCAGATTCCTGCTATCTAAACCTATAATAAGGACAAGGAACCTATTACAACTCCATCTATGAATCCTTCACACCTTGGTTATGTGAAATTAAATGAAAATGCATCCAAAGGTGAATAATATAACCAAGAGAAAGATGAGGTCCACATTGATAATCAAGACACACTACCTCCACTTAATGATAATGACATAATTATGAACAAAGATGAGGTATTACAAGGCTTTAGAGATAGAATTCAGGAACATCACCTTGATCATTCATATATTCTATAGGCCATATTAGAAATCAAGAATAAGACATATAATGGTCAATCTTCAACCCCTCCAATTAATAATTTTGTTACACCTCCAATGGGTCAAACTCAACTAACTCAGATAGCACAACCTAAGATTGTTATTCAACCATCAATGACAACTACACCACTTGTGGCTAGTTCTTCTAGTCCAGATGTACAATCCCTTATGCAAGAGGTTCTTAATCTGTATTCTAAGGTGTTACATCTCAAGAAGGGAGCAACTAGGCCATCACATGCCTTGGATTCCAACATTATCTTGCATACACCTTTGACACATCACATAGTGACAACTCCTTTTCCATCTAGTTTCATGGAACCCAAGCTCACATTATATGATGGAAAGGGTGACCTAGAGCATCACCTTAGAGAATTTCATGCAACATGCTTAGACTATGTGTCCAACAATTGGCTTCTTATGAAGCTATTTCCACACAGTCTCAAAGATTATGACTTTTGTTGGTTCTATGATTTGCCAAATCAATTTATCATGAAATTCAATCCTTTAGTTGATATGTTCCTAGCACACTTCTCTATAAACATCAATGATAAGATATCATATACACAAGTGACATAGCTAAATCAAAAGTCAAATGAGCATATCTCCAATTTTATCTTATGATACAAGACAATATTATCCAAATTGACTAGCCCCATGGCAGATAAAGAGCTTTAGGATATATTTAAACAGAGTCTATTAACAACACTACACGAAGCTATTTCATTAAATAAATTTGCCATATTTATGGATATGTGCAACATGGTTAAGGAAGAGAGGTTAAGCTCTTAACAATGGGCAAACTCAAGTACACAAATGGATCAAAATCAACTATTAAGAATTCCAACAAATCACCATACAAGATAAGGGCCATAGAAAACAAAAGTGATCAAAAGGCCATAATCAACATAACTTCCAAGCCTTTTCCCAGATTGGTTTTATCTGTTCCTCAATGTAGAGTCTTCATTAATCTTCCAGAGTCACAAGCACGGGTTCTGCAACAACTATTAGAATGCAATGTCATATCTCTCCCTCCCATTAAAAAGGTTGATACGACATGACCTCTTTCAAAGAGTTATGATTAAAATGCATTATGCAAGTATCATAGAACACTATGCCACATGACAAACATATGCATTAGCCTAAAGCATAAGATATAAGATCTCATTGAGGCTAACATTATTGATGTGGGCACACCCATAGAGGCACCTAAACAACAAAAAATAGAAGCTAAGGCACTTAAGATATTTTAAGATCCTTTCCCAAAGCAAATAAATAATGAGATAGGGGTCACATTAGGTGTTCACTATACATACCAGGCACATCCACCACCAGATTCCTATCACACAATTATAGAGGAGACACATCCACTGTATAAAATTATTGGCATGTATCACACTAGAACACCACTGAGAACACTTATCACATTTTCAGAGCATGAGATTATGGATGATGACATAGATTTATATGCACTCTTCATACGAGCCTACATAGACCACCATCCTACTCATAGTGTTATGGTTGGCAAAGGGTCAATCATAAACATGTGCACCATGACACTCTTACAACACTTAGGTTACACAAAGTGGGATGTATTCCCTATAGATACAATCATTAGTGGTTTCAGTGGCCACATTCAGAGCTCCATTAGGGAGACTGTGTTTCCATTATAGGTTGGACCAACACATATAGCCACTTGGTTCCTAGTAGTACCTAGTATAGATGTATTTGATATATTATTGGGCAGGCCATGGTTACAATAGCTCCAAACCATCCCATCTATAGTACACTAATGCCTGAAGTATATAATTGTTAATCAAGTGGTTAAGGTTGAAGGTCTCCCATATGAGTATCCTCTTCCCATCCCATAGGCAATTCTAACATAGTTTCTAGCTACAATTTAAGCATAGACACTAGTTACAATTCCAACACCATTAATAGATATTTCACGGTTATCAATTATAATAGAGAGTACAACTCCTATGCATACATCAAAAAATTTAATAGAGTTATCAAAGTAGGCTAGGTCTACTCCTATGGTATCTACACGTACACATACTCTCCTTTAGAGACCATTACTAGAGATACCCCTGCATCAATGATATGTCACTAATTATATAGGACCTTCCTCTACTCAATTTACATCGAGGGGTCTAAGGGTTCTTAGCACATGACACCTAAATCACCTATAGCTTTTACTTCTACCAAATGGGTCCATAAGACCCCTAAAATTCAAAGGGCATAACAGGGAGTGTTACAACATCATAACATCACCACACAGACAATTTTAGACTCATGTTATACAACACAACAAATTATGGGTTCACAGTTATCCTTTCACACTGCACACATGATCATAGTTCCCCTATTTGACATAGGTCATGGTGATAACGAGTCTCCCATGAGACTCATTGGTTAGTATGGTTCCTACCCTTGTACATATTTCCTTCTCTCTCTTGCTCCTTGTACATAGTTTATTTTCATTTGCTTGTACATAGCTTAAACTCAAAAAACACAAAAATAATATAACATGTCAAAATATAAAAACATTCAAATATTTCAAAAACACAAATTTTACAGATTGTATGCATTACTATGTTTACATTTCTACTACTTGCCAGATATTGCATATTTCTAACTATCCTAGTATAGTCAGTTTTATCATACACATATGATTCACTTATTCTTGTCAAGTGCTTTCAAATTCTAGACAGGACTCCGATCCACTACACTGATTGAGAACAACTATCATCTACCCATTGGGGGCATTTAGACCGATCTAGGTTTATATGTTTGATACATCTGCCCACTTGGGGGCATCTCTGACATAGTTGTTATAACTACGCTTTATCTTACATACTATACATTCCAATTTATGCATTGATTTATCTTGATATTTATCACTGCTCCTCATTGCTTAGATTTTTTACTGACTATCACTAGTTACACTCAGTATATATACATTCTAACATCTACATAGATTTATACTATATAGTTATACATGCTTTGATTTCTATTTTTTCTAGATTAGACTTGATTGTGTTTGCTATGCTTTTTCCGTCTTCAAGTGCATTTGAATATGCCATTGTTCTTTGTCTCCATGCCACTTCTCTACTTATATGCCTTGGACATGTGCCCATGTCCCTTCTGTGTGCTTTTTTGCATCTATATGTAGACATTTGAACATGTCTTTCTATGTGGCTCTAAGCCAAATTGCTTGTTGCTTGCATGTGTGGACATTTGAACATGTTCTTGTATGTCTTCTTTCTTAGATTTAGTGACATGTGCCCTTGTCCCTTGTATTGTGGCCCCTTATCCTACCTTTTGTGTGCTTCACATGTTTGTATGTATTATTCTACACCGTGACACTTGTATTTGCTTATTTCACATACACTAATTTTTGATGCCATGATGGACATCATGCATCTGCCCTTCCTACTTGAAAGCCATGATGGACAACATGCCACATCCCCCTAGGTAGTTACCCAGATTTGATGTTATAAATTGATTACATTTATCTTGACACCCTTGTGCAATGCTAGATTACAACATACATCTTACATTACTTATTTATGCTTATATACTTTTACATTCCAATGTTATGTTTGTACATTGTATTGGAATTTCATACACATGCTCTGACTAACACATTTTGTAGAGCTACTTCTTTAAAGGGTAGTTCTTACACATATTTCACAACTATCCTCAAAAGATGGGGGCATTCACAAGGGTTTATCATAGAGATTAAACTATTACATTGTTATTCACAAATACATTTTAGCACACATGCTTAGTTTCATACATCAAACTTAGGGTAAACACAAAATAGAACAAAGACTCAAAATTTAGTTCATATCACTTAGAAATCAGACCATGCACAAATTAGCCCCCAAATTGGGACACTAGTGCCACAGGGTGCTACTGTCCATTACATGGCACTATTGTCTAGTAGCCCTAACTTTAGGACAATCCAGATTGACCAAACTAGTACACTAGGTATAATATATATTTGCATAGATATAGTCACATATTTAACAATTATGTTTAGATTTTACTTAGATACATTCATTTATGCTCAAATTCATACCAGTTGCTCAGATTTGGGGGCATCATGCATGGCATGATCACTCCCACATTCAGTTCAATTACATAAATTTAGTGATTACATACTCATTTCAGATTTAGTTTCTTAGATACCAGATTGGGGGCATGTGCATGGCACATAGTTTCCATATACTCACTACACACAAGTTGATCAGATGGAATAAAAAACTCCATGCCATTCTTTATGTTGTATACACTGGCTATCACATTCCAAGTTATCACCAGATTCATACCTTACTCCATTTTCAGTGGTTGGCATTCTTGAGTGGCCGCAAAGCCAACATACACAGTTAGAATTACTCAGTTCGATACTTTTAGAACTTTGTGTTGTTCAGAAATAGATGCATCTACTTCACACATGTGGGTAATAATGGAGTCACTACTTGAGTTTATGAGCCACCCACATGAGAGGGTTAGACACACTTACAGTATTATCCAAGCTATTCATAGAGATCAGGATCCACTAAGTAGGGGTGGGAAATGATGGAGTTAAAACCAAATTGAGTTCTTGAGCCACTCATATGAGGATTGAGTAAGGCATCAATTTAGTCCAGGTTATTCAATGATATGATCACTATATACACTCATACACACAGGTTGTCACCAAGTTCATGCATTGGTTTACGTACCTAAAAAATTGTATTCATTTTTTTTCTCTCTTTACTCAGCTTTACTCAGTTGCATTATTTTAACATAGTCTTTTGATTTTGATCATCTCTTAAGGACTAATTTTTACATGTTTCATTGTAGGACATTGTTTTGGATCATGTTCCACATATGTAGACCTAGATTCACATACTCAGACTCAGTTATGCAGGCTTCACTTCTAAGGTAAGTCCATGTACATTTTTTTTTTCCGTTATACTAGTTATTTCACTTTGTTGCATTACTAGCATAAAAGGGGGGAATGTAATCACCTAAAAGTGGTAATTAGATGTTAAGAGTACCACTTAAGTTATCTTATTCCTAGCTTAGATCTAAACCTATTCTAGAGCCTTATACATACTTTTTCAGTTATTGAACAAACCTTAATCACTTACAGTCAGCCAAAATACAGTCCCAAATCCCAACCCAACTTGTTCAATAGTCTACCAAGTGGACATTAATGCCACATTTGGAACACTACAACCACATGGTGTTAGTCTCCCCAACTGAGCATTACTGTCCTTAGCCCTAGCTCTTCCCAATAGACACTTTTTTAAATGTGTGCCCCTCCTAAGGTCGGCCTAAGTACATTTTCTTATCTGCACAAACTACAAAACCTTATAAATACAAGTTTAATTGACCTTTATTCAATAGATGGAAAATAGATGCAAAAACACATTCAAACTAAAGTCAAGTTGAGCAAAATCAAAGTATTTGATCCTTATTCTACCCTACTTCTGCATACTACCATCTACAACAACCCTAAGCCTAGTTTTCAAATATTTCAAAGCTCAAGAACATTTAAGGCATCCAAGTCCACTCTCATTCTAGCATTCACTTGCACTTGCATCAAACATTGGGGGTAGAACTACATCGGACTCGATCCCTCTTTGGAATATTGGTAAGTAGGCAACTCTCTTCACAATGAGGTGTTGAGGATGTCCAGCCTGTCCTACTAATGAACACATAATTATTTCTCATCATACTTGCAAGGAGGATTAAGGTTTGCACACTAAATCAAGTTTTCTAGGTACAATATAGAGCTCCTAGTTTCATACGTGCAAGAACAAGACCTAAAAACATAGGCACAAGTGTATCCAAAAAATAGGAACAATCTTGCAAAGAGGACACTATTGCCACCTAGAGGACACTATACCAACATGGTGTTATTGTCCATATGGGGCACTACTGTTCTGTGAGTAGACAAACATATAATCCTATTGATGATACTCAGAACTGTTTAAAACTCAACTTTCAGAATTCAAATCATCCGTGATAATCACTTTTAAAGAAGTCTATATTTATACTTATTTATTGTTATTTTTAAAAAGTCAAAAAAAAATTAAATACTATAACAAATCAATATTTAATTATTACAATTTATTTAACTAATTTAAATATCTCAAGCCTTTAATCTAAATATAAATTTTATATAATTAAATCACAAAAAATTAAATCAATATTAAAATTTTAACTCTTTAAAATAAAAAAATATTTAATATATCTTTTAAAACATTATATTTACATGCCTACACATTTCTAATATATATTGAAAATAAACAACACTTAATCTCTTTTTTAAAAACATCATAATATAAAAAATTAATTTTAATAATATTTATAAGTATTAAAATATTTTAATTTTAAAACCCTATACAATAATATGATATTTTTTCCCTGGTTAAAATAATAAACTTTCTTATGTTTTTAAAACTCTTAAAAAAAATCATTTAATATCTTTTTATAACATTCTATAGACTCTATTTACTAACTACTTGTATGCATAAATAAGTTCTTGAGACATTTAATTTACACTTAAAAATAATTTATACACAATACCTAAAAATAAATTACCACAAAATATTTAAATATAATTTATAGTATATATTTAGATAATTAATGTTTTTTCACCTTCTTTCATTTTTAAAAAGTCTCAATTATATTTATATTAAAATTAGTTATATTGTTTTATTATTTTGACACACTATATTTTATTTATAATAATGTTGGCTATTGTTTTTATTACATAATTAGATGATTAATTCTTTTTATTCTTTACACCTTTTTGCAATTGTTACCCTTCAATTTTCTATTTTGTTTTATTTATTATCTGTTATATATCTTCCATTTTTAAATGTATAGGTTATATTTATATTAATTAATCTTATTGTTTTATTGTTATGATAAATTATATTATATTTATAATAATGTTAGTTTTATTATTTTATTATTTTGAAATTTTTTATTATATTTATAATAATGTCAGTCAAAGGTATGATATCGCATTTTTCTCTTTTCCTTTATTACGAATGTAGAACAATTTGAGCATAATAAATGGAGAATTAATTAGAAGACGAGCCATTTATTTTTTGCTTTCTTAATTAGTTGATCTTGTTTGGAAGTCTTATATCATAGTTTAGTTTTTTATTTTTTGATTTTGTTTAAATTGTTATTTCTTTTTTATTAGGGGTTTATTGATTTTGCTTGGAAGTCTTATATAATAAAGATTGTTACTTAGAACTTATTATTAATCTCTAAATAATACTTCTCTAAATAAAAGTAAAATTAAATGAGAATTTCAATATGTCTATACAAAAGTAAAAATAAAATAAAATTTTAAATCATCAAAGTAAGTA
This sequence comes from Torreya grandis, assembly GCA_037957365.1. Classification (NCBI taxonomy): domain Eukaryota; kingdom Viridiplantae; phylum Streptophyta; class Pinopsida; order Cupressales; family Taxaceae; genus Torreya; species Torreya grandis. The sequence continues at coordinate 2,862,152 of JARHVA010000068.1, read as the reverse complement.
CAAACTTTATGCACATGAAGTAACTCAAAAGGTGGTGGTCACGATTGTCCTTGGAAGGATGAAAAGTCCAAGAAGAAGGCTCTCTCAAGGACATACTAGATACAACTTACCTATCTCGAGTGTTTTCAGAAGGAGCCAATGAGACCATGCTTCTCTAACTAAAGGACAAAGGCATGGAAATCCCAATATACTCACTATCTTGTACATGGGAAGATCACCAAACTCATCAATAGAGGTCCCTCCAAAAAAATCTTTTAAATTTAAATTATTCAATTTATTATAATAATTAAAGATAGTGGTAGATTTTAATGCTATAAAATATTAAGAATGAATATTCAATTTTAAATATATCGTCTATTTAATCATAATAAGATTATTTCAACCTTAAATTTGATATATATTTTATTATTATATATATATATTTTTTTAAAAATATTAATTAAAAAAATTATAAAATCATTAATCATTAATAATATAAACTTCTTTTAGAAAACATTGTAATTTTTTTCCCCCCTCTTTCATTCATATCACCTGAAATAATCCATAATTATTGTAAAAAAGACACCCCAAAAAAGAAAAAAAACAAACAGATATTTAAGATGTGTACTAGAATTTATTGTTTTAATACATTATGGAATGCACCTGAAAGCTGTATGACAATACAAAGCTAATGATTGCCAAAAGAAGTGGATGTTTCCCTCTTGTAGAATTGCTAGTAAAACCATGGTGATGCATGAGAGACAAAATTGGTTGCTAAAAATTGCTATCATAGACAAACTAATTTGCATCAAGTAACTATGTTTTGGACAAACTGTGTAAAACATTTAATGTCAACATTGGTTTGGATCCAATTCAATTTCAGAGTCTTTCTCAAAAGGATAAAGGGTCCCATAAAGAATAGAATATAAATTTAAATCTGGTTTGAAATAGTCGCACTCCCCCTCAAAGAAGCTACCGGACTCCAAATCTCCTTTCGATACGTTTAATAAAATGTCTTAGTCTTCCAGGCTACTGGAAAAAATTGCACATGCATGAATTTCAGGTATATCTGGCTCCAAACAATTCATAAAACTCAATAAACTCATTTGGGTGCGAAGAAAAACAATAATAACAGAGCTGCCATGGGGAAATCTTCCAGTGCTGGGTGCCTCAGAATCATCACATTTGGCCAGGACTCTAAAAAATTTAACACTCAGAGAAATGGTCAGGAAGGGGGAGAATTACAGGTGACTGTATTTCATTTTTACAATGAGCTGAAGTCATTACTCTGCTGTTTTCGCTTTCATGGCTAGTCTCATGTTTTTCTAAAGTTTTTTGGGCATGGAAAAAATACCCATTGAATTATTCATGTAGTCTGCAGGTGCTTCAACTTTTTTTTTTCCAGCTGTTGTTATGTACCCTAAAACATGGGCGTTGATTTCATATAGTTTTTTTTAATAACCCATTTACATATTCTGAAGAATGGGTTTGGGCTCTGTGTATGCTGTGTTTTCATAGTTTTTCTTCTACTGTTCCCACGACCCACTTATTTCAAATTGTGTCGTATATTCTGAATAGTGGGTGTGGTTTCAGTATACATTATGTTTTCACATTTTTTTTGAAGTCACTACCCACATATGTGAATCATTGAAATTGTGATGCACAATCTCCATGATTCAAATAGTTGGCCCGAGAAAACTGTGAAAATATAATATAAATTGAAGTTACACATATCAAATGGGTTATTGAATATATATATATATATATTGTTGAAACTAGGCCAATTCTTCAAAATGAAGATAATGGTGGGATCAACAGCCCACACTTGCAGAGATCATGCTTTACAGCATGTGTATGTGTATATACTGTAAGTCATCTGTGAAGTATGATCTCTGCTACAGTGCTCGGCTTTTTTATTGCATCCATTTTTTCATTTTGAAGCATTGCTTAATATCTGAGAGCGGGTTTTGGATCCTACTCATCTCTTCATTTTAAAACATTGACTTCGTTTCAATAATTTATATTTTTAGATTATATATATGCACAGGTAAGGTTAAGTTATTTTTTATTGCACACCCTAACGAGCACGCCTCCTAGGTGTATAAGACTTCCATCTATATATATATATATATAGTTCAAACTTTGTATCCCTGAGGTTGTGACCTCATGACCAAGTTCTAAATCAGGCCTTGCCAATGCATACTTCTGTATGTATATAAAACTATTTATGTATGCATATAAAAGTATTCATGTATGCATATTTATTGTAAGTCATTTGTATTTTATAAGTCATCATCTCTGCTCCAGTGCTTTACTTGAGAATGGGTTATGTAATCCCACCCATTTCTTTATTTTGAAGCATTGGCCTTTTTGAAATAATCTATCTTTACAATAGATATGTATGTTGGAAAGCATGTATGTATGTATATCTATTATAAGCTATCTGTATTCTGTGAAGCATGATCTCTAATCCAGTGCTTAACTTTAGATTGGGTTTTTGATCTCACCCATCTATTCATTGTGAAGAATTGGCCTCATATAATTTATGATGACGATGTATGAGAGTGGGCTTTTGGTCCCACCCATTTCTTCATTTTGAAGCATTGGCCCTGTTTCAATAATCTAAATGTTTAGATATATATGATAATGCTGTATGTATATTTATTGCAATCCATCTGTAAGTTTTCAAGCATGATGTCTTCTCCAAGGCGGGGGGTTGGTGCACTCAACCATTTTTTCATTATGAAGCATTGATCCGGTTTCACTAATTTATATGTTTAGCATTTACACTCATTTATATATATATTTATGAATAATTATTTTAAGGTGTGTGTATTTTGTGAAGCATGATTTGTATTTCAATATTTCTAAGTCTAACTTCAGAGTGGGTTTTGATCTCGCTGTTCCTTTGTTTTGAAGCATTTGCCTCGCTTTAATGTTTTGCATGTTCAGAATTTACGCCGATTTATATGTTCTTTGAAATTGTCCTAGTTTTAGTAGCTTATACGTTTTTTAGGCCAGGTAAATTGTAGTCCTCACCTGCAATTATTGGAATGTACCACAGGGAACACACCATCAAGTTTAGAAAATCTTTAGGCTAAGAAGCCCTGTCTGAGGTGTTTATATTCTGCTAAATTTTCTTGAGACTTGCTTCCAGCCTGTTCTGTTGTGACCTGTTTTAGCGTGACCACTATAACACATGGAGCATGCCCAGCAGGATTTGACCTGGGTCATCATCATGGCAACCACTCTTCTTTGGCAGTTGGCACTATATCATGGCCTGATGGACTTTAGTATAGTATAAGTTGAGTGTTTGTACCCGTTGCCATTTAATTATTTGGCATATGTTTCCGAGTGCTTGGCCCTAGAAATAATTGCAGAGGACTGATTATTCTCGGAGGCAAGTTTTTAGTGGGCCTATTGCTTTACATGGTGTTGTATTTTTGTTTCAGGATGTTAATGCAGTTCGGTGATTTTAAACAGAATGATGAGCACCTTATGCTGAATGTTATACGTGTACTGTGTCATGATTTAAGGTGGTTGTAAAATACACTGTTTGCTTATTTAACACCTATTGGTCGGTCAATTTGTAATTGTTACACATAGGTTGCACTGAGAGTTTTGTTTGACCACTGTAGATTGCTTTCAAAAATAAATAACATGACATTGGATCAGTTTTCATTTCAAATGGTTTTAGTTTTCCTGCAGTACCCCTACTGTAGTGTCTTGTCTGTTTACTTTGCATTTGAGGGTTTTCCAATTGCCCTCTAGATGGAACTGCTTTTACGATTATTTGAATCATACATCTATGACAACTCTGCTTACAGCATACGCTGGTTATCCTATGGAAATTTACATTGGTAATACCTCTCTTGGTTGGTTATGCTAATGTGAGTTTCAGTCATAGCGTACAAAATGACTAATCCTAGGAAGACATAATTCCTGGCATGTGCTTGACATATATCCCATCACGAAGGTTCCCTGTTAGGGCCACTTTTTCATGTCTTAATGAATAGTGATAGCCACATGAAACACCTTTAAGATATTTAAGTTTTTAACACAAATGTGTGTTAGGAAAATCCATGTATCTGAATGGAATTGATTAGCTAGCTCATCTTTCACTATTCAAAAAGTTTAAAATTCAAAAAGCTATTGGAAGCCAGCTGTAAAATGTTTTAAGTAACATAGCAGTTTGTACTTTAAATATCAGTTACAAAGAACCATCCAAAAAAACAACCAAAGGATGGAATCATCAAATCAAGACAGAGAAAGGCTTCCTCAAGCTTCTTGAATTTTTGTTCAATCATATTCATTTCCTTTAAGAGAATCATAGTTTGTCCAACATCTTCATCAACATGGACAAAGGAAACTTGGTGAACTTATAGAGCTTTTCATTATTGTCAATGGGGCCGTAAACAACTACTTTGAAGGTGTTGTCATATATTTAACCATAGTCACTGCATTCGCCGAATTCCAAGGGAAAAGTTCAGAATTCGCCGAACTTCAAAGAAAACCATTAAATTTGTTGAAATTCGTCTAGAAATTGGCCACAAATTTTTAAGATAAATTTAATAATAAAAAACTAAAAAATGTTTAAATTCATCAAAAAATCGCCCAAATTCGTGGTTTTAGGGCTCGTTGCTAATTTATCTTTGTTTTCTCTGGGGTCACCACAATTTGCCTCATTTTTACCATTCGCTCGAAAAGCTTTTGCTGCAGCTTCCAGCATTCAACAATCTTCAGTGATCCACGACGATTTAGGGCAATTCATGGCAATTTAGGTCTTCGACGATTTTGCAGCAAAACTCCCAACTCCACAACATGTCCAACTCCACGGGTAGTGACAACTCCAAGTGCCAATGGGTAAGTTTTAGGTGACTGTTTTTGTGCCGGAAACGATTCAGGAGAGGGTTTAGAGTCTAGACTCTGCAAATAATTTCATATACATATAATTTTTTAATCTACACTCTACATACTGATACAAATCGATATGAATCTAAATTAGTTATCTTTAAATTAAAGATATTTTGACATTTTATTTATTTGAAATGTGATGTTTTTTGAATGGTGGGTTGGTATATTTTTAAAAATAAGTATATTTCTATTAGCTGAATTTAATCTCAAATTTTTTAGTTCTGATTTTTTTCCGAAATTTTTCCTCGAAGAATTTGAACATGAATTCAAATGTAGTGACTGTATTTAACCATATGTGTATCCTTCTAAAATTCCAATTCTTCTTAGTTCGAGTGATTGGATAAACAGAAAGCAAGTTTGTCTTGAAACTAGGAATGTGATAAACATCATTGATCACAAGTTGTTTTCAATATTTACTTTTCCAATGCCAAGAACAAGAATATTAGAGTTATTTGCAACAAATATCTTATCATGTTTATCATTTGCCAAGAAAATCTAACATTGTGTCATATATTTCCATACGATGCAAACATCTAGAGTCCTCAACCCATTTATGTAGTGGATAGTGAGTATGGAATGCTTGATAAGTAAGGCATTACCTTGATAATCTTTGGATTAGTGCATCACCTTTAGCAGTCTTTCGGGACTTTTGAGTTGCTCTTCAACATCATCTAGATTTTGAAGCATCTTTTGTCGCCATGGCATGTTTGTCGCAATATGACCAAGTCTTCTCCTCTCCTTGTTTTGACTCATCATGATTGATTTCATGTAATCATAGCTCTTTTCCCCATTGGATTTCTTCTTTTCCTTTCCTTTGTGTAGGGATCCGGCTCCTTTTATCCCAATTCCCATTTTTAATATTCTTAGTTTGTTCATTGATAAGGATACTGCAAAAGGTATCAAAGTTTAGTTCGTCATTGTTTTTCTAATCAAAACCCTTGAATTAAGAAAGTTGGCACGAGAGATGACATAAGGGGATATTTTAGATTAGATAGAAGATCTCAACCACTTGTGAATTTTTCTTCCTATGATTGTTGCACATTGTTCGACTAAGACTTGATCATTTTAATGCTACGCCCTTAACCTATAGTGTGTATTGAGATATGTGTGGCTGACTTCTGGCTATCATAACCTTTCATTAAGTCATATGATCATATCTATAAATTCAATTTGTTAGTAGGGCCGGCCTAAGGTGTTTATATATCATACTCAAGTTATATATAGGAGGTAGTGGTAAGTAGTTTAACATCATATTGCGAATTCTGTTTTTATTGTAAGGTTGTGGAGGTTGCCCCCTTGAAGTGGCTTAGTCATATGCTTCATTATTACTCTATTATTTCATTCATATTGTGATCTATTGCTGTGATAATACGTTAGTGGTATCATAATTTCATTACTAGTGGTATCAAAGCTTTGATTTGGGCAAAAGTGTGGTCGAAACCTTAATTTTAAAAAAATGCTTATATCTTGCAAATATTTTTGCAATTTTTTTATTGAAGTTGGAGAATCATTTAAAGAAGCTACCCTAAAAAAATTAGGGTTTGATGATCATTTTTAGCGATTTATTGCGAATTCAAGGTTTTTATTAAATTCACTTTATAGGCCACATTTTAAGGATTTTTTATGTCTTTTATTTTTTGTAAAACTTTCAAAAATCTAATGGGGTTTTGTTCTTTGACTTTTTGGATTTGAGGCCTGTTGCTCCAAAAACAAACTTCTCATTTTTGGGACAACATATGAACTATTTTGGTCGTGCAGGACCAAAATTATCTCTCCCCTTCTCAAAAAATTGTTCTAAGCCTTCAAATGCTTTATTATTCAAGCCTTTTTTGATTTCTACGGACTCTGCAGGCTTAAATCTACGGACTCAGTTCTACAGACTTCGCATGAAGGAATCTACAGACTCATTTCTACGGACTCCGCCAGTTTTACGAATTCGTTTCTACGGACTCTGCAGGTTCATTTATAAGGACTTTGCAGGAAAGAAACAAGCTCTCAACACTTGGGCATTTTCAGGACAGGTTCAACGCCAAGGTTCAACCAAAAGGTTCATCGGCAAACTTCGATCAAAGGATTGAACCGTTGAACCTTAAACTAAAATGGTTCAAAGGTTCAACGGTTCAAAGGTTCAACGACGTCGGCAAGCTTAAAGAGTTAAGCACTTCAACAAAAGTTCAAAGTTCAACCGCTTCAGCAAGTGCAACGGCTTCAAACAGCTTCAAAAGACTTAGCGAAAAGAAGGAGGCTTGAATTGTTGAACTTTGAACCAAAATGGTTCAAAGGTTCAACAGGTTCAAAAGTTCAAAGGTTCAATGAGCGGTTGGTTCAACGAAGTTGGTTCAAGTGGTCAAGTGAACACAAGATTGAACCGTTGAACCGTTGAACCAAAGTTGGTTCAATCGGTCGGTTCAAAGGAATGCCCCAAAGCGAAGAGACCAAGTGCCCTTGCAAAAGGCAGAGAATCAAAGGACAAGTGCCCTTGCAGAGGGCAGTGAAGAAAAGAAGGCTTCGAAGAACAAAGGAATGAACCGTTGAACCATTGAACCTTGAACCAAATTGGTTCAACGGGTTCAACGAGTTCAATGGATTCGAAGAGATCAAGGGACTTATAAAAATAGAGAAGCGATGGAACAAAGGATGAACCAATGAACCGATTGAACTTTGAACCAAAAGAGTTCAAAGTTCAAAGGTTCAAAGGTTCAACGGTTCAAAGGAAGTACCAGACAAAGGAAGGAAGCGGATGATTCCAGAGACTAGTTCAAAGGGATGGTTCAACCAAAGAGCAAAAAAATGATTGAACCGTTGAACCGTTGAACCTTGAACCAAAAAAATGTTCAAATGTTCAAAGGTTCAACGAGATTGGTTCAAAGCGATTGGCTCAAGCGGTCAATTGAACGAGAGGAATGCAAGATTGAACTGTTGAACCGTTGAACCAAAGTTGGTTCAATCGGTCGGTTCAAGCAGTCGGTTCAAAGGAGTGCCCCATTGAACTAAGGGTAGGTGCCCTTGCAGAGGACATGGAACATTGATTCAAAGATCAAAGGAAAAGCCCGAAGGAAAGTGATTGAACCAATAAAGCGATTGAACCAATAAAGCGATTGAATCAAGAAAGCGATTGAACCAAGGAGCCGAGAAGGCTGCCTGAACCGTTGAAACAGTCAACCAATGATGTCCCCGTGGACGTCAAATTTAAGGTAATGAAATAGCCGTTAAATTTCAAATGTGGTGCGGAACCTGTAAACAAATTCAGCGACCGGTCAAAGAGTAGCCCGAGAGCTCAGATCGCACAGATAAGGCCGAAATACAACAAGGAAAGGAGGAACGATGGAGAAAGATTAGAAATATCCGTGCATGAGATATATTTCTAGAAGGTAAAGCAACCCACTAGGTGGACATCAGAGAGCGCGAATATTCAATGGCACGGCTTGTTTTTTTGCATTGAGTAAAGCGAACAGCTGTGCACACATTAGGAAACACATCAGGCAGCCCATATTAGAAATCAACGCTCGATTTCAGCATAGCCCATGGACAGAATTTAAAATGCATTGAAGGCATTGAATGCATCATAGGTCATTTTTGTGAAACAAAGCGTCCAAGTCTTTCTTGGAGCACTATATATTGGACTCATTATTTTAAGGAGATCTCTCTGTTATCAAAAACAAAACTCTGCCCAAATTGAAAGGCATTACTGAGACTTTGAGCTTAGATTGTTGATCATATTTCGTTATTTGAATAAGAAAACAAGTGACTTTTCATACTTTGTGCTGGAATAGCTTGGTTGTTGGAGAAATTGTTCTTATGTCTGTTTCCTTAATACATTTTTTGTCCATTTAATTAAATAAGCAAAATTAGTGAAAGTAATCAGGAAGGTGTTCTGAAGCTAGTTGTGGAGAGACTTTGTGCTACCACGATTGTCTTTGGTTTGTCTGTTTTTTGTTTCTGTGTAAAGGATCTTGGGACGACTTTGTGCCCTCATTATCCTTCGTATTTCACTCTTTGGCAGTTGAGGTGGAGACTTTGTGCTACATTTCATCCTGCCGTGTTACTGCGCCCTGTTACAGTTACTTCTCATTACCCGAAAGGTTCTTGTTGTCTGCTGAACAACACTTCTGAAAGAAGAGGAGTGCCTTCTGTCATTTCATCAAGATTTATCCTTTGATTGGTGAACATCATCTCTGAAAAAGAGAGATGGATGGTGTTATCTTACCCCTGAGTGTTATTTTTAGCTTATTTATAGTAGATTAGCATATATATATATATAGCCTCTTCATACTTATTGGGAACCTCCCCTTGATGAGAGGAGAGATTTATTCTCTTTTGATGTGGTAAACCTGCACATTTGGCCGACCAATCTTCCTTGCTGTGGTTGATCAGACCTGTTTTGCTCATCAGTACGCTGATTGATAAAATATTCACCCAACAGTTTTTGGCGACTCCGCTGGGGATTCGAACAAGCAGTTTCTATCCTTATCTATTATATACTTTGGTGACTCTCATCTGGGTCTTACCCATTATCATTATAGTCTTATCTATTTATCCCGCTGTGAAAGAACGAGCTGCTCTAGTGCTTTTTCATTGTTAATTTTTCTTTCCAGCTTCACGTCAACAGTTTTTGGCGACTCCCCTGGAGAAGAACGCGTAGTTTGAAGCCTCAAGCTTCAAGCTGAAGCAGTACTAGTTCTTTTCCATTTTTATTTTTACACTCTCGTAGATCCATGGTATATGCAAAGTCAAAGGGCTAAAGGTATTGTTGACTCTGTATTCGAGTTGGTACAACAAAGTAATTTTGATCTGTTTCCTTCACCATCTCGCCTCCAACGAACCATGAGCTTTCCTCCTACTAAAGTCAAGTCTCCATTACTGGGCAAAGCGTCCATTTCTGCTATTAATAAAGTTTTGTCAATACTTACCTCTTTGAGATTTGTTATTCCACCTTTCCATAGTCATACAATGACAATTCAAGGCCCTTGGGGTAACTCTTTTGGCCCACTCAATTTAACTCCACCTCTACATGAGCTACCACGTAATTCAAGGAAAAATTTCTTCAAGTTCTATGGTGATGGAAAGGTTCGTCCTGATGAACATATTGCAGCCTTCAGCATAGCCTGTGGCGTAATAAGATGTAGCAGTCAGGCTGTTCATGAAAACTTTACAAGGCGCTGCTGCAAACTGGTTCTATCATCTGCAGGCCCAGACTGTGACTGACTAGAACACTCTCAAAGCCAAATTTGAAGCCAGATTCAAGCCTGCAGAAGATGCGCATGCCATGCTGGCTCAACTCACACAAATGAAGGAGCCTCATGAACCAATGAGGGATTTCATAGCCAAGTTCGACAAGCTGAGGAACAGGATTCCTACAATTGCTCAGCCTACACCTGAGAATCTCAAATGTTTCTTCATCAACTCTCAGCGGCCTGAAGTGAGTTTTCTGCTGAGACGTGCTGGCCAAATAGACCTTGCAGCAGCTCAAAATTTGGCCATTGAGGTGAAAGATGACTTTATCTTGGTAGGAAAGATAAGGAGAGATCCTAACAGAGGTAAATCTTCTTCATCTTCTGAATATCTATCTACAAGTACCACTGATCCAATGGTGTAGAAGCTAGCAAATGAGTTGCTAGCTCTCAGGAAGCAAATGGCGCAAGGGATATCTTCAACGCCTTCATACAGAGATATGCCAAGGAGGACATTCCCCAATCAGTCATACCAAGGCAATGCTGTCAGGAATCAAGGACAGCCAAATCGTCTTTCTCCTCCACAGGGAAAACTTGCCATTGAAGCACTCCCAACCAATTCAGCAGTTGGATATCTCGAAACAGAATCTGATTTCTCTTTTCATCGTGAATTGAACCAAAAAAATGACGCTAATCTCCTTGCAGAAGACCAAGAAGAATTAGCTGGCGACTCTTAACATTGATTTCTTGAATTACCAGGATGAACCCAGAGATAAAGGTGAAGCAGTTGATGGATCATATGCTGTATTCACCCGGTCCCAGAACCAGTCAACCCAGCAAGCTGACAAAATAAAAATAGGAGAAAGTTTTCAGCGTGTAATTTCAATTGCCAAACGAGGAACTTCTCTGCCTTTCCAGCCAAAAGACCCGATGAGTAATAAAAAGGTAAGTACATCAAGCATTCCTCCATCTTCAACTTCAATTCCACAGACCAGTGACACCCCTCTTAAAAACCAGAAAGATGAACTGCTTTTCTCTGTTCTTAGTCTATTTCAGTCATTTGACATAATCGACCATGTTAAGAAGACCAAAATTTAAATGTCTAAATTTGAATTCTTGCAATCCAAACCTGATCAGTTAGATAGGTTAGTTCAGTGTGTGAAGAATAAAGCCGTCCCTGCAGGACAAGATGTTAAAAAGGTAACTCATGATCCCCCAACGAACATGTCCATCCCAAACAATCTTGTCATTACTCCTCCAGCTGCCCCTGAAAAAATAAAGCCTTTCTATGTTTCCTTGTTGATAAATGGTCACAAACTGAGCAATTGCATCAGACTCAGGGGCATCTGACAACGTCATCCCTGTCAAGGTGGCATAATTTCTTGGACTTATGCTGACCAAAACTTTTGGAAGATGTTTCTCCATGGAGAACAAACAAGTACCTCTGTTGGGACAAATCAAGGACGCCCAATTTGCATTTACAACATTCCCAGACAAAAGAATCAAGATGACAGTCTTGGTGGCCGATGTTCCAGCCTCATATGGCATTCTTTTGGGGCAAAATTTTTGCAAGGATGTTGGTGGATAATTGAACATGGCCCTGTCTGAAGCGAGGATCCCTGTCAAAGGCATCATGCAGAGGCTGCTTCCTGAAAAAGAATCAAAATATATTGTCACTCAGACATCAGCCCTTGAAGCTCAAATTCTGTTCGAATCTTCAGACATGGGTAATTATTTTTTGACCATAGAAGATACTCATGTTTCAGCGGATGAAACTCTCGAAAATAGTAGTCTGAAAATTTGTTCAGACGGAACAACAAAAGACATGATAGAACGCAATGCAAACGTAGAAGAATTCTCCCTTCCAACAAATACAGAAGAATTCCCCCTTTCAAATAAGGTATGGATGCTGAAATTTGATGGCCGCTATTCCTCTATCGGTTTAGAAGCCGGAATTGTGTTGATATCTCCCGAAAGAGATATTTTTCCTTCATCATACAAGTTGCAGTTCAACAATACTAACAAACTGCTGAATACGAATCTCTATTGCTTGGATTGAAAGCCGCTAAAGACAAGGGCATCAAACTCCTTCATGCCAAAGATGCTGAACTGGTGGTTTCTCAGGTGAGAAACCTGTACCAAACCAAAAATGAGAGATTGCGCCACTATCGCAGTATAGTCTGGGATCAAATTGAAAGCTTAGATGTTTTCAGCATCTTTGCCATATCCAGAGAATTCAATGACAGAGCTGATGCACTAGCAGTTTTAGCAATTTTCTTAGTCCCTCACTCAGGCTTCACAGGAGACAAGCACACCATCGAGCTAGTTTTTCGACCAAGCGTACCTGATAATGCCAGTCATTGGCAAGTATTTAACAATGACAACCAAATCATTGCCTTCCTGGAGCAAAAAGACAACGTCGAACAATTTCACTTCGAAGATAGTAAGCTTCAGAAACTCGAATCAACTCCGGAAATGAACTCAATTGCAGGTGAAGAATTTCTGCAGCTAAAAGGGAATAAAATTTTCAAAGGATTGGTTTCTCTTGAGAAACTGTTTGGCAAATACGATAGGTTCATCAAACAACAACAAATGGATTCAAGCTCCTCTCAGGGGTTTGATCAGATAAATTTGGGTACCAAGAAAAATCCCAAGATGGTGAACATTGGGAAGTGCTATACTTCGGAGGAGAAACTCAGATTTACTGCATTGCTTCGTCATTACATGGATGTTTTGGCGTGCTCTTATGATGATCTGAAGTCACTCAGGCTTGAGGAAATTCACCATGAAATTCCTCTCAAGGATGATTCAGTGCCTTACAAACAAAAATTTCTACAGTATAATCCAAAGATATTAGGTACTATTCTGTCTGAGATACAATAAATGCTGAATGCTAAGATAATTTTTTCAATCCATCATTCCACATGGATTGCCAACATAGTTCCTGTGAGGAAGAAGAATGGCGAAATTCGCATCTGTGTGGATTTCAGGAATTTGAATTAGTTATCTTTAAAGGATAAGTATCCTTTGCCCATCATGGATCAAGTGCTTCAGACAGTGATCGGCTCCGAGATGTTATCAATGCTAGACGGCTTCTCAGAATACAATCCAGTAGAAGTTGGTGAAGCAGACCAACACAAGACTGCTTTCACCACGCCTTGAGACACCTTTGTCTATCGGAGAATGTCATTCGACCTTATTAATGTTGGCGCCACTTTCCAAAGAACAACGGACCTTGCTTTCAAAGATGAAATGGGTAAGTTCATTGTAGTTTATCTTGATGACTTGACTGTCTTTTCCAAGTATCGCCTGAATCACGTGCATCACTTGCAACAAGTGCTGGAATGCTATCCCCAGAATGACATTTCTTTAAATCTCAAAAAGTCTGTTTTTGGGGTAACAGTAGGGAAACTTCTCGGATACATTGTGTCCAGAGAGGGCATAAAGATTGACTCAGATAGAGTCAAGTCCATCCAAGAGCTTACCTTTCTCACAAGTAAGACTGTTGTTCACTTTCTTTGGAAAGGTGAATTTCTTAAGAAGGGTCATCCCCGAGTTTGCTAAAAAAACTCGACATATTGTAAACATGATGAAGGGAAAGGCCATCTTCAGCTGGACTGAAGAAGGCAAATTGGCATTTCGAGATATCAAGACAGCTATTGCCCACGCCCCAATTCTGGTTTGTCCAGATTATACTAAGGATTTTATCATATATAGTTATGTTTTCGAGCACACACTCTCAGTAATTCTGGTTCAACAGAACGAAGAAGGTATGGAATCTCCCATATCTTTCATGAGCTGTCCTCTCAAAGCTCATGAACTGAAGTATTCAGACATGGAGAAGCATGCCTATGCAGTGGTAAAAGCAATGAAGCATTTCCGCTTCTACACCCTGAATTCACACGTTATTGCCTTGGTTCCTGATACCACGGTTAAATTTATATTAACTCAGCAGGAGTTTGGGATGAAAAGAGGCAATTGGATTGCAAAAATCCAAGAGTTTGATCTAGTCATCAAACCAACGAAGTTGGTGCATGGAAATGACCTATGCCAATTAATTGCTGATAACAAGTCAGAGGGAACAGAGCATGAAGAATCAGAAAAAGACACGCCAACAATCCTCTTTGTCTCCACTACGAATGAGTGGTATTCAGTTATTTCTCATTTTCTTACTTATGGTGAATGTCCTACTCACCTATCTTACAAGGAAAGGAGGACTATCAAGTTGAAAGCTGTCAATTTTGTCTTCTGGAACAACGGCCTGTACAAGAGGAGCCTTGATGGGGTATTCCTTTGCTGCGTGGATAAAGTGCAGCAAAACAAACTTCTGAAATTCTACCACAATCTGGCCTGTGGAGGACATTTTTCTACTCCTGTAACTGCCCACAAGATTCTTAGAGCCAGGTATGACTGGCTTATTTTGTTTCAGAATGCCTACAAATGGGTACGAAAGCGTGAACTGTGCCAACAGTTCGTTGGAAGACTCAAGTTAGCTACTCTGCCTCTCAAGCCAGTGGTCATAGAAAAGCCATTTCAGCAATGAGACATCGATTTCATTGGTGCTTTAAACTCATCTTCAAGTGCTGGATATGATTATGTCTTCACAGCCACAGATTACTTCACCAAATGGGTGGAAGCTATCCCAATCAAACATGCTACTTCAGAAATAGTGTGCAATTTCCTCAAGGAGAACATCATTTTCAGGTTTGGGGTCCCAGTCAAGATTGTCATAGACAACGCAGCTTGTTTCACTTCCCAAGAGATTACTCAGTTCTGTTTTTACTATGGGATCACCTTCTCTCACTCTTCTGATTACTTTCCACAAGGGAATGGACAAGCTGAATTAAGTAACAAGAACTTGGTGACTATCATCAAGAAGTTGGTGGATGACAACCAAAGGACATAGCGTAAAGCATTGGTTGATGCTTTGTGGAACAATCACCTTGGAATTTCCAGCATTGAAATTGGCTAAGGCAATCGAGGATCAAACTTATGAAAGCCCCATTGATAAGAAGATCATGTGCTTGATTGAGCTGGATGAGCAGAGAACTATGGTGGTGGACCGAATTGCGCAGCATCAAAGTCTGGTGAAGAAGCTCTTCGACCAGAAAACAAAAAATCAGCATTTCCAGATTGGAGATTAAGTCTTGCTCTGGAACAAGAGGAGAATCAAAGGAAATGCATGGAAAATTCGATTCCTTGTGGAGAGGCCCGTTTACTATCCATCAACTCAATGGTGAAAACAGTTTTCTGTTGAAATATCAAGATGGCACACTCTTTTCTCTGCCTCACAATGGGCAGCATCTGAAGCACTTCGACTCTTGAAGTATCAGATGAGATCATCTGTACATATGTATATTTGTATAGTTTTTAGTTCTGTTTTGTGCTTTTCCTTTTCGTTTTCGTTTTTGGCACCTTGCTTTCTTGTTGGTTAGCATGACTCCATAGCCCAATGGCATACTTCAAGGCACTGGAGATTCTAGTTTTTACTCCCCTCAGCGGTTCCAAGTTTTCATCTGAAGGAAGTTCCTCAACTGGAGCCAGCTGTTGTCCCAAAAAATAGACTTCTAATTTTTGGGACAACATATGAACTATTTTGGTCCTATAGGACCAAAATTATCTCTCCCCTTCTCAAAAAATTGTTTTGAGCCTTCAAATGCTTTATTATTCAAGCTTTTTTTGATTTCTACGGACTCTGCAAGCTTAAATCTACGGATTTTGCAGGTTTGAATCTACGGACTCTGCAGGCTTAAATCTACGGATTCAGTTCTACGGACTTCGCAGGAAGGAATCTACGGACTCATTTTTACGGACTCCGCCAGTTCTACGAATTCGTTTCTACGGACTCTGCAGGAAAAAACAAGCTCTCAACACTTGGGCATTTTCAGGACAGGTTCAACGCCAAGGTTCAACCAAAAGGTTCATTGGCAAACTTCAATCAAAGGATTGAACCGTTGAACCGTTGAACCTTGAACTAAAATGGTTCAAAGGTTCAACGACGTCGGCAAGCTTAAAGAGTTAAGCTCTTCAACAAAAGTTCAAAGTTCAACCGCTTCAGCAAGTTCAACGCCTTCAAAAGACTTAGGGAAAAGAAGGCTTGAACTGTTGAACTTTGAACCAAAATGGTTCAAAGGTTCAACATGTTCAAAAGTTCAAAGGTTCAATGAGCGGTTGGTTCAAGTGGTCAAGTGAACACAAGATTGAACCGTTGAACCTTTGAACCAAAGTTGGTTCAATCGGTCGGTTCAATCGGCTGGTTCAAAGGAATACCCCAAAGCGAAGAGACCAAGTGCCCTTGCAGAAGGCAGCGAACCAAAGGACAAGTGCCCTTGCGGAGGGCAGTGAAGAAAAGAAGGCTTCTTAGAACAAAGGAATGAACCGTTGAACCATTGAACCTTGAACCAAATTGGTTCAACGGGTTCAACAAGTTCAATGGATTCGAAGAGATCAAGGGACTTAGAAAAATAGAGAAGCGATGGAACAAAGGATGAACTAATGAACCGATTGAACTTTGAACCAAAAGAGTTCAAAGGTTCAACGGTTCAAAGGAAGCGCCAGACAAAGGAAGGAAGCGGATGATTCCAGATACTAGTTCAAAGGGATGGTTCAACCAAAGAGCAAAAAAGTGATTGAATCGTTGAACCTTGAACCAAAAAAAAGTTCAAAGGTTCAAAGGTTCAACGAGATTGGTTCAAAGCGATTGGTTCAAGTGGTCAATTGAACGAGCGGAATGCAAGATTGAACCGTTGAACCAAAGTTGGTTCAATTGGTCGGTTCAAGCAGTCGGTTCAAAGGAGTGCCCCATTGAACTAAGGGCCGGCGCCAATGCGGAGGACAGGGAACATTGATTCAAATATCAAAAGAAAAGCCCAATGGAAAGTGATTGAACCAATAAAGCGATTGAACCAATAAAGTGATCGAATCAAGAAAGCGATTGAACCAAGGAGCCGAGAAGGCCACTCGAACCGTTGAAACAGTCAACCAATGATGTCCCTCTGGACGTCAAATTTAAAGTAATGAAATAGCCATTAAATTTCAAATGTGGCGCGGAACCTGTAAACAAATTCAGCGACCGGTCAAAGAGTAGCCCGAGAGCTTAGATCGCACACATAAGGACGAAATACAGCAAGGAAAGGAGGAATGATGGAGAAAGATCAGAAATATCCACGCATAGGATATGTTTCTAGAAGGTAAAGCAGCCCACCAGGTGGACATCGAAGAGCGCAAATATTCAATGGCGCAGTCTGTTTTTCTGCATTGAGTAAAGCGAACAGCTGTGCACACATCAGGAAACACATTAGGCAGCCCATATTAAAAATCGACGCTCGATTCCAGCATAGCTCATGGATAGAATTTAAAATGCATTGAAGGCATTGAATGCATCATAGGCCATTTTTGTGAAACAAAGCGCCCAAGTCTTTCTTGGTATATATTAGAGTCTCTCGTATTATTTTAAGGAGATCTCTCTGTTATCAAAAATAAAACTTTGCCCAAATTGAAAGGCATTACTGAGACTTTGAGCTCAGATTGTTGATCATATTTCGTGATTTGAATAAGAAAACAAGTGACTTTTCAGACTTTGTGCTGTAATAGCTTGGTTGTTGGGAAAATTGTTCTTATGTCTATTTTCTTAATACGTTTTTTGTCCATTTAATTAAATAAACAGAATTAGTGAAAGTAACAAGAAGGTGTCCTGAAGCCGGTTGTGGAGAGACTTTGTGCTGTCATGATTGTCTTTGGTTTGTCTGTTTTTCGTTTCTGTGTAAAGGATCTTGGGACGACTTTGTGCCCTCATTATCCTTCATATTTCACTCTTTGGCAATTGAGGTGGAGACTTTGTGCTACATTTCATCTTGTCGTGTTACTGCGCCCTGTTACAGTTACTTGTCATTACTCAAAAGGTTCCTGTTGTCTGCTGAACAACACTTCTGAAAGAAGAGTGCATTCTGTCATTTCATCAAGATTTATCCTTTGATTGGTGAACATCATCTCTGAAAAAAGAGAGATGGATGGTGTTATCCTACCTCTGAGTGTTATTTTCAGCTTATTTATAGTAGATTAGCATATATATATAGCCCCTTCATACTTATAGGGAACCTCCCCTTGATGAGAGGAGAGATTTGTCCCTTTTTGATGTGGTAAACCTGCACATTTGGCCAACCAATCTTCCTTGCTGTGGTTGATCAGAGCTATTTTGCTCATCAGTACGCTGATTGACAAAATATTCACCCAATAAGGGCGACATAAGTTTGAATTTTTTTTTGTCAAAGTTCGGTCAAAGTTGGAAATCAATTCTGCATTGTCAAGCCTTTGCATGGCTGAACCACACACTAGTGGCGGAGGAAAGGGTTCCAAAACTCATGAAAAATTCCTAACAAAAAGGAGATGAGGTCAGAAATGGGAATTGGTGGATCTTTAGTTCTAGGGTTTTCTTCGACATAATCACAAAATAAGCCAACTTGAGTACAATTTGCAAAACATAGTCTAATATGGCTAGTAAAGGAGCTGCAGACAAAATCAATCATGAATTAGATGAGCACAAGCATAAACTCGATAAAATGTTGAATTTGCAATTGAATTCGCCAAATTAGCCACAATTCACTAATGCTTTGACCAATTAGTGTGGATCTTTTGGTCAACCCAATGCAACCCTTGATACAACTTAGTGTTTGCCTTTCGTTGTTTTCCATTGGATGCCGCGAAACATGAAGCCAAAAGTAGAAATTCATAAGTTTGAAGGGAAGGATCTGGTCACCTGGATCAACCAAATGGAGAACTTTTTTTGATGCACATTAGATCTTGTGGGGATAGAAGGCGGTAATGACATCTTTATATTTGTAACTTGAGCAATTCTTTTGGTATTGATGGCTTTGTGTTCAAAAGGAGTTTTTTAGTGTCATTTGGTCAATTTTTACTTATGAATTACTATTGCATTATCACAACAATGTGATGGAGAATTACTGCAACCAATTAACAAAAATTGCATCAAACAAGATCTGTTAGGGATTATATACAATAGTTCCAGAATCTATCCTTGTGAGTGGAGACAATCACAAATGAAAATTTAAATGACTTGTTTCTTAGTGGGCTCAAGGATCACATCCAACATGAGGTTCACTTGTTTAATTTGAGTTCTATACTTAATGCTATTGTCATGTCACACTTATCAGGGGAGAGGGCACTAGTCACCAAAAGGTAGTCATTCACAAGTATAAGAGATAGGAGAACTCCGACATAGTCATTCCCCTCAGCCTACCATACTAACTCTTCAAAAAATTGAAGAGAAGGCAAAAGGGTTATTTTTAACTGTGATAGCAATTGCAAGTACAGTCAAAGACATAAATATGCGGAAATTTTTTGTTTTACATTGAAGGTGTTGTGTGTCATATTCACATTTGATGCAAAGTCCACCTTAAGTAGATGTGTTACCAAAGTGTGATTTATTATGTGCACAAAATTATTAAATGTAGAATTCATGTGGTAGTTATCATCACATATGTGAAAAGGGTTAGGTGTAACTTGGAGAATGATCCCACCTTTTACTTCACCAATAATAATTTCTCACATCTTATTTCCTAAATAAGAGCCCATTATGTTCTTGTGGAATATAATGGAACTTAGAGTCATCTCCTGAGCCAATGGATATGATGTATTTTAGAGAGTCATGTTCTAGTGCAACCATTGTTGGTTGCATACACACATTGTATATTACACATAGTTAATTCAGTATGTCTTTATTGATGAATCTCTCTCTTGTTTGAATACTGTATGTTGAAGATCCATGGGTTATTTTGTCATTTTTAATATATTATTAGAGCCATTTATAATATGGTATCAGAGCCATTTCCATTATGGTATCAGAGCGGGTTTTCTTGAGAAGATCAACGAGAGTTTTTGAGAAGAGACCCATATCACTCTCAAAGGTTGGTTGTTAGGAGGATCAAGAGGAGAAAGAGTAGAGGAGGAGCCTTAAGTGCGCCAAGCCTTCAATATTTAGCAAGCTTCAAGCAACAAGGATAATTTTTTCTCTCTTCATCAACTTCTAGGAAAATTTCTTCGCAAGTTCCATCTATTTTGTTAAGATCTTGTTCATTCCTTTGGCTGGATTCATGCAAATCTAAATATGGAGTTCCATGGAAGATATTTTTAATGAATTTTTGTTTGTGTTTTTTTGATATGTATCATACATTTTCATTACGTTCAAAGTGCTAGAAAAAGTTTTGACTTTCGTTTCACTTGAATTTGACATCTTGAGCCCATTTGTCAAGCCATATAGATCGCGTTTCGTGCATATTTGAAGAACTCATAAGGGTAAGAATGAGCCAATGGGAAGGAAAACGATTTTTTTAGCTTTTCTAACATGTTTTTAGGACCAAATTTGGAATTTTTGTAGTACTTCATGACAAGATGTTAGCTCCTATGTTTGGCTATAGATTGGATCTGGGTTTGTCCAGAAGGTATTTTTTTTCACCTTGCATTTTTCTTCATGTGGCATATTGGGCACTCTTACTTGAGAATTTTGTAATGTTTTTTCTTCACGCCTACAACATTGACATTTTTGGAGATATTGAGTTGTTTTGTCTTCACTCATTAGTCAAATTTGGGGGGGTGTTGTGTATTGCTAATGCTTCTTTGGTTGTTCGAGTATGTTATGTATTTAGTGATTGTTCCTAGCAGATGCAAAGGCTGGTTGTTTTTTGGTGGAACTCCATAGCACTCCATCTGCAATCTAGTTGTTTTTTGGAGGAGCTCCATAGCACTCCATGTGCAATCATTTAACCATGCATTTGATTTAGATGAAACACATACCAATAGTCACTCTTCTTCACACAACCAGAATCATGGAAGCTACTTTTGATTCATTCTATTGGAGGCTTCATCATATTCAACAAACATTTACTTCAGTAGCTTCATTGTTCTTTTTACTCTTTCATTGTACATGGGTACCTCATCAGGCCTAGTTGTTGGGACTCATACTTATGAGTATAAGACCTTTTTTTTAACTACATCACCTAAGTCAATCTTCAAGGGCTTGTTGGAGTGTGTCATATTTAGACTTGATGTAAAGTATTATCTTAGGTAGATGTGTTACCAAGGTGTGATTTTTTATGTGCACACAGAAATTAAATGCACAATTAATATGGTAGTTATTCTCACATGTGTGAAAAGTAATAGTGTAACTTGGGGAATGATCTCACCTTTTTCTCCAATAATAATCTTTCATTTACATCTTACTTTTCCTATTTAAGAATCCTTTGTGTTTTTGTGGAATGTAATGGAGCTTAGAGTCACCCCTTGAGCTAGTGGAGATGTAGTCTTTCAAAGAATCTTGTTGTAGTGCAACCATTACTAGTTGCACACATACATTGTATATCACACAGTTAATACAATATGTCTTTATTGGTGAATATCTATCTTGTCTAAATACTTTATATTGATGGTGTCTATGCGTAAGATCCATGGGCTATGTTGTCATTTCTAATATGGTATCAGAGTCATTTCTAATATGGTATCAGAGCCATTTCCAATATAAGGTGCGAATGAAGAAGAATAGGACAAAGCAACAACATGGGGAGTTGATGATGAGCCAGGGGAAGAATCATAAGAAACCCAACCATTTCTTGTCATGCACTTTTAGGCATTAGCACTTTACGAACCCTCAAGGTAGAGGGTCTTAAAAAAAATAAAATGTGACAATATTGATTGTTTTAGGTAGTACTCACAACTTCATCAACTTGGTTGTACGCTTGAATTGCTTTCTCTTTCTAGCACTAAAATTTCAAGTCATGATTACAAATGGTGGCACAATCAATTGTTTCGGGAAATGCCATAGTATTAAAATCTTCATGGGAGAATATTGATTGGATAGCCCTATGTTTGCCATTCCTATGAGTGGAGTAGACATTGTGTTGGAAGTTCAATGGCTAACTTCCTTGGAAACAATAGAGATGAATTTATAAAAACTATTCATGTGTTCCAATTAAGAGGGTAGGAGTTTTTTACTACATGGGTTACGTGTGAAGTCCGCACAACTTGTGAGTTCTCATCAGATGCAAAAGATTCTAAAAAGGGAGCGGATGGGTTTGTGGCTCAACCATTTTCAATAGAAGCACAACCACTAAAGGGGTTTGCAATCACAGATCTATATACTATTGTGGAGGAGCATTCAATAGTTTTTGGAGATATGTTGAAAGGGCTTACTTTCAACAGGGATCTTGATTGTGCCATTCTACTAGTGGCAAGGTGCCAACCACCCAACATCGGCCATATAGGTATCCATATGTCCAAAAGAGTGAGATTGAGAAGATGGTTCAAGAGATGCTATAAGTATGTATTATCCATCATAGTTAGAATGTTTATTCCTCATCAGTGGTGATGGTGCGCAAGAAGGATGACACTTGGCATGTGTCCTCACTATAGGGAACTCAACAAGTGCACCATAAAAGATAAGTTCTCTATTCCTATAAGGCTATACGTGATGATTTGCTAGATGAATTACATGGATAATGCCTAAAACCTCAAAAAACCTTAAAGGATTCTTGGGGCTCATAGGTTACTATCATCGTTTTGTAAAAAATAAGGTAGTATAACATCACCATTCACAACCTTATTGAAGGACTCCTTCCATTGGAATGATGTCGCCACTCGGGCATTTGAGAATCTAAAGGAGGCTATGTGCACCACACTAGTTCTAGCTATTCTAGATTTGTCAAAAACATTTATTGTGGAATGTAATGCTTCAAGGTATGGCATGGGAGTGGTACTCATGCAAGAAGGATGACCCATTGCATTTGAGAGTTGCCAACTCAAAGGTAGGAATTTGCTACAACTTATTTAAAAGAAAAAAATGATGGCCATCTTTCACGTAGTAAAACAATGGCGATCATCTCTAATGGGTAGACAGAGGTTTTCATCAGAAGAACAACAAAAATGGGTCACTAAGATGTTGGGATATGACTTTGAGATTGTATATAAGGAATGTAGAATGTCGTGGCTGATGCACTATCCAAGAAGGATGAGTCTACAGAGACAATGTTGTGCCCCATGTCCATATTACAAGCTGACAAGGTGGATGAAGCAAGATCAAAGTGGGAGAATGATGCAGTTACAAAGGATCTTATTCAAAAGCTCCAACAAGATCCGAGTGTGTTAGATAATTTTTGAAAGGCGACGCTCTTGGGTACAAGGATAGGCTGTACTTGTGTAAAAATACTACCCTTAAGCATAAGGTGCTTACAAAACTTCATGCTTCTCCAGTAGGTGGGCACTCAGGCTTTCTGAAAACTTATAATAGAATCAAGCAAGATTTCTTTTGGGAAGGACTAAAAGTTGAAGTCTAGAAATTTGTGGCAGAATGTATGGTGTGTTGTCAAAAAAAGGAGAAATAATATCAAGACCTTGGGTCTGTTGCAATCTCGATCTATTCCTAGACAGAGGTGTGAGGAGGTTTCCATGGATTTCATCACATGGCTGTCAAAATTTGAAGAGAAAAATGTCATCCTGGTTGCTGTGGATAGACTCACCAAATATGCCCATCTTTGCGCATTTTCTCATCCATTTGTAGCAAGTACAGTAGTAAGAATATTTATGAACACAATTCAAAAGCTTTATGGGACCTCAAAGATCATAGTGAGTAATCATGATCCTATATTTACCAGTAATTTTTGGATTGAGTTATTCTCATGTTTTGGCACCTAGCTAACTCTTATAGCTCGTCTTATCATCCCCAATTTGATGGAAAAACTGAGGTAGTCAATAAGTGCTTGGAGCTTTGGAGGGTTATCTTCATTGTTTTGCTTTAGATAAACAAGAGAGATGAGTTCAATGTTTGATGCTAGCAGAATGTTGGTACAACACGTCTTTCCATACTTCATCTAAACATCTCAAAATTTCGCACTCTATGGGTACCATCCACCATCTATCACTTCATCTTTGAGGGTCCAACCAAATATTGAAGCAATTGAAGAACACATTCAACATCAACATGAGGTACTCTCTAGTCTCAGAGATGACTTTGCAATGGTGAAGAATTGCATGAAGCAACAAGCTAACTAGCACTGTAGTGAAAGACATTTTAAAGTCAGATTGGGTTTTTGTGCATATATAGCCATATAAACAAATGTTCTTGAAACATCAGAAGAAGTCTAACAAGCTTTCACCTAAGTATTATGGCCTTTTCAAGTCTTGCAAAAGATTGACAATATAGCATACAAATTGGAGTTGCCTCAGCAAAAATACATTTAGTCTTTCGTGTTTCATGCTTGAAGGTCATTGGACAAAGAGTTTTAGCCCAAACAGAGTTACCAAAGTTTGATGAGGAGGGAAGAATCATTTTGGAACATGAGGGAATAATTCAGATATACACTAAGGGGTTGCTGATGAGGGTGATTATAGAGTATCTAATAAGTGAAAGAATCTAGCATATGAAGATGTGACATGGGAGGATGAAATGGTCTTGCAAAAGCATTCAATAATCATCAATATTGAGGACAACGTTGGTTTGAAGCATGTTTGATCAAGTGAAAAAATCTAGCCTGTGAAGATGTGACATGGGAGGATGAAGTGGTCTTGCAAAAGCATTCAATAATTGTCAATATTGAGGACAATGTTGGTTTGAAAGGGAGTGGCATGTTATGCCCTTAACTTATAGCATGTATTGGGATATGTGTGGCCAAATTGTGGATATCATAACCTTCCTTTAATTAAGTCATATGATCATTTCTATAACTTCATATTATTAGTGGGGTTGACTTAGGGTGTTTCTATATTATAATTAGGGTATACATAGGAGGTAGTGGTTAATAGTTTAACATTATATTACAAATTATATTCTTATTGTAAGTTTGTGGAGTTTACCCCCTCTAAGTGGCTTAGGCATATGCTTCATTATTTTTCTCATTTCATTCATATTGTGATCGATTGATGTGATTCTACTTTAGTGGTATAGTAATTTCATTACATTTAATCTAAGCCAAGCAGTCTTCTATCTTATCAAAACTTAAAGAGATCAAGTTGAGAAAGCTCATCACCATGTAGAACAATCCTTGCTTCATTTGTTTGGTTGAAGTGTCCTTGTAATATATCCCAAGTCTCTTTTGGAGTATTTGTCCCTTAAATGTTAGATTTTAGCTCCATGGAGATATAAGAGTTAGTAGCTCCAAAAGCCTCAACTAGGCCATTATTGAGCTTTAGTAGCCCCTTCACATCAGTTGGAGTTTTTTTTGTACCTTTGGTGATCCTCCATAAGCCCTTGCTCTTTATCTTAGATCCTTGAAGATATGAGAGGTTGTGTCTCCAAAAGCCTCAGCTAGGCGATTATTGAGTTTGGATAGCCTCTTTGCATTAGTTGGAGCTTTTTTTGTACCTTTGGTGACCCTCCATAAGCCCTTACTCTTTAACCATTCTTTTGTGTTCTGCTCCCAAAGATAATAGTTTTTTCCATTTAGGATGTGGCACTTGAATCAAACGTCATACTTTGCTGCTTTTGGCTGACTGTAAAACTTGCTCAAAACCCAATGCAACCTTAAGCAAAGTATAGAGCTCCTTGATATCTTTCCAATGCTTCAAACATGGCAAAATGTGGAGCTCATATGTAAAGTTATGGCCTGCCTCAAATTTTGAAAAATACAAAATTAAAGAATCTTAAATTTTTTGAAAAGGTCAATTTTTTAAGAGTGCATCAGGTGTTGCTTCCTGATTTGTCAAGTAGACCAATTGATTGTTACCACTTGTCCATTGACTAGGCATAAAAATAATAAAAAGTTTGGGGTCTTAACCATTGCTTTTATGCTGCATGTTGGCCTGTGATATGTCAATTTTAATTCAGAGAATGCCATGTGTCAGTGCTGGAATGGACCACCTCAGCACAGTATATATGTAAGAGGGTAGTTAGGGATTTGGCCCTTGACTTGTATGATCCAATGCCATAAGTGCCTACGCGATATCTGAGTGTGCTATGCTCACAACCTTAACTCACTATTGTGGGTGTCGATCTTTCTTTAAAGGTCGACAGGGCTTCAGGAGCCGAGGCTTGTCATTCCTGTCACTGTGCCACCTAAGATTGGCGTTGCTTCGACAACACCGCCGACAATCCTCCCTTAGTGACCTTTTGTAGCAGGTTACCTGTCCTTACACCACCAGATTTACCAAAAGGGGAAACCTTCATCTGCCTATTTAAGACCTTTTGTCATTGGTTACCTGCTCTTGCTCCACTAATTCTCCTCTCAAACCAATTTTGAATGTAAACTAGTTTGCTTAGGTGGGTTTTGTGCTTGTGGTGACTTTCTAGACAAGTTATCATTATCTGCTGAACTAGTCCTTCGTTGTAAAATGAACTAGAAACTTTGATGCTCAATTTGGGGGGATAAACGAAATATTTGGAAAAAATGTAAAAAATTGACCCTTGACAATTTGACGAAGGGATCCAAATATGTGAATAAAATTTGCTAGACTCTGGATATTAGAGTTTTGTCAAAAAACCCTAATTTTGCTCTTAGTCGCATAGAATGAATAATTAGGACCAAACGTTTGAATAACTACAACCTCTTTAAACCTTCACCTTCACCTTAACTTTCTGAACATAACTTTGATAGGAGTCTCATAGAAATAAATTGAGAAACAATTTTCTTCCTAACCCTACATACAGGGTCGAAAAAGCACAACAAAACCCTAAATCTCATCGACTCAAGTATCTTCAACACCTTGACAACCTTGTGATAGCGCAAATCAACCTTGGTGAGTTATACCCTCGATCTGATACCATGTGAGAATAGGTTTACTTTATTACTTTATTTTGAGAAACTCCTCAAACAATCTTCCAATGTGCAAGATATCAC
Organism: Torreya grandis; assembly: GCA_037957365.1. Classification (NCBI taxonomy): domain Eukaryota; kingdom Viridiplantae; phylum Streptophyta; class Pinopsida; order Cupressales; family Taxaceae; genus Torreya; species Torreya grandis. The sequence goes on along the minus strand of JARHVA010000068.1, from coordinate 2,835,253 downwards.
TTTAACACATTAGCACTTGAATAATGAACCTCCTATCATACTAAGGCAGGCCATGGTGGTTTTACATTATCACATGTAAGCCCAAATAAAATTGGATCCCAAGGTACCACAAACTTGTAGCTAATTGGGTCTGATATACAATAACCCAAGGAACACGACACGTTAGGGTCTCATGGGGGTAATACCCAAACCTTGAGCATCCCAAGTAACACCCACAACCTGTGATAAAGGATCTTGATAATGTGGGTGTACAATAACGTGCAAATATGCACTAACAATGATGCCATATAGTTATCATGCAAAAGCTTTAATCTACCCTGCATTTAACGACAACTCAAAAACCCTTGAGATTGCACATTGTTAGTTTTTCAAGTTTAGAAGCTTTTATTTCAATTGAATTTCAAATAAAATGCTGAAAACAAATTCCACGTTGGGTTTGCAAGTGGACATTATTGCTGCTAGAGCTAATGGGAAAGAGAAAATCAAGAAAAATGTAAAACTGGTACCAAATAAGTTTTGGGTGACATCTGTGGGTTCTACTGGCTGACCTCAGACTGAGCATTGATATCCAAAATGTACTCCGTGTTGTTCATTGAATGTACCGAGGAAGAGAAAACATCAAGAAAAATTGTAAGAGTGAAGCCAAATTAGTCATGGACGATCTCTGTAGGTTCCATTAACTGACCTCAGACTGAGCATTAACCTACCAACATATGCCCCTAATTACTCATTAAATATACCTAGGATGGTTTTCATTGCCTTTTAACTTGTCAACTGATTAGTGAAGCTCGGGAGGAGTCTAGAGATAATTTATAGTAAATATTCTTAAATTTTTATTAATGTTCCCCAATCATAGGGATAAATTTTTCACCAATGAAACTTGTGCATTTGCAGGTAGCTTTTTCAATTGCTTTTTAGAATACTTCAAATTTCATTGAATACATGCTTATTTTATTGTTATGAAATTTCTTACTTTGTTACTAAATTACCCTAATAGGTTACAGGGCTTTTAGTTGACTATCTAAATATTCAGTGATTGGCCTGACAATGTGAATTTGAGCAAATCCCTTTTTCAGAATCTGAACATGAAAATGCAATATACCTTCATAATGGGGTAATTGAAATTTCTTTTTGAGACAATATATCCAACATTGCAAGTAAATACTAGCCATAGATAGGATACTTCCTCTCTATATCTTTCAATTTGCAGGTCTTGTACTGTTATGCACCTAGCATAACTTGTCATTAAAAAACTTCATGTGGTAGTTGGGCTTAGTCAATTATGCTGGCCCAAGGGTTTTGCCTATTCAATAACGACGCCCAATTTTTTAATGTGAAGACATCTACGATATTGAACAATGCGATGGGTGAAGTATTGATTGGTGGATATCTTCCTTGGGATATTGAATACATGTACTGGAGACCAAGCCCTTCTGAATTGGGGGTTTTGAGCAGAAGAGGGGCTTCCATTATTAATTAGAAATTGCAAATTGAAAAAAATAAGTAAGAAAAAGGATGTAAAGTTCATACGAAAAGATTAAGAGTCTTATATATATATATATACAAAGAATTATGGTTCAAAAGAGACAGTCACAATTACAGAAAAAGATGGAAGGTACTACAAGGAATATCCACGTTAGACTCATCTGGGAAAATTACTATGAAGATCATGAAAAGCTTATAATTGAATTTAAGATCATTATTTTCCTCTGGTGCACTAGATATAGATCAAAGAGAATGGTTGAGCTTGAGGTATGATCCCATGTTTAGTACCAACTTATACATTCAAGAGGAAGCACTTAAATTGTGGCATATGGGAAGACACTGGAAATGGTTTCAATGAGAAATGGATAAAACCACTGGAGCACAAATAGTTTCAAAAGCAATTTGGGGTTAGAATAAAACATTAGATGGCAAAGAAAAAGATGAAATAACAAAATCCGAGTCTGAATAGGCAAATGTAAAAGAAATGGAGAGCTTACTAGAAAATGAGATAAATTAACAAGAAAAACAAACACATGACAGACAGAATTAGCAAAAAGGGATATTGATACACAGAAAGCTAAGTCAAACCCTTGTGATGCAGATCAAGTGTCTAAAGAAAACAAATAAGGGTCATCAGCAGGAAGCAGATTTGAAAGAAATGCACAGAAGCAAACAAGGAGAATAAAGACTGTGTAAGAAGGCCAACAACGTCTTACACAAACATTTGAAACCAAGAATCAAGAAGCACGTTTGACATAAGTAGAGTTATATTTGTTTTTGAATTGAGCTAGGGACCCCCTCGCATTCAGGCCCCTCATGCGAAGAGCTATATTGACACCCTCACTATTGTGAAAATCAACAATCAAGACAACAGAATTTATATCTGCACCCTCACTACTCTGAAGGTCGACAGTAAAGTTAATATCCACACTTTCAATGCAGCAAATGGAATAGCAATGAACATCCGCAGAATTGACTCTGTTGAGAGATCAGTTATGCAAGGAGACTCCATGAATTGCAAAAAATGATACCAAAGTGGCGAAGACACAAGTCTACATGGACTTATAGGAAAGCAACTATGTGACAGCTGCTATTCAATATTGACAATAAAAGAGGTCATGTGTGGGTGGATGATCAAGCATGGCAATGACTGAGTACAGCCATAATTGTTGCCTACTATTTGATCTCATCAAATGCTTCAAATTAAGTATGTTAAGGACGATGGAATACTATCCACTTAACATAGGATGTAAATAAAAGAATATTACTTTATGTTGGCCCCAACGGTTGGATCTACTCTATTATATTGGCGCGAGGGATTTTCCTATTCAACAAAGATAACCAAGTACTTTCTATGGAAAACATCCTTGGAGTTGAACAGTATCATGGGTGAAGTATTAATTGGTAGATATCCTCATTGGATTATTGAGTAGTTCTATTGAAGGGAGCTGTGCTCCAATACCAATACCATTAATCATAATTGTCATTATATTTATTTCTTCTGCATTCAATTATCCTATCTCTTGATAAATTATTGAGTATTGGTGATTATTTTAAGTTATGATGCTTGAGATTCATAACATGTCTGTTTCCATCAAAGTTTCAGTAACTTGGATGTGCTTGATGCTTAAGTGTCTACATTGACTTATTTGGATGTTGTCAGTAATCTCTATTCATGCATGTTTACGGTTTGCCATGCCCATGCAATTTGGGCTGTATTGTGTCCAGACACTTAAATTTCTTTTGGCAGAACAGTATTACTGTAAGCACTCTGCTTATTTCTTGAAGAAGCAAAATGGGAATGGTTAAACTTATAAACACTTTTCTGAATTGTTCGATATGACATGCCTTGTTCCTTACTGGAGGATAAGAATGCTATTTAGAAATACCAGAACAAAATTTTCAGGATAAGGTCTAAAAAATATTATTGATTACTCTTATAAAAGATACATATTTTTTTCCCACAACAAAAATTGATCGATAATACTGAATATGATAATGCAATCCTTTCCACGTCATCCTTGAGGATAGGAATTTTGTAATATTTTTGTCCTACTGGTATTTTGTTCAGATTATTGCACCCAACAAGAGGGGTGCTTGAATAACTGAAAAATTACTATTTTGCCATCTCGTGTCTTCCTTTTTAGAATAACTTGACTTCTACGACATTCACAGACTGTAACTGAGTATTGCACTCTCATGCTTGAATAATTTCATGAATATGCCTTAATGATATTTCTAATCTCCTTCACACTAGGTTATAGAACCTTGCAAAAATTTAATTGCATTCTCTCTTTCCATAATAAATAAACAACATGATCATGAGAAAGATTATTAGCACTTAAACTCTGTGACCATGTTCGTTCTGGAATGGTGTCATTCTGGTTTACCTAGACTGGTGTCTTTCACAGTAAATTGCCTTGTCTATAGTTGCATATTTTCAAGCAATATTGCCGCTATGGAAACTTGTGTGCATCTTTTGATTAATAGGATAATAGCCTCCACTCCTTTTATTTAGCTGTTGATCTTAGATAGTCAGTATCTAGAACTTTTGAAAACTTGTCTTTCCCCATTTTGGGAAGACGCTTTGTGGCATTCCCTTGTAGGCCCTAAATCTAAATTTGCTGGTTCAATTTCCCTGGACCCATCACAAGTTCCATTTTCTATACCAGTTCATGGTGCATATATCTACACAACATGTATCAGTAATATATTATTGAAGTTATCTATTTCGTTTCCCACCATGCCTACTGATCTATCACATAAAATGAGCTTTTCTCTACCCTCTTGAGTCTAAATGTCAGCTTCTCTGTTGGTACGTGAGGAAAACCCCTTCCTCTTCTCGAAACAATAACTTGTGCATATATTACTTACGTGTAACACATATTTAGATAGTCTATGTGTTTAAGGATTTTGTTCTGGGATGTCAGACATGTACAAGCAGATAAATCATGTAACAGCATGGAAAAGATTAATTAGCTGTTACCATATCACTAATTTCCTATTGATTAAGTCTTTTCCCTGTCTAAATAAAAAATGTTAACTATTCAACAAAATTGTTTACTTTGAAAATCTTGAATCTGGTCATTTTGAACATAGTTAATCTTAAGTTTGGACCTTTTGAAAATAGAAAACTGAAAAGCTGTGTTTGCATATGGTTGTTTGTCTCTGTTTTGATCCTATTTTAATGGAGAACTGTTATTATTTTTCATGTACAAGTAGAAGAATGCTTCTAAGAGGAGATGGAGTTTCCGGAAAAGAGCTTCCCAACACCGGGTGCTTAGAACTACTGTGACAAATGAACCATTGTACCCAAGTACAGAGAGAAATGAAAAGGGATTAGTTTGTGATGAGGACAAACAGGCAATGCCTGCAAACACAGAAAAGTTTGCTCTCTCAACATCGATGGAGAAGACATCTGTGAATGCAGAAACCACAGTGACACTAAGCACAACAGAAAGGAGTGTTAGTGATTTTGTTGAAAGTAGTCATGATGCTGATAAAAACATGGAAGTCACTTCAGCGATCAAGATCCAGGCCGCTGTCAGGGCGTATTTGGTATTTATACTGTCACACTTCTCATCGGTGAAATCTGTGATTTCTTGATCTTTGTGATTGCATGTAGTCAAGTTTTCCTAATTTTTATCTGCTACTCCAAATTCAATGGAATTCCTTCTCTATGCTCTGCTGTTTTTTCTAGTATAATATTTTTGCTAAGTAGTGTTCTACTGGATTTGTTTCTGCATTTTAAGGCAGCTTTAGGAGAGCTTCAGGCAACAAATTAGGTTTTTTTGTGTTTTTTCAGGCTAGGAGAACATTATGCCGTCTTAAAGGCATTGTAAGATTACAAGCTCATGTTCGTGGACAGTTAGTTAGGAAACAAGCTGCAAGAACTTTGCGTTGTGTGCAAGCAATCATCAAATTGCAAGCTTTGGTTCGTGCTCGCCGTGTTAGATCATCAGAACAAGGATTGGCCATTCAAGAGAGGCTTGAACTTATACGGCAACAAAAAGGTTCAGAAGTAACAAAACGGGTAAGAATTTATTATTTTAAAATCTGTGAAAGGAAAAAATGGAAATATTTTTATGTACTAGCTTCTGTGTAGTTGTTTTACTCGTGCAATTTACGCACACCGGTCTTTTATTAACAGCTCACCTAATTAGTTTTTACTATTTCAGGAGAGGAATAGTTCAAACATTTCATTGAACGACAATAGCGTTCTGGCAGGGAAGCTATTTGCTAATGGATTCGCTCGTCAGGTGGACTCAAAACTTGAGCATCTGCCCTACATAATTCGTTTTTAACATACCATGAAAGTTTTGCATGCAAAACAAACAGTAATTTGAGATACTGATAATCTAGTTTTTGCTGTTTTTAAAGCTTTTAGAGACTGTACCGAAGGCAGATTCTCTGCATATCGAGTATGATCCAGATGATTCCAATTCGGGATGGAAATGGTTGGAACGTTGGATGTCTGCTTCTTCTCAGGAGTCTAATTTGTCAGGTCAGCCAAAGGATGGCTTGGAGCATCAATATCAAAGAGAGAGAGCAGGATCTTTAGAGGCTGAAGAGATAAGAAAGGAGCTAAATTTAAAGTTAGTTCCAAATTTTGATCAGCCTGAGGTTGAAGCTGAGAAACACAATTTTAGCTTGGCCAAGGAATTGAATTCAACATCTAGTTCAACTTCAGATCAGCTTCAATCTAAAGATGGAAGGAACATTCATAGCTCGAAGGAGGTGTCAAAATCAATATCAGATTCTATTGCGGATCGCCTGAGCAAGCAGTTAAAACAAGTATCAAGTTCAGATTTTAGTAAGGATGATGTTAAAAATGAGGACTCTAACTTGAGTTCGAGAGAGGTATCAACTTCTCCATTAGATTCTCTTTCAAATCAGCACAAAACCAAATCTAAGAAGTTCAATGATAACTTAGGAAATGTGCAATATTCAAAATGTGATTCTGTTTCTGACAAATCAAGCATTCAGTTGAGAACTTTGTTTAATTCAACTTTGGAGCCTGTTTTGGATCAGTCTCAAGTTGAATCTGATCTTTCCAAGGTGATCTTAAAGCAGAAATCAAATTCAACAGTGGATTCCTGTTCTGATGAGACCAAGGTTGAAGGTGATTACTGCAGTTCGACAAAACCACCAAAATCAACTTTTGATTCAGTTTCTGACAAATCTAGCATCCATTTGAGAAATTTGTTCAATTCAATTTTGGAGCCTGTTTTGGATCAGTCTCGAGTTGAATCTGATCATTCTGAGGTGACCTTAAAAGTGAAAACACATTCAACAGTGCGTTCCTGTTCTGATGAGACCAAGGTTGAAGGTGACAACTGCACATACAGTTTGACAAAACCACCAAAATCAACTCGTGAGTCGGTTTCATATGCGCTTGAACCTGGAAATGGAATTTCTGCCCATAACTCAAGAAGAATGTCGGACTTCATATCAGATTCTGTTTCAGGTCAGCCGATCATGGACTTGAAAGATTACTCAAATGCAATGACAGATTCTTTGGATCAGGTAAAGAATGAAAATGAAATTTCCAAGTATAGCTCAAGCAAGTTGTCAAATTCAACAATGGACTTGCTTTGGAATCAGCAAAAGTTTGAAGTTCAGAATTCCCATTCTAGCTTTAGGGATGCGTCAAATTCAACACCAAATTTCGAACTGGATACAAATGAGGCCAAAACCGAAGATCCCAATTGTAGGTTGGAAGAGATTTCAAATCTGACATTACATTCTGTGCCAGTTCAGGCTGAGGCCGAGGCCGAGAAATGTGCTAATAGCTCAAGGAGGTTGTCAACTTCGAAGTTGGATTCTGTCATGGATCATCCTAAAGTTGTGAAAAAGTTTATGAATGCAACATTTGACTCCAATTCTAAGCAATTCAAAGATGAATCTGAGAAATTTATGTCTGGATTAACAAAGACGCAAGACTTGACATTGTGTTCTGTTTCAGAGGACACAAGTATGCAGCCAGAAAGGGTATCAAACTCATTAACAGATTTTGTTTCAAATCAACCCAGAAATTTACCGGATCCAACATTTTCTTCTACTTCAGATCAACTTTATTCTCTGGTTGAAGCTGAGAACCCCAAATGTAGTATGGATAAATTATCAAGTTCAGTACTTGATTCTGCTGTTTCAGATCAGCTTGAGGCTAAAGTGGACAAGTTAATGTCTAGCTCAGCTGAAGTGTCCACTTCAGTATCTGCCTCAGATGCAAAGAAATCACTATCTGAGGAGTTGCATAGAAAACAGGAAACTGTCCCTGTTGTTCAGGGGTCATCCCCAATTCAGCTTTCTACAAGAAGTTCACCTGAAAGATCAGGCGATTCACCAGAACACCAAAGTCTTGTCTCTTGTGGGGACTCTATTCTCAACAATCCTGAAAAGGTTGAATCCCCTACAAAAAATAACTCTGAAAACTCTGGGATCAATGTGAAGGCTGCCAGAAAACGAAGCTCAGCTAACTCTGGGAAATCTGACTATTCACCAAGTGATTCACAAGGAAGTCCGTCTGTTCCTAATTACATGGCTGCCACAGTATCAGCAAAAGCAAAGGTCCGCCCGTATAACTCTCTGAAGTCCAGTCCAGATGTTAAAGAGAATGCCACTAATGCAAAGAGAAGAAACTCTCTACCGGGTTCACGTGGACAGCAGCATTCTGTGTCTCCACGGAGGTCACTATCGCAAGTTCAAAGAACTCCCAGTGGGAACAGTGTTCTTTCCCCAAGAGATTCCACTGGTGTGAAGTTCAACCTTTTTTTTATAGAATTTGTTGATTTTGTGCTCCCAATCAGTTTGGTTATGTTGCTTAATATGCTTCATCCAAGTTATGCCCATACCATCTGCATTTATTGTTTTTGAATTTCTCTCTTGTTGCATGTCTTAGTCTTTAGAGTAATCTTTTAGCACGAGCATAATTCTGATTTTTAAATTCTGGTACATGTGCGGTAACTGCATATTATTCTTTTGGAGTAATTGCATAGGATTCTAACATTATGTAACATGGGTATTTCAGAAATACAAAAGCAGGAGTGGCGGAGGTGATAAATTTGGCATGGTTTACCTATTATGCGATTCCTTGAGAGAACATTCCAGTAGCTATGGGACCGGGATGATGAAAAAGAACCTCTTTTAAAACATTGAAATGTTTAGGTGCATTTGGGGTTCTTAAGTTTAGCAGGTTCCATACAGGTTCTTGAGTTAAGCAATGCCATGCAGCTTGTTGATCGTTGTTGCTAAAGCTGACTTATGTTAGTGTGCCTAATAATGTTGTAAATAAAAATATATATATATCCCAGATTTAGATCTAAAGGTTTCATCCTAATATCCTTTCCCAATCTATAAAGAGTCATGCTGTTTGGTGTCTGCTTGGATAGTGATTCAATGGCATCCAAGTTTTATCTGTAAGGCTGTTAAGCGAATATTTGTATGTCCAGCTCCAGTTTTACACATATTTAATAGGTTCAAAAGCATTGTATTTTTCCAGGGCTAATAATTGATGAAGCTCAGCTGTTGTACTTGAAGTTGTGCTCTGAATGGTCTGAGATTGAATCTGGGCATTATCTCCATTTTGATGAAAAAGGTTGTCTATTCCAGGCTGTACAATGATATGACTTCTAATTAGAGTATTAGTCTCTCATTAAGAGTTTACAGAGATTCGCCATGCTGTGGTTTCAAGAGGGTTTATGCTGTCACTACAGCCCAGGTTAATCTGGGATTTTCTGTATTTTTATGAAAGTTATGAAGCATTTATGCAAAGCAGATACGCCTAGAATTGTTGAGTAGCTGTTGACCTTTCCTGTTCCTGCAAGCATGTTGCTGTCCTGCTATAAAGTTTGTTAGAATGTCTCTATTTTTCAACTACAACGAGTATTGGATAGCTGGTTGAAAAAACATCAAATTGTAGATGATGATATAGCCATGGATGGGAATTAGGGGCTGACTAAAGGAATATAAAGCCATCTTCAATGAACATGAAAGTGAGGTTGAGTTTCTTTCTGAGTTCTTACTTGGAATGACAATTTCTATACACAACATTTTTGAAGTGTTCATTTTCATGTTTGTTCTTCCCCATTTCTTTTGGACAATGCTTTGGTGTGTTGAATCCTTGTCATTTATGCATAAACTCAACTCTGCCTTATCCTGTGTCATGACTTTAATTTCACGAATTAATGTAAATATTATCATACCTTGGAGCCGATGACCAATAAGGTAAAGCTAACCATCTGGCACGGTGAGAATATTGGGCTTTCACAATTTGCACGGCTGAGGTGATTCCCCCTGTGGTTGGGGGTAATACCTATGTCATTTGGAAGGTCTCCAATGACTAGTCCATATCTCTTGCCGGAAATTTCTCTATAGTTAAGCTTGAACTTAGACATCTTAATAAGCATGGCCTGGCATTTGAGCTTTGAGCCTACTCAGCATTATAAAGAATCAAATCTAGACTGTAGCTTTAGATATCCATATGAGTAGAACAGAGTTTGCAGGGTTTTTAAGTGAAGGATATCAGCGAGAGGATATAAAAGCAGTACGTCCACCATAAGCTGCGTCATATTAGACAAATACTTAATAAGATAGATGGCAAATGCTGATAACAAGGTCACTATTGGAGCATAAAAACGTTACACCAGGACATTAGCACATTAACATGCTGAGTGATGATCGCAAGGTTTGTTTTGAATCATAGAATCAATACACTAGAACTTTTGAGCAAACCAAAATGATCTGAAAAATGTTTCCTTGTTAATTGTTGCAGTGCAATTTTAGCTTTGTAAAAAAATATGACTTTCACTCAAATCTGAAAATGTCTGATTTAGTCACAAGTTGGCCTCTTAACATTGACATCAGGGCTTAACCGTCCTTTCAGCCCTTGTCCAAGTGCTCTCTCATTGGTCAAGGGAAGTTGTCCTTTTCAATGTATGCATGAATGCCCATACGTCGGGTGAGTGCTCCCTTGTTGCCCATTGGTTGATAGCCTTTGGCACTCCCTTGGGATTAACACAAGGTTGAAACTTGAGGGAATACAATAAAAATGACATCAAGTGATAATGTTCCTATATTCCTTAGTCCCAAACATGTAGTAATCTTGTTGGCTAGGTCTAGATCTAAAAGCTCCTCATGTTATCTTTTTTATAAGAAACAAAAGATTACATCAATGAAAGAATATATACAAAATTGGGTAGGTAAAAATGAAGAAATAAAACTGTCTGCACATAGGATCCTGTTATGAACTGCAATATTTCTACCTATCAAACCATAACTATGAATCGGTTTAAGAGAGCTGAGTACAAATTACAAAATTGCCTTCAATGTTATTGGAGACCTTTTTGGTCAAACATACTCCCTGCCCTAAGGTTATGGCCAAATGCAAGCTTGTGGTACATTGGATTTTAGGGCTTAGGGAAATTTAAGCTCTTGTTCCAAATTCTCTTTTGTGTAAGGCGGGTGTTCAGGGCCCTAAGTGTTGGTGGAAAGTATTGGAAAGGACCTTTGACACACCCTTCAAAAGATACACATCCATTCTAGGATAGGCGTGGCTCATGTCATGTATTTCTACTTGGAAAAAAACTTAATTCCAAGGGGACTTTGTCTTCCTCTGCACAAACTTGGTATGGAAGATTTGACAAACATTAGAAAAATCCTACATAACCAAAAATCCAATAGTTTGTGGTGTCTTATGTACCAAGACTTACCTCTCAATCAAAGTCTTACTAATGCAGAAGCATCCATATATGATATGAAATGTTGCATCAATAAAAAAGACGTGGTTTGTTATGTTAAATTGTCTATGTTTTCCTATGTTGCAATGTGGAAGTTGATTTGTCAGTGTTCCCATAAGACTTATGAGTAGCAACAAAATCCGAAGATCAAAGAGCAGTTTGTCTCAATCAACAAACAAAGTTCAAATTAAGTATTCCCTCTATGGCAACACCCCTGTTGGTGTTTGTAGGAGACATTTGCGAAAATATCTGTTTGCATTAATTGGTAGTTTCGAAACTGTGGATCTACATTAAGTGGCAGCTTTGCTTGTCTCTGTTGCATAAATAGAGTAATGGCCTAGAATGATTGGTTTTCCTATCTTGGGTGTTTCAGGTATCTTGGGGGTGTTCAAAGAGGCATCCCTAGAGGTAGAGAGGTAGGTAGAGGTTGGTACATTGAGAAAGAACAAATATCCTTAGTGAAAGCAAGAAATCAAGATCCAGTTCGGATGCTTGTGAAGGTATCTTTTTCATTCTTCTTGTTTTTTATGTTTCTTAGATCTTAGAAGTGTGCCAATGGTACAAATTATGTAAAAGTTGATTGCAGTAATAATTGTGTGTGTTTCTTGGTGCCATTTCTTCTTCAACACGTGTGTTTCACTTTTGTTAGTAGGATAAGCCATCCTTCACTGGACCACCTATCCTTGACCTACACCATTTGATGTTAGTGTTGGTTTTGAGTCTAGTCGAGAGAATGAACCTCTCTTAGAATTCTGAGCATTGAGATTACATTAGTAGGTTCAAATTGACAAGAGAGTCAATATATCTCCTAAGAGAATGGTTGGCAGAGGTAGAGCTACAAATGTGGCAAGGGGACTAGCTGAAGTTATGGATTTGTAGAGAGTTATGCAAGCAAGATTAGATGATGTTGAAGAAGAGGTAAGAAGAAGTTTTGCACCAAGAGATTATGTGATTAATGCTAAAGAAGAACAAGGAGTAGAAGAAAATGAACATGAGCATGCCCATGCGCAATTGGATGTTAGTGAAGATAGGTTCATTAGAGTTATCCAAAGGATTGGAAGAGGAACAAATATGGAAGTTCCCAACTTATTATGGATGTTGATTCAAAAGGAATTGATAGATTGGCTTATAGAGATGGAAGAATACTTAGAGTTTGTTGAGGTGGTTGATCCAAGGAGAGTGAAAGTGGTTCAAGCCAAGCTGAATTGTCAGGGAAGCCTATGGTAAAAGGAAGTTCAAATTGAGAGGAATGGAAGAGGTAAATAAAATATCACATATTGGAATAAAATGGTTGTCAAATTGAATGGATTTTTTTTCTTGCAGATTATCAATTGGACTTGTTGAAGATATCATAGAACTTGAGGTAAAGACAACTTAGTGTGAAGGATTACGTTGAGGAGTTTACAAGTTATCCATAACGTCTGGTCACCATGAGGTAGGTCAAGAGAAGGTTGCAAGATATATAAATGGGTTGGTAATCAATATACAAGATGAGTTGATTATGGTTAGACTGAAAACAATGGAAGAAACTTATCAATTTACATTGAAAGCCAAAGAGAAGTTGTCAAAGAAACAACAAAATACAACAAGAGGTGGAGGCAAATTTTAAATGGGAAGAGGTCAATCAAATGTTGGAAGAGGACAACATAATCAGGTGGGAGAAGCTTGCACTTTTTACAATCACAATCATGCACCCAAAAGAAACCCATATCTTTCAAGAGAAAGGGGGCATTATGGTAGAGGAAAAGGATTCTTGGGCACATGCCTCTGATGTGGAGAAGTTGGCCACTGAACTTATTAGTGCTTACAAACACAATTAAAATAATAGGAGAATGATGTTGTAGATGATATTTTATGATTATATAACACCTCAGTGTTGTACACTTGGCAAACTCAGACCTTGGTTGTTCCTCTCAGTTATGCACATTTTTTATTTTTTGTATGTCTCACATCTACTCTATATTTGTGCCCCTTAGCCTATATCCCTTAGTCTAACTAGTCTTATGTTGACAACCCATGTTTTCCATCTTATCCAGAGTGCTTAAAATGTCTTTATCTTTCATCTCTGCAAGTTTAGAATCTATACATGCTCTCTTGCTCCTTAGACACTAATGTCCAAGACAGACAGTAGTATCGATGTTACTGTCATGTCCCAACACAAGTGTCTAGTGCCTTAAAGTCATTCAATTTTTAAATGAAACGTATTCTAATAGTCAGTCTGAATGCCTTAATGTGAGTTATTACTCTAAAGGAATTGATATAAATACAAGATTAACCCTCATTCATTCATCACTTAGAAAAGATCAAAGAGACCAAGGGAGCTTATCAAAAGCACTCTATCAAGCATTTAATTGATCAAAGTTTCATTATTTATTTTTATTTTCATACATATCTATAGGTTTGAAGTACTAAAGGAGCAATCAAAGAGCTCGATTTGCCAAGTTACAAGTTAGGTCACTATTGTACTTGCTTTACACATATTGTATGATTCACACACAAGCCAACACATATAAGAGAACTATATTAGTCTGAGACCCTCTTTGGAGTATTGGCTATGTAGGCAACACTCACTGATAATGGAGTCTTTAGGACGGCTCGACACCATATGTCCACTAACCCATTTTTCCCTAAGGTCACATTGAAGATGAAAAATTAGGGATTTGTTATTTCACAAGGAGCAATAGTCCATAACCCAGATAAGAATGCACCAAAGTGAAGGTGAACCCAAATCCAAAAGTATCTAGGTGGTCGCATTCTATTTCAATAGATATTTCGTACAAGACACTAGTGTCGACCCTAGATAGTAGCGTCAACGCAACTGTTTTGGGCTAATGTTATTGTCCATAGAATCAGAAGTATCAGAACCAAAATCTGATGAATATTCTAAAATCTCCTTCCACCCTGCGTTCCACCTATTCCAGATTCAGAACTGCATTAGCATCAAAATAAATTAAGTACTTCATTTTTTTGTTATTTCTATATCTAGCATAGTTGTACTTTTTTATTTAAACTATCTCAACATAATGAATTCAGTGTATGTTTATATTAGAGTTTAATAGCTAATTGATTTGTTATAGATTTGATTATCACCCTTGTGCGATTTCATTTCTATATACCCTTTCAACATCTAGATAAACCCAATCTAAATCATTTTAGGGTTAAACATTTAGTGAACCCGATTCATGGGAATGTAATTTTTTTGATTCCTAGGGTTTTAAACCAACTAGGGTTTTAGATTGTTGTACTTTTTAATATTCTACTTTTATTATTTTACGTGTAACCTTTACGTAACCCTAGATTGGGAGGCGTGCCTATTGAACATATTGAGTTTTCCTTCCACCCATGTAAGATGTCTCAAACCAATGAGGGATCTTATACCTTGGATAATGATGATACCCATATTGATAATGAAAAAAATATTGATAGGGTTATCATAGAAGAAGATTTTGATAATGAAAACCATAAAACAAATGAAAATGAACAAATAGACCATGATCAAGTGCATGTAATTGCATTGTTTCTTGAATGCATTCAACAAAACCCTGAAGATCTTGATAAGATCTTAAAATCTATTCTCGAAGCAAAAAATTTCAATACTATAGTGGAAACATTCCTTCCCTTGAACACATTACAACCAAATATATCTAGTGAAATTATGGGTTGTGTGTTTAAACCTTTATTTCCCAAAACTACTATTGATACATCTATCATGGAATTGCTGTTGTGTCAACACATACTAGTTTCAATGCCTATTACTACTCAAACATGTTTTCATCTCCTTTAGTGACTACTCAAATTGCCAATTTAAATCTCACTGGGCCTACAGTTCAATCATTCCTTCAAGTTATAAAAACCTTGGAAGACAAAATTGAAAACATTGAACAAAATGCTTTAAAATCGCCTCACACTATAGATTCGCAAGATGTGTTGCATAACCTTCTTGTACTTGAGATCTCTTTGCACCCTTTACCAACTAGATTTGTTGCACCTAAATTAAAATTTTATATGACAAGGGTGACCCTGAACAACATCTTCGAATAATTTATGCAACATGCCTTGACTATGCTTTCAATAATAAATTTTTGATCAAATTACTTCCAAGAAGCCTCAAGAATTATGCTTTGAGGTGGTTCTATGATTTACTTCTCCAATCTGTAAAAACATTCAAACCTCTTGCAGTCCAATTCTTAGCACATTTTTCTAATAATATTTTCAAAAAAGTTTTTTATGTTCAAATTGCTAAAATCAAACAAGGAACCAATGAACCTATCAATGAATATGTCTTGAGATATAAGACTATGCTAGCCAAAATGACCAATGTTATGGTAGACAAAGAGTTACAAGATATATTCAAGCAAAGTTTGTTTGCTCATTTACATGATTCCATTGTTTTTAAGAAGTTCAAATCTTTCAATGATTTGTATCATGTTGTACAGGACCGTGAAATGAAGCTTATGTCATTGAATAAGCTCAAGTATGTAGCAAACACACCAGTTACATCTATATCTAGTACAAAATTTATAATTAAACCAAGTTATAAGGTAATACCTCATGAGCCTAAAAATAAAACAACCACCATGGTTAACATAGTTTCACAAAATCCTCATTGCCTTGTCTTATCCAATACACCAAGGAGACAATTTACACATTTACCCGAATCACCAGCTTCATTACTCACACGGTTACTAGAGTTCCAACTTATATCTCTCCCTCATCCCATCGAGGTTGATGAGTCGGCCTCTACCCAAAGGATACAATGCAAATGCTTATTGTGATTATCATCAAGGACCAGGGAATTCTATAGGCAGATGCTTTAGATTGAAACACAAGATTCAAGATCTTATCGATGACCAAAAGCTTACATTTGAGGATCCTCCAAAGGAATCAAGTTCACAAGCTAGCGATCACCATAAATAAAAAATATTTAACAATGCTTTGTAAGACCATTCTAAGAAGGAATCTGAAGTCCAAATGGTTGGGAACCCACTAGATGAGATTATTGGTACTTACACATGACATATACTTCTTATGGTTCAGAAACCTTCTATTTATTTTGATGACAATGAAATCAAGGATGATGATTCTGATCTTCATTCTCTATTCATTCGAGCATACCTTGACAAACACCCCACACACAATGTTATGATTGATAATGGCACAAGAAAAAATGTTTCAACATGACATTAATTACACACTTGGGTTATATTTATCATGGTTTACACCCCTCTACTAGATCAGTTTGAGCATTCAATGGGATCTTCCAAAAGGTTCTTGGCGAGATTGACCTACCTTTACAGATCGGTCCCGCACATGTGGTTATTACTTTCTCAGTTATCCATTCCACAGGCATCTTTGTTATTTTATTAGGAAGACCTTGGATACACTCTTCGAGTAGTACCTTCTACAATGCATAAATGTATTAAATACATTCATGCCAAAAGGGTAATTACAGTTTTTAAAATTTCATATGAGCATCATTTTGAACAAAAGAAACTTATACCTAGGCAATTAGTTATCAAGCCTACTAAGACTAATTCACTGCAAAAGGGCAAGCAATAGGCAATCCCCTTTTCTAGGCGATCAATACTTGAGAGACCATTACATCAGAGACGTGCAATGGATTCCATGGAATCCCAATCTTCTATTACACACCATGAACATATATCTAGAGCACCTCAAAATGTACATATTACTGATATGCCAAAGAACCATAGAGCACTCAACGATGGGTTCCAAGAATCCCTACTCCTGTTACTCTTAGTACTGCTACATGGACACTCTAGTCCTATTCTACATATGCAAAGCACCATTGATACCACAATGACAAATATTACACCTATACATGTTCTTCGACAACATAATCGAGGTAATACGCCATATTCCTAGTGGGGAGGTACCTATGACCATCCATTGGATGGAATCATAGGATGATCTTTTCTATTCAAAAATTTCAAAAACACCAAAAAAAACCAAAACATTATACAAAATCCAAAAACACTATCGACACCTACATGTTCTATTAGCTCCTTGGCGTCTATGTTTTAGTTCCATATTGATGGATGGTATACTTAGTTACTCCTACAAATACATATGTGTCACACCTCTACTTGAGTGTGATACATGCATACATAGATACATGAAACATTCATATTTTAGTTGTTGGGTCTTCCCTCTACTCATATCATATGGACACTGGGGGCATCCGTCGCTTCTTTGATCTTGATACACTCAGGTTATATGATTTGATGATCACTCTACTGAGCTTACATATGTACTTACACATACCTATTATCCATGATTAAATCTTACACATGATACTTCATATGTTATACACTCGACCGTTTTTCCTAACACATTGGATCTATAAGCTACTATAACATGTTTATGTTGGTTACTTATGTTTTACTTTATGCACTTTATCGAGTGTCTTGTCTTGCTATCATCTTGCTTGTTTGATCATTTGAATATGCTCCTTTACTTGTGGCCCCTGTATACAAAATATTTTCAAACTTTATCAATTACTGATGATTTATCTCTTGTAGGAACCCATCGAGTCTCAATCTCTCTGAGTGCACACCTTAAGAGGGCACTGGGAAAGGGGTGGACAAAACATTGGTGCTTCACAAGATTGTTATCCCCTATGCCACCACTTGCTATCTACACAACTAACTCCTAAACACTTATCTAAGTTTTGCTTCCTCCCTTGTACACTCCTCTAAGCAATTCACTGCCTTACTTAGCCTCTTTTTAAGCCTAAAACTTTTATTGATAGTTTACAATACATTTTTGACCCAGGTTGACCCTGCATTTCATTTGTTAAAAATACGTTACAAATCTAGGTCGACCTTGGCTGACCTAGACCATGACCTAACTTATTTTTATCAAATAACCATATAGAGTTGAATTGAGTTAACCATGCCAGCTAAACTTTCAAAAAGGTTTAGGGTTAGATTCAACTATATATACACATCCATTTCTATCATTTATGAGGAAGAGAAGAAGAAGAACATCATATATTATGTATGTGTTTATTCACCATTGTACTTAAGGAGCATTGCTTAGGGTTTCAATACTACACTTGAAAATATGGATCTTGTCTTGTGGAGAATTATTTTGGATGCATAGAGAAGTGTATTCTAGAGCTTAGCTATTCTTGTTATCCTTACATACCACAACAACCTCTTGTAAAGCACCTTGGCCAAGGGAGAGATTGAGGCTCAACGAAGTCATCTTTATAGGTAAGTATTCTTAACTTTTTTCGTCCTTTGTTAAAGTAGATAGATTTGCATTTTTTAGCTTGTATGTTTCTCTCCCATGCATTGGGATTCCTTATACATTGGCTTAAGTATATATATTCTATGCATGTTTAATTTTTATGTTTATTACCCCTACTTTGTGCCACAAGCTTTGGTGAGCACTAGATTAAATTTTACTTTACTTTGTGAATATAAAAAACATAAGACCTAGCAAAGGTTATTACATGGTATTGCTTGATTAGAGTGTTTGGAACCCTCTCTAGTGATGTTATTGTGGTAAGAGATCCTTTGGTCAGGTCCGGTGTATCCATCTTGGTCATGACCTTGAATATCTAATGTATCACCAATCAAAAGTGTAAGTATGATTTATCTTCTCCGAGAAAGAATTGATTAATAGATCAACTGCATTTTATTTTGTATACATTCTAGTGAACTCAATGTGAATCAAACTGTTGTAAGTTTTGTTTCATGCATTCATTATATCATCATATTACAAATTTTTATTCTTGCAGTATTATATTGAACCTATCGATATAATTCTAACAGTTTGTGCGTAGTTTTAACACACAGTCACCCCAAAATGACCTGTTCTATCTGTGCAAGTTTTCTTCAAATATAGGGCACTAGATAATCAGCTCGACATAGTCTGTATACATAGTTGAACCAGTTGAATCTGTTCATAGTTCTTTTTTAGCATACAAGTTTGCAGACATAGTCGAGTCAGTCGACTCTGTTCATAGATTCTTTTTCAGCACACAGGTTCTACAAACTCCATCGAGCTAGTTGGCTCTGTTCACAAAATATTTAAATCAACACTTGAGCATCACGACATAAAATTTTTCAAACTAAGCATCTTCAAAACCACCAAGGTTCATTCTTAACTTCTCTATCATTTCAATTTTTTTATTTACAGTATTGTTTTTTTACAAGTTTACAGTCTATAAATTTGTAGTCCTACAACAAAATGAGTTGATTAGCTCGACATAGTTTTTTACCCTATCTCTTATTTCGAAGACATAGTTGACCTGTGCGACTATGTTTTACAAATCTTGCGTCTGTAAAATAGTAGTGACCCTATTGACTTTATTATGTATTGTTTGCATACAATGTCACTTGAACCAATTTTATACTTTTCATAGTCAATAAAATTAACCTTATTTTGTAAGTAATTAGTTTACTTTTCATTTTAGTTGTTAGCATGCTTAGAGTAACAAACATAGATTAATTAGGTGATTTTTTAATTTACCAAGTTAGTCACACTATTTTTCTCTTTTGCATACACTTTTAAATCACTTTACACAAAAAATTATTAAATATTTATCTTCTCAAGATCTACCTACTTGGATTTCATCATCAAGGGGGACGCCGACTTGGTTTTCTACCCAAGTATAAACATGTGGTTGATGATATATATTGGCAAAACCCAACACCCTTATTGCTACAAGACTATGAAGTGAGGGGGTAGGCCCCAATACCAAGCCAGTACCATCGCCAATACAAATCTATTTTAACCTAAACTTCTTGAAACTATCCATAGATTGATTCTAGTTTATTTTGATAGCCAACTTCCCATCACATTAATTTCAAATTCTATTATAAGTTAACAACATTGAGGAATGACCAATTAATTAGCATTTACATTCAAGTTGTTGCTTGCTCTTTGATCATTATATTTTATATTGCAAAACTTGCATTAGCCAATGTTAGTGCAAGGTTTGTGTTGTGTGTTCCAATTGGATCAATCACATTGATTTAATTATTTGTGTGTTTTATTTTACTTAGATATTATCTTACAAAAAATTTATCTAGTTTTACAACATTGTCATCCTTATTGACACAGTCTCTTATAGACTATTCCTCTTGTTGCCTTCAATACATAGTCACCCTCGACTGTGTATCTTTATTAGCCTATTCAGTTCTTAGTTATATTATAAATAGTTGACATGTCTGACTGTGTATCTTATCATTCCTTTTTTTTTCTATCTAGAATTACACAGTCGTACATAGTAGTACATAGTCAGCGTGTACGACTGTGTCCTCTTATTTCCTATTTTATTTTTTTGTCTACCATTACACAGTTGACCTGCATGGTTGTGTCCTCTTATTTTATATTATGTTTCCTATCTAGCAGTATGTAGTCGACCTGTACAACTTTGCCCTCTTATTTTTTAGTTATGTTTCCTATTTTATAGAATACTATTGATCTGTCTGATTCTACATCCTATCAAATGATTCTTCTTTCCGTCAACTTTTTAGGCTCTTTTTCTCATCATGAGATTCTTGTTTAGGATAATATAGAGTTAAATCTAACAAACATGATGAGTCTTACCAATCTTAATAGTTTTGCAAGACACAAATTGTGGCTCCCACTTTGTATGAAAGCAATGTTCATGTTTCCACTCGCACTAACATTTATGGGACTCCTCCCCATTCATCCTCAGTTCATAATCCTTTGTTCTCGTTATAAGATGAGCTTGATTTAGAGTACACAACTAAAATGTTCTTCTTCATTAATGAATTTTATCAATATAGAGAAAAGGACCCTTCAACCATTTATAATCTTATGATAGTTCCTTAAGTAGAAGAACCTCTTTCACCCTCCCCTACCTTCTCTCAAGGATTTGGGGGAGACACTTTATTTGTCTCTCAACATTTTTCTTCTCTTATGTCTCCTTCACACACCATGACATCTTCTTATATGACTTTTTCAACCTCCATGCCAAGTATCTCCACTAACATGGTAGGTTCAACTTTTAATGGGTCTTTTCGAAAGACCCTTCTTCTTAATCATGCCACTAATGCATATTTTGATACCAGTGCTAAGCATGCTACTAGTGTTTCTTTTTTTTTCAAATTCTAATCATGCCACTAGTGCATCTTTTGCTACCAATGTCAATCATGCTAATCGTATTTATTTTTCCACCAATGCTTTTCATGCCACTAGTACGACGCATGTTACTACTCATAGTGTAACTCAAACCACTAATACCAATACCAATGCATCACATGCTACACACTAGTAAAAATACTTCCCAAACTCACCAACTTTTATTACAAACACTTAATCAAATGCATACTTTTTAAACCAATAATGCAAATCAAATGATGCAGATGCAAAACTATGTCATTAAACTTCAAAATCAACCACAATAGGTTTCATGGGGAGTGAAAAATCCAAATGCCCACACCCCGCCTTAGGGATTCCCATGGTAACCTTGTTACTCAACCACCCCTCATTAATAAAGCGATCAAACATCTCCAAAATAAATCTCTTGTACCTCAAATTGATAATATCGACATAGGAGGTATCACACCAACCATCACCTATAATGGGTCTACAAATCCCACATTGCACTTAAAAATATTTGGTAACCTTTATAAACATTAGATCAAACTTAATACCTTTGTTGCTACAAAATTATTAGCTAGAACACTCTTATGAGATGTTTTAGATTGGTACATGTATGCTTGTAAATTAGAGCTATGGATTGAAAATAGTATAAGTAGTAAACTTAACCCAAAATTCAAAAAAAAATCTAAAAGAGAGAATGTAGGAACAATCAACAATATAAATGGATCCTTACCATCACTTTGATCCTAATGGCATCCCTCCAAGATCTTCAAACTGATTTTCTAATGCTATTTGACTTAATTGTTGGATTGCTTGATATTGTCTTCAAGATGGATATAATGGCTTCTTTAGATTGATGTTAGAATGGATGCAAGAGAGTATGAGGGATTGAGAGAGCTACTATATGCATGCAAGGATGACTTATGAGATTTATAATTAGTCTAAACATGCTCCAAGCATGGCTATTTATAATTTGATGGAGGAGGTTTTACATAAATTTTTAATTCATTTAGAACTCTCTAGTTTAGAGAATTCTAAACTTTTAGGGAAGACTCTAGATCTAGAGGCTTCTAGGTTAGATTAGGGGATGATAAGGATTAATTAGGGGTTTAGGTAGGTTTAAGGATATAGGGATGTAGGAAACACTAGGGATAGGTTGGCTAGGGGGTAGATGGAATAAATTTGAAGTTTTAATTGACAAGTGGGGCTAGTGGCTAATTCATGAGGTATGATTAGTGGTTAAATAAGATGTTACTAGGATAATGAGGGGATTAATATGTCATGGGGGTATAGAAAGGTTATTAGGATGTGGGGGATATATGATAGGGGGATATGATTTAATTTAATTAGTTAAAATTATAATTATAGGATTAATTAGTATAATTGATAAAATAATTCGGATGAGTGAATTTAGGTTTATACACTACAATGAACTAAAAACCCATTCTATCACTAGCCTCGAAGATTTGGTTAACTCACTAGTCCAATAATTTCAAACTAGTGATCTTCCTAAGAATAACTTAGCTCACTTTATAACTTGTAAACAACTTGAAACTGAAACAACACAAGCCTTCATCAAAAGATGGAAGAAATTGTCTAACAATTGTGAGCATAATATGGTGGATGACAACCTCTTCCACCTATTTACTAATGCTCTCTACCCCAAGTTAAAATATCAGGGTATGACTCTCTCCAAGAACTTTGGAAGAATACCTTGACCAAGCTAAGTGACAAGACTTTTTCACATGACATTTTGAACCATCTCAACCTACCGCAGGCACTCGTATGCTCATTAAAAACAAAAATTGTCATACTACTAATGATAGCATCACCAATACCTATGATACTATTCACAACATTCAATCCATCACTCTAAACAACACTATGGAGCATGTTCCCCCTCCAAACAACACTCCTAATCCTACATATTCTCAAACAAACAACACTAACATCCACAAACCATTATCCTTAGCCAAGATTAAAAATCATCTTCCAAGGCCTCTACCACGAGATCTTGACCACACTCATCCAATGAAATCATGGTATCATTCAAAAAACATTTGTTGGTTTCATGCAAGTTGGGGACACTTTCACAAAACTTATAGACAATTGTGTAATCTAGCTATGTATTTTCTTCTTGGCCCAAACATTGATTATGAATCACTCATTCACAATCATCAACAAGAATTTGACATAGTTTTTAAAGCCCATGAAATGCAAAACAAAAATCAATCTTTAAATCAAGCTAATGCTCATCTTGATATATACAAAGATCCTCTTACCAACCATCAAGATAACAACAACAAGCCTAATCCTTATACAAATAATGTTGAAATTATTATAGACCTCACTACTAATGAATAAAATGTGGTAAATATAACTAACATGAGAAGAGTATTTGATTTTATCGATACCAATCCAACACCCATGCATCAAACCTCTCAAACATTTTGCATCATTCATGACACTTCCCCATCTCATCTCATGGAGTTGGGGCAAAAGGACCTTATAACCTTCCAAGAACCACTCTCAACAACTCAACTTGATCATACCTCTCACACTATCTATATTCTTCCTCCATCATATACACACCTAGCCAACATTGCCCAACCTTACATTAGAGGTTCTTCAACTGAACCACAAGAAATACCTCAATCTACCATCCCACCACCTAAAGTCAATCAAACTATTTGTCCTCAACCCAAACCAACTACACCTTACTATTATAAGTTTAATTGCACTTCCAACCCTCCTTCAAAGTAGATCTTGCAACATTAAGCACCTGTATCTAGCAATCCCCCCATGGGTTATGATGAATGGGACCCCATTGCATAAATTTCTCATCTCCTATCTCAAATACCCTTCCTCAAATTAATGTGAACTTCCCCTCATCATTGAAACTGTCTAATTCAATCGTTATTTGAAATGAACATCCCTCGTCCTCCTCTAGTAGGATGTGAAGCTACCTTGTCTAGTTCCGAAGATAGTATCATTCAACAATGCGAAGAGATGTCCATACATGTTGATGAAATAATGGACACTTCTCTTTCCCTTAAGTTTCCTATCACTTCCATGATCCCAAATGAGATTTTGCTTCATGTGAATGATCCACCTCTATTCATTAGCATCCAAATCGATGATATCCAAGTAAAGCATGCCTTGATTAATGAGGGTTCAAGTACTTTAATTGCTTCCCTTGATTTCATTAAAACTCTTGGATATTCTGAATGTAATCTCAAGTCCACACATAACACATGTCAAGTATATAATATAAAGAAAATGCCTCTTCTAAGTTGCATGTGATTCCCATTAACATCCCTCCTATTACCGTTCACATGAAATTTATGATCTTTAACTTTTCCCTCTCTTATAACATTTTGTTTGGTAGACCTTGGACTCATCGTATGAGGGAAGTTGCCTCATCCGTGTGCCAATGCATTAAATCCCCCCATATTAGTGTTATTTACAAGATTGAAGGAGACACAAACCCTTAGAATTTTGAACAATTATAATAACGTGGTGTCTTTAAAATTCCTAACCTTGAACATTTGCCTAGTATCCCATTTAAAGAATCTCAACTATTCAATTATTCTGTCAATTATACTTGAGGTTATAGTGGTCACCCTGGACTCATTGGGAACATACCACCTAACCTCCTCGATTTTTATGATGATGAACCGAATGAGA
This sequence comes from Torreya grandis, assembly GCA_037957365.1. Classification (NCBI taxonomy): domain Eukaryota; kingdom Viridiplantae; phylum Streptophyta; class Pinopsida; order Cupressales; family Taxaceae; genus Torreya; species Torreya grandis. The sequence continues at coordinate 2,810,237 of JARHVA010000068.1, read as the reverse complement.
TTAGCCTCAAGATCAAAACTTTTGATCTATCCCCTCTTATCATTACCCAACTTTCTCCCTCTTTGAAACCTCGATCCTGTCAACCTCCTATCAATGATATACCTATGGTATTAACCAAGACTAGACATTCTATTCATCATGCGACTTTGAACAATAAGGTCATAACTACATGTACCATCGACTTGCATACGCTTGATTATGATGACGGTTATGCTTTATACGACCCATTTTTATGAGGACTTGTCCAAGCTAAAAAAGTTGACATTCTTTGATATTATACTTATTTATTTCAATATTTGTTAGGATTTAATAACATTATTAATTATTTTTTATATAGGTTTAAGTATTTTAAACCTATTATAGCATGTTAGTAGGTTTGTTACAGGAAATATATTCCCATAAGATTTATTGTTACCCGTGACTATTCTGGGTAATTTGATCCTATATTCTAGGAGGTTGTTGTGCTACCTCCATAGCTATATAATAGCCAAAAGTATTATATCAAAAATATGAAGAAATAATATTATACTATGTGATTAAGTTTTTTTGTGTGTAATTTTTTATTTGACTCTCCAATTTTCCAATAGTGTGGTATCAGAGCCATCTGATCATGAGAAATTAATCAAAATAGGGGAAGTGTTTAGGTTTTTGAATGCCCCAATTCATGAGATAAGATATTTGTTTTGAGGAGCTTGCAAGCTGAGTGGCACTATAGTTATTCATGCCACAAATAGATCTACGCTTACGTGTCTCACATTTGATATGGAAAGGGATTCAATTCAATCAGTCTACAATTTAAATTAGCATCAAAATTCTCATCTCTGCTAGATAGAACAAAGATCCTATGTAGACATATCTGTTTGAATGCAGCCTACCTGTTGGTATATTACACTATGTTAACCTAATTTGAAACCTTACAGAACTGTTGGAGATTTTATCTCAAATCCCATTTGATCACCATCCTTACCTTGGATACTGCATTCAAAACAATTGTCAATCTTGTGATAATGTGCAGATCTGCATGATGGTGGTAAATAACAATTCATTCAAATTTATTTCTCTATCTTATGCATCTTGTTGCAATTTTTAATGCCATCACTAAAAGGATTGGCATCTTTGAGTCTAGATGTCTTACCATTTTTCACAATTAGGCACTTGTGTTGAAACAAATCTCATGCATTTGTTTTATCACCCGATAAATCCATTCGTTGCACATGCTTTGCCATATTTAAAATTTAAAAAAAAACTGTCGTACTCTGTCGCAGAATTCTATCAATGCTATCTTCATGTTGTATGATCCTTTTGTCCATCCTTCCATCGCCGCATTTAGTCCTTGGTCTCCTCATGTCTTTTGATGCATCTGAGTTTTTGACAAGTTTGCTTGCAACATTTCTGTCGTACTTGATAATTCCTCTCATGCAACATTCATCGCCATACAAGTGTCTCTTTTTTAAGAAAGTCGTAGTTGTTTATGTTAATTTTAGCTTGTTCTCAAAGGTCAATGGTATTTTTAGTTGTTTTAATTTAGTCATCATTAATAATGTTTTAGTCAAGTAATGCTATTAAAAGTGTAATCTTCAATTCAAATAACTTATGTGGTATTTAGGTAAGATTCACTCTTTTAAATAGTCGTTGTAAGTGTCATTAAGTCTATTGTTTTGTTTGGTATTTTTTAAGAGTCAAGTCATAAAGTTCAAAATGTCATTTATTCAAAAATGTCCATATAAGTCAATAATCTTTTGTTAGATTTTTTAATATCTTTGGTGGTCTTTTATCATTTTTTATATGTATATGCCAAAAAGAGTCTTGTATATCTTTTTAACGAGTCGTTGTTGTCAAAAATCTTATGTGTTAGATTTTGTCAAAAAAAAGTCTAAGTATAGTTATATTGTCAAAAAATGAATCAAGTATTAAGATTCAGTTAGTCATCAAAGTTGATTAATTTGTTGTACGGACGCATTACCACTTGTATGCGACATCCACATTATGGGGGGGAGATTTTCCTCAAAAAATAATGTATTTGAGCTTCATCAAAATATCACCTGAATAAGCAGTATCAGATACTGGAGGCTGAAGGATACGTGAAGGTTGGAGGACATTTGGCATCCTCTCATGAGTCACCTAAGATGGGGTTGCATCATTGCTATGGTGACACTTTTTCAATGTGTTTGTTTTATGTTTTACGTGGTGTGATTGTGCAGTGTGGTTTTTAATAAAATACTGAGCATTATTTTCCAGTTTGTTACCTCTTGATGAAGAACATTGTGGAGAGCAAAAGCACTAAATTAATACTTGGTTCTTGGAAAAGGGTTTGTGGAAATCTAAGAAACCATCAAAGTGGTTGAGACTTCCTACCACCTCCAAGTTCGTGGTCAACCTGTAATAGACAACCATATGGGTTTGTGGTAATCCAAGAAACCATTGAAGGTATTAAGCAGAGAGATGTACTCCTATCATTTCCAGGTTTGTGGAAATCCTGCAAGGAAAAACAAAGGTGCCACGAAGACCATGAAGCCATAAAGATGGCATGTCACCTCAGAGGTGAGCAAGCTACATGGAGAGTGTAAAACTTTTTTTCCGTGTTTGAATTAAATGGGTGCTAGGATTTAATAATGTTAAGGAGATGAATGTTAGGATTTAATAACATTATTAATTATTTGTTATATAGGTTTAAGTATTTTAAACCTATTAAACATGTTAGTAGGTTTGTTATAGGAAATATATTCTTGTAAGATTTGTTGTTACCTGTGACTATTTCAGGTAATTTGATCCTATTTTCTAGGAGGTTGTTGTGTTACCTCCATGGCTATATAATAGCCAAAAGTATTGTATCAAAAATATGAAGAAATAATATAATACTATGTGATTAATTTTTTCTGTATGCAATTTTTTATTCATCTCTCCAATTTGCGAACAATCTTTTCATTTTTCTTATAAAATTCTTTCCTTTATAGTGCCTAATCCTAGTCTTCTTATTTTTTGCAAGGTAGAGATGGAGAGATCGCATTGTACACCTCCAATTTCAATAGAGATCCTTAGAATCATGCTCATGGATCATGCCATGACCGTCCCTTACCATTTTGATAGATACTAAGATCCTTCTAGTTTGCTTCCCCCAAAGATGCTATCTACTGCTCTTAAGCATTCCAAGTGACCAACCTCACCTTCAGTTGAGCCTAGTCTGATTTCTACTCCCGTTATACCCTTAGCTGAGCCTTATCCTATTTTTGATCATATTTTACCTTCAAATATTCTTAGTCTAATTTCTTCTTCATCCTCGCCTTCCCTTAGCGATAGCCTTCTTCCTTTACCGCAGCTTGATCCCATGCCTATCCAATGGGATGATCAACATTATTGTGATATCCACAAAGTTGCTAGTTATTGGACCAGAGACTACCGATTATATCAGACACCCTCATATTCTCCTTCTATGTCTTATATTAGTATCCCCCTAAAATATACTAACAAATGTATTTGTTGCTTCCATGGGATAGATAATTATTTTTCCACTCATTGTCGAAAGTTTTGGCAATATATTGACACATTGCGTCTCACCATTACTCAGCCCAAAGATAAGGATATATCTCATACTAAATTATTACCTAAGTATATCCTTAAATATAGGGAAGTATATTATCTTTGGCACTAGTGCGGTACCCATCACACCGACTATTATCATATTCTCTAGTAGCACCTTCGTGATCACCTTTAGTCGATACCCTCACTAGTTATTCCTCCTTCCATCGGTCACCCATGCAAGAAGGCTACCCTTCTTTGCCAATGGCACCTCCTTCTCCACCATGGCTCCTGCTCCCCTAGTGGTGCCTCCTTCTCATCCTGCATATACCATTCCTATTCAAGCCCTTATTCCTCTCCTTGAGTATTCTACATAGGAGATCCCTCATGAGCATGATCCTTCAACTACCCTTACTTTTTCTCTTGAGGAGATTTGGAAAGAAGTTTTTGCATAACTTTCTATGAGGATTGATGAAACTTTGGCTGTCGTTATGATCCAACTTCATATAGATGTTTCAAATGTCATGGATAATATTTATGATAAAATTTATCAATATTTGTGGACATGGCATGGTGTTCTTTCACTTTGTTCTTCATTGTGGTTTTGGATTGGATTTGTGATCCAATCTTATTTATCTTATATCATTTGACTATGTGTCAAATTTGGTTTCACCTATCTATTTCACATGAATTTTAATATTATGTTTTACGTGTTTTATATACTTTTATTTACTTTCCTTTTTTCTTATGGATTCTTATCGTTCTTTCCATGATTGCACACTTATGTTTATGAGTTCACTTATTTTAAGGATTTCTTTTTCTTTTACAATGATTGTTTGCTACCTTATTTCAATTAAAACTTAGATAATTATTATTGTGACTTGGTTATACAAACTTTAATCCCCTTAGTAATCTTTTTTTACCATATGATCAGTTAGCAAACAAGACGTCTCATTGTACTTTTATTTATCGATCGACTTTGGATCTCCCTTTATATTCCTTTCACATACTAAGCATACATATGATTAAAACTTGAGATTACATATTGGTTCATAGGTAACCCTAAGTGTTTAGTTTGCATATATTTTCATACTTAGCTTCCTTTAACCAAAGTCTAAAGCTCATTTGTGTGTATCAATTTTATCACTCATGTTGGTTATTCCAAATTTGTATGGAGGAACCATAAAATTCATAAAAAAGTTAAAAGCCAAATCATTTAAAGAAAAGACAATGATACAAAAGGCAACATACAAATTTAAAAGTCGAATCACACTAAAAGACATGATTCATAGCACATTTTTATTTGTAATCAAAGCTCAAACTCCATAGTTGGCCTCATGATAGAGTCGAGGTCCATTAGGGTGCAATAAGCCAGTAGATTGGGAAAGAAGAATTAAAAAAAAATTCTTTTAGTGCTATCTACTTTCTCACACAAGTACCCAATCTTCACAATGGACTGACGACTTTGTAAGAGGTCTTGAGGAACGGGGAACAGGTTGTGAGAAGGTAGGTCCATTTTACTTTTCTTATTCATATAACCAACATGATTTGATCTTAATATCTCACTTATTTGCCTATACAACTTTGTGTTTATTGTGAGAAGGTATCATTTATGTTTTGATGGTCACTAGACTCTTAGTGTCTCTCCTTTATACCTAGTATGCCTCATGTTTCCTAAGGCCTTCTCATAGATGCATATGTCATGTTTTTTCTATTCCCTCTTTCATTACTACATTCTTAATATTTTCTCTTGAGAAATATTGTTTGTTAATTGATCATTTCCCTTAGGGTTTCTCTTTGTGAGTTGCAGTGTAAGACTATGGATAGGACCAGACCCTCCTCACAAATCACCAAGTTAAAAATATATTTTAAAATTATTTCCACCTCATTGGTGTTCCCTTTGTGAGTTGCAGTGTAAGACCATGGATAGGACTAGGCCCTCCTCACAAAATATTTCAATATCCAATTTCTATTATAACCAAGTCACAATGAAATTACATACGTCAAACTTGAGATAAGTAGTGTTAGATTATGAGTTACAAGTCATTAACATACTTCCCATCTTGATTTAGTATGTTTTATGTTTGCTTCATAAGTCTTTCACTTTTATCTTCTTATTTTTCAATTGGTATATGCTTACAACCATTTTATTAATTTTTTCATACTTCTAAACTTGATTTAGTGTAACTAATTTAATTTCCTTCTAAATTTTGTCTTTTTTTTAATACTTCCAATCTTGATTTAGTATAATTGATTGACTTAATTGTATTGTTTTTATACCATTGATCTTTCATGTGCCTTCCATTTTATTACATTATTTTCATATTTCACAATGTGATATAGTGTGATTTTTTATTTGTTTTAATTTGGTATAAAAATTTTATATGGTTTGAAATATTTGTTACCTTTTTCACCATCTTTGGTTTATTATATTTATTCATCTTTTATTTTTACACATTTTCCATTGTAATATAGTGTGTATTACATTTGTTTTGATTAATTATACTTTTCCAAATCATTTTTGCCTTTTTCTTTTTAACAATGCATGTGTCTCACATAATTCTAGGAAAAAAAATACATCACATATTTCTCATATCATATACAATAAAGACTAAATACATGTGCTAGAAAATAAATATATCCATGCATCCACATCCAAATCCAAGTATAACTCATGAAATAAATAAAACTGTCAACATCAAAATTTATATGTATGTATGTATGTATATGTATACATGCATGCATACATACATACATACATACATATATAAATATATACATACATATCATGTGTTTTATACAACACAAAGTAAAAAATATAATAGCTACAACTCTAAGATTATGCTCCATCATGTCTATCATATGGCCTAGCCACGTTATCCATGGATACCTGCAACTGACCCCTCTGAATGGTGAATTATACAAAGGTAGTCTGGGATCTCAAACTAACAACATGTATCTATAAAGTGGCCACATATTCTTTTACCTATCCCATCTAGATGGTAGTCATCATGTGTATGACTCGCTCTTGTGCTAGGGCCTACTAGGCTTGTGCCTCTCTAGCTCCAACCCATGCTGATGGTTGTCATCTATCACCGCATGCTTGGAGTTGTCTCATGGCCTCTCCCACTAGTCTAAACCAGCCCACTTGGGCTAGGGAAGATGGAACCATAGGATCATCTAAAGTGGTAGGGTTGTATGGTGCCAACACCCTATCCAAAATGTCATGATGTACGGTCATAACCAAGGCTCCCCACCTGACCTCCTCTATTGCAATATCTACAAATCCAAGAACTAAATAAGCATCAGATCACACACACACACATATCAAATCATTTATCTATCATAATCAACGATTCAACTAGTGCTCTATATCAAAAACTTAAATCAAAATTAAAACATTTCTCACTAATGTTGGTGTCACCGACCACAGTCTCATCGTCTACTCGTCCACCAAGCACCTCCTCCATCAATTACCTCTACATTAATGCAAATCTAGGTGTCACCACCTGAGCCTACCTTTATCCTCTCCTCAGTGGTCTCTCTAAAGACTAACTGTGTCTTAGAGCTATTGTAGGATCCCCCTAAATGAGAGATAGTACCTACACCTCCTCGCATTAATGGTGTCTCTATCTTCAATGAGCTTGTAGTGGTCATTGTTGCCCTTATTATGGTGTTTATTGTGTTTCCTCCCTTAAATCCACATCCATGCCATTTATTTTTATCCCCATTGCCTTTTGTTGTTGTGATCGACCAACCCATGGTATAACCCATCAAAGCTTGATCACCAGTATCTCCACAAGTACCCCTCCCCCTCCTCTCCCTCTTGGCTCTATATCATGTCATGCCCAATAAATAGGCACTATGAGAAGAGCTATCATATGGGGAAGTCCCAACTACCCAAATATGCAATCCACTAGATGGGGATCCACCAATGAAGTGTAGTGGCCCGTGATCTACACACATGCCAAACCTATAACAATGGTAGACCAACTAGGCCATATGGCACATATGTGAATGTATGGTTGCCACACTAGATGCCATCATGTAATAGTTTGTTGTGTTGGCAAATGGGGCACAACCCATGCTACATGGCCCTGCCTCCATCGAATGATCTGATGCAACCTATCATTGACTATATGGGGTAACGTAGTCGATTGATACATAAGGAACCTCTCATATATCCATGTGCTCAAGAGTATCATAGGTACTATTATATTCTACCCTTTGAACAACATCCCATACATAGCATGCATGAGTTGGACCCAGATGATATAACCAAAATCTTAGAGTGCTCTCTGATCTAATATCAAATAGCACAAGGCTATTGCATATAATGGTACCTTGCCATCGGACTTGGAACATAACACTCATGTTGTCACAAGTCCTATCACTACATTTCATATGTGTGAAATAGTCATAGGATAAATATCAAATAAGCTCTCTTACAACACAAGGTAGATCTCATCTGAGCCTATAGCCCACCTAGCTAAGGCTCATCTCTCATCCTCTGACTTTGATGTATTGGTGGTCATTGATGTCCTACCTATCAGAAGTCCTAGCAATGCATGGACATCCTCCAAAGTGATAGCCACCTCTATGGTGTCCCCCTCCACCTCCCATCGAAAAGTGTTGGTCAACTATTCCAATGCTCCTAGGAACATGATAATGAGATCAACACTTAGAGGAATCTGTCTCATCTCCATAATGTCGTTGAAGTCCAAGGCGATCGATTGAGCGCTATCCACATCAACTAACTGCTCTAATAGATCTAGTAGCCATGATGCATCCACCAAGTGTTAAAATATCTAGCATCTCTGTAAGATATCAAACAATAAAAGATGTATTATTTCTCAACGTCATAATAATTAAAATATATTCTCAAAACTTTACAAGTTAACTACTTCATGAGCTTATTTGAGTTAGCTTTCTTATTTTTCTATACCATTGGTCCATTTGATACTAAATCGGCCATATCACAGTCTTGGTATACTATATCAACCCATTGGTTTGTAGTCAACCCTTTTCTTTTAGACTGTATCAGCTTAATTAATACTAAATCAGCTCTTTCCCAGCTTTAACATACTACATCGGCCCTCTGGTACATAGTTGGCCACCTTTAGCAAACTATATTGGTGACATATTACCAACTACATCGGCCATAGGGTACTATGTTGACCATCTTCATGTTTCAAACTATGCCGACCTACTGCTATGTAATCGACCACCTTTAGTAATACTATGTAGACCCACTGATACATAGTTGGCCCTCTATTTTCCTTTTGCCTTATGAATTGAGTCAATTGGGTTGACTTTTTCTTTAATTACGGTGACTTTTTGACCATTTACCATAAATACCTTATGTATATATTGGTCTAATCTTTTCCAACCCAGTACCCCATTCTACCTCTAGTTTACCTAAAAAATTCTTAGGGTTAGTTTCAGTGTCTAGATTTTGCCTACCATTCACTTTTCTATATTTAGCTTAATTTCAAATAAAATTGCTCAAAAATTTAAAATTTATGTTTTCTTACCTATGTTGCACTAGTTGCGGCCGTTATGCATCCTCCACATCACATCTGTTGTCTCCTCACCATGATCGCTCTCTAGGCTCAACTTGGGTCTCTTAGAGCTAAGTTTTCTCAAAATAGTAAAAATAACAAATGAATTATTTTTCATGCTATTCATGTTTATCATTCAAAATTATTTACTTGTCAAATATTTACCATCATATTCTATTTTTTTATCATATCTTTGTTTCTACTAGCTCTTTTTTCAAACCATAAGATGTTCTAGAATCCTGACATTGTATAAAAAAAATTTACATATTACACACACACACACACACACACACATATATATTAAATAATGTTTTGCTCTTTTTTGCTAATTTCTACAGGTTCGCCTAATGTTCTCTAAATTTGACACCTTCACATTTCTTTCATTTCATTTCTTATCTAAAACACTAAGGTAAGTAAATGTATATGATTTTCAATTATGTCATTTCTTTTATCTTATTTGTTTTTTACTATAATTTATTTAGCTTTAGTGTTGTGTGTTGCTAAGTTTTTTTACCAAAGCACCATCCCATGTTGCACGTACATGACATGTGATGAGCTTCGATTGGGGAATACGTATACACATAATATTTTCAAACTTTATTAATTATTGATATTTTTCCTCTTACAAGAACCCATCAAGTCTCAATCTCTCTGAGTGCATGCCTTAAAGGGTGCATCGGGAAAAGGGGTGGGTAAATCATTAGTGCTTCTTAGGATTGTTGTCCCCTATACCACCATTTTCTATCTACAAAACCAACTCCCATACATTTCCCTAAGCTTTACCTCCTCCCTTACACACTTTTCCAAGTAATTGACTACGTTACTTAGCCACTTACTAAGACTAAAACCCTTTTTGATATTTTACATTACATTATCGGCCTAGGCTGACTCTGTATTTCATTTATTAAAAGCATGTTACGGATCTAAGTCGGCCTTGCCGACCTAGACCATGACCTAACTTGTTTTTATCAAATAATGATATAGAGTCAAATTAGGTTGATCCTGTCGGTTAAACTTTCAAAAAAGTTTAGGGTTAGATTAAGTTATATATACACATTCATTTTTGTCATTTACGAGGAAGAGAAGAAGAAGAACATCATATATTGTGCATATGTTTATCCACCATTCTACATGAGGAGCATTGCTTAGGATTCCAATACTACACTTCGAGATATGGATCTTGTCTTGTGGAGAAGTCTTTTGGATGCATAGAGAAGTTATGTAGCCTAGAGTTGACTTATCCTTGTTATCCTTACATACCACAACAACCTATTCCAAAACACCTTCGCCAAGGGAGAGATTAAAGATCGATGGGTTCATCTTCAAAGGTAAGTACTCCTAACTTTGTTCCTCCTTTATTAAAGTATATGATTTGCATTTGTTAGGTTATATGTTTTTCTCCCATGCTTTAAGATTTCTTATACATTAGCTTAAGTATAGATATTCTATGCATATTTAATTTTTTTGTTTCTTACCCCTACTTTTTGTCATAAGCTTGGTTATCACTAGATTAGATTTTATTTTATTTTGCATTTATTTTGTGAATATAGAAAACATAGGACCTAGTTAGGGTTATTACATGGTATTTCTTGACTAGAGGTTTTGGAACCCTCTCTAGTGATGTTATTATGTTAAGAGATTCCTTGGTTAGGTTTAACGGATCCATATTGGTCATGCCCTTGAATATCTAATATATCAATAATCAAAAGTGTAAGTAGGATTTATTTTCTTTGAACTAGGATTGATTAATAAGTCAGTTGTATTTTCCTTTATATACATCCCCATGTCTATGTATGCTTTCATTAAAATTTACATATGACATTGATTATTGTATGAAAATTTGAATATATCATCCTTGCCTTTATGGATATTTGACTAAATCATGTCCTTTCGATTGTGCAACATTTGAACATGCCCCTTATTTTCGGTCTCCTTAGTCCGTTGTCTTTTGACTTGATTTTGAGTGATATGGTATGTGTGATTGATTTGCTTATTGAGTTTGTATTATTACTCTCTATAGTTTACCATGATCCTTAATATGCATCTTAGGCCTTCATGTGATCACATTATTTCTATGCACTTCAATTTTACATCTACCTAGACATGTTCCCTTATATATGTTACATGGTTACATTCATAGATTATACAATTGTCTTTCCCTTTAGAGGTAAGGTAACTAATAGATCTTATCTTTCTCTCACCTTTAAAAAAAGGCATATTAGTGGGGGCATGTCATAGAGACATGTTATCCACACTTGGCACAATTTTCAGATTCAGTGGGGGCATGCTTTGGAAGCATGTTATCCACACTCATTCAGTACAAGGTACTTATATCAATTTTTAAATTTAGTAGGAGCATGTCATATAAGTAAGCATGTCATATGAGTATGGCTTCCACACATTGATATTATAAGATTCAGTGGGGATATGTTTTGGAAGCATGTTTTCCACATTCATTCAGTACATGGTACATACATTAGCTCTCATATTCAGTGGGAGAATGCTTTAAAAGTGTGTTATCCACACCTATTCAGTATTCAACATCCCCAAATTATATTGAGGGTATGTTTTGGGAACATGTCCTCCACATTGGTACTTATATCAAGATTTATATTTCTCCATATATAGTGGGGGCATGCTTTGAAAGTATGTTTTTCACACTTGCATAGTTATCCAAATTGGCCAAAACACACAATTATATGATTCAGATTCACAATGTGACAAAATTTTATACATTGGTATTATTATTATACATAGTTTCATAATAAGACATATATAAGGTCCATATGATATGAAATATATGTATAATATTGTAAAATCCAAATTAGTTTTAAATTTTAAAGCTTTGTTATGGATTGTTACCATAACATGAACTTTTTCATACTGATACCCCATGGACTTTTACAAACATTATCGAGCCAATCTACTGCAGTAGTTGGTTCACTTTTTGGTAGGGCTGAGATGATCAAATCACTCAATCTTTCCAAATTTTTAGGTTAGACTTGATCATCCAGCCTCACTAGGTTATAAGTATCCTTGGGTTGCACAGTTGAGCTAATCTCAACTATTAGGTGACAACTCACTTTTGCTCCAAAGTTGGAGGCATTGGCCTTCCTATCTCTCTCTCTATCCTCTTGGATATATGAACTTTAAATATTTATCTATATTTGTTATAATATTAGTTTCAAAACCTAACAATGACACATCTTTTTTAAAACTACTTGCCAATAGGCAGGGTGGTTATATTGACACATGGGGGTACTACTAAACTTGATTTTTCAATTTCAATCTATTTCAAGTACTTTCAACACAAATTATATGCATTTATTATATATTGTAACATGTTCTTGGTTGTAAGTCAGTCACTAACAAAGTACTCAAGTTGTGGACATGCAAAGACAAGGTGTGCATACACATCCAGGTACACAATCCTTTAAACTAGTAATTTCATTACTACATTAATGGGAGGAGATGTTGAAGATAATTGATGATTATATAGCACCTCAATATTTCACACCTAGAAAACTTAGACTTTGGTTGTTCCTCTCAATTTTACACCTTTCCTGCATTTTGAGAAAAAATCTTAAGCTCGTAAGTATGGGTCCTGACAACTAAGCCTAATGAGATACCCATTTACAATGAAAGGGAAAAAAATGAATCAAGTTACTAGAGATGATTTTTGAATCTGATATAGTCTCTAAAATATTGAATCAAAATTATCTTCCATAAATTTTTATGTGAACAAGAGTTACTATAGATATGTGCTCCATCTAACCAAAATACATGGGTAAAATACACCAAAGGCAGTTGACTAAAAAATGATGTTCTAAATTTTGATACAAAAAAATAATGTTGGCTCATAAATGATGTGCTAGATTTTAATACCACCAAATATGTCTCAAAACCTATTTTTAATTTTGAAATCAACAATGATGGCTCAGAAACTATTTTAAATTTTGAAACTAGCCTCTACATCCACATAGTTTGTAGGAATAAACATATAATACATAACATACTCTAACAACCAAAGAAACATTAAAAATACACAACACCCACTCGCAATATTGAATAGGGAGTGAAGATAAAGTATCTCAACATTTTCATAAGTGTCAATGTAGTAGGTGTGAAAAAAACACAAAAAATCCTCAAGTGAGAGTGCCCAATATGCCACATGAAGAAATCAACAAATAAAATGTGAAAAGGGGGTTTGATAAATCACATAGATGCATGAAGGTATAAAAATTAAAAAACCACCGATGCCAATTTATAAATCAGTTCAATTTCAAAATATATTTGAAAAATGTACCCAAAAACTATATAATGTAATTAAAAGTGATCCCCTTTGAAAACGAGGTGGCACCTATACGTAGTGCAAAATAAAATGATTTATAGTTAAATAAGAAACCACTAAGTTGAAAAAATATAAATTTGAGTTAACATCATAATAAATAGATGTTATATCTACAAAGAGTGAAAAAATACACACTTTCTAAAAAAATAACATGCAAATATAAGTTACTAGTCAAAAGTTATAGCCTTTGAAAGGTCCAAAGTACATGAAGTAGCTAGAAAAATAGGCAGGAAATTGAACATTCTAAAAATATAATTTATCAAAATGAAAAAATGATCCAACCAATGTGTAAATATCAAAAAAATAGGCAAGGTGAAGAAAATACCCTCATAAGCTTCCTGAATCAAAATTTATGACCATCAAAAGTACAATACTCTAGAAAAGAGGCTTAATGAGTAGAGGTCTAGCCCTTGGGGCTAAATCCACCTAATGGGTGGTCACATTTCATAACATGGTTGTTGTGTCTAGATGAAAATACTATCAATTAGTGATTGAGTGGTCACATGTGTGGTTAAGCACAAACTACTAGTGGTGCAGTCTAAGGGCTGAGCGATAATCACATGAAGGTAGATAGCATATGAAAAATGGTTGCAGTGCATGGGTTTGCTTACTAGATAGAAATTCGGTGGTACATATTAAAAGTATGATAGGTGACATGGTAACAGTATGAATAAGGTCCACGTTATAGAAAAGAATGCATCATAGGTTGTAGATAATACTAGATCATAAGTTCATACAAACTTTATGGACTACCACTTAAATTTTCTATGAAAACCCCAAAAAATACTTCAAAAAATCTTTAAATTTACTTTCATCTATATGGTATGAACTATACTTAGGTGCGATTTATGGATCGAAAAAAATCTCCAAATTTTAAATTAGATCCCCTATGGTGTTTACAGTTGAACCATATGCTTTCAGGCCTTTTAGACATAATGGCAGGGGTTAAATCCCTCCAAATAGATCCCAAAAAAATTCCCTCCAAAAATGCCTCTAAATGGAATTTGAGATCCACACTAAAAACACTCGCAAATGAAAGTTGGCAAAAAAATCTTCAATGAAACTCTTCCATATGCAGATTTGCAACATGTACAAGAATACAATTGAAAGAAAAATTTGATATAAACAAATAAGAGATGGTGTATAAAAATAACTTTTCATAGAATCAAATTTTTTCTATGCAAATGACTCTATGGTCTGAATGTTGAAACCCACCAGAAAAAGGTTGGCTTAGAAACTTACTAGTTCTAAAATTTAAGACCATCAAAGAGGAATGACTTAGAAATGGTTGTTCTAAATTTTGAAACCACCCATAAGAGGAGTGGCTCAAAAACATTGTTTTGAATTTCAAAACCATCCATAAATATTGATGACTTAGAAACTTGCAGAGGGGCTAAAGGAGTTCTGTGGGAAAGTCGAGCTTTATGAAAAACTACAAAAATCAACAACAACTATTTATTAAGAATGACTCTAATCCCTCAACTCCGATACCATAACTCTAATACCATATTAGAACAACAAAACCTTGTGCCATATTGGGGTGGTATTTTCACTAAAACCATATCAGGAAAGATAAAGCCTAATAAATTTAACATATACACCATCCACATAATTTAATAGAAAATTGAAATAGAGATTCACCAATAAAAGACACTAAACTAGTTAGATGTATTATATATTGTACATGTGAAACCAATAATGGTTGCAATAGGACATGATCTCCTAAATGACACATCTCCACCAATTATGGATAATTGACTCTTATCTCCATTGTAAACAAGGACACAACGGATCTTTAAATAGGAAATACAAGAAGAGAGTGGGAGATTATTATTGATGAAATGAAAGGTCAGATCATTCCCAAAATTACACTTAACGCTTATCACACATATTAGGATAGATACCAATGTTAAATGTGCATTAAATAATTGTGGGCACATAATAAATCACACCTTGATAATAACACTACCTAAGTTGGAATTCACAACTGGTGTGAACACGACACACACCAAAACTCCCTTGAGGAATGCCATAAGCCTATGGAAACTATGTTGAATTTGAAATGATGAGACACCAATCCATTATAAAGATAAAATTGAATAGCTAAAATAAGTTAGGATGGATAAATTTTTCCTATGGTGTTGCAATGAAGTAGAGAGGGTGCCCAAGATGAGGTGCAAACAAGTAAATACTAAAAATTTTGATGAAGAAAACTTGTTGCCAAAGGTGCTATATAAATATCCTAATAAGGCGGTAATGGATGAAGATAATGAGTAAGGTGGCTACTTGAAATTAATAAACTGCATCCTTGTAGAGATGGTAGGTAAATATAAAGACTACAATATCTTTCACATTTATTATATGTTGAAGTTGAGAAAAAACAAGGGGGAGTGCCTCGCCTAGTCAATACAAGCTCAAATGGAAGTAATAGATAATAATCCAAAAGTTGAGTTGATGAAGGATGTATACGTAGATGAGGGAGAGTAAACACTCAAATTTAATCTTTAAGTGATTTATAATGTTTAATCTTGACAACCTTCCTTTACTTGGCCTATTCATCTTTTTTTTAACTCACTATCTATCATGAGAGCCATCACTATCTTATAAACAATGGAAATATCATATAAACATACTTATATAATCCTTATTTGGTCTATAGGTTCCTGTCAGACCCTTTCTTGTAGTCTTTATCTTTTTGGGATAGGACTGCACAAGGTTAGATAGGGTTGCACTGCAGCCTTGTCCACTACAATGACCTTGGCCCCCATGTTCTAATGACTACTTTTCAAATTTTAGATGCTTCTTAATGGCTCTCATGTGCATTTGGTAAAGTTATCTAGTAAAAATATTCCAAATATTCCCCTATATAATCACACCAAGGCTGTCACTTGAATCCATCTAGCAATCACTTGGAAATTCTACTACATAATGAGCAAAAGAGCATTACATCCAATTTCAATTATGCTAAATTATAACAATCATAAGTAACTCTAAATATATTTTATTTTAGGTCAAGGGAATCCATTTTTAAATATTTAAATCAATCTTATAGTAACATTCATATAGTTGCACAATCACATATTAGAGAGAACTACATTGGCCTGAGGCCCATTTTGGTTATGCAAATAATACTCAGATTTCATGAGTTTTTTTAAGGATAGAATGGCTATTCCCCTTGCTCAAATCCCACCTTTTTATTTAATATCCATTGTGTTTATTGTGCAAGAAAAAGGGTTTATCTTTTTTAGGTATTTCACGTGGTATATTAGCACACAAAATTAATTTGTAAGCTTTCATAGTTAGTCACACAAACCCAAATCAAAAAAATAAAGAGCATGGTCAACCAAGATGCAATCGCAGTCAAAAGACAAGGTTGCAGTGCATCCATATCCTCCTTCTATGGGCTTGTCCTAGTGCATTGCTAATTTTTGTTGGATGTGACATAGTTTGCATGTCTTTTTAGCCAATTTCTAATTACAGATAGGATGCACATTTAGTTTAAGATATGTTTTATGGAGGTTTGCATATTTTTAGGCTCATTTAATATTTTTAGTTAATTTTTAATTCTGTAAAATTTTGTAACATATTGTATTTTACTATATTTCTTAACATTTCAATTTTAATCATTCAGATCTATTCATTTGAGTCTATTTAATTCAAAATATAAATTAAACATTCTAGTGAACTTATTATTTTTAGATCATTGTTTGCTGTTTGCTTGATTTTTGTCCTACAATTTCATTCAAATTTATGTAAATTCATGACACTAAAATAAAATAGCCTTTGAACTTGGATATAAATCTGACACAAAATGATTCAATTTTATTCTACCTTAGATTTAATAAGACACTGAAAAAAATTTGTCTTGTCACCTTGAATCAATCTGACAGTGAAGCTCTTTCTTTCAACCTTGGGTTGAATTTTTTTTGATATATATACCAAAAAACACTTCAATTTTATTTTCTCTTTATTTTTATTTGCTTGTGCTTATTTTTAAAAATTGTGTTCTGATAATTTTAAAACTACTTAGTAATTATCATGAAGGGCTACCCGTGTTTTGTTTACATGCATCATGGTGTGAAGGGTTTACCCCAATACTTATAGCCATTGTACAACACTAAACATAGAGTTTAGTTTCCACATACCTCATGTTATATTAAAAACTCTTAGGGTCCCTTATTTATAACATAGGAAGCCTCTTTCAACTGTTTGATTTATGGTGCACCTGAGAGGATTGTATCACTCAGGAAAATTACTCTCAATATACAATTGGAAATGATGTTAGTGGGATACGTGCATGGTTATAACTCTATTGTACTAATTTGAAACATTGATCCAACATTAATCAATGACAAGCACGTATATTTGAGAGCCCACACATTTATTCAAACCCTTGCCTAAATCACCCTTATACCTTTATTTATTTTTGTATTGTATTCTTAGTCATTAATATTGCTTGATTCACATTGTATTGTATTCATAATGGGATCAATAAATGAATGTTTCTTTCATAATTTACATAGCATTATGCAGTTCATTGTTACATCCTATCTTAATTTTCAACATGTTATTTACTATGTTGTTTACATGGATCCAATATCAAATTAATACATAAGTTATGCTCAACAAGGCCCAATCTCAAGGCGTACCTATTTCACATGGTTTAACTACTATATCATGTCATTATTATGCTCCTATAGCTTTTGTAAAATCTAAAATGACTTGGGGCAAAGAGGAGGCATATGCTTCAATTTGTATTAAATCTTCAACTTTAAGGGATTTTCTATTACCTACTTCACATCATCTTAAAAGGTGTATTAAGGCTCTCATTTTATAACCCAATACTCAGGAATAATTTGGTTCAAATGATGAATAAAAATTTGTGAAATATCTATGTGAACATCCATAAAAGGTTTTTTAGTTATGAATAAAATAAAGGTTCCCAAGATATCCCTTCCAATGTTATTGCTTCTACTATTGCATCTATTCCTATTTCTACATCTCTAGTTGCCTATATAGCATCATATTTCAGTTTGGGAACATCCCTTGTCTTTAAAATGTATCTATGTCCATGCCTACTCATGCTACTTAAACTCCTCCAATTACCTCTACAAATTCTACTTTTGAGCAAACACTACTTTGATTACAAGCTAAGCTATCTCAAATTTAGTAAACTATTTCTCATGCTAGTCCTTATACAGACTCATGTTCCTTATTGCATAACCCTTTGGCACTCAAAATTGCATCATATTAATTATCAATTGGCTTTGTAGCTCCTAATATTCCTCTCTATGGAGGCAAAGGTGATCCTAAATAGCATTTATGTGCCTTTCATATAGCTTGTGTAGATTATGAAAATAACGATAAATTATTGACAAAGCTCTTTCTAAGGATTATCAAATAATATGCTCTTAGATGGTTTTATGATCTTCCTCTTCAATTATTAAAGGCTTTCAAACATTTTTAAAATCAGTTATTAACACACTTTTCTATCAACATTGATGAAAATCTATTATATGGTCAATTTGAAAAGATTAAACAAAGGTCTAATGAAACAATCAATGAATATGTGCTAAGATATAAGACAATTCTAGCAAAACTGACAAATCCAATAGTTGATAATGAGTTTCAAGATATTTTCACTCAAACTTTTCTATCTCCACTTCAAAAGTCAATCATGTTTGCTAACTTCAAATCTTTCGATGAACTATGCCATATAGTCAAAGAACGTGAAGTCAAATTGCTTGATTTGAAAAAGTTTAAGTATACTTCAAGTGCTTCTTCTACTTCAAATGTCAAATTTAAAAGTAAGCCACATTACAAGAGAAAATAAAATGATAATAAGAATGAAGCTAAGGTTTAAATTAATGTTATCTCACAACCAACACAAAATCTTCAATTACAAGCTCCACCAATGAGGCAATTTTCAAGGTTACTTTCACCTCCTTATGTATTGTTGCAAAAGCTACTTGAATGCAATCTAATCACTCTACCTCCACTAATAGATGTGGACATGTCTATACAACATTCTATTTTTTTATGAAATGCATATTATGACCACCATAGATGTATTGAGCATTTTAAAGGTAAATGTTTCAAGCTCAAGCACAATATTTAAGATATTATTGTTGAGAACATTATTGATATTGGCATACCAACTAAAGAGGATAGGCCACAAACCAATGATATTTCAAAGCTCAAAATGTACAAAGATCCTTATCCAAATCATGAAATAAATAACAAGAATAATTCTGAAGTATATTATGCATATAATGCTCATGCATCCTTCTACATATGAACATCCACTTGATAACATCTTTAGTACAGTTACAAGTAAACAAACATCACATCATATAATCACATTTAATGATAATGAAATTGTTGATGATGATTCAAATAGACATGTAATTTTTTATTTGAGCATAAGTTGACAAACAATCCATACATAGTGTTATGATAGCCAATGGATCAAGTGAAAATGTGTGTACCATAACACTCCTTTAATCTCTTGGTTATACAGAGCAAGATTTACATGAAACTTCTAGAGTTGTCAAAGAATTTGATGGTCATACATAGGATACTCTTAGGTATATAGCGATAAATTTACAAGTGGGCCTTCTCATAGTTCCCTCTCAATTCTTATCTCTACCAAGCTTAGGGGTCTTTGACATGCTATTAGGATTCTATTTGATACAAAATATTAGAGCAGTACCTTCTACAATACATAAATGTCTCAATTTTTTATGTTAATCAAGTGGTTGAAATTTCAAGAATCTAATATGAATATCCTTTAGAACAAATGATATTTACTTCTCCAATAGAATAATTTACTAGCATAATCATTAAGCAACATGGTAATGAAATATTCTACATAATTATTCAAGAGCATAATCAACATATGCCAAAGCATACTATAATATCAGTTTCTACATCTATTTATGAACATGAGCATATTATGTAATCAATTTATCCATTTATTTATGAACAAAAGCATATTAAAAAATCAATTTCTCCATCTATTAATGAGAATAAGCATTGATAAAATCAATTTCTCCATGTACTTATGAGCATGATACAATTACACATGATTACATTCAAATGGTTCCTAAGAGCATGATACATTCTCCTAAGTAGAAATTGACCCCTACAAAGAGGTATTCATATCTTAAGGCATAATAGGTAATTCAAACAACTTCACCATAGGTAGAATACAGGTCATTACATCCTCTTCTCCTACACACGAGGATACATGTTTACATGGGCATATGAGTAGTGATTTAGATGGTTATATGACAATGCATGGTTCTTATTTTTATTTAGAGGCATCTATAGTTTGCACTTCTTTACAATAAGTCATTCCTTCATACAATGTAGTGGGGTATACGTATATGATTCCCATTATGAATATAATTTGTCAAGTTACTTGCATTTTTTATGGTACATAATATACTTGCTTTTACTTGATAATTCATCTATCCCCATTCCAAACAATTTTCTATCCCTTGGATTTATTTTTCATTTTGGGCACTTTCCCTCTTGATTTTCAAACTAATTCGAATAATCTAAAACACTTATCTATATGGCACTCCACTTGGTTATCATTGTATACCTACTATGGCTTTATTTTCAATTTCACATGAGCACTTAAAATCTCTTACCCATTAAAGAGCATGTACACTCATACTTATCATAATCATTTGAGCCACATTGTTATGATTCCTTTACACATACATTGGGGGCACTTCACTTGCCTTTCCTTCTTATCACACTATGATTTTGTACCTTACTAAGAATTGTTCTAATCCCTCACCTTGCTTCTTGCAAATTTTCAAAGTCTTTTATTCTTCTATATTTTACATTTGTTAGTTTTTTATTTTTCTATTTTTTTTTTTTTTAAAAACTCTTTTTTTCTCCAAAATTATTTTCGACTTTTGTTTCAAATTTGTTTGATCTTTTTTTCATTTTTTCCTTCCTTTTTGTTTCTTTCTCATTTTTTTCCAATTCTAATTTATGTGATATTCCTTTAGTTTGGTACCAACAACTCAACTATTTTTCTTACTTCATTTTTTATTGTTCCCAACACTCCTATTCTTTTTCCATCTTTTTTTTCCTCTAACCATATATTCTCTTCTATGGCTTCTTACGATTGGTATAAGTACTTGTTGTTATCTTGTTTATTCTCTTACTTCTCACTCACCTTCTTCTACGTCTACCTTAAGGTATCTTACACCATTTTAACCCACAATCTCCTTCACTTCCTTATTTATATTATAGTATTTTAGAGTCTTTCCTAATTTTGATAGGTTTCACCATAATTTGGGACTACCCATGCATCCACGATAAACATCCTTCTAAGTGTCTTATGTCACTACCTTTGATAATATTTACACATAAATCTCCTCTACCAATACAAAATAAGGACTTATTTTGGGTTTGTAGTATCTTCAGTGCAAATGGGAACCCTCCACTTTATGTGGAATAATTATGAACTCTTTTCTTAGGTTTTCTCTATAATTGTGATACAATATCTACCTCTGAGTTTGGATCGGGTTATTTACTCTCTAAGCTAATCCGGTCATCCTTGTTTGTTTCATAGTCATTATTGAATTTGGGATCTTTTCTTATTGAGTTTTTACTGCAATCCTTTTCTTGATTACTTCCATCCTAGTTATCCCATTCTGTTATGGTCTATGCAAAAGACATATCTATTTCTAATGGTAAGTGTAATATCACTTCATTTCCTTCCATTATGATTTCTTCACTTTATGAGTCCAACATCCCATTAAATCTTTGAACCAATCCAAATTTAACACAATTAGATAGGATGCATTATTTTCATATATTCCATTACTTCAAAATCAACCTTTTTCTTAATCACCACGATGACTTAAAAATAAACCTTTACCTTAATCTCATTCTATGATGGTCCACGAAGAAGACATACTCGTTTCTAAAATGAACTATCACTCCATTTCCTTCTATTATGAATTTCTTCACTTTTTTAGTCCAATATCCCATTAATGTACGAACCATTCTAAATTTAATAAAATTGGATATGATGCATTATTAATGAGATAGTATTTCCATCGTCCATGAAGTATGTGAAAAAAATGGAAGGAGAAAACTATGTAAAAAATGTTTTAAGCAATATTTTGGACCACACTCCATGAAACATCATCAGGATGTGAGAATGAAATGGGTTAGATTGCAAACTTAGGTTCCCCTTTTTAAATATGTTAGCAATTAAGAGTTTTGATGTCAGGTAGTTGGATCAAATAAAATTTAAAAAGATAAATTAATTAAAATTTTATTAAATAGATGGGGGTTGAAAATTGATTTAATTTAATATGTTGTTAATAAACTTAAAAAACAACCCTTCGAGACGAATAAAAAAGACAAAAAAAGGAATTTTTTAAAAAGGAGGGAAATTGCAATTGAGTGTTATTATGAATATTTAGAAAAGGAAACAAGATATTCAATATTGATTGATACAGAAGACTAAATTAATTTTCAAGAGAAAATTAGGGAATTAGGATAATTGAATAAAATTAAAGAGGGAGAACATCATAAAGCACAAAACTTAAATAATAAAGAGAATCGATGGTATGAAGAAGTAAAAGGAACAAGAAGATAAAAGACTAGAATTTCTAGGTTTATTAACATCAACATATTAAATTAAATCATTTTTAACCACCATCTATTTCATAATTTTTTAATTAATTTACCTTTTTTAATTTTAGTTGTTCCAACTATTCGACATCAAAGCACTTAATTGTTAACATATTTAAAAATGGGAACCTTAATCTACAATATAGCTCATGTAATTCTCGCATCCTGATGATGGTTCGTGAAGCATGATCGAAAACATTGATTAAAATAATTTTTACACAGTTTTCTCAAAAAGTATTTCACATAATGCATTGTTTTCATATATTTCCATGAATTTCATCCTAGTCATCCCATTCTAATATAGACCATGAGAAAAAACATACCTGTTTCAAATGGTAAGCGAACTATCACTCCATTTCCTTCCATTATTATTTCTTCACTTTCTTAATCTAATATCCCATTAAATCTATGAATTATTTTAAATTTTGTAAAATTAGATATGATGCATTAGTTAGATATATTTTCATGACTTTAAAATCAACCTTTTCCTTAATCCCCATGAAATCTAATTCCACACTTATGAGTATGCCAATGGGGGATCTCGAGGTACTGTTTGCTAAAGTAATGTCATATGTTACTGCATGTAATGGTAGTTTTTAAAAAATTTCCCCAATATTATATGGTATCATGTTGGCTTATGCTCTTAAATCCAACCATCCATTATAAAACTCCGACCCATTTAATTTCAAATCCAACAAAATATCTTTTTTTTGAAAGGAATGAAAAATAAAGTGTTTCAAGCCATAAATATCTTAGGTGTTAACAATGAAACATCACAAGGAGAATATAAAAGCATATACTTTGCAAATAGATATGCAGAATAAAGAGTAATATCATATAATATATCTCTAAAAATCTTGTTTAGTAAAATGAAGGTGCCTTGCATATATAGGCAAGAAAGATCAATCATAGTCGTAGGATCATAGGAGATAGCCTAGAGATAGAAAACCACTATACTTAAATTTTAATATCCACATCTAAGTGGGTGATAAAATAAAATAATGCTTAATTAAATTAAACACCTAGGGAACATGAACAAATGTAGATAACCTACTATAACACCCACCCTCAAGTGAAGCTAGGGGCCAAAAATAAAGTGGCATATCCACAGTATGAGTTCCAATAACGAAGCATGATCAGGCAATCATGTATAATATATCCATGAATAAATGAATAAGGAAGATGACCTTATGAATACTCCCCAATAAATAATTCTAAAACCCCAAGAATGTCATGCAACTCATGGTAACAAGGTGATGCAAAAGGCTTCGTAAAGATATCAACAACCTACTTTTGAGTAAGAATGTACTCCAAGCAAAGAACTCCATCCTAAATGTGTTGACAAATGAAGTGCATGTGAATATCAATATGTTTGGTCCACTGGTGCTCAATAAGGTTACAGAAAATGTGAATTTCACTTTGGTTGTCACACCAAAGTACAGTAGGTGAATCTAGTGTGAAGTCAAATTTTGTCAATAATTTTTAGAGCTAAATGAACTGTTGACTCAGTGTGATTGTTACCTTGTACTTTGCCTTTGTAGATGAAAGTGAAATAGCCTGTTGCTTCTTGCTTTCCCAAAAAATTAGAGAAGAACCAAGACAAAAAAGGTATCCAAAAGTGGAATGCATGTCATCAATAAAACCTACCCAATATGAATCAATATAGCCAACCAACAAAGTGGAACCTATGGTGTAATGTAACCTAAAGTGGGAAGTGCCCTACAGATATCACAAAATATTTTTAGTATCATGGCAGTGATCATCATGAGGAGTATGTGCAAATTGAGATACAAGCCCAACTACAAAGGAAATATCAGGGTGAATATGGGTTAAGTACATGAGACTTCCAACCAACTATTTATATAATGTAGGATTACAAAGATGAGTGATGTAAATGGAAGTAAGATTGACTCCAAAATGGAAAGGAGAGGGACTTGGATTGTAATGAGCCATAAAAAAATGTCGAATAAGATCATGGGTGTACTTATTTTGACTCAAGTGAATTTTTGAATCTGATTAAAAAATCTATAAACCAAGGGAAAAGTACAAAAGAATGGGATTTGTCATATCAAATTGTGTGGAAAGAGCCTATTGAACACTATGAATATGGGAACTCCTAATAATAATTAGATAATCATCATACATTACAAGTATAACAATATCCTCTCCAACATGATGTATATATATACTTTAGGATCTGAGTAGTAGTGAACAAAGCTAGTAGATAGAAGAAAAAAATCCATCTTTTCATACCAGGCTTGAGGGGCCTATTTGAGACCATAGAGAGACTGTTAGAGTCTAAAAACAAGAGAAGAATCATGAATAAACCCAACAAGTTGCTCTATGAAGATTTTCTCTTGAAAAGCTCCATGTAAGAAGGCACTCTTTACATCCATATTGTATACTAGGCAACCCTATGATGCAACAAGAGAAAGGACAAGGTGCACATAGTCCATTTTGGAAATGAGGGTAAAATTATCAGATTAATCAATACCTTCAACTTGTGAGAAACCCTTTGTAACATGATGAACCTTATACTTGTCATTGGACCCATCAGCTGCATATTTGGTTCGATATATCCACTTCCATCAAACCAATTCTCTTCCCTTAGGAAGAGAGATGAGATCCCAAGTATGATTCTTCATCAAAGAAGAATACTCATCTGTGATTGCATCATCCCACTCTTGTATCCCATGAGCCTATGAAAAAGACTTTAGATCCCCAAAAAATGCCTGACACAAAAGTATAGATCTTGTAGAATGTACATGTTGATGTCTAGTGGGTGGAAGATATTATATGAAATGTGTTGCCTCAAAAATAGTAGTATGAGCCCACTTAGGCATAGTGGTAACATCATCCTCATACAAGCCTTCATTCATAACCTCCTTAGTGGCCTCCATAATTGGCTCTTCAAATAAGGGATCCTCAAGATGAAGTGTAGAATCATCAATGGATGTGAGTAAATAAGAAGAAGAAGACATGGAATAAGATGAAGAATCATGAGAAGAGAAGTGCTCATCAAACTAAACATGTGTTCAAAAAATAACACCATGAGTATCGAGATCTAAAAGTCAATAATAACTCATGTCCTCACAATACCATACAAAGATCAAGGGTTTGCTCTTCTTATCCAAGGCTTTCCTTTTCTTCTTTGTTACAAAAGCCCAAGCATGGCTCCCAAAAACTTGAAAAAATGAGACATCAGGCTTAGTTCCAAACCAAGCCTCCTCTAGAGTCAAATGCTCAAGTGCTTTATGTGGTGTATGATTCTGAATGTAGTTTGCATGATTAATTGCTTCTACCAAATATACATGAGGTAAATCTCAAGAATACATCATGTAGTTAATCATCGCCTTTAAATTTTGATTCTTACTTTCTACTAGACCATTTTGTTGTGGAGTATGAGGAACAAAATGTTGGTGAACAATGCCATGAGCTACCAAAAAATCAAAAAACTCTTTGTGTAAGTACTCCCCCCATTATCAGTGTAAATCTTCTTTATGAAACTAGAGTATTGATTCTCAACCAAAGCCTTGAAGACTTTGAAGAGTGAAAAAACTTCACTCTTATACTTGAGAAAATAAACCCAAGTACGCCTTGAGAAATTATCAATAAATGTAAGTGCATACTTAGCTCCATTGAATGAAAGAGTAGGAAAAACCATCAAGTCATTGTGCATAATCTCAAGTGGTGAAAAATTTCTCTTGGACATACCCTTAGGAAATAGATCTTGGTTTCATTTCCCTAATGCACAACTAGGGCAAACTCCATCAAGACATAAAACTCTAAGAAGACCATAAACCATACCATGAGTGCTCAACTCCTTCAAATATTTATTATTAACATGTCTAAATCTCTCATGTCAAATCTTACTTTTAGAATCAACATGAAAAACCATGCATGTCCCAATATAATAAGTGTCATAAAAACCCTCAAAGTGATATAGTCAAGAATTATGATCGACAACACCTTGTGCAACAAGTAAATGAGGCTCCAACAAGGTTCAAATTTCAGCCCCTTGTGGTGTGAAAGTCACTATCTTACCCTAACAAGAATGACAAATTTGATAAATAGAAAGCAAATTTGTAGTGATGTCAGGAACATATAATGCATCATTGTTGTGACCACCAATAAGTTATATGTCACCTTTTTCCTTAACAAAAATAAAGGAAGATTCTCCAACTTCAATTTTGGAATTAGAACTCAAACTAAAAGATACAAATGACTCCTTAGATGAAGTCATGTGGTGAGAAACACCAAAATTTATAACCCAATTGTTTGTAACAAGTGATTGAGATGTCTCAACAATATTAAATGTTTTTTCATACTCATTGGAAGGAGGTGGAGTAGAGTTAAAGATATTGTGTTTTTTGACTGCATCCTCTAAGGCTTGCACTCTATTCCAACATTTAGTTTCTACATCATCAATCCCCCATAAAAAGAGCATGAAAGGCTAGACTTATTCTTGGATTTGGAAGATTCCTTGGGTTTAGAGTTATTGTCTTTGGGTTTAGTGTCACTTTGAGATGGAGAAGAAGTGAACTTGGGTTTACTTTTTAATTTTCCCTTGCCCTTAGGATTAGATGCTAATAATGCCTTTTGAGAGGTGGAAGACTCAAGGTTAGACAATTTGTATTCTTCCCTAGTAAGTCTTTCACAAAACAACTCCAAATCAAACATTTTGAATGTGGCACCCAAGGCATCCATGCTAGATAAAAATGTAAAAGTAAATATTTGGAATGGACCTTTCAACTTGGGCAGAATTAGGTAAACATACTCTTCATCTTTTTTATCTCTTTCACTCCCCTTTAATTGTGTCAATAAGTTTTTAAACTTAGTAATATAGTCTACAACGGATGGAAAATCTTTAGGATTGAAAGAAGTGATCTCTACTCCAAGCTACATGATTCTCATGTGATCCACCTTACCAAATAAACCCTTCAATTTTGCCCATATTTTAAAATTAGAGCCACATCCTTCCAAATGAAATAAAAGACTATCACTTACATAAGTAACTATTGGACCCATACACTCATCAAATTTACATTAGTGCTAAAATTTCTCATATTCTCTAATGAACATTGGTTGTACATCAATCATTAAGGCCTATAATCGTTTGTGTTTAATAATTATTTCTATTCTTGGTCTCTATGTGTTGTAATTATGTGTTTTTAATGTCTAACACTGATCTAATTCAAAAGAATAAGCCCTTTTTAAAAAAGATACCAAATAGCAAGAGAATGCAAAAAAGGTGCTCAAATTGACATTGAGACAACCCCTCCCCCTCAAAAAAATACTATTTTATTAGGCCCCTCCAAATTTGGAACTTTATAATTGAGTGTGTTTTACAATATAAATGACACCAAAAGATTAGGCATAAAAATATGCTTTTGAAAAAACGGAACTCAGTTTCGAGTTCCCAATCAAAAGTTATAGTTTTTACAAATTTTCTATCATAAATGGGTCAAATAAAAAATGAATAAAATTTAAGTGCTTGGAAAAATTTAAATTCTTGGAGAGATAAAAAAATGGCCTTGAGATTTAAGCCCCACGAGTTATTTTGAATATATTTTATTTTTCAGGTTTGCTTTTTTCTTAACCCATTAATCCCTAAATAAATTTCTTAGTATTTCACTTTTTGGTAACTCTTTCTAATATGGCACTACTTCTTTGTGTTTCTCTATTATCTTAAATAACATTGTTTCCATTATTAGCCTTATTTAATCATCTTTGCTATCATCCTTAGCATCAGGGAGTTTCAATCTATTTTGTGACATCTCATCACTACTTTCTGGGACTATGATACCCTATTTAGGTTATGTGTACTTTTAGGGAGTCTTGTGCCTACACGCTTTTCTTCTTGTGAACTATGATACCCTATTGCAGAACTCTATGGTGGGGTATAATATCATGTTTCTCCTTTCATCATAATTTCTTGCTTCAAACTTAACTACTCCAACTCTTGCTTAAGTTTTTCTAATTCCTCTTTTCACCACAAAATCATTCTCTCTTCTCCATGATTGTGCATCTAATATTGATGTCATTTCTAATATCACAGTTGTCTTAAACAACCATTCTACCTCTATTTTTCACTCAACAATTCTTCTAACTTCCACACTATTTATTTAAACCATTGGTCATGATCCTTCATTGTCTTGTTTTCCTTTTGTATAGGGTGTCTTATCTTAGTAACACTCTCTATTGGTACATGAATGTAATTGAATTCATTTTTAACTTTCATTTTTACTTCATCCCATGTTATATTATGGTTTGCGCTTATCTTCATATACCATTTCAAAGTCCCATTTCTTAAGGTAATCACAAAATCAAACAATTTTATCTGAGGATCATTTATCCCATGATTCCTTCAATAACAATCTAGTACCAAAATGTTCCTCTACATCCTTTGTATCTTTCCAAAATAATTGTATTTTTATCCTATTTTATCTCATTATTGACAAACTAGAGCTAGATCTTCTTTGTCTTGGATAGTTTCTCTTCTTCCTTCTATGTCCTCACTATACTTTATGTAATTATTATACACTTCTTCATTCTCTTTTGGTTTCTCCTTATTTCTACCAAGGGCATGGGTTTTTGTCTAAGGTGTTCATCTCCTTAAGCGATATCTTTCTAGTTGGTAGTTTGGAATCAGAGATCTTTGGAGATTTCTTTTTCTTTTTCTTTTTCATCTTCTTATACTTCTACTTCTTTAACTTCTTCCTCCTTATTGTTAATTTGATCTTTTGTCCTTTGTCCTCTACATATCTAATGTCTTCTTCTTCAACTTGATCCCTTTTTTTTGTCCATATCACTTTCTACACTATTGTCTTCATTATCTATTGTGTAATCTTTTATCTCCTTATCTTCTATCTTTCTTCTTTGTTTTTATCTTTTCTCTTCTATTTTATTTTTTTCTATTTTCAAACTCTTCCTTTATTTATTTACTCTTACTAATCCCCTTATAGTATCATGCCTTCTATTTTTCCTTCTATACATTCCCCCGATTGTCATACCTGATTTCTCCATTAATTACATCCTTTCAAGGAACACCCCCTTCTTGTGCACATTCCTTAGGTGCTTATCCCCTTAGATAGAGCTAACACACAATTTTAATATTTTCCTCTCTTCGATAGGCATATGGGAAAACAATTCTTATATATTGTCTTCCCAAAATATTCTAAAATATTCTAGTCTTTTTAATATGAGTTACTCTCCCTTGGACATCAATTAACCAAAGTTCGTGCGATGCCACATAATGTTGACATGAAAAGTATGTTACTTGGTATAGATCATTTATGGGTTTGTTAAAAAATCAATTAGAGCTAACATTATTTAGAGGTCAGTTTTTATTTGTATTCCTTATTAAGATATACATTCCCAAATTTTGAAGTGGGTCTAATCTTATTTATGCATGCATATACACAAAACACATATATTTCCTACATTATCTCTTTATCTCAATCTATACTCCACCTTATTCTTCTATATTCACTTATGTCTTCTCTATATCTCTCATCTCACTCTTGTTACTCTCTCTTTTAATGATCTTCTCTACCACACTATCTTACATACTTATATAGCCCTTAAAAGGCAAAGGTTGCATCTCTTCGTTAATAGTCACTAGTTAGTAGTTTATAATTATTTACCTTCCCAACTAGCAATTAGATAATAATTAACTATATACCATAATATATATGTATTTTTCCTTATATAAACTATAGCACATTCTTCATGCAATCCATCTTGTGTTACTATAAAGTAAATTACAATGTTGCATAGCCTAAAAAGGTAGAATTCTTTGGTCAATAGCTCCAAATCCATTCTACCACTTGAAGTGGAGTTACATTCATTGTGCATTTCTCTATATGAAATTATTTCCGATGAATAGATCTATGAAGCACGCCTTCACATTTTAGACCTCATTGATGAGATATGCATGAGCACTCTCCAACACAACCATCAATATAAAAAGTGCATCCCCAAGCAACACAACAAGAAGGTCAAAATAAGAAAATACATCTCAGATATCTAGTGTTAAAATTGGATTTTTCCCATGACAAAGAGAGTAAATAATTATTCATATTTTTCTTTTTATTGGTGTCAATGAAAATAATGTATAGAATATTAGGTGTGATTTTTCATTTATTTTTTTGTACCATTAATTTTATTTATTAATATTTTTATTAATATAATGAATAAAATTATCAACCAAAAATAAGGAAATATATATAAATATTTTAATTACAATATTTTGATTTTAAAAAAAATGAATTAAATTTGAAAAGAAAATATATACTTGACTAATAGAACAAATCATCTTCAGTTAAATTAAAACCTTTTTGAGGAGGATGTTCTTATTAGATGCTATTTAATTAAAAGAACTTTTTAATTTAAATATATGTTTATCCGTAAATTTATTATATATTTATTTTCGAAATATAAACAAAAATACCCACATTTTATATAATTTAACAAATATAAAAAAAGAATACAATTTTTTCAAAAAAAAAATTACAATTTAAATTTTTCAATCGCTGATATTGTTGTTCCTGACACGTTTTTGGGGAATTTTCGTTCCCTGATCGTCAATGCAAACGTGTTTTAGGGTTTTCATTCCCTTAAATTGTTGTTCATATGCCACCGTTTTTTAAGATCAACTAAACTAAAATAGAAGTCAAATTCCAGATCAGATCCTGCTGCATATCGGCGGAGCTATCAGTTGAATTAACAAATCCTTACTAAAATGAGGATCCTAATTTTAGTTTGAAAGATGACAGAAATGATAATTTGAGAAATATACATCCGACTCTACAGCAACCAGTAGTTAGAAAATTTTGGTGTATTCAACTTCTAATCTTAACAAAGAAGGCACATTAACAATGTTATTGTACAGATTGAAGGTCGGGGGTGAACTTCACAAGCAGTTGGATAAGAACACCCAATTCAAATTTTGTTCAGTAAATTTGATTTTAAATTGGTGAAATTCAAAATTCAAACATTAATAATTTATATTTATTTGAAAGTTATAATTTTAAGATTAAAAAAATCAAATTAAAAGATCAAACCCCCCTTGTAGCCAGGGATTATACTTTATCTTAGCAGGAATCAACCCAATCTTTCTCAAAAGGAATCAACCCAATCTTACAAAGGGTAAAGGTTCAATAATCTTCACTCTTATTTCTTTACAAGTCAATTTGCATTACTGAATTGAGTCTTGAATCCCTTCAAACTTATCACCAGTAAAAGCCCAATAGTCTCAACTTTGCTTTCCTTATCAACAAAATCAACACAATTAACTTTTACTCAACCTTACCAAAAAGTTAGATAGTCCCAAATCTGCTTACCTCGTAAGCAGGTTTGTACAACCCAATTATCTCTTGAATCATCCTAACCTTTAACAATATTAAAAGCCCAATATTCTCAACTCTGCTTCCTTGACAAATAGATTTGTGCTACCTAATTATCCCTTGAATCATCTCAACCTTTAACAACATTAAAAGCCCAATATTCTCAACTCTGCTTCCTTGGCAAACAGAGTTGTGCTACCTAATTATCCCTTGAATCACCCCAACCTTTGACAACTTTAAAAGCCCAATACTCTCAACTCTGCGTCCTTGACAAACAGGTCTGTGCTACCCAATTGGTTTCATCCATAATTTAAGAAAGGAGGATGTCAGACTATGTATTGAAAGAGGAAGGGTTAGCAAATGCAATGACAAGTTCTTTTGATGAGGTAAAGAATGAAGCTGAAAATTCCCAGTATAGTTTAGGCGAGGAGTCAAATTCTGCAACAAGGGATTCTTCATTTTTGTTGCTTAAAGTTGAGAATTCCCAGTCTGGCTCAATGATGGTGTCAAATTCAACACCACCCAATTCCGATCAAGTTTTTTCAGCTTCACAGTTGGATGATGTCCCTGATCAGCATAAACTTGATGAGAATTCCAAGCATGCCTTGAAAAAAGCATTGACTGCAACAGCTGACTCCAATTCAGATCAGCAGCTCACAAATGAATCAAATTCCAACGTTGATTCTGTTTCATATCAGCCAGAGGCCGAAACAGAGAAGCCAATGCCTACTAGCGCAACAAGAAAAGTGTCTGATATAGTATCTGCATTAGATCCCAAAAAATCAAAGGCATCTAGTGAGTTTCCCAGAGTGCAGGAGACTGTTTACCATGAGACACCGCCTCCTGTTGACCTAATTTCAGCAAGAATTCCGCCTGAAATTCCACCTCCTGTTGACGTAATTTTGGCAAAAAATTCACCAGACATATCACTAGACTATGCGTCTGATGATGTTTCTGAGCATTCTGAGCATTCTGTTTCATCCGAGATCAAGCGTACTAGAAAGATTCCTAGTTACATGGCTGCCACAGTGTCTGCAAAAGCTAAAGTCCGGTCCCAGAGCCTTCCAAAGCAGCCCAGACCAGAAGACCAAGAGAAGAAAAGAAACCCCTTCTTGGGTTCGTATGGAAAGCCCCCTCCTTTTCATGAGACACTGCGCACTCCTGAAAGATCAATATCACAAGTTCATAGAACCACCCATAGAAATGATGGTTCAATTTCTTTCACAGAAGCTACTGGTAAGAAGTTCTAACTTTCTTATTATTTTTTTTAAATCTAATAAAATCAAATGAAAGCAAGTACCCCTGTTTAGTCTTTTGGCGTAGATTTGTATTTACAAGTAAAAATAGTTCGGTTCAATTCTATGGGTTATGTTGCTTGGTATGTTTCTATGTTTTTGCAATTATTTTTTCTAATTTCTTTGCTTTTCTTTGTCTCGCATTTCTCTGCAGATACTTTTGTAATTCATTTAAAAATTGTACCTTATAAATAAACCACTGGATCAATAGATTGAGGGTGGCTATCAGTTAAAACAATCTATTGATTTTTCTGATCACCCTCATTGAGGCATAATTTGGCTGCCAAATTGAAGCACCAACTAGCACAAAATCTTGTATTTGTATTTCAAAGAGTCCTTAATTAAGAGAGTAAGACAACACTCTTACCATCCTTGATGAGGGTTTCAAATTTTCAACATCTTTTTCAAACTTTTAGGGTTTGAACAGTCTACATTATCAAATATCAGTTTTTAAGATTAAATGATAATAATCCTTTTCTCATGAATAGTGATTCATAATATCTTATCTCTCATAAGATTAAATGTTTCACTTTACATTCATTGCATCAGTTTTAAGATTAAATGATAATGACCCTTTTCTCATGAATAGTGATTCATAATATCTTATCTCTCATAAGATTAAATTCGTTCACTTCACATTCATTGCATCAGTTTTTAAGATTAAATGATAATGACCCTTTTCTCATGAACAGTGATTCATAATATCTTTATCTCTCATAAGATTAAATGGTTCAATCGACATTCATTACATCAGATTGGCTTCATAAAAATGTTTACAGGTCTTAACTGTGATGATTAGGATGGCTCATTTTGCTAGTTCCAATCCCACCTCTTCACGAGTCTATTTCTCCCTTATTCAAAACCTCTCTCCAGCATATAAAGTATTTGCATCATTTGTGTCTCTCTCGGGTCTGAACCTTGAATCTGTAGCTTGAAAAGGAAGATTTCAAGTAATGACTGATTTTGCTGCACAGCTCAGGTTTTAAGCACAGTTTAATTCTCTCCATATGTGCCATAATTTACTCCACAGAATTTTTAATTTGTAGAACTTTTAGGTATTACAATCTACGGTTTCAAAGATATGTTTCCACAAGGAAATGGAAAGAAATTCTCATAAGGTTGATAAACAGTCTCCTGCACTCTGGGAAACTCACTAAATGCCTGTGATTTTTTGGGTTCTAATGCAGATTAGTATCCAAACTGCATACTAACGAACCTTTACTCTGAGAAACTATCAGACACTTTTCTTGTTGAGCTAGTAGACATTGGCTCTTCTGTTTTGGGTTTTATATGCCGAATTAGTTCCAGGCTTAGCAGTGACCTAATAACGAACCTTTACCTTCATCTTTGTTAGAATATTTCGGATTTCAAATTCTGGTGCATATGCAGAAATGGCAAGATTCTAACATTAGCATTATGTAACAGGGTTTTCAGAGAAGTCAAAGAGGGAATGGAGATCATGACAAGTACTGCATGGTTTACCCTGTTATTTGAGTTTTTTTTTTAACAAACATTCCAGTGGAGAACATTGAGCCTTTTTTGAGTTCAACAATGTCATGCAGCTTGTTGATAGTTAGCTGCTCAATCTGAAGTACTTTAGCTTACTTAATTGTAATGCAAACCTAGAATATATATATATATATATATATTATATTTAGATTTTAGGTATGCATCTTAAGATCCTTTCATAATCATCTTCAAACAGTCATGTTGTTTAATGTGTCTGCTTGGGTAGACCCATTCAATGGCATCCAGTGTTAATATGTTCAGAAACATTATATCTTATCAGGCCTAATAATTGAAGCAGCTCAGAAATTGGACATTGATTATGCTCTCAGTACTCATATATTGCTTATGCTTATGGGCATTGCCTATTTTTTTTAAAAATAAAATCAGTAGTCCATTTCAAGCTGCACAAAGATATTATTGTCTGTTCTATTTTGGAAGATGTTAACTAGTATGTAAAAATGTTTTTGATTGTTATTGATTAAACAATCAAAATTGCCATTCGTTTCTTAAAAAAATTCAAAATCAATTCATATTTAATACATTCATAAATGTATAAAATGATTTTGAGAAAATTTAGTCGCTATAATAAAAAAAATTATGATTATAAATTATATAATTATGACTCTTAAGAACTGCTAATAAATCTACCAATTATTATTATTTTATCTGACAAACATTCAACTGATATCCATAAATCTATCAATCATCATTACCTTTATAAAATTAAATTTAAAAAAATACTTAATCAACTATTTATCAACTGAAGTGAGAGAGACAACTCAGAAAGAATGTTTGAAATAGTAATTTTCAACTGACCAACACTTAACTGATGCCAATCAATCTACCAGTCATTGTTACCGTAACAAATAAAGATTCAACTGATACCATGAATCTACCAATCATAATTACCTTTACACAATTAAATAATAATAAAATACATAATCAACCATCCATCCCCCAATACAAACATGGGTAATTGATAAGCTTATCCCTACGATAAAACTTGTTGGAATGTCTCTATTTTTAAACCTTAAAAAGTATTGGATGGCTGGTTGATTTGGCAACATCAATTATGAAAAGTTGGTACAACCCCTTCAGAAACCCAAACCGTCGTTGGGTTGGTTGAAATGGATGATCGGAATCTGCAGTCATTGTCCATAGTACATGACATGAAAGTGAGGTTGCTTCTTTTTCAAGATAAACTAACAAACAAATGTAATTAATCAAAATCAAATGGGCCTATTTGTTCTCTAATGTATTTTTAACATGTTACTTAACACTTCTCTCAACAAAATATGGATAATTTGGGTTAAATTTATTATTTACAAAGGTTGTGTTATGGTTAGGAACGGTTTTTTCATTGACTGTAAATTGGGGGTGTGTTTGGTTAAAAGTGTGGATGTAGTTTTTTAATTAAACATAGTTACATTTGGTCCCTTTGTCTCATGGTTTTTTATTGTTAACTTCATTTTCCAACAAACATCTTAGCTCGTTTTTTCGTTCATAAGATCAACGCCACCTCAACAAATAAGGACAACAAGGATTTCCCAAAAAACATGTGCACAAAACCATGCGAAAATCATCATTTTTGAAAAACTATGAGATTTTTCACCTCCGTGCATTCTCTCATCTCCCTTACTCCTACTTTTGTGCCAAAACCCTTGATCCCATTACCCATGCTCCATTGCAAAAAACCATCTCTCCATTATTGTTGTTTAGGTGGGGAACTTGAACGCAAAAGATGCCATCATTAAGTGTTTATCTTAGTAGGATCCCAACTCAAACTTCACATTCTTTTTTGTTGTTTTGAATTGTAATGCTCTATGATCAAAGGCACCCAATGACTACAGACTTCACAACGGTATAACATACATATATTCATATTTACTCGATTCCTAAGCCATTAGTTGTTTTACAGTCATCCATATGGTAGTGGCTTCAATGCCATGGAGAATATGCTAGATGCACCAACCTTGATCAAAGGTGTCGGGTGATTCTAGAGTTCATAATGGTATAACATCCATATACTTATATTCGCTTGCAAAGTTAAAAGTATTCTTTACAACATAAAATTTCTAATGAATTGACATATAGAAGAGATATCAGGGATTGGCATATATATAATGGTGGCACAAGAATGTGATTTTTTCAGACATTTTGTTTTGAACGTAATGCCCTATGATCCAAAGGTAAGAAACTTGTGTGTGTTTGTGTGTGTGTGTGTATTAAAACGCATTTCTATTGATTTTGAATGCATGGAAATATGACTATGAAGGTTGAACATGAATAGGGTTTTGTTTGCAATCAAAAAATAGGTACAAATCCAAAACTCTATATCCTAATACTTTTGTTCCTATGATCAAAGGTAATAAACTTTTATATGTGTGTACGTGCACATGCGTATTAGTTTTGAATGCATGGGAAAATGACCATGAAGGTTGAACGTGAATAAGTTTTTGTTTGCAATCAAAAAATAAGTACTAATCCAAAAACCTATATCCTAATACTTTTGTTGCAAAACCCTTGATATCGCTCTGACAAGTCCATGAAGATATGTGTTTGATATCAATTCTAAGTTTTGTATTTCATAAGGGATTGTTGTCTATTCTTTAGTTCGATGACCCTATACCCCTACGGTATGAATGCAAACCATCATTGTTGGTACCAATTGAATATTCTTATCACAAAACTAGATCATAAGTATTCACAAAAAGCTAGAATGATTTCCCAATTAAAAAAATATTATTAATAATTTTATTGTCATGTATTTAAATTCCTTGATTAGGTGCTTCCAATCCCCAATTCTCCCTGACTCTAATTCCACAAGGTTCATGGTAAACCATATATTGTTTATTTACTATATTACCCCATACAAATCATATTCCTCTCATTTTACATATTGTAGTTGTCAGTTGATTACAAATTATTCATCCTTTGGCATATACAAGAATGTGATACTAGCATTCTTCTTGAGTTTTTGATGTGTAAGGATATGTTCAGTGGTCCTGATAATCTTTCATTCCTTCCATCTTTATTCGGTCCTTGATATTGTAGAATCAATATGAATGTAATAAATTGTTCAAATTACTATATATGTATTGCAGTGCCCATTTGATGTTTCAAGAATCGTTGAATATTATAGTCTTGAATTTTTTAAATCAAATATTTTGAGAAGTTTTATTTTGACAATACCTCACCTATTTCTCATATGTTATATTTTGAAGTTTTTATTTCAAAACCCATGGTAGCGCTCTGACAAGTGTATGAACTTATCAATTTTATTTGTTTAGACATATTAAACCTCATTCCTATCTATATTGCCAACTTATATGCAAGTTTGGTCTTTACAACATGTATGCAATTTTATTCAGTCCTTCACAAATAGGGGTTTTTCCTCTACAACATATGTGCATATTTATTTATTCGTTTTCAAGCAAGATTTCATTCTCTAAGTTCAAACCAATGTGTCTATTCTAATACAATTTCCGAACAAAAAATACCAAGGTTGAATAGCTTTCTAATCAATTTGTGTCTATTAAAATTAAAATTAATAGTGATTGTTAATTTAGAGGTTGAAGTATTAAGAATTACTATTATCCTTTTCTCAACAACCTAAGATCACAAAATATCATTTTAATCATTTCAATATTATTTTAGTATCATCTCCCTTTGTTAACTTGATAGCTCTCAAATGATTAAGACAATATGATGTATAGGATCCAAACATTGTTATTTGTCATAGTAATTGGATAAAAATAGGTAATGTCATAGGAACCTAATACTTAAAACCCTAAAATAGAGTATGCTATATTCTTTGTTAGAAATACCAAAATGGGGCTTGGGCATGTTTTGTGTATTGCATGACCCTTTTTTTTAATGGTCTCAAAGATCACTATGATACCAATGTTAGATAGTGATAACAATTTTTTGAGTTAAGACTAGGGGATATGATCGAGAATGGATACTTAGTTTTAGGTTGGGCTTAGGAGCATCATGGTGTAAACACGAAAATTTAGTATTAAACACTTGGCAATGTCAGTCTTAACCTACCTTCACCTTACATGACTTGTACATACACATATGGTTCTTGCACATCCTTCTCTCCTATCCGCTTGCCTTTTATGGGTTAGACCTTCCAAATTTTATACAAGTCACCAATATAGTAATTCCTTAGTTTATGTCCAATTTGTATAAAATCATAATTAGATTGTCTCTTGATCATTAGATCATAGTTCCAACTCTCTATATTGTAGAATAGGATTTTGAAACAAGTTAGTTCATGCATTAGTACACAAAACAAATGACAAGCATAAAGAACTAACGTATCAGGGCTACTCCCTCAAGGGGCATGGATCAATGGACTCAAGAAACTAGACAAGAAAACACAAGCAATGCCTTCCCTAAGTGACTTTCCTCCAAGATCGGTCCATTAATCGTGTTTATGTATAGATTTGATGCTCCAGGTCTTTGTCAATTCGTTAGGGCAAGCATCTCCAACATCTCTTCTTGCACCAATTGGTTTTGGCTCTATATTGGGTGAAAATGGAAGAAGGTTTGAAGCTTTCTAGTGATATTTTGGCATCATTTGTTTGCACCTAAAAAAGCTTAAGGGTTATGGTCATGGCTCTTATATTGATAGTTTTTTCAATTGACTCCAACCCATGTGTGATTAATCTTGCATTAGGGTTGGGAGGTTGAATGCATTTATGTTTTGGGAGGAGTATTAATAAGGCATGGCTAGCCTTAATCCTGATATTTATGTCATTTATGTTAAAAATTTTTATTTTTGATTTTGATGTTGATGACATCATATTCCTTGATATTTATTGAATTATGAATTTATAATATTAGATATTCATTAAGTTTCCATGGATTTTTCACTTAAGCTCTTAATCTAGTTTGCTTTGCTTAATGATTTTGTTTACTCTTTTCATAATTCATGGAAATTAGTCACTTGTTTAATTAGAATGATCAAAAATGTCAATTTGCTTGGTTGCATTTTGACTAGAAGTGAATCAAAGGAAGTTGATAATTGCATATAGGGTAATGCCCTAATTAGAGATTCCTTGACACAAATTGGCATATGCACATGATGTGTGCAAATGAATCAAAGGATTTCAGTGATTGAGAACATCAATTTGTTAAGTCATAATTTGACCCAAGATAAATTAGAAGAAGATAATGATTGCATACAGGGTAATGCCCTAATTAGGGACATATTGATATGGTTCGGTACTTGCACATGATGTGTGTGGATGAATTAGAGCATTTTAGGTAATTTTGATCTAGTTTGTACATTATTATATAAAGTCATTCAGAATGTAATTTCAATAGGACATTGGTAAAAAATGGATGTCTATATTTTACCCCTATTTAAGAAGGCGTGGCAAGACATTTGCTCAAAGCAATGGCTTTTCAAAGAATAAAAAGGTCATTTAGAATGATCATAATTAGAATAAATAAATTCATTCATACTTTCTATTAAATTCTTCTTGAGTTGTGAAAAGAATGAGGCTATGAAAATGCCCCAAACAACATTTTGGTGATCCATGATGCCCCCTCGAGGGGAGGACAAAAAAATTAATTTTGATGGGTACACCCTCAACCAGAAGAAATGAACATGTAATTCAGCAAAAGAGGCCGAAAAATAGAGTAATTAGAATAAAATGGCTTGAAAAATGGATAAATGAGGCTAAAATGAACCTTTTGTGAAGAAATGGGGTAACAATAGGTCCAAGGGGAAATTCAAATTTTTTACTATAAATTCACCCTGGAGGGTGAAAATCAGTAAGTTTTACCCTCCATAATGTTAGGTGTGTGGAGCTAAAAGCTTCACCAAGGAGCACACAAACAGGTTCGGGTCTACACAGACGCCGGCATCGGTCAGGAGCGACCGACGTCGGTCAGTTGCAGTTGCAGAGGCGCCGACGTCGGCAGTATGGTCGGCCGGCGACGGTCACAGGCGAACAAGCAGGAACCGACGTCGGTTACCTGTGTGTCCAGAAAGCGATTTCCGAGGATAGAAGCGAGTGTTTGCATGATGAGTTTGAGTTGTAGACTCAAGCTCGCGTCTCTATTGTTAGCAATATTATTTTTAGAGCCCTTGTTGAAGAGGCTTAACTGTTTGTTGTAAGAGCATGCTCAAGTTTCCTATTTCTATATGTAGGAGAGATCTTCTAAGCTATTGTGTGTGTAATAGAGTATGAGTAGTTCATTGTGAATGTTTTGAAGGACAATACTTGAGAGAGAGCTCTTGAGGAATAGAGATCTAGTGAGAGATCTTGTGTGCATCTAAGAGAGGTGTGGAAGAACGAAGTTCTTCAATTGTATTCCTATTGTAAAGAGTTTTTAATACAAGTTTTCAGGGTGTTTTCTTGTATATCTTGTTCTGTGCTATTTATCATTTCAGTTACTTATCTATCTGATTTATTTCCGCATTCATTGCTTTCACAAGTGTAATCCATTGTTGGTTGATCCCTAACAAGTGGTATCAGAGCTCAGGTTCACTAACAGGTGGTTCAGATCTGTGTAGTGTGTTTGGATTACAGGTTGCTCATAGGGGTTTCTACAGGGATTTCTGTTTGAGTGGGAGAAGCAATGGCAGAAGAAAGTAAGTTGAGAATGAAAAAGTTTAATGGCAAGAACTATCAGCACTGGAGAATGCAGATAGAGGACTATCTGTATCAGAAGGATCTTTACTTACCGTTAGGTGGGATAGCAAAGAAGCCCAAGGACATGGAGGATGAAGAATGGGAAGTTCTTGACAGAAAGGCTCTTGGGTCTATAAGACTGAGTCTGGCCTCCACTGTGATATCTAATTTGTCACAGGCAAAAACTACGGTAGAGTTAATGACCACGTTAGCAAATTTGTATGAAAAACCCTCCGCTTCAAATAAGGTATATTTGATGAAGCAATTATTTAATTTGCATATGCAAGAAGGTGGATCTGTTTCTAATCACCTGAATGATTTCCATGGTATTGTTAATCAGTTAAGTTCTGTCAATATTGTATTTGAAGATGAAATAAAGGCTCTTTTAATATTATGTTCTTTGCCTGAAAGCTGGCATGGCTTGGTAATGGCAGTTTCTAATACTGCTTCTGCTTCGAATATTTTAAAAGTAGAGGATGTGGTTAGTGTTATTTTGAATGAAGAAATTCGCAGGAAAAGCACAGAAGAGACATCTGGGAACGCTTTAAATCTCGAGAGCAGAGGAAGGCAAAAAGAAAAGAGCAAGAGGAGATCAAGATCTAAGTCTAAGGGAAAAGGCAGATCCAAATCCAGGAATGGCAGAAGGCCACAATGCTGGAACTGTGGAAAGTTGGGGCACATAAGCAGAGATTGCTGGTCAAAGCCTAAGGAGGACAATCAGCACGAAGGAAAGGAAGAGACAAAGGTTGCAGGTATTGCACAGGATGCTCTTATTTTCTCTTTGCATAATAATATAGAATCTTGGGTATTAGATTCTGGTGCATCTTTCCATGCTACCCCTAACAGAGAATATTTCAGTGACTATGTCCATGGAGATTTTGGAATAGTGTACTTAGGGGATGATGAGCCTTGTAAGATTACTGGCAAAGGTAAAGTGCAGCTAAAGATGCAGAATGGCAACACATGGGTGTTGAGGGATGTGATGCATGTTCCTAGTTTGAAGAGAAATTTGATTTCTGCAGGTAAGCTAGGTGATGAGGGTTGTACAGTAACTCTCACAGCAGATTCTTGGAAGGTGACCAAGGGTGCACTTGTTATGGCCAGAGGTAAGAGAGAAGGTACTCTCTATTTGTGTAATTGTGTTACTAACAAATCTCCTTCAGTTTTATCTACTTCAGATGTGGATGCTAAATTGTGGCACTCAAGGCTTGGCCACATGAGTGAGAAGGGGATGTCAATCCTTAAGTCTAAAGGTATGCTTTCAGATTTGAAAAGTATGGATCTAGAATTTTGTGAGCATTGTGTATTTGGAAAATAGAAAAGGGTTAGTTTTCTAAAGACTGGGTCTACTAAGAAAAGGCAGAAGTTGCAGCTTGTTCACACAGACGTGTGGGGACCGGCTCAGGTAGCCTCTATTGGCGGATCACAGTATTATGTCACATTCATAGATGACGCCACAAGAAAGGTATGGATCTACTGTATTAAAAAGAAATCTGATGTTTTTGAGACTTTTAAGATTTGGAAAGCCATGGTTGAGAATGAAACAGGCAGAAG
Organism: Torreya grandis; assembly: GCA_037957365.1. Classification (NCBI taxonomy): domain Eukaryota; kingdom Viridiplantae; phylum Streptophyta; class Pinopsida; order Cupressales; family Taxaceae; genus Torreya; species Torreya grandis. Next base: position 2,766,785 of record JARHVA010000068.1, on the reverse strand, counting down.
ATTAAAGTGCTTGAGATCTGATAATGGCAGTGAGTTCTGCAGTCTTAAGTTTAACTGGTATTGTTACACTCATGGAATCCGAAGACAAAGGATGGTTCCAAGGACACCTCAGCAGAATGGTATTGCTGAAAGGATGAACAAAACTATTATGGAGCGTGCAAGATGTATGAGATTGCATGCAGGGTTGCCCTTAGAGTTTTGGGTAGAAGCAGTTGACACCGCAGTGTACCTGATCAACAGAGGACCCTCTACAGCTCTGGATGGTGGAATTCCAGAAGAGGCATGGACAGGTAAAAAGGTAGATCTCTCATATCTCAAAGTTTTTGGTTGTGAAGCCTTTGTGCACATAGATAAGGAAAATAGAAAGAAGCTTGATGCTAAGTCTATGAGGTGCACGTTTATAGGCTATGGCTCAGATGATTTTGGTTTCAGATTTTGGAATCTAGGAACTAACAAGGTAATTAGGAGCCGTGATGTTGTTTTCAATGAAAGAGTGATGTACAGTGATCAGATAAGGAAGCTAGATCAAGCTGGGCAGAGCAATAATGAGTTGGACGAAGTTATGGTCCAAAATGAGCTCGCGGGAAAAAGAAATAATCACTTACAGGAAAACACAGAGACCGACGTCGGCAGGTTTGGAACCGGCGTCGGCAGTACAGAAACCGATGTCGATCATACAGAGACCGGCGTCGGCCGACCAGGCACCGGCGTTGGCCAGTAACAGGTCTACAGGTGGCCGAGGTCGGTCACTGACAGAAAATTTGGGTGGACAGATTGTGGAAAATGAGTCCAAGACACCAATCAGGAGGTCTGAAAGGGTAAGTAAGCCTCCAATTAGATATTCTCCTTCTTTATATTATTTATTGCTAACCGATGGTGGAGAACCAGAAAGTTTTGAAGAAGCATTACAGGTGGAGTCCAGGAGTAAGTGGGAGCGTGGCATGGTTGAGGAGATGGAGTCCTTAAGGGAGAACCAAACATGGGATTTGGTTGAATTGCCAGCTGGTAAGAGAACACTGAAGAATAGATGGACCTACAGGTTGAAGGAAGGTGAGGATGGACAGATGAGGTATAAGGCCAGATTGGTTGTGAAAGGATTTGCACAAAAGCCAGGTATTGACTTTGGTGAGATTTTTTCTCCCGTTGTTAAGATGACTTCTATAAGGGTTGTATTGTCTTTAGTTGCTTTTGAGGATTTGCATCTTGAGCAGCTAGATGTTAAGACAGCGTTTCTTCATGGAGATTTAGATGAGGAAATTTACATGGAACAGCCAGAAGGTTTTGAGGTCAAGGGTAAGGAGAAACTAGTGTGCAGGTTGAAGAAAAGCTTGTATGGCCTCAAGCAAGCTCCTAGGCAATGGTACTTGAAATTTGACAAGTTTATGACTGAGCATGGCTACAGTAGGTGTCAATCCGACCATTGTGTATATTTTAAGAGATTTGATAACGATAGATATATTATTCTATTGTTGTATGTAGATGATATGCTGGTTGCAGGATCTCACATGCAGGATATCTCTGAGCTTAAGGTGAAGTTAGCTCAAACGTTTGCTATGAAGGATTTGGGAGCAGCTAAGAAAATCCTTGGCATGAGCATTAAGAGAGACAGGAAAAATTACAGGTTGATATTGTCTCAAGAAGATTATGTGGACAAGGTGTTGAAACGGTTCAATATGCAGGATGCGAAACCGGTAAGCACACCTTTGGCTGGACATTTTAAGTTAAGTAAAGAACAATGTCCCAATTCACATGATGAGGTAGAGTACATGAGTAAGGTTCCATATTCTTCCGCGGTAGGAAGTTTGATGTATGCAATGGTGTGTACTAGACCGGATATTGCCCAAGCAGTGGGAGTAGTAAGCAGGTATATGGCCAATCCAGGAAAGGAACATTGGAAAGCAGTACAATGGATCCTTAGATATCTGAGAGGAACTAGCAGTAGACACTTGTGCTATGGAGGTTCAGATACTTCTCTACATGGCTATGTAGATTCAGATATGGCAGGTGATTTGGATGGCAGGAGGAGCACCACAGGTTATGTTTTTACTGTAGGTGGAACGGCAGTTAGTTGGATATCTAAGTTGCAGAAGGTTGTAGCCTTGTCAACTACAGAAGCAGAGTACATTGCAGCTATAGAAGCTAGCAAGGAGATGATATGGATGACACGGTTCATGGAAGAGCTTGGAAGGGAGCATGGGAGTTGCAGATTGCATAGTGACAGTCAGAGTGCAATCCATTTGGCTAAGAACTCAGCTTTTCATTCTAGAACCAAGCACATACAGCTAAGGTACCACTTCATACGGCAGGTATTGGAAGATGGTGAGTTGAAGCTGGAGAAGATCCATACAGACAAGAATCCTGCTGATATGCTAACAAAGCCGGTTACTAAGGAGAAGTTGAATCTTCATTCAACTTCTGTTGGTCTTCATGATTGAGTTGAAGATGGAGGAGCTAGAAGATGTTGCTGTACAGGTACTGGTGCAGCTGGTTTATCTCCAAGTGGGAGATTGTTAGGTGTGTGGAGCTAAAAGCTTCACCAAGGAGCACACAAATAGGTTCGGGTCTACACAGACGCCGGCGTCGGTCAGGAGCGATCAACGTCAGTCAGTTGCAGTTGCAGAGGCGCCGACGTCGGCAGTATGGTCAGCCGGCGACGGTCACAGGCGAACAGGCAGGAACCGACGTCGGTTACCTGTGTGTCCAGAAAGCGATTTCCGAGGACAGAAGCGAGTGTTTGCATGATGAGTTTGAGTTGTAGACTCAAGCTCGCGTCTCTATTGTTAGCAATATTATTTTTAGAGCCCTTGTTGAAGAGGCTTAACTGTTTGTTGTAAGAGCATGCTCAAGTTTCCTATTTCTATATGTAGGAGAGATCTTCTAAGCTATTGTGTGTGTAATAGAGTATGAGTAGAACATTGTGAATGTTTTGAAGGACAGTACTTGAGAGAGAGCTCTTGAGGAATAGAGATCTAGTGAGAGATCTTGTGTGCATCTAAGAGAGGTGTGGAAGAACGAAGTTCTTCAATTGTATTCCTATTGTAAAGAGTTTTTAATACAAATTTTCAGGGTGTTTTCTTGTATATCTTGTTCTGTACTATTTATCATTTCAGTTACTTATCTATCTGATTTATTTCCGCATTCATTGCTTTCACAAGTGTAATCCATTGTTGGTTGATCCCCAACACATAATTAAAATTTTGAGCTTTGACCTTTGTGCACGAGAGAGACTGACAAAATGTCTAATATCCCTTACCACCGACAACTAGGAGAGTGCATATGAGAGTACTAACAACCATCAAAGAAAGGGGCATCGGTAGGTACCCATTTTTTATTTTTTATTTTTTATTTTATCATTAATTGCATTAATTAAGCCCTAGAAGTAGGTGAAAAATAGTGATAACAAAGGCAAGGTCGACAACATAAACAATGGGAATTCCATGAAAACAACGATCTCATGAAAAAATCGATGAGATTGCCAAAATAGACAAAAATTACCAAAAAGATGAAAATGTTTTTTGCCAAAATGACAAAAATGTGTGTCAAATGGTAGTATTACTAGTCAAATGATGAAATCGCCAAACAAATAATTATGACATGAAAATGGCAAAATTATTAGAAACAGAGAGGTCATCTTGCTAAATGATAGGATTGACCTGTACAATAGTGAAATCATGGACTTGAGGAGAAAACAACAAAGTTGACTTGTAGAATGGCAAAGATGCTCTACAAAATGATGAAATCATCAAGGAGAATAATGAGGTTGTCATAAATAGCAAGTAGTTGAAGAAAAAGTGAAAATTAGGATCAAAGAAGATTTTTCTAAGTCCAAACTAGAAAAAATTGGTAGATTGATCAACTAGAAGAAAAAAAATAGACAAATGACTAACTTGATTCTATTTGGTTTATGTTATTAAGGAGTGTGTTACAGAATGGGAGTGATGATCGTGGGTCCTACACTGACCCAAAATTATGACAGACGAGGTCATGGGGCTGTTGGAGGTGATAAATTCATGACATATAGCATGCATTCTAATGATTCAAGTAGATTGCACTTACTTGTCATTGCTAGTGGAGCATTGGCATTCAGAGACACCTACCTTCCATCTACCGACTGGAGAGGTGACTGTGACTTTCAAATATGTTCATCAAATTCTATGGGTGCCACTATAAGGTCGATGGATCTATTGGATGTTAGTAGGCCAAATTGCTAATTTGGAGGATTTGATTAGAGTTACAGACCTAGTTATTGCTTAGGGGTCTATAAATATTGATGCATTAGAGGACCTAGCTTGGCCTCTAGTAGTTCTTCTATGAGTACCACCACCTCCACCACATGGCACAGTGCCCCAAGAGGTATTGATTTTGATGGCTCTTATCAGTAGCTTCCTACTACCTGATAAGAGTAGATGATATTTTTAGATTAGGTTGATAGGCGTAATACAAGACATACTAGATCACACTACACATTTTGCATGGGGATCAATCATATTAGCATAACTATATAAATATTTACACATTATTTCATACCGAAGAGGGTGTAATATTGGGCATATCACTCTCCTTTGGGTTTGGGTTTGGCAGCACATCACTATAGAGCGACATGTTAGATAGTTGTTTCAACAACTACCTGAGGATGTAGTTCAGTTGGATAGAGGACAACTTAATTTTTCATTACATGTTGATGCCTTATTATATTATAGGCCACCATGACTTTATCATGGATAAATATAATTCTAACTGTGTGCAATAGTAGTTCAACTTCCAGAAGGATGTGTCAGATGGTCCCCACTTTTTTGCACATATTACACATGAGATTTAGGATTGGGGTTGCCAGTGCCTAGGGTGCAAGAGAGCTCGATTTTGACATGGTATATCCTATATTATGGGCTTATATAGATGGGGTTGTAGATGTCAGTGCTATAGATGCCTATGCAACATGATTGATAGGTTTTTTACCCCTTTTCCTAACTAGATGAGAGCCCTAACAACCAAGGCAACATCAGAGGAGGGTATGATAAAGGAGGGATGAAGGGGAGGCCCTGATAAAGGCACAAGTTCCTGCATAGCAAGTGATTCCACAGGCCATTCCATTACAACTAGTATAGGCTTAAGAAGTGCAACAGCATATAGTTGGCCATATAGGTCCCTATGCAACATGTTGGACAATAGGCATTACCACAGTTAGGTGTCCATGATGTATATGGAGATGAAGATGAGGGATAGGGACCCTCTAGGAGATATAGATATGGCTGAGGCAACTTGGGAAGACTTGGGCCATGGTTTAGAGATAGGAGGGCCTGAGCCCTCTAGTATAACAATGTAGATAGACACATGTATAAGGGAGGTTAGGACCTCCAACATAGGTATAGGTACAAGTACAAGTACAAGGGAGGCTATGCCCTCTAGAATAGGGAGGTTTACAGATGACCAGTGTCCTATTGATAGGTTATAAGGTGAGATATCAACACATTTATCATAGATTGTATGCCTATAACATGAGATGGATGGATTATGAGCACAACTAGCCACAACCTAAGGTGAGACCACCAGGATATAGGGTTTTATCATAGCCAAAGATTCAAAGATTATCATGTTGAAATGGCATGTTGCTCAGTTGATAGGGGTTTAGGCCTAGTTGACTATTTAGGATGTAAAGCTAGCCATAGTCATAGGTGAGCAAAGATTAGGTAGATCGAGATAGGAATATTGATCAGATATAGAGGCTCTGTAATGACCTGGATTAGGCCCAACATGTGGTATCAGATCAGGGCATGTCTAGAGCATTGGTCAACATGATCAAGGCCAAAGATGATGCTTTATGCATGAAGGATGATGCCCTATGTGCTAAGGATGAGATTGCTTATTATTGCAGTTTGGATGAGGCAACAATCCTAGTGGACCAGAGGATACCCATTTACAAGGAGTATTCTTAGAATCAACAGATTAACAAGACCTCCAAGTCTAGGCATATGACTCTTTTAAAGTTTCGTGTCACATCCAACTCCATAACGGGTAGTGATGGGGCCACCATTATCTAGTACATGACAAAGCTTTAATCAGAGTCCCCCTAGAGATGGGGCGAGCCAGAGCTGATTTTGCATCTTATAGCTCTAATATTTTGACATTGTATTGTGAGATGTATATGTATTCTCTCTATGTATAAAACATGATTTTTGAGATATACTTATGACATTCATTTTGGATCATGGTTGTGTACAAGACTCTTAGTATTCTTTGTATAATGTTATTTTATTTATTTATTACTGCGATGTTAGATGTAGATACTGGATCAAAATATGGATATGAATGTGTATTTATTTACCATGATTCTTCTACCTTCCATGTGTATCATTTACAGTTTTTTTTTTTATGATATGATAGTGTCTGCTAATGCTAGGAGATGCACATCCTTAATTAGCATATTAATGTTGATGTATTCATGTCTCTGATTGATGTATGACTAGATGTTAGAGATTAGTTTAGGAGATGCATGTCCTAAATTAATATAGAAATAACCATATATGCTATGTAAATGAATGGATAGCATGACTTGATGTGTAAACCAAGAGATGCATGTGTTGTAATAGCAAAAAGAGTGGTGTTTGTTTCCAATGCTTGGTGCATGATTGCTTTATGATATCTTAGTTAGTGGATATGTAGGTTGGTGCTTTTAGATATGTTGTTTGGTGTCATATTATTGAAATTTTGGAGCACTTGGTGTTTAATTTGGAAAATGAAATTATGCATCATAATTATGAACAACCTATAATAACATTGGATTTTAATTGAGAATGTACTAGTTCAAATGTGAATATTTACAACTCAAAATAATGATATAAAATACAAAAACCTAAGTTGAAAGCATTCATGTTTGAACAAAAAAATAAAAACAAAGAACCAAAGTTAAATACAAACATAATTGACTTAAGAACAAGATATGAATTATCAAGACTTAAGTGGAAACAAGTATATATCAAAACACAAACAAATAATAAAATAAAAGTGAAGATAAATTATACAACTTAGAATCGAGATATGAATAATCAAGACTCAAGTAGGAATAAGTGCACAAGATATAAGAAATAAAACAGTCTAAATACAAAAGTAAATAACTCAAGCCCAAGTTAAGGCAAAACTCAATTGGTTTTCAAAATGTATTTAGACACGACACTCAAAATAACTCAATACATGAAACACAATGCAACTAAGATAAATAACTCAATGTAAGCAAATAAACCAATAAATAAAATACATGAAACACAATGCAACTAAGATAAATAACTCAATGTAAGCAAATAATAATTGTGCATGTTTAGTGAATAAGGTGTTGCGTTTGGATTATGAATAGTTTACCGAAGCAAGGGGAATGGAAGAATAAGGAAGGGGTGGTCGAGCTGCCCCCAAGTGCTCATAGAAAATGGGTGTTGCCTACATAATCAAAATGGACCTCATGTTGATGTAGTTCTCCTGGGGATCGAGATAGAATAAATGTGTTGATAAGTAGAAAAAAAATTATTAATAGAGGAAAATAGGAATGGGCTCATAAAATGGTGAGAGCGTAAAGGTATAGAATTGCTCATAAAATGGTGAGAGCAAAAAATTACAAAGTTACTCACAAAATAGTGAGAGCAGAAAGGTACAGAATTACTCACAAAATGACAAGAGGTGAAGGTCCAGAATTGATTGTAAAATGGCGAGAACGTGAAGGTCTATAATTTCTCATAAAACAATGGGAGTGTGAAGGTCCAAAAATGTTCACAAAATGGTGAGAGCATGAAGGTCTAGAATTGATCTCAAAATGTTGAGAGTGTAAAATAATGAAAATAAAAGTGGTCAAGCTGACCTGAGATGCCCATGCATCCAAGCACTGCCTACATAGTATGTGTGACCTCAAGCTGATGTAGTTCTCCCAGAAATGGGAGTGTAATGAAAGAATGATAATGATGAATAGAATAAAGGGGAATCCCACCTAAAAGATGACATGGATTTATAGCTCACATGGAGATTTTAAACCCATCCTCCCTAACTAGGAAAGTTTTTGGTACTTTGTCTAGAATTTTCCAATGTTTTTGTGTTTTTTGGAATAAGGAAAGCAAGGTAATATGTTCAAATGTACAATGAACCATCTAGTAAAGGACATTGGTCCTTAGGTAGAGACTCAAATAGTAATTAAACTAGTTGCAACAGTGTTCCTCTACAAACCAACATCAGAACCTGAGGCAAAGGGGAGTACCATGCAACAATAAATAGGAATGAAACAACACATAATGGAGAAATAGTAATTGAAGGAGTAATTATAAGAAGTCTCAAGGAACTATTAAATAGGTGAAATCATATGTTAACATGCCCTGAGATACTAACCCAGAAAAGAAGTTGTTGAAGTTAATGTTGATCAATCTAAATTACGTCTGAAATATTCACTGAAACTTTATACATACTTATTAGTTCGTAATCAAGATCATGACCGGTACAGGATTAGAACATCCCAGGAGGATAGGTAATGGAAAGTACGAATGGTCTAGGGAAAATAGAATGGTCCAGGTAGGAGAAATAAGAATTCTTATTCTAATAAAATTTATAATGGTCCAAGGGAAATAAAATGGTCTAGATATGTGAGTAGGAATGATCTAAGTAACAAAACAAGAATGGTCTAGGTAAAAATATAAACGGGTTCCAAAAATCATAGGGTTTTATATACAACGGAACTTAATAAAATTCAAGCATGGAAATGCTTGAGGTGTAATATGTTCACGGGTTCCTCGATTTCTTTCCCATTTGGAGTAGCTAGCTTGTATGACACATAACCATAATTTGCAGTGACCACAAATGGACCCAACCAATTGGCTTCAAATTTACCTTTCTTTTTATGTTCAACATCGGTGTTTTTTTATTTTATTTCAATACCAAGTCACCAACTTCAAACTCCCCAGGGAGAATGTGTTTTTTCTAGCTATGATGTATCCAATTTTGATAAGCTCATAAATGATCTAAGGTAGCCCAATGTTTTTCATCTAGAAGCTTCAAATCTTACACTCTGACAACTTTGTATCCTTCATCATCAATAATGTCTTACAATGAGATGTAAAATGAGGGTAACTCGATCTTGATAGGGATAATGGACTCTAAACTAAAGACTAAGGAGTATGGTGTAGCTCTTGTAGGGCTTCAGTGACTAGTGTGGTAAGCCTAGAGGGTGAGGAAAAGTTATAAGTGTCAATCACGACCAAGGTAAATGATAATCTTATTAAATATTGCAATAATAGATTTGTTAGATGCCTCGACTTAACCATTACCTTGTAGTTTATATGGTGTGGACCAGTTATGATTGATCTTCAACTGGGTATAGAGGGCTTTGACATCCTTATTCTTGAAAGAACCACCATTATCAGAGATGATTTTGCAGGGGATGCCATAACAACAGATAATATGGAAGTAAATGAACTCGGATATCTACTTACCAATTACATGAGGGTTTGACTTCTATCCACTTAATAAAATACTTTGTAGTAATTAATATGTGATTGTGGTAATCAGAGGAAGTAGGGTTTATTTTCCCAACAATATTGAGTCCCCAAGTCAAAAATGACCATGGCATAGTAATTGATTGGAGCGGTAGTGAAGGTGTGTGTATTAAATTACCATGCTTTTGATAAGAAATGCATTTCTTGACATAGTCAAACATCTGTCTCCATCTTTGTCCAATAATATCCCATTTGTAGGAATTTCTTATCTAAGACCGTGTTGTTATTAAGCACCAACGTAGTCTCCTGAAGATAGACAATAAAGCAACGTTCCATCATAGCCTCTACAATAGAGTGTGTTTACTAGTATGGTATGATGGGATGTTTGATGAAGGAATAATTTTGTTTGGTTCTTTGAGAGGTTTAGAGGAATGGTTTGATCTTAGAGATAAGTATACAGGTCTTGGTACCAAGGAGGGTTGGGAACAATAATATTACATACTCTCTTTAAATTTGGGGGTACATGAGCTGGATGTAAAAGATTCTCAATGAAAAATTGAAACTCTCTAACATCACTGGCAACTTATATCATGGACCCAATGGTAGACATGGCATTTGTCATTTAGTTATTGGCTTGCGGTATTTGCTCAAACTAAAAAAAATGAAAGTGTTATTTAATATTGTTCACAATATGCTTATAAGGTACAAGTTTCTCATCTCTGATCTGGTACTAGTATGTGGTCTGGTTGATGATTAGGTAAGAATCTTTATATACCATCAACTTCTTGATATCCCAATGTATTTCAAGACAAAGTCTGACAACAAGGGCTTCATATTTATCCATGTTGTTAGTACAAGGGAAGCCAATGTGAAATACCTTGGGAATGAGATCCCCTTGCTATGTGATTGGTAAAATATTGGCTCTAGATCTATGGGATGTGAATGAGCCATCAAAGTATAATGTCCACTATTTCGACTCAATGGCTACTTCATCTAGGGTCATGATTGACTCATCTGGAAAATCAAATGAAAGAGGCTTGGTGTCTAGCAAAAGATCTTTGACAAACTAATCTGCCAGGACTTGTCTCTTGATGGCCTTCTAATTTTGGTACTCCACATCAAATTCACTCAGAACCATAACCCATTTATCCATGTGGCCTGTAAGAGTGGTTTTGGACAATAAGTACTTAATCATATCAATCTTGGCTATAATGATGGTTTTTTTATTTAGTGTTTAGTGTCCTAGCTTTTGGGAAGTAAACACCATTGCTAGACAAGCCTTTTCCATAGGTGAATAGTTATGTTCATAAGTTACTAATTTCCAGCTGAGATAGTATATCACATGTTCTTTGACCTATTCATCATACTAGGCTAAAAGTGCTCCCAGTGCATATTCAGTTGTTGATATGTACAAGAGCAATGGTTTATTTGGTGTAGGCAAAATCAAGGTCGATGGATTAGCCAAGTAGTTCTTTAATTTTCTAAATGCTTGTTTGCATCTTGAATCCCATTGAAATGTGACAACTTTCTTAAAAAGGTGTGTAAAAGGATGACAATTATCCATCAATTGTGAGATGAAATGATGAATAGATTGAATTTTGCCTTACAAGCTATAGAGCTACTTCAGATTAGATGGAGGAGGCATTTCAACAATAGCCTTGACCTAAATCAATCTCAATACCTTTTTGTGACACAATGAACCCTAGTAATTTTCTCAAAGTTGCTATGTACCTAGGGATATGATATATTAATGTATATGGGTTGATGGAGGTGTAGACATGTGACACACACCCCCCTTAGTTATTTATATGGGTCTAATATATTAGGATAAATGAGTAACTTGTGGAATTAGTGCATTAGGTAATGGTCGACCTACATTGGGATTAGGAGGTTACCCATCCACTATTAGTTATATACAATTTTATATAAACGAGGTGACTATGATGGTAAATGAAGTAAGGAATCATTGAGTCTTCTATTTGGTAGAAGTATATTGGAAGTTGTCCCCTAGAAGAGACATTGTGGAGTTATTCCTTCCTAAAGGAGTATTGTATGGTTTTGCCCTACCTTAAGGGTAATTATTCTATTTCTACATATATTGAATATTTGGGCATCTTGGCCCACCTATATCTTTTGTGTTGTGTTGATCTACATTATATTCTATGTTTATCCAAGTATGATAAGTGTGGATCATACCAAGTGGTATCAGATCTTCAATTTGGATAATTTGTGTGGGACAAAACCTTAGTTTTATGGAATCATAATTATCTTATAATTGGTTATGCATTTTTCCATTATTTTTTTACTGCAGTTGAATAATAGTTTAAAGAAGTCACAGTTAAAAAATTGAGGTTATATGATTAGTTTTGAGGGAGTTATTATTATTTTAGGGTTTTTAATCTTTTCATCATATCTACCAAAATATAATTTTTTTTTGTGAAATTTTTATTGATACTTTATTAGCATATAGGAGAGCTACAGTTAAAACTTTAGAAAATATTGACACGTTTTTAGTTATTTATTGCAATTTTAGGGTTTTTCATAGATTCACTCTACTGGTCAAAAAATTGAAGAAAAACATAAAAGAATTACTGAAACTCCGCAATTATATATGGAAGCTACAATAAAAATTTGGGACTGTTTGGATTAGTTTCACATGAGTTATTAAAATTTTAGGGTTTTTTCATTAACCTTAGTTTTTGTGAATCATGAAGTTACAAGTATTTTCAAGGGAGGATGATATTGATGATAGAGAATGGTGGCTCATTTTTAAGGAGAATAATGTTCGAACAATTTCATGGCAAAAATGTTTTGACAAATTTATTTATGGTCTTGCAGCACTTTGGTGGGATGAGATGGGATTAAAATGCTGCGAGTTTTCATGGGAAGAAATGAAACAGGTTTTCTTAGATCAATGGGATATAAAATAAAAAGAGAATGAAGCAAATGAAGAAAATAATGATGATGAAGAAAAAATAGGTGACAAAGAATTAAAAACAAAGGAAAAGAATGAGGGTAATGAGGAAGAGCATACATGTGATGAAGAAGAAAAATAAATAACGTATAATAATGATGGTGATGATGAGGCTATAGATGGTACAAAAGGAGAAGTAGAGGATATCAAAGAGGAAGAAGAATTGGATGATAAGGGTTCAAATAGTTTGGCTCCAAAGAAATTAGAGTCAATTTTACAATTTCTTGGATGCATTCAAAAGAATAAGGTCATTGTGTCCATAAACCCTAGCAACAAGTATAATTTCATCAACATGGATGTGGCTCAAAATCTACATGTTCAATCAAATAATATCAAGGAGGATAGAATAGATGGTCAGAATATTAAGGTTTTTGAAGATTTGAAGCTCACTATGGACAAATATGTTTTTCATTCAATTTTTTATACTTTGGAAATGGATGGTGTGGATATGGTTCTTGGATATCCATGGCTAGAGACTTTGGGAACAATTAATATTAATGTTCAGAAGTTCATGAAGTTTTTGTATAGGAAAAAGAAGGTCACTTTACAAGATGTCATAGTTGGAAATGCATAAATAATAGACAAATTAGAGAATGAGGATGAGATTGAAATAGGTGACAAAGAGCATGAGGAAGGTTCAAATGACGACATAGATGAAGAAAAAATACAAGCTAAAAATAACACTTCATCTACTCATGAACCGAAGGAACCACCAAAGGAAAAGGTGGAAGAGGTAGAATAAAATATGGACAAAGTCAAAGTATCAGAAAAATTTGAGGTATATAGACACCCACATCATCATGAGAGGAAACAATCATGGATCTATGTGAGAGAGTGTCATAACAACAATCACTTTGGCTATATAGGAAATCAGAGTACCAATAACTATGGTTATGCATGGAAGCCAAAGAATAAATACTATGGTCAAGTATGGAATTAGAGTATGGAAATGACCTATGGAACATGGAATCAGTGGGTAAATCACTATGATATGCATGGAAGAATAACTACTATGGTCATGAATGAAATCATAGTAACGTAACAAAATATGGTACATGAAATCAAAGGAGGAATAATTATGCATGGACACTAAGGTAGTATAGTTATGATCATGAATGGAATTAGAATAACACAATGGAATTTGTAAACAAGGTTGGAGAGCTATCACCTACCAATATCACATATGTATAGTTATATGATCAAGATTGGAGGCAAGTGTGTAATGATTTGAAGCACACTCATTATTTGGTTTCTTGTTATGTTTCAGGGACAAAACATGTCAAGGAGGGAAGGAATGTTTTGTACCAAGGGATATGATATATTACTGTATATGGGTTGATGGATATGCCAACATGTGGCACACATCTGCCTTAGTTAGTTATATGGGGCTAATATATTAGGATAAATGAGTAACTTGTGGAATTAGTGCATTGGGTAATTATTGGTCTACATTGGGATTAGGAGGTTACCCATCCATTTTTATTTAAATAAAGGTCTATATAAAGGATATTAATATGATGGTAAATGAGGGAAAGAAGCATTGAGTATTTTATTTCGTAGAAAGATATTAGTGGTTGTCCCCTCGAAGAGACATTGTGGAGTTATTCCTTCTTAAAAGAGTATTGTATGGTGTTGCCTTACCTTAAGGGAAATTATTCTATTTATGTATATATTGAATATTTGGGCATCTTGGCCCACCTATATCTTTTGTGTTGTGTTGGTCTACATTATATTTTATGTTATTACAAGTATTATAAGTGTGGATCATACCCAAAGTGATGCTAAAGACAAGGGAGGAGGTTGCTGAGTGTCATCGACACCGGCGTCGGTTAGGCCAACCAACATCGGTAATGTGTAGACATAAGAGCAACCGATGTAGGTCAGAAGTCGACCAGCGTCGGTCACCTCCAGGCAGACAGGGACGGACGACGATCGCCTGTGCGGTTCAGAACTGCCAGTTCAGGGACAGTTAGTTAACAAACTAGGTGTTTGCATGTTGAGGGCTAATTATAGTCTCGAGCTGCGGATCTAATTATTGTAATTAGATCTCTAATTATTGTTTGCATGAGATCTATATAATAGACTCATGGGCTGTATTGTAAATTAGTGCTAGAGAGTAAGAGAGCAAAATAAGCTCCTTCAGAGTGAAGAGAGCATGGTGTGTTCCTCCTAGTGCCACAGTATCAAGTGTGGGTGCTGGTTTGGAGAATCAGAGGGGTTCTTCATGTATGTATGATCTTGGTCAACAGGTGTTCATGGCTACGTTATGAGATATGCATGGTAAGTAAGATCATTGATCTACAGGGGTTTGTGTGTACCAGTTCTAAGGTTTGCAAGTGTGCAGAACCAGGTTGATTTGCAGGTGGCAGCAGGGTCAAAGTGACAGCAACATAACAGGGAGCAAGATCAGGCAGGATCTACTTGGAGTAGAGTGTGTACTCAGAAAGAGACCAAAGAGGAAGGCAAGGAAGATCCTTCCAAAGTAAGATCATTTGAGTTACAGGTTGTTGCAGGTTCATGGGAGATCTACTTGGAGTGTGTTGTGCACTCGGTTGAGTATGTGTATATACTCAGTGTACTGGCAGTAGTGGATACTGACTGGTTGGAGGTGAACACCAACTCTGTGTTTGAGTTGTGTGTTGGGACCGTAAGAGAGAGAGCTTTGAGGAAAGAATTACTGTACACTTGAGGTGTGGGAAGCCTCTGAGAGGTGTGAAGAAGAAGTGGCATCTTCTTTATTGTATTCTTTTTTGGATGAGTATTAATAAAATTGGGTATTGTCTCTCATATTCTGTGTTGTTTTTGATTTCTAGTTGCTTGTTACTTCTGGTTAATTCCGCATATTTAAGTTGCTTGTGCATGGTAATCAATTGTGCTTTCGTACTTCCCAATAGTTGGTATCAGAGCTAAGGTTACAGCAAGCAGGGTTGTGTTTGATTACATGTCACTCTCAGGGGTTTCTGATTGAGTGGGAGTATAGCAATGGCAAAAAAAAGTACACTAAGAATGGAGGAATTGAAAAGCACGAATGATCAATTATGGTGTTATGAAAAGAAAGAGCAGGTAAAGAAATATTGCTGGTTGGTGGGAGATCAGCATGAAGGAATTGAAGAAGTAGATGTTGCAGGTGTTGTTGCACAGGATGCTCTGGGATGTTCCTTGGATAAAGTAGAATCTTATTTTATAGATTTTGTTGCCTCTTTCTATGCAGTCCAAAATATAGTATTTTTCCATGTTAAGGTCTTTGGAGACTTTGGAAAGATTTATTTAGGGGCTGGTGTGCCTTGCCAAAGAATTGGCAAAGGGGAAGTGAAGCTGAAATTGCAGGCAGCCAACACATGGGTGTTGAAGGAGGTCATGCAGGTCCCAAGCTTGAAGATGTGGCTAATTTCTTCAGGAAAATTGGGTGATGAGAGATGCACAGAAACTCTCACAGCAGATGCACTTGAATTAGCTGGTGGTAAGAAAGCAGATACTCTTTATCTACTTGCTTGTATTACTAATTCTTCTTCTATTGCGAAGACGTGGCTTTATAGGCTTGGTCACATGAGCAAGAAGGAGATGCATGTTCTTAAGCAAAAGACAGATGTGTTTGATAGACTTAAGAACTGGAAAACCTTGGTGTTCTTGGAGGAGATGACGGATAGAGTTCAGTGGATGGGGCTAGATACTTCTAAGTAGGGTGGTTTGGATAGGGTTTTGATCCATGGAGAGCTCGTGGGTAAAAATTCATCACTCACAGGCAAACACAGGTACCAGCATCGGTCAGGGGGAATTGGCATCAAACAAACAGGTGTCGATGTCAGTCATGTGCAGACCAGAGCTAGTGGTGTCGGGCAAGGTAAGATCGACATCAGTCAGAAGGACCAATGTCGGTGACAGTAAGACTGACATCGGTTAGGAGGATCGACGTCGATAGTAGGTAGACACCGACGTCAGTGGGGTCGATAGTTAGGATAGGCGCATTGAACCGACGTCGATCGGATGTAGACTGTGTGGTGATCGAGGTCGATCACTGTAATGGATTTTGGGCGAACAACAAGCTGTCAAGGAGTCTCAAATGCCCATATGGAGGACTGAAAGTGGTAAGTAAGCCTCAAATTCATTGTTCCTCTTATTTATACTAGTTGCTGACTGCAGAGCAGGAAGGATCCAGGAAACAGTGGGAGCATGGCATGAACAGGATGCAGGACCAAACGAGAGATTTGGTAGGGTTGCCAGCCAGTATGAAAGCACTGAGATGAATGGATACCTTGGTTAAAGAATAGAGAGAATGGACACGTGAGATGGAAGGCCAGGTCATATGGTCTTGAGGAAGCTGCAGGACAGTGGTACAGGGCTGACAGGTGGTACCAGGTGGATGACAAAGCAGGGCTTTAGTCAATGTCAGTATAACCATTGTGTTTGTCTTACCAGGTGGATGATGGTCACAACATTATCTTGTTATTGTATGTGGAGGATGAGCTTGGTGCAGGTTCAGACATATAGGGTTTTGCTGAGCTAAGGGTAAGGTTAGTTCAGTGGCATGTCATGAGGAATTTGGAGCAGAAAAATTCTTTGGCATGAGTGTGTTCTAGAGACATGGAGATCACAAGTTGATTTTGTCTCCAGATGATTGTGTGATACCGGTTAGCATGCCGATGGTTGGACAGTTCACAGAACAGGGTCCTGATTCACATGATGAGGTTAAATACATGCATACTAGACCTGAGTTTTCCCAAGCAGTGGGAGCTGTCAGAAAGTTTGGAGCCGATCTGAGAAAGAAGCATTAGAGGGCAGTTCAGTGGATTCTCAGGTATTTGAGAGGGACCAATAGCAGGTTAACATGCGATGCAGGGTCAAGTTCTTTTCTACATGTGTTTGTAGATGCGGATGCGGCAGGTTACTTGGATGATAGGAGGTTCACCACAGGTGTTGTGGTGGTTGGTCTTCAAGATTGAGCTTGAAGAGGGATACAAGCTAGGAAACAGATTAGATGGGGTACAGATACAAGTACAGTGCAGCTTTTTATCTTCAAGTGGGAGATTGTTAGGTTGTGGAGCTAAAAGCTTCACTAATGCAAATAGGGGAGGAGGTTGCTGAGTGTCACAGACACCAACGTCGGTCAGGCCAACTAACGTCGGCAATGTGCAGACAGAAGAGCAACCGACGTCGGTCAGAAATCAGCGGGTGTCAGTCACCTCCAGGCAGATAGGGACCGACGTCGGTCACCTGTGTGGTTCAAAACTGCCAGTTTAGGGACAGTTAGTTAATGAACCAGGTGTTTGCATGTTGAGGGCTAATTATAGTCTTGAGCTATGGATCTAATTATTGTAATTAGATGTCTAATTATTGTTTGCATGAGATCTATATAATAGACTCATGGGCTGTATTGTAAATTAGTGCTAGAGAGTAAGAGAGCAAAATAAGCTCCTTTAGAGTGAAGAGAGCATGGTGTGTTCCTCCTAGTGCCACAGTACCAAGTGTGGGTGTTGATTTAGAGAATCAGAGGGGTTCTTCATGTATGTATGATCTTGGTTAGCAGGTGTGCATGGCTACGTTAGGAGATCTGCATGGTAAGTAAGATCATTGATCTACAGGGGTTTGTGTGTGCGAGGTCTAAGGTTTGTAGGTGTGAAGAACCAGGTTGATTTGCAGGTGGCAGCAGGGTCAAGGTGACAACAACACAATAGGGAGCAAGATCAGGCAAGATCTACTTGGAGTACAGTGTGTACTCAAAAAGAGAGCAAAGAGGAAGGCAAGGAAGATCCTTCCAAATTAAGATCATTTGAGTTGCAAGTTGTTGCAGGTTCATGGGAGATCTACTTGGAGTGTGTTGTGCACTCGGTTGAGTATGTGTATATACTCGATGTACTGGCAGTAGTGGATACTGACTGGTTGGAGGTGAACACCAACTCTGTGTTTGAGTTGTGTGTTGGGACCATAAGAGAGAGAGCTTTGAGGAAAGAATTACTATACACTTGAGGTGTGGGAAGCCTCTGAGAGGTGTGAAGTAGAAGTGGCATCTTCTTTATTGTATTCTTTTCTAGATGAGTATTAATACAATTGGGTATTGCCTCTCATATTCTGTGTTGTTTTTGATTTCCAGTTGCTTGTTACTTTTGGTTAATTTCGCATATTTAAGTTGCTTGTGCATGGTAATCAATTGTGCTTCCATATTTCCCAACAGTTGGTATCAGAGCTAAGATTTTAGGGAGCAGGGTTGTGTTTGATTACAGGTCACTCTCAGGGGTTTCTGATTGAGTGGGAGTAGAGCAATGGCAGAAAAAAGTACACTAAGAATGGAGGAATTGAAAAGCATGAATGATCAATTACAGTGTTATGGAAAGAAAGAGCAGGTAAAGAAATATTGTTGGTTGGTGGGAGATCAGCATGAAGAAATTAAAGAAGCAGATGTTGAAGGTGTTGTTGCACAGGATGCTCTGGGATGTTCCTTGGATAAAGTAGAATCTTCTTTTATAGATTCTGTTGCCTCTTTCCATGCAGTCCAAAATAGAGTACTTTTCCATGTTAAGGTCTTTGGAGACTTTGGAAAGATTTATTTAGGGGCTGGTGTGTCTTTCTAAAGAATTGGCAAAGGAGAAGTGAAACTGAAATTACAAGCGGCCAACACATGGGTGTTGAAGGAGGTCATGCAGGTCCTAAGCTTGAAGATGTGGCTAATTTCTTCAAGAAAGTTGGGTGATGAGAGATGCATAGAAACTCTCACAGTGGATGCACTTTAATTAGCTGGTGGTAAGAAAGTAGGTACTCTTTATCTACTTGCTTATATTACTGATTCTTCTTCTATTGTGAAGACGTGGCTTTGTAGGCTTGGTCACATGAGCAAGAAGGAGATGCATGTTCTTAAGTGAAAGACAGATGTGTTTGATAGACTTAAGAATTGGAAAGCCTTGGTGTTCTTGGAGGAGATGACAGACAGAGTTCAGTGGATGGGACTGGATACTTCTGAGCAGGGCGGTTTGGACAGGGTTTTGATCCATGGAGAGCTCGCGGGTAAAAAGTCATCACTCAAAGGCGAACACAGGTACCAGCATCGGTCAGGAAGAACTGGCGTCGAATAGACAGGTGTCGATGTTGGTCATGTGCAGACCAGAGCCAGTGGTGTTGGGCAGGGTAAGACCGACGTCGGTCAGAAGGACCGATGTCAGCGACAGTAAGACCGACGTCGGTCAGGAGGACCAATGTCGGCAGTAGGTAGACACCGATGTCGGTGGGGTCGGTAGTTAGGACAGGCGCATGGAATCGACATCGATCGGATGCAGACTGTGTGGTGACCGAGGTCGGTCACTATAACGGATTTTAGGCAGATAGCAAGCTGTCAAGGAGTCTCAAACGCCCATATGGAGGACTGAAAGTGGTAAGTAAGCCTCAAATTCGTTGTTCCTCTTCTTTATACTAGTTGCTGACTACAGAGTAGGAATGATCCAAGAAACAGTGGGAGCATGGCATGAATAGGATACAGGACCAAATGGAAGATTTGGTAGGGTTGCCAGCCGGTATGAAAGCACTGAGACGAATGGATACCTTGGTTAAAGAATAGAGAGAATGGACACGTGAGATGAAAGGCCAGGTCATATGGTCTTGAGGAAGCTGCAGGACAATGGTACAGGGCTGACAGGTGGTACAAGGTGGATGACAAAGCATGGCTTTAGTCAATGTCAGTATAACCATTGTGTTTGTCTTACCAGGTGGATGATGGTCGCAACATTATCATGTTACTGTATGTGGAAGATGAGCTTGGTGCAGGTTTAGACATACAAGGTTTTGCTGAGCCAAGGGTAAGTTAGTTCAGTGGCATGTCATGAGGAATTTGGAGCAGCAAAATTTTTTGGCATGAGTGTGTTCTAGAGACATGGAGATCACAAGTTGATTTTGTCTCCAGATGATTGTGTGATACCGGTTAGCACGTTGATGGTTAGACAGTTCACAGAACAGGGTCCTGATTCACATGATGAGGTTAAGTACATGCATACTAGACTTGAGTTTTCCCAAGCAGTGGGATCTGTCAGAAAGTTTGGAGCTGATCCGGGAAAGAAGAACTGGAGGGCAGTTCAGTGGATTCTCAGGTATCTGAGAGGGACCAACAGCAGGTTAACATGTGATGCAGGGTCAAGTTCTTTTCTACATGTGTTTGTAGATGCAGATGCGGTGAGTTACTTGGATGACAGGAGGTTCACCACAGGTGTTGTGGTGGTTGGTCTTCAAGATTGAGCTTGAAGAGGGATACAAGCCAGAAAATAGATTAGACAGGGTACAGGTATAGGTACAGTGCAGCTGTTTATCTCCAAGTGGGAGATTGTTAGGTTGTGGATCTAAAAGCTTCACTGATGCAAACAAGGGAGGAGGTTGCTGAGTGTCATCGACACCGGCGTCGGTTAGGCCAACCAACATCGGTAATGTGCAGACATAAGAGCAACCGATGTAGGTCAGAAGTCGACCAGCGTCGGTCACCTCCAGGCAGACAGGGACGGACGACGATCGCCTGTGCGGTTCAGAACTGCCAGTTCAAGGACAGTTAGTTAACAAACTAGGTGTTTGCATGTTGAGGGCTAATTATAGTCTCGAGCTGCAGATCTAATTATTGTAATTAGATGTCTAATTATTGTTTGCATGAGATCTATACAATAGACTCATGGGATGTATTGTAAATTAGTGCTAGAGAGTAAGAGAGCAAAATAAGCTCCTTCAGAGTGAAGAGAGCATGGTGTGTTCCTCCTAGTGCCACAGTACCAAGTGTGGGTGCTGGTTTGGAGAATCAGAGGGGTTCTTCATGTATGTATGATTTTGGTCAGCAGGGGTGCATGGCTACGTTAGGAGATCTGTATGGTAAGTAAGATCATTGATCTACAGGGGTTTGTGTGTGTGAGGTCTAAGGTTTGCAGGTGTGCAGAACCAAGTTGATTTGCAGGTGGCAGCAGGGTCAAGGTGACAGCAACACAACAGAGAGCAAGATCAGGCAGGATCTACTTGGAGTAGAGTGTGTACTCAGAAAGAGAGCAAAGAGGAAGGCAAGGAAGATCCTTCCAAAGTAAGATCATTTGAGTTGCAAGTTGTTGCAGGTTCATGGGAGATCTACTTGGAGTGTGTTGTGCACTCGGTTGAGTATGTGTATATACTCAGTGTACTGGCAGTAGTGGATACTGACTGGTTGGAGGTGAACACCAACTTTGTGTTTGAGTTGTGTGTTAGGATCGTAAGAGAGAGAGAGCTTTAAGGAAAGAATTATTGTACACTTGAGGTGTGGGAAGCCTCTGAGAGGTGTGAAGAAGAAGTGGCATCTTCTTTATTGTATTCTTTTCTGGATGAGTATTAATATAATTGGGTATTGTCTCTCATATTCTGTGTTGTTTCTGATTTCTAGTTGCTTGTTACTTCTGGTTAATTTTGCATATTTAAGTTGCTTGTGCATGGTAATCAATTGTGCTTCCGTATTTCCCAAAAACTTTTAAAACTCTTTTTTACCAGGATGGCTATGCACAGATGCATTTTCTACAATTTTTCTTTGACTGGTTTGGCATCTAGATAGATAACAAGATGATGTACTAGTAATGAAGAGTTAATACCAAGCATGTCTGAGTAGGACCATGTAAATATGTCAATTAAATATTTTAAAATGATAACAATGTATTCACACTCCTCATCAATGAGGGATGCACCTAGGTAAATAATATTGAGATCATCATATGTACCAATATTAACCTTCATAGTATCTTTGACCAATAATGTTGAGCCATATTCAAGAATAGTAGGCAAGGAATATAAGGGATCCTCTTCAACTACCTGTTGATCATAACCTTTACCCATATATGAGAAATATAAATCATCTATGCTAGGCAATGGCTAGTTGGTAAATACTTTAGTAAAATCATGAGCAAATTGATGCCAGAACCAATGGTAAAATTTGGACTAGGTGGGCACTATGCTTCCTGAGGAGAGAGGTGAACTTCCTCATCCAAGAGTGCCTGAAACATGTTTTCACTTAGGGACTTGTCTTTATCTTTACTCTTTCCCTTACCCAAGGGTGCCTCAAAGAGGTTTTAACTCAAAGATATCGATGTTTTACTGTTATCATGACCAAGGAAGTTCACTTGCTCTCCAAAATAGGTAGCAAGGTCCAAATGAAATTCAAAACCTTGTTTGTGATCACCCATTAGCAATCCATCTCAAAGGCCCATGAACATGACAATAGATTCCTCATCCTAAAATTCATCCAGTGATATGATAGAAATTTGTTGGTCAAAATCAACTAGGTCAGGAATAGAAGGGTTCCTTTTCATTTCCCTGTTGATCATAACCTTTGCCCATATATGATAAAGTTGAATCAACTATGCTAGTCAATGGCCAGTTGGCAAATACTTTAGGAAAATCATGAGAAAGGTGTTTAAAAACTTGTTCTTCAAAATTGATGCTAGAACCAATGGTAACATTTGGACTAGGTGGGCACTACACTTCCTGAGGAGAGAGGTGAATTTCCTCATCCAAGAGTGTCTGAAATAGGCTTCCACTCAGTGACTTATCTTTATCTTTACTCTTTCCCTTACCCAAGGGTGCCTCAAAGAGGTTTTCACCCAAAGATATTGATATTTTACTTTTATCATGACCAAGGAAGTTTGCCTACTATCCAAAATAGGTAGAAGGGTCCAAATAGAAGTCAAAACCTTGTTTGTAATCACCCATTTGCAATCTTTCTCGAAGGCCCATGAACTTGACAAGAGATTCCTTATCCTAAAATTCATCTAGTGATATGATAGAATCTTATTGGTCTCAATTGACTAGGTTAGGATGATGAAGGGTAAGTGGATAATGGGTTGTGATGGTCATGATGGCATTAGAATCAAATAAATTGATATCTGCTAGCTCATCATAAGCACTATAATGGGACACTATGTCACTGCTAGAATTTTTGTTGTTAGTCGATGAAGTGGTGTCACTTATTAAATATATGGGGTCACCTCCAAGCAATGTAAATCTAATACCTCAATTTCATGTATGTTTAACAATTGATATGAAGTCCTCCCTTCCTTATTTTACATCCTTTTTGGGGGGGTTTGTTCCTATGAGTTTTATTTCTTCACTTCATGTATGCATTGTACATGAGTACCTGATCAAACATTGTTATCAGGACTCATACTGTGGATATGCCACTTTGTTGTGGGCTATTTTTATCCCCTTTCTTCGCTTGAGGGAGGGTGTTAGATTAGGTTATTTACCTACCTTTGCTCATGTTTACTAGGTGTACTATTTACCACTATTTACTTTTCTCATTATGGATTTATCTGGGATTGGTTAGAATGATTTGCCTCTTGATCTTCTTTGCCTATATATGCAAGGATCTCTCATTGTATTAAATAAGCTCTGCAACAAAACCACAAGCTAAGCTTATAGAAGAAGTAAAATAGAGATACATGATATTTTTGTTTGTTTTGCTTTTGCTTGTCATGTGATGTTTTGTTGTTATCACCTGTGATATTTGTGGCTTGGAATGATCTAGTCATTGTTCCTTTCACTTGAGACCATGTGAACATTTTGAGGTTCACTGGCAGACCCTAAGTTTGTAATAATGTAACAGTGACTCATGAATTCTTGTTTTTTTGGGATTTCAACCAATCCATCAATGTCAAAAATCATTTATAGTTAAATCATACCATGAGATACATGGTTTTCTTTCAATTTTATGACTTCATCATTTTTATAGTCATCATTCATGTAGTCATATTTTTTTATTTTCATCAACAATTTGTATATCAACAAATCCAAAACTATTCATGAACTAAATGATGTGTTGATCATCATCAAAGACTTGGAAGTTTTCGATTTTGTCTGGGATTGAAGAGTGAAGAACTAATTTTATTGAGAACTAATGTAGTTAAAAATCATTTATAGGGGATAAATTTACAACTGATGCCACCAAAGAATTGACAATTTGATTATTCTTTCAAGGAATGGGGATAATGTTAAAGGCATTGAACATTTCAATGTGGTTCCAAATTCTATGTTTGTATTAAGTAAGAATGTTTGCACTTAAACTTACTTTTGACTTGGTTGATTACCAAGTCCACGTCCCCAAATACTCGTAATTATTTGACCTTATGCTTTAAGGTGAACTACAAACCTAAGATCAAGGATTCATATTCTATGAGGTTATTGGTGCAAGGGAATCACAATATTATGCAGCTAAGTTTCATTTCCCTAATGGGTTGATCAATAAAATCCTGGCTCCTTACCTTTTTTGGAATGGGCCCCATCAAAGTAAAGGGACCATAACCCTGATGGATCATTAGTTTTATCATGTTCTCTATTGGTGGGTTCAATAGAAAGAGTATAAATTCTAATGTCAGATGACATGACATTTATTCTCTCATTCACAACATTATACTTGATGGTCATGTGTTTCATTCTAGGATCTCTATCAATCTAGATTTGGTTGGAAACACCTCTCCAAAGTAGCCACTTGTGGGAGAAGTCTGTGGCCATGTAGTCATTCCATGTTTTCGACCAATCCCGACTCAACAACATCCTATATACTTTTGGAATATCAATGACCTAGATGTCTATGAATCATTGGAATCTAGGTTTAAACTCTAATTTCATATGAACACTCAACAACTCTCCAACTACCTTAACTTTTGATTTGTCTAATTTAATTGGGGTTAGAGCTAGCTTCCTACAAACTCTTATTGGTATGACATTAGTTGAGGCTCTTGAATCGACCAAATAATTTTGTAAGTTATTCCCAAATATTTTGAGAGTAAGGAGAAAATGAGGGACCTTGACTTCATTTTTATGTATTACTACATTAGTGTGTGCTACTTTTGCTTGGCTTGGGCTAGTTTCTCCATTAAAGCTTTTAAGAGCATATCACATTGTTCTATGATATGGGCTGCCTCATGCAATGTGATATTTGCCTTGATTTTCTTCATGTCTTCAACTATGTTATATCCTATTTTACTAAGGGCAAGTTGCATTTCTACAGCTAAATGTTGATCACCACATTTTGGGGGGCGTGAGATCATTATTTACTCTTATATCAGCGGGAGTAGCACCATTATTAGGGGGAGTATATGTTATAAAGGGTTATTATTGTGTCTTACTCCTTAATGTGTAAATTATTTCTATGGTATTGTTGAAAGGTTTGAATTTCATTTATGGCTTCCTTAGGCTCATTATCCTCTTGATTAGGGAACTCAAAGGTCTCAAGCACCATGGAAGTACTCGAGGATCTAGAGGTGCTTGGGGATTTAGATGTGTTGGTTGTATTTTTATGGTTTGAAACCACTTCCTAACCTTCCATATCATTTTATAGGATATCTAAGGAATTATATAACTCAACACGACTAGCTTTTCATGTTGAGTTGTGTTATGTACTCTACACTAGTTGGGTAAAGTGACCTCGTAGATGTTAATTTTAGGTGGCTTGTTTGGTGAAGGCTTCAGGTCTTTGTTATGATAGTTAAAAGGACAACTACACATTTGATGTGATAAATTTCAGTTATAGGTTTCCCTACTAACTCTTCCAATATGCCTTTGAAGGCCCAATAAATCATTATCAAGTTTCTTAACCATTCACTATATAATGTCTAGCTCATTCTTAGTTAAGTCCTGAGGTATGTTTTGAGTGTTATTAACAACCATAAATAAAGATTGGTTGTGAACTTGTGTAGTTACTTTAATATTTACTGGATTGAGGAAGTCTATGTATTGATTTGGTGTTCCTTGTCTCAATGATAGTTGGTTTGTAATTATTGCAGGATTGACATTAGAACATTATGGTTGGCATTTAGAATTGGGTTCAGTGCTAGAACTTTGGGATGACATTTGTGATGGTGGCTAATGATTGACCTTGTGGTTTCAATTGTCAGTCCACTTTGATAGCCTCCATGTATGCCAATGACAAATCTGCAATGAGAAGATCGCTTCACAGGAAAACCATTGTCCAAGGATCTAAATCATTCTTATACATTTTGAGTGCCAATTGGGTGTTAGGTCTATACAACATTTTTATGTAACTATACATTTTTAAAACCTTAAATTAAATATTATGATTGGCTCTTCTGTTTCCCTTCTCATGTTAGCAAACTATTGATATAACATGCTCAGGTCAATGACTTGCTTGAATTGAGCCAATAAAGGGTTATTGAATTGGTTCCACCCAATGATGAAGTCCTTAGGGAGATTTAAAAACTAGTCACATGCAACACATTACAAGGTAAATAGGAATATCCTAGAGGCTACATCTTCATATTATACGTTTAATAATCTCAAGTTAGTTTTATAATAAGTTGCATGATCTTCAATAATGTGTCCTCCATTAGGTGTGAATTGTGGGAGATACCTCTCAGGATTTTTGGGCAAATCATGAATAACCCCAACAATGTTGATGGCTAATATTAGGACCGCAATGTGTAGGCAAATTAAGTTGGGTCCTATAGATTTTGGGTCTTCCAGTATCAAGCCTAGGTCTTATGTGTATCTATAATTATAAGAATAACAACAAACATGAGTCAAACTTGGACCTAGTGATGCATGAAGGAGAATACAAGATGTCTTAAGATCAAATAACTAGTATGAATTGTGACCTCCAATTACCATATAGACTTTTGGAAAGGGCCCTCCTTCTAGAGCCAACTTTTTCCTTCTCTATTTATGTGTGGTTTACGCACACCCTAGGGGGAATTTCATGGGATGAAATCCCTCTCATTTTAGGATTATTAAAGATAATATAGGGCACAAGATGCAATATTGGGCTCTCTTATGTAGTCTCCTTAGAATATATTTGTGAACAACACAAATACTACCACCAGAGGGAATCAATTATGCATTCAATTTTACACATTATATTAGAAGGCCACAATTCTCTTAGATGAGTATTCACAATGAAACCTAAGTTCTAAGCAAGGATCAAATAAAATAATCATAAAAGGGGAGAGTAGGATAGGACATAAAATAAGGATATTCTCAAACTTAGTGGACATATTGTGCATGCATGGATATAGTGATTGGAGATATTCTTGATTGCTTGGATCTTTCTAAATCAAACCAATGTTTAACTATATCTATGTAGTCTATCTTAAGCTCAAACTAAGATAAGCATGGCATTGAGTTTATGGTAAATTCCTTAATGGACATAATCTTCTCATCCTAGCTTTATAAAATGAATCACTACAAAATAATTTTTAGCATAACACACTTATCTCTAATAATCAATTTTATCATATCCAATATAAAAAGGACAAGGAGACTAGTAAGTCACTCATGCTTACTAAATCCACAAGACTCAATCAAAATTCATATTGTTATCCAAAATAATAGTTTATGTCTATCACCTCTATATTGAGTATTGAGAAAGCTTAACAAAAATAAAACAACAAAGAACTTATGAACATTCCTATAAATTTCTAAATTTTATTTCTTGCCTTATATTTTAATTATCTCCCCCTTTTACAACATTTTCCAAAAGATTTCTTACACAAGTCTTATTTTTACAAAGAATTGAATGTAAGCATGGCTCCTTCGTGCCTAATACATGTGTACTTTTTTTGCATTCAATTCTTCTTCAAACCCGTACTGATCTCTTATAAAAGATCAAGGTGATCATAGTTTCTCCATGCTTGATAAATGCATCCACCTTCGAATGCCATAAATTTTAATAACGACTGATTGTAGGTTATTACAATGCCTACAAATTTTATGGTTTATTGGGTGGTGATAACCATCAAATTTGATTTATGTCCTTAGAGTGACATGGGTGTTATTTTTTTACAACAAGGCTTTGACATGTCCTTACACTCTACCTCCCTACCACGTAGTGTCATTTTGCATAATCATGGCTTATCTTTATGATTTGAAATGCATGACCCCTTTTTTTAACAAGTCATGCAGTGATAAAAAATGGCATTCGCTGATTGAGTCACATCCTCATATTGTTATAAACAGATCTCTATGGTACAATGACTATGGGGTCATTACATATGGCATTATGTGATTATTTCATTGTATCACAATCCACCTTTGGCAAAAATTCTTGTGATCGATTGTGAGGGTGCAAGTGATTGCAACATCGACACCTTTGAAATCCATAATTGCTTCACAACCCCATGAGTTTTGGTTTCCATAAACATTTTTATAAGTTGTGAGGATGTGAAAGCATGAAAACTTGACTCATGGAATTGCTCTAAGACTCAAAACCCCTCGTATCTTTGATTTATATTCAACTATAAACATTTGAAAAGATGAAAATACGTGTCACCTAGAAAGCTCAAGATGAATGTGAAAAAGAAATAAAAATGTGCCGAGTCTGAATGTTGTGAAGCTTTAAATACATTCCACGAGGTGTGAAAGAGTCAAGCCATTGTTTTCAATGCTACAAATTACAGTGAAGTGATGTGACTAACAATGAAGTGATGTGACTAATAGTGAAAATATGTGAATAAGCCCTTTTAACCTACATGAAAAAAGAACAAATATTCAATGACAAATACTCTAAAAATTGACTAATAAAAGAATACCAAGTGAAAAAGAAAGGATAAAGCCAAATTTATATGTTGGGGAACTGAGTATAAACTTATTCGATCAGACACAAATAATTGTGAAAGCCACAAACAAGTTTTCAACCCTACAAGATAAGGACAAATGCAAGATCAAAGTTTCAAAGGAAACTTAATAAGCAAATCTTGTTAGAAGAAATTCTCGAGAAGGCCTTCATTTGCCTTCAATTTCAAAAGCATAGAACAACTTAATGAATTAAGTCTCTCAATCAACGCACCTAAATTTTGCATCCAAAACACTTGAACGAAACATTAAAAGTCAAAAGGGAGAAACAAAGAAGCTTTGATCAATAAATTGACTTCAAATTTTAAATGGAAGGTGAAAGATAAATAATAGTTTAGCTCAACTTTTGATCAACATGCACTTGATAAGAGAGATTTATTCAAATTTAAATGGGGTCTCTATTTTGAGAGGAACATGGCGTGTTTGCCACAACAACCCACTTATTTATTTGCATTTGTAGTGGGGATTATTATTTATAAAGAAGTTGGTCCAAGAACCAATGTATATTATGAGGCTTCTCTTGTTTTCAAAGCTACAACTCTTAAAATTACAAATATAAAGGAGAGTGCAAAGTAAAGAGAGAAGTTTTTTGGAGACTATTAATGGGAAAGATTTGATATGTTAGTATTAACCCTAATTTTTATGAATGGAAGAATGGAGAACCCGAGGGTGGTATTTTGACTCCCACTGCTATTAGACTAGATTTGGGTTTTGGCTTTTTAGCTCATGAACTTGCACCAAGACTACAAATCTTATCACCAATGTCTCTAGTAATCATTTTTGGCTTAATGATATAGATAAACTTCAAATTATTTTTATTTTAATAATAGGTAAACACCAAAAATTGAATTCAACTCTACATGATTAGTGTATCTCTACCAGTTTTAAGCTGATTAGACTGCCTAAAAGTAAACAACATGTGCACTTAGGTTGAATGGTAGTAATTTAACATTGAACAATAATAAAAATGTTAAACAACCTATGCACTAATGATAGTCAACGTGGAAGCCTACACACAATATGGCTAATTTTGAAAACTTAAAAATTTCATGGCGAGACTTTACCAGATGCATCCTTTTAATGTATGAACATTGAATCCATCCAATAGTATAACTTAATAGATAACATAACACAATAAACACATGGATCTCGCTAAAGAGAAAGAATTAAAAATCACCCACTTGTAAGAAAATTTTACCACCATCAACGACTACCAATTGTTTGTACCTTTTTCTAAGTGTTATCAACCTTTTTTAACTTGTTGATCTTTCTTCCAGGTATCAACTACACGGTGTCACAATATCAATATGTTACCAATTAATAACACCTTAATAAATTTGAAATTTAGTTAACTTATATGTGGTAGCAAAATATGAATGTAAGGAATTATAGATTGTTAAAAAACATTATGACAATTATCTATCCATCATTGTCATTCATATGTTTTTAGATCATAACAAAATAACGAAACATAAAACATAATATAAATATTTGATATAATCATTTTTAGTTTTTTGTTGTATTCCAAAATTTTTGAGGTGCAAATACAGTTACATGACTCTTGTGGCACAACTTCAATGCATGTAGATAAGTGAATTAAATAAGGTTAAACATATGTTGTTGCATCCACTAATAAAGTGTCAATACCTCTTGAATACACCCACATGTTATGTAGTTATTGAATTGTCATTAGTGGTGGAAATGATGTGTTAGGTATGTGTATTGATACTTCACCAAAATTTCCCATAATGACCGAGTTATAAGAATTGTTGGTTAGTGGCATAGGTATTGGCGAGATAGTATTTAAATGTGAATTTGAGTAATTAATTTTTTTCCAATATTATGTTAATATGGATTATAATTAAAGGATAAAACTCAAAAGAACACACACACACACACACACACACACACACACACACACACACACACACACACACACACACACACACACACACACACACTCGCGCGCGCGCACGTACACATACATGCAATCACGCATGCACGCACACACACACACATGTATATGTATATGTTCTTGTGAAAGACTTAAACTAAACTATACTATTTTTTGTTTAGTTAAAAAATGGATAAACCTTATCTATTATAGTTTTAAAAAAATCTAAATAATTAAGTACAAAAGAATTAAATAGTTTTCCACCT
Organism: Torreya grandis; assembly: GCA_037957365.1. Taxonomy (NCBI): domain Eukaryota; kingdom Viridiplantae; phylum Streptophyta; class Pinopsida; order Cupressales; family Taxaceae; genus Torreya; species Torreya grandis. The sequence goes on along the minus strand of JARHVA010000068.1, from coordinate 2,735,639 downwards.
ACTCAAGGTTTTATGAGGTTTAGAAACATAAGTCAAAAATAACAAACTACGTAAATTCAAACATAATTATCATCACTTGAATTAAACATCATGATAGTAGGGCCTATTTCTCATTATTGTATTATATAATTCAATGCAATTTAATATTTAAAAAAATATTAATTTCTATGAAATTTAATATGCATAGTAACCCACCGTGCACATTGAATTATCTTTCCATTTTTTGTGTCTCTGTGTAATGTTATACTTTGTGATCTTTTTCTCTACTTTTTACTCAATTATATATTGGTTTTACCATCCATACATGTCTTAATTTATTTCATCAAAGTATATAAATAACCTTTTCTAGGAAGGACTTTTTATTTAGTGTAGGTTTACACATCACCTAACATGAGAAACATTACCATTTCAACCAACAATGCAAACCTGCACTTTATGAATTTGAAAGTAGCATCTCATAATTTAGCACATAGGACCAACCAATCACTGATAGCTTCTTGATTAAGATTGGTTTCTTAATGTACCTTTGGATTTTCAGACATTGCATATGTTGCTTCCACCCAACTGACATTGTTCACACAATCAAAATACTACAATCAAAGTTCTAATCATAATAAAACCTTATTATTCATCTCCCCAATAGATACTAAAGCCACATCATGAAACTTGTTATACATGAAATTTTTTATTCCAAAGCCCATAGTGGATATTCATCTCTACATATTTTATATTCCATTTGTCACACAATAAAACAAGTTTGAAAACAATGAAATTTAAAAAGAAGTCTATTGAGACATTTCTTTGAAAATAATGAAATTTATAAATAAATCTATTGAGACATTTCTTTATTGGTAGTTATTGACAGTTGTTGACATTTCATATATTTTGGTTGATGATATATGCTTTAGGTTTGAGTTGATTTAGTGGTAGATTTTTCTTTACCCATACCCTTTCCATGCAAATCTTGAGCACAATTATCTTTTCTTCATTATTATTCATTCCGTATCTATAAATAACTATGTAAGTTTACTAGTATCAACCACAAGTAAAAAGAATTTATAATAGGAAGTAGCCAAGGCAAAGTTATTGTTAGCCCATGAAAAAAAAATCAATGATGAAAACGACACTGAGCCTATGAGATGTGGAGCAACTTTCTCTACTATCAGATCCAATCTAACAACTCTATAATTGTCATCCCATAGAAATAAGTAGATGTAATATTGATCAGCTTAAGGTCTGCAACATCCTACTCCAGCAAATAAAAATTTAAGAAATGGACCTCAGTTAAAAGTGTGAAATAATAGATGAATAATTCCATTTAAAAAAGAAAGTAATGTATTATGGGCTATTTTTTTAGGGGAACATGATATTATGCTCAATCACATACATGGGTACCCATAAGGGGGTGTACCATGGTTGGAAGATGAAATGCAAGCTACTAGTCTAAATCACAAAAGAGTGTTAGTTTTGTGTAGTGCAAGGGTAATAAGGGCCTAGGTGATAGTAGCTAGCAACATGACTATTATCATGTCCTTGGAAATTGTGTATTAAGGTTTGAAAAATAAACTATTTAAATATTTGAAAAGCCATTCGTTAAATTAGGGTATTTAAAACTTTATAATATTATAAAATATTAATATTCTATTAATAGTTATTATAATATAATATTAATATATAATATAATATATATATATATGAGGATTATTAAAATGAATATCAAATTATTGTTTATTAACACTTCGAGCACAAAAGTTGTGAAGAGGTCAACGGTCATAGGTTTCGAGTGAGGTACAACTCCCAATTTACACTATTTCATTTTGCATAACCCTACTTTAACATAATAGAAAATTACACCACTAGAAAAGTTTAATCTTTACCAAATCGATCAAGTTAGGGCTCGACCAGCTTAAATTATAGAGTTGTTTTATCCACAAATTATAGATTTAATGTAAAAATAAGTATTGAGTTTAAAAATAAGTATAAGATGCAGTTTAGTCGATTCAGATAATTTAGTCAATCAGAATTACAAGTCAAATAACAACTCTAATTTTTTTGAAACACTTAAAAGAAAAAATTATGCACCATTGACATTGATTAATCTAGAGGAAGTGGTTGTTACCAATGAATTTGAATTTATCTTGTAAAACTATTTTAAGAGCTAACCCTTCTTTGCTTTACATCGGTCATCAGCTTGGTAGCTAGCACCGCCAAATCTTGGGTTGGGAAGTTGGAGACCAAAATAATACATGTACAAGGAATAAAATCTTGCCTAGTTGGATCTTCTCCTTGGTAGGCATAGGACCACTAGGGCAGATGATACACAACCCATACAAATTATGTACAAAAATTGTTGATAGATTAAACATACAACCCATTTAAGAAAGAGACATGGCCATGACTGTCAGATATAAGGTGAGAGGACATGATGCTTTACTATAGTTTTTAGTTTTCTATGATTTGTTTGTTTTAAATGCATAAATTTGTTATTGTTATACTTTTTTAATAACGAATGTGGACTGTAAAACATGATATATATATATATATTATTTTTATTTTTTGATCGATCAACAAACGGCTAGAGCTTGGCTAATAAAAAGGTGAAAAAATCTTGACAAAGTCAATTACTGTAGACACTAAATCTGAATTATATAGCACCTCAATCTCATACACCTGGAAAATACATGTCATGGATATACCTTTAGCTTCTAGATCTTCCCATTGTTGAAAGCCTCACATAAACTATCTCTCTATACGAGATTATTTGTCTCTTAGTCTGACCAATGTTATTATGATGACCCATGACTTTTATCATACTCATAGTATTGTAAACATGATTATCTTCAGTCTCTATAAGTTTGGGACTTATCCCTATTTTCCAGCTTCCCAAACACTTGTGTTCCAATCAGATGCCTACATAGACACAAGTTTCCTAATCCAATGCAAGTGTCTAATGCCCTAAAGTCATTAAATTTACAAATGAAATATATACCTATGGTCGTCTTAAGTTCTTTAATGTGATATAATTCTAAAATGGATTGATATATACAAGATCAACCATCATCCATTCCTCACCTAACACAAACCTAACAACTCATAAGGAAACTTACCAAAATTATTCACTCAAACACTCAAGTCAATAAAGTTTCCTTATTTTCTCCAATTTCCATATTAGTCATAGGGACAATCCATGTACAAGTCGGATGTACTGAAGGAGTACTCCATGAGCCATACTTCCCAAGTTACAAGCTAGGTCATTATTGTACTTTATTATTACACATTACATCTTTATGCACACACAAGCCAACACATAAGGGAGAACTGCATGAATCTAAGGGCCTCTTTGGAGTAGTGGCTATGTAGGCAACACACACTGATGGAGGGGTCTTTGGGGCTGGCTCGAAACTGTGAGCCCCCTAACCCATTTTTCGCACAACCACTATGAAAATGATGAATTAGGGTTTTGTTATTTGAAAAGGAGTGAAAACCTAAGATCTAGCTATAAGAACATCAGAGTAAAGGTGACACAGGACCCAAAATATCCCATATGGTCTCATTCATATCCAATAGGTATTCTTCATTGTACACTTGCATCCAAGTTAGATAGAAGTACCAACATAACCGTTTAAGGTCAATGTAAGTGTCTGAGGCCACAAAGATCAAATTTATAGAATATAATGATTGATATAAGGAACGGATCTAATATATTTATAGTCTATTCTATATTAGATCTGTATGCACACAATTGACTAGCTAAGTACTCTTGTGTTTATTTCATTATTATATCAATCAGAAGTTGTACTTACTATTTTTAGCATATCTCAGTATTTAAATTTAGAATATTATTTATCTGAGTTTGCAAAATAATTGCCCTACTATAGATATGTTTATCACCCTTGTGTTTATTCATTTCTATATTCTTAATCCTATACTATATTGACTCATCTCAATTTTAGGCTAAACAATTACAAATCAAGGCCTTTCAGTTGAAGTAAAAAACTATTAGAAAACAAGATAATATTTGAAGACTTTGTGAGCAGTCTTCTATAACTTTAATTAGTCTTTTAACTTGTTATTACCATGAGTGATCAGCATTTTTCCTTTTTTTTTTGAATCTTCAGTACCCGACATAGAGGGGGGTTGGCTTTCTTGAACTCATTATGCTGGGGAATTGACAAGCATTTTAAAAATCTGCATCTGGATTCCCCTGTTGATATTGATTTGAGCTTCTAAATTTATTGAGCTTGAGTTAGGAGGAATTCTAGGATTATTCTTGCTACCTAATGTTGTTCCCAAAAATTGTCACTCATTTTTGGGACAACATATGAACTATTTTGGTCCTACAGGCCAAAATCCTCTCTTCCCTTCTCAAAAAATTGTTCTGAGCATTCAAATTCTTCATTATTCAAGCTTTTTCAGCTAAGGGACTAACAGGTTCAATGACTTCAACAAGCGAGCTCTCTCAAAGAAACAAGTTCCCAACACTTAGGCAATTTCAAGACAGGTTCAATGCTGAGGTTCAACCAAAAGGTTCAATGGGTTCAAAGGTTCAATGACATCGGTAAGCTTAAAAGAGTTAAACGCTTCGGCAAAAGTTCAAAGTTCAACTGCTTTGGCAAGTTCAACGGCTTCAAAAGACTTAGCGTGAAGAAAGAAGATTGAACCGTTGAACGTTGAACAGAAAAAGGGTTCAATGGGTTCAAAGGTTCAACGCGGTTGGTTCAAGCAGTCAATTGAATGAGCAGAACACAAGATTAAACTGTTGAATCGTTGAACCAAAGTTGGTTCAATCGGTCGGTTTAATCGAATAGTTCAAAGGAGTCCCCCAAAGCCCAAAGGCCAAATGCCCTTGCGGAGGGTAGTGAACCAAAGGCAAGTGCCCTTGCGGAGGGAAATGAGCAAAAAGGAACAAAGAGATATCTTTTGGGAAGATTTTTTGTAGCCAAATTTTACAAGGGAAATATTTCAGACAAAATATTTGAAGGAATTCCTTTGGACATTTTGTCCAAAGGAATTGACGAGAAGACTGCCCGAAGGACCCCGAAGGGCAGGTACCCTTGTGGGGGGCTCTTGACGACTAGGAAATAGACCTTTCTCAAGGCCTGAAGGGACACCTTCCCTTCAAGAGGTTCCAAAGATATAAAGCCAAAGGAATAATAAAAGGCCCACAGGATGGATTCTATGGACTCTACAGGTTGTTTTCTATGGACTCGTTTCTACAAACTCTGCAGGCTGGTTTCTATAGACTCTACAGGATGGTTTCCACGAACTCATTTCTATAGATTCTGTAGGCTAGTTTTTACAGACTCTGTAGGCTCATTTTTATGGACTCTACAGGTTGGTTTCTACGGACTCTGTAGGATGGTTTATATGAACTCTATAGGCTTGGTTTTATGGACTCTGCATGATTTGAAGAAGGCGGCCCGAAGGACCTCGAAGGGTAGGTACCCTTGCGGGGGGCTCTCGGTGACCAGGAAATGAACCTTTCTCAAGCCTTGAAGGGACACCTTCCCTTCGGGGGGGTTCCAAAGATATTAAGACTTAGAGAAAACAAAGGCTTCTAAAGAAGAGGATGAACCGTTGAACCTTGAACCAAAATGGTTCAATGGTTCAAAGCTTCAAAGAAAGCTCTGAGGAAAGGAAAGTGAATGAACTAGGAAAGTGAATGAACTAGGAAAGCGAATGAACCAGAGAAGCGATGGAATAAAGGAGCCGAGAAGGCCACCCAAACTATTGAAATAGTGAACCAATGACGTCCCCACAGACGTCAAATTTAGGGTAATGAAATGTCTATTGATTTTCAAATATGGCGTAGAACTTGAAAACAAACTTAGTGACCAGTTAAAGAAGGAACTGAAAGAGACAGCAAAAAGGGAAAATATAGCCTGAGAGCTCAAATTACAACAGAAAAGAGGGAAAGACCAAAAATATCTGTGTAAGAGTTATTTCCAATAGGTGGAACAGTCCACCAAGTAGATATTTGAGTTTTCAAACATTAAAGGGTGCAACCTATTTTTCTCCCATGAAGTAAAGGCGAAGTGGACAGCTGCATAGATATTTGGTGAAAGACCAGACAACCCATGTTGAGGAGAAGACATCTGAGATGAATCAACAAAAAAAAATCGACATTTGGATAATTCATTTTAGACATTTGACATAGTCGACCATGTCAAGAAAACTAAAATTCAAATGTCTGAATTTGAATTCTTGCATCCAACCCTAAACATTTGGATAAGTTAGTGGAATGTGTGAGGAATAAAACCATCCCTGTAGGACTAGTTATTCCAAAAGTGACTCCCATGTCCACCTGGAATAACCTTGTCATTGCTCCTCATGTTGGTCCCAGAAGGACTGAACCATTTTATGTCTCCCTGCTGATAAATGGACACCAGCTAAACAATTTCATCATAGACTCAGGTGCATTTGACAATGTCATGCCTGCCAAAGTAGCTGAATCCCTTGGTCTCACACTGACCAATAAATTTGGGAGATGTTTCTCCATGGAGAACAAACAAGTGCCATTCCTGGGACAAATCAAGGATGCCCAATTTGCATTTGCAGCATTCTTGGAAAAGAGAATCAAGATGACAGTCCTGGTGGCCGACGACCTAGCCTCATACAACATCCTTCTTGAGCAAATTTTTTGCAAGGATGTTGGTGGTGAATTAAGTATGGACCTATCTGAGGCAAGGATCCCAGTCAAAGGCATTCTGCAAATATTGCTCCTTGAGAAGGAAGTAAAATATGTGGTCACTAAAACATCAGTGGCTGAAGCCCAAATTCTATTTGAGTCTTCAGGCATGGGTAATTACTTCTTATCCATAGAGGAAGTTCACGAGGCGTCTGATGAAGCTCCTGAAGATGACAATCTAAAAATTGGTTCAGATGGAACAACAGAAGACAGGATAGAGCGCAGTGCAAGTGTAGAATAATCCTCCCCTCCAAATGAAGAGAAGTCTAAGAAAAAATCAGTTTCTAATGATGTCTAAATTCTAGAATTAGATGGAAGTTGTTCCTCTACCAGTTTAGGAGTTGGGATTTTATTGATATCTCCTCAAGGAGATATGTTTCCTTCATCATACAAATTACAGTTCAGCAATACCAATAATACTTATAAATATGAATCGTTGCTGCTTGGATTGAAGGCCGCTCAAGACAAAGGCATCAAGCTCCCTCATGCTAAAGGAGATGTTGAGCTAGTGGTTGTCAGGTGAGGAACCTGTACCAAACCAAAAATGAGAGATTACGCCATTATCGCAATCTAGTTTGGGATCAAATCAAAAGTTTTGATGCTTTCAACATCTCTGCAATCCCCAGAGAATTCAATGACTGAGCTGATGCTATGGCTGTTTCAACAACTCTTTTGGTTCCTCACTCAAATTTTAAAGGAGACAAGTACACTATCAAACTAGTCTTTCGACCAAGTGTGCCTAATAATTCCAATCATTGGCAAGTATTTAATGGTGACAACCAAATCATTGCCTTCTTGGAATAAAAAGGCAGCGTCGAATAGCTCCACTTTGAAGGCAATGAATCAACCCCTGAATCAAGTTCAGAAGTAGGTGAGAAATTTCTATAGCTAAAGTGGAATAACATTCACAAAGGCTTGGTTTCCCTTGATAAGTTGTTTGACAAACATGACAGGTTCATCAGACAGCAACAAATGGATTCAAGCTCCTCTCAGGAGTTTGATCTGATAAATTTGGGTACCAAGGAAAATCTCAAGATGGTAAACATTGGGAAGTGTTGTACTCCGGAGGAGAGACTCAAATTTGTTGATATAATTCACCACTACATGGATATTTTGGCATACTCCTATGATGATCTGAAGTCACTCAGGCCTGAAGAAATTTTCCATGAAATTCCTCTCAGGGATGATTCAATGCCTTACAAGTAAAAATCCAGGCAGTACAATCCAAAGATATGAGGTACTAATCTATTTGAAATACAAAAAATAATGAATGCTAGAATAATTTTTCCAATCCATCATTCTACATGGATTGCCAATATAGTACCTGTGAGAAAGAAGAATGGAAAAATTCACCTCTGTGTGGATTTTAGAAACTTGAATCAGTCATCCTTAAAGGATAACTATCATTTGCCCATCATGGACCAAGTTCTTCAAATAGTGATTGGTTCAAAGATGTTATCAATGCCAGACAACTTCTCAAAATACAATCAAGTTGAAGTTGTTGAAGTAGACCAGCGTAAGACTGCCTTCACCACACCTTGGGGCACCTTTGCATATCGAAGAATGCCATTTGGCCTGATAAATGTTGGCACCAATTTCTAGAGAACAATTGACCTTGCTATCAAAGATGAAATAGGTAAGTTCATCATGGTATACCTTGATGACTTGACCATCTTTTTTAAGCATCGCCCTGATCATGTGTGCCATTTGCAACTAGTGTTTGAATGCTACCGCCAGAATGGCATTTCTCTAAATCCCAAGAAGTCTATTTTTAGAGTAACAAAAGGGAAGCTTCTCAGACACATTGTATCCTAAAAAGACATAAAGATTGACTCAAAAATATTCAAATCCATCCAACATCTTAACCTACCCACAAGTATGACTGCAGTTCACTCTTTCTTCAGAAAGGTGAAGTTTTTACGAAGATTCATCCCTGAGTTTGCTGAGAAGACTCACCACATTGTGAACATGATGAAGGGAAAGGCCACCTTTAGCTGAACTGAAGAAAGCAAATTGGCATTTCAAGATATCAAGATGGTTATTTCCCATACCCCAATTCTGGTTTGTCCAAATTATACCAAAGATTTCAGTGTATAGTTATGCTTCTAAGCACACAATTTCAACAATTCTGGTTCAACAGAATGAAGAAGGTGTGGAATCTCCCATATCCTTCATGAGCTGTCCTCTCAAAGCTCATGAGATGAAGTATTCAAACATGGAGAAGCATGCTTATGTAGTGGTGAAGGCAGTAAAGCACTTGCATTTTTACATCATAAATTCACAAGTTACTGCCTTGGTTCCTGATACCACAGTTAAATCCATATTAACTCAGCAGGAGTTTGGAACCAAAAGGGGCAATTAGATTGCTTAAATCTAGGAGTTTGATCTCATTATCAAACTAATGAAGCTCGTACGATGAAGGGGCCTTTGCAAATTAATTTCTGACAACAAACTCGAAGAAGCAGGGCATAAAGAAATAGAAGTGGAAGACATGCCAACAGTTCTCTTTATCTCCACCACGAATGAGTGGTATTCAAATATTGCTCATTTCCTTACCTATGGTGAGTGTCCTGCTCACCTACCTCATAAAGAAAGGAGGAATGTTAAATTGAAAGATGTCAATTTTGTTCTCTAGAACAATGACCTATATAAGAGGAGCCTTGATGGAGTGTTCCTTCACTGCGTGGATAAAGAACAGCAGAACCAACTTTTGAAGTCCTTCCATAATCTAGCCTGTGAAGGACATTTTTGCTCCTGTAACTGCCAATAAGTTTTTATGAGCCAGGTTTTACTGGCTTACTTTGTTTCAAGACGCATAAAAATGGGTCTGAAGATGTGAACTGTGCCAATAGTTCGTTGGAAGACCCAAGTTAGTTGCTCTACCTCTCAAGCCAGTGGTGATAGAAGAGTCATTTCAACAATGGGGAATCGATTTCATTGGTGTTGTAAACCCATCTTCAAGCACTAGACATGATTATGTCCTCACAGCCACAGATTACTTCACCAAATGGGTGGAAGCAATTCTAACCAAGCATGCTACTTCAAAAGTAATATGCGATTTCCTCAAGGAAAACATCATTTCTAGGTTTGTGGTCCCAACCAAGATTGTCATAAACAATGAAGCCTATTTCTCTTCTCATGAGATCACTCAGTTCTATTTTTATTATGAGATTACCCTCTCCCACTCCTTTGATTATTTTCCACAAGGGAATGGCCAAGCAGAATTAAGCAATAATAACCTAGTAACCATCATCAGGAAGCTGGGGGATGACAACCAACGAACCTGGCATAAAGCATTGGTTGATGCTTTATGGGCAGACAAAATTATACCCAAGAGGGTGATAGGTATGTCATCTTTCCAAATTTTATATGGTCTCAATGCAGAGATACCAATCACCCTGGAATTGCCAGCATTGAAATTGGCAAAGGCGGTCGAAGATCAGACATATGAAAGCTCCATCGATAAGAGGGTCATGTGCTTAACTGAGCTGGATGAGCAGTGAATTATGGTGGTGGACCGAATTACTACACATCAAAGTTTGGTGAAGAAGCTCTTTGACCAGAAAGCAAAAACCCATGATGTTTAGATTAGAGATCAAGTCCTGTTATGGGACAAAAGGAGAGAGCCAAAGGGAATGCATGGGAAGTTTGATTCCCTGTGGAGAGGCCCGTTTACTATCCATCAACTCAATCGTGAAAATAGTTTCCTATTGAAGTATCAAGATGACATGCCCTTTTCTCTGCCTCACAATGGGTAGCATCTAAAGCACTTCAATTCTTGAAGTATCAGATAAGATCATATGTATATTTGTATAATCTTTAGTTCTATTTTATGCTTTTCATTTTTATTTTTGGTGCCTTTCTTTTTGGGTAGCATGACTCTGTAGCCCAATGGCATACTTAAAGGCACTGGAGATTCTAGTTTCTCCTCCCCTCAGCTGTTTTAAAATTTCAACTGAAGGAAGTTCCCCAACTGGAGCCAACTATTGTTCCTAAAATTTGTCACTCATTTTTGGGACAACATATGAACTATTTTGGTCCTGCAGGGCAAAATCCTCTCTCTTCTTCTCAAAAAATTGTTTTGAGCATTCAAATTCTTCATTATTCAAGCTTTTTCAGCTAAGGGACTAGCAAGTTCAATGACTTTAACAGGCGAGCTCTCTCAAAGAAACAAGTTCCTAATAGTTGGACAATTTCAAGATAGGTTCAATGCTGAGGTTCAACCGAAAGGTTCAACGAGTTCAAAGGTTCAATGACATCAACAATCTTAAAAGAGTTAAATGCTTTGAAAAAAGTTCAAAGTTCAACCGCTTCGGCAAGTTCAACAGCTTCAAAAGACTTAGCGTGAAGAAGGAAGATTGAACCATTGAACCTTGAACCAAAAAAGGGTTCAATGGGTTCAAAGGTTCAACATGGTTGGTTCAAGTGGTCAATTGAATGAGCAAAACACAAGATTGAAAAATTGAACCATTGCACCAAAGTTGGTTCAATCGAACAGTTCAAAGGAGTCCCCCAAAGCCCAAAGTCCAAATGCCCTTGCGGAGGGCAGTGAACCAAAGGCAAGCTCCCTTATGGAGGGCAGTGAACCAAAGGCAAGTAACCTATTTTGCCCATTAGTTAGCTGGTGACAAAATATTCACCCAACAGTTTTTGACGACTCTGCTGGGGACACAATAATTTTTCATAATTTGAAGCCTCAAGCTTCATATTGAAGCATAACTTGTGTCTTATCCAATATCATATAGCCTTATCCATTTTCATTATATAATATGGTCTATGAAACTAGAGCTACTGGAGAAGAGCGCGCAGTTTGAAGCCTCAATCTTCAAGCTGAAGTAGGGCCAGTTCTTTTCCATTTTTATTCTATAATCTGGTAACTCCATGCTATACTAGAAGTCAAAGATCCCAAGGTGTTGTTGACCCTATTTTTGAGTTAGTGCAGCAAGGCAATTTCAATTTGTTTCCTCCACAACTTCAAGTTCAATGAACTAGGAGTCTTCCTCTTACCAATACCAGGTCACCAATACAAGGTAGAGCTTCTTTTTCTACTGTTAGCAGAGCTTTGCCTATACATACTCTACCCAAATTTGTTATCCCCACTTTCCATAATCAAATCATGGTAGTTCAAGGCCCCTGGGGTAACTCTTTTGGCCCACTTAATTTAACTCCACCTATACATGAGCTATCACATAGTTCAAAGAAGAATTTCTCTAAATTCTTTGGTGATGGGAGAGTTCATCTTAATGAACACATTGTAGCCTTCACCATAGCCTGTGGTGTGATAGGTGTGAAGTATGAGGATGTAACAATCAAGCTATTCATAGAAACTTTACAAGGTGCTACTGCAGACTGGTTCTATCATCTACAAGCCCAGACTGTGACTGACTGGAACACTCTCAAATCTAAGTTCAAAGCAAGGTTCAAGCCTACAAGAGATGTGCATTCCCTGCTGGCCCAACTCACATAGATGAAGAAAGAACCTCATGAACCGATGAGGGACTTCATTGCCAAATTTGACAAGCTGAGGAACATGATTCCTATAATTGCTCAGCCAACACCTGAGAACCTTAAATGTTTCTTCATCAACTCATAGCTGCCTGAAGTGAGTTTTCTACTAAGATGTGATGGCCACATAGACCTTGATGCTGCTCAGGATTTGGCCACTGAGATGGAAGATGACCTTATCTTGGTAAGAAAGATAAGGAGAGATCCAAACAAAGGTAAATATTCTTCATCTTCTGAATATCCATCTACAGGGACCACTGATCTAATGGTGTAGAAGCTGGTGAATGAGTTGCTTGCTCTTAGAAAGCAAATGGTGCAAGGGATGTCATCTGCCCCTTCATATAGAGATATACCAAGGAGGACATTCCCCAATTAGTCATACCAAAGCAATGTTGTTAGGAATCAAGGGAAGCCAAATCACCTTCCTCCCACATAAGGGAAACTTGCCATTGAAGCTTCCCCAACCAATTCAGTAATTGGATATCTTGAAACAGAATTTGATTTCTCTTTCCAACCTAAATTGAACCAAGAAAATGACACTGATCTCTTTGCAGAAGACCATGAAGAATCAGCTGGTGACTCCAACATTGGTTTCCTAAATTACCAAGATGAACACAAAAGTGAAGGTAAAGCAGTTGATGGATCATATGCTATTTTCACCCGGTCTAAAAACTAGTTAGCCTAACACGCTGATAAGGATAAAATAGAAGAAGGATCTCAGCCTGCAATTTCAATTGCTAAGCGGGGAACCACTCTGCCTTTTCAAGCAAAGGACCCAGTGATCGCAAAAAACGTAAATACATCAAACACTCCATATTCAACTTCAATTCCACAAACCAGTACCACCACTACTAAAAACTATAAGGATGAACTCCCTTTCCCTGTTCATAATTCATTTCAAACATTTGACATAGTCGACCATGTCAAGAAAACTAAAATTCAAATGTCTAAATTTAAATTCCTACAATCCAACTCTGAGCAGTTGGATAAGTTAGTGGAATGTGTGAGGAATAAAACCATCCTTGTAGGACCAGTTGTTCCAAAGGTAACTCCCATGTCCACTAGAATAACCTTGTCATTTCTCTTCCTGTTGCTCTCAGAAGGACTGAACCATTTTATGTCTCCCTGCTGATAAATGGACACCAGCTAAATAATTGCATCATAGACTCAGGTGCGTTTGACAATGTCATGCCTACCAAATTAACTAAATCCCTTGGTCTCACACTGACCAAGATATTTGGGAGATGTTTTTCCATGGAGAAAAAACAAGTGCCATTGTTGAGACAAATCAAGGATGCCCAATTTGCATTTGCAACATTCCTGGAAAAGAGAATCAAGATGACAGTCTTGGTGGCTGACATCCTAGCCTCATACAGCATCCTTCTTGGGCAAAATGTTTGTAAGGATGTTGGTGGTGAATTAAGTATGGACCTATCTGAGGCAAGGATCCCAGTCAAAGGCGTTATGCAAAGATTGCTCCCTGAGAAGGAAGTAAAATATGTGGTCACTAAAACATCAGTGCCTAAAGCCCAAATTCTATTTGAGTCTTCAGGCATGGGTAATTACTTCTTATCCATAGAGGAAGTTCATAAGGCATCTGATGAAGCTCCTAAAGATGATAATCTAAAAATTGGTTCAGATGGAACAATAGAAGACAGGATAGAGCGCAGTGCAAGTGTAGAAGAATCCTTCCCTCCAAATGAAGAGAAGTCTAAGAAAAAATTAGTTTCTAATGATGTCTGGATTCTAGAATTCGATGGAAGTTGTTCCTATACCAGTTCAAGAGCTAGGATTTTATTGATATCTACTCAAGGAGATATGTTAACTTCATCATACAAATTATAGTTCAGCAATACCAATAATACTGCTAAATATGAATCATTGCTGCTTGGATTGAAGGCCGCCCAAGACAAGGGCGTCAAGCTCCTTCATGCTAAAGGAGATGCTAAGCTAGTGGTTTTCAGGTGAGGAACCTGTAACAAACCAAAAATGAGAGATTATGCCATTATCACAATCTGGTTTGGGATCAAATCAAAAGTTTTGATGCTTTCAACATCTCTGTAGTCCCCAGAGAATTCAATGACTGAGATGATGCTTTGGTTGTTTCAGCAACTCTTTTGGTTCCTCACTCAGATTTTAAAGGAGACAAGTACACTATCAAACTAGTCTTTCGACCAAGTGTGCCTGACAATGACAATCATTGTCAAGTATTTAATGGTGATAACCAAATCATTGCCTTCTTGGAATAAAAAGGCAGCATTGAACAGCTCCACTTCGAAGGCAATGAATCAACCCCTGAATCAAGTTCAAAAGTAGGCAAGGAATTTTTGTAGCTAAAGGGGAATAAAATTTCTAAAGGCTTGGTTTCCCTTGAGAAGTTTTTTGACAAACATGATAGGTTCATCAAACAACAACAAATGGATTCAAGCTCCTCTCAAGAGTTTGATCTGATAAATTTGGGTACCAAGGAAAATCTCAAGATGGTGAACATTGAGAAGTGATGTACTCTAGAGGAGAGACTCAAATTTGTTGATATATTTCACCACTACATGGATATTTTGGCATACTCCTATGATGATTTGAAGTCACTCAATCCTGAATAAATTTGCCATGAAATTCCTCTCAAGGACGATTCAGTGCCTTACAAGTAAAAATCTAGGTAGTACAATCCAAAGATATGAGGTACTAATCTATCTGAACTAAAAAAAATACTGAATACTAGAATAATTTTTCCAATCCATCATTCTACATGGATTGCCAACATAGTACCTGTGAGAAAGAAGAATGGCAAAATTTGCCTCTGTGTGGATTTCAAAAACTTGAATCGATCATCCTTAAAAGATAACTATTCTTTGCCCATCATGTACCAATTTCTTCAAACAGTGATCGGTTCGGAGATGTTATCAATTCTAGACGGCTTCTCAAGATACAATCAAGTTGAAGTTGGTGAAGTAGACCAGCATAAGACTGCCTTCACCACACCTTGGGGCACCTTTGCATATCAAAGAATGCCATTTGGCCTGATAAATGTTGGCACCACTTTCTAGATAGCAATGGACCTTGCTTTCAAAGATGAAATGGGTAAGTTCATCATGGTATACCTTGATGACTTGACCATCTTTTTAAAACATTGCCTTAATCATGTGTGCCATTTGCAACAAGTGTTTGAATGCTGCCGCCAGAATGGCATTTCTCTAAATCCCAAGAAGTCTATTTTTGGAGTAACAAAAGGGAAGCTTCTCAAACACATTGTATTCTGAAAAGGCATAAATATTGACTCAGAAAGAGTCAAATCCATCCAACATCTTAACCTACCCACAAGTAAGACTGCAGTTCACTCTTTCTTCAGAAAGGTGAATTTTTTACGAAGATTCATCCCTGAGTTCACTGAGAAGACTCGCCACATTGTGAACATGATGAAGGGAAAGGCCACCTTTAGCTGAACTAAAGAAGGCAAATTGGCATTTCAAGATATCAAGACTATTATTGCCCACACCCCAATTCTAATTTGTTCAGATTATACCAAAGATTTCACAGTGTATAGTTATGTTTTTGAGCACACACTTTCAACAATTCTGGTTCAACAGAATGAAGAAGGTGTGGAATCTCCCATATCCTTCATGAGCTGTCCTCTCAAAGCTCATGAGATGAAGTATTCAAACATGGAGAAGCATGCTTATGTAGTGGTGAAGGCAGTAAAGCACTTCCATTTTTACATCATGAATTCACAAGTTACTGCCTTGGTTCCTGATACCACAATTAAATCCATATTAACTCAGCAGGAGTTTGGAACCAAAAGGGGCAATCAGATTGCTAAAATCTAGGAGTTTGATCTCATTATCAAACTAATGAAGCTTGTATGAGGAAGGGGCCTATGCCAATTAATTGCTGACAACAAACTCAAAGAAGCAGGGCATAAAGAAATAGAAGTGGAAGACACACCAACAGTTCTCTTTATCTCCACCACGAATGAGTGGTATTCAAATATTGCTCATTTCCTTGCCTATTGTGAGTGTCTTGCTCACCTACCTCGTAAAGAAAGGAGGAATGTTAAATTGAAAGATGTCAATTTTATTCTCTAGGACAACGACCTAAATAAGAGGAGCCTTGATGGAGTGTTCCTTCACTGCGTGGATAAAGAGCATCAGAACCAACTTTTGAAGTCCTTCTATAATATAGCTTGTGAAGGACATTTTTCTGCTCCTGTAACTGCCAATAAGATTCTATGAGCTAGGTATTATTGGCCTACTTTGTTTCAAGATGCATATAAATGGGTATGAAGATGTGAACTGTGCCAACAGTTTGTTGGAAGACTTAAGTTAGCTCCTCTACCTCTCAAGCCAGTGGTGATAGAAGAGTCATTTCAACAATGGGGAATTAATTTCATTGGTGTTGTAAAGCCATCTTCAAGCTCTAGACATGATTATGTCCTCACGGCCACATATTACTTCACCAAATGTGTGGAAGCAATTCTAACCAAGCATGCTACTTCAAAAGTAGTATGTGATTTCCTCAAGGAAACATCATTTCTAGGGTTGGGGTCCCAACCAAGATTGTCACAAATAATGCAGCCTATTTCTCTTCTCATGAGATCACTAAGTTCTATTTTTATTATGGGATTACCCTCTCCCACTCCTCTGATTATTTTCCACAAGGGAATAGCCAAGCAGAATTGAGCAACAATAACCTAGTAACCATCATCAGGAAGCTGGGGGATGACAACCAACGAACTTGGCATAAAGCATTGGTTGATGCTTTATGGGCAGATAGAATTATACCCAAGAGGGTGATAGGTATGTCATCTTTTCAAATTTTATATGGTCTCAATGCAAAGATACCAATCACCTTGGAATTGCCAGCATTGAAATTGGCAAAGGCGGTCGAAGATCAGACATATGAAAGCTCCATTGATAAGAGGATCATGTGCTTAACTAAGCTGGATGAGTAGCAAACTATGGTGGTGGACAAAATTACTGTGCATCAAAGTCTGGTGAAGAAGCTCTTCGACCAGAAAGCAAAAACCCATGATGTTTAGATTAGAGATCAAGTCCTGTTATGGGACAAAAGGAGAGAACCAAAGGGAATGCATGGGAAGTTCAATTCCTTGTGGAGAGGCCTGTTTACTATCCATCAACTCAATGGTGAAAATAGTTTCCTATTGAAGTATCAAGATGACACGCCCTTTTCTCTAACTCACAATGGGCAGCATCTGAAGCACTTCAATTCTTGAAGTATCAGATAAGATCATCTATACATATGTATATTTGTATAGTCTTTAGTTATGTTTTGTGCTTTTCATTTTTGTTTTTGGTGCCTTTCTTTTTGGGTAGCATGACTTTGTAGCCCAATGGCATACTTAAAGGCACTGGAGATTCTAGTTTCTACTCCCCTCAGCTGTTTTAAAATTTCAACTAAAGGAAGTTCCCCAATTGGAGCCAACTGTTGTTCCTAAAATTTGTCACTCATTTTTGGGACAACATATGAACTATTATCCTCTCTTTCCTTCTCAAAAAATTGTTTTGAGCATTCAAATCCTTCATTATTCAAGCTTTTTCAGCTAAGGGACTAGCAGGTTCAACGACTTCAACAGGCGAGCTCTCTCAAAGAAACAAGTTCCCAAAACTTATGCAATCTCAAGATAGGTTCAATGCTAAGGTTCAACAGGTTCAAAGGTTCAATGACATCAGCAAGCTTAAAAGAGTTAAACACTTTGACAAAAGTTCAAAGTTCAATCGCTTTGGCAAGTTCAACAGCTTCAAAAGACTTAGCGTGAAGAAGGAAGATTGAACCGTTGAACCTTGAACCAAGAAAGGGTTCAACGGGTTCAAAGGTTCAATGTGGTTGGCTCAAATGGTTAATTGAATGAGTAGAACACAAGATTGAACTATTCAACCAAAGTTGGTTCAATTGATCGATTCAATCGAACGGTTCAAAGGAGTCCCCCAAAGCCCAAAGGCCAAATGCCCTTGCGGAGGGCAGTGAACCAAAGGCAAGTTCTCTTATGGAGGGAAGTGAGCAAAAGGGAGCAAAGAGATATCTTTTGAAAAGATTTTTTGTGGCCAAATTTTACAAGGGAAATCCTTTAGACAAAATGTCTGAAGGAATTCCTTCAGACATTTTGTCCGAAGGAACGATCAAAGCCTGACGAAAAGCGGCTAAGGCAAAGGAAAGGTTTCCTTCAGACAAAATGTCTGAAGGAATTCCTTCAAACATTTTGTTCAAAGAAATTGATGAGAAGACCACCTGAAGACTACTCTAAGGACCTTGAAGGGCAAGTACCCTTGTGGGGGGCTCTTGGCGACCAGGAAATAGACCTTTCTCAAGGCCCGAAGGGACACCTTCCCTTCGGGAGGTTCTAAAGATATAAAGCTAAAGGAATGATCAAAGGCCCGCAGGATGGATTCTATGGACTCTACAGGCTATTTTCTATGGACTCATTTCTATGGACTCTACAGGCTGGTTTCTACGGACTCATTTCTATGAACTCTGTAGGGTCATTTTTACGGACTCTGTAGGCTCATTTCTACAGACTCTACAGGTTGGTTTCTACAGACTCTGTAGGATGGTTTCTATAGACTCTATAGGCTTGGTTCTATGGACTCTACATGATTTGAAGAAGAAGGCCACCTGAAGGACCCCGAAGGGTAGGTACCCTTGTGTGGGGCTCTCAGCGACCAGGAAATGAACCTTTCTCAAGGCCCGAAGGGACACCTTCCCTTCGAGGGGTTCCAAAGATATTAAGACTTAGAGAAAACAAAGGCTTCTAAGGAAGAGAATGAACAGTTGAACCTTGAACCAAAATTGTTCAACGAGTTCAAAGGTTCAAAGAAAGCTCTGAGCAAAGGAAAGTGAATGAACTAGGAAAGCAAATGAACTAGACAAGCGATGGAATTAAGGAGCCGAGAAGGCCACCCAAACCATTGAAAAAGTGAACCAATGATGTCCCCATAGACGTCAAATTTAGGGTAATGAAATGTCTATTGATTTTCAAATATGGCATGGAACCTGAAAACAAACTCAGCGACTAGCTGAAGAAGGAGCTGAAAGAGCCAACAGAAAGGGAAAAGATAGCCCAAGAGCTCAAATTGCAACAAAAAAGAGGGAAAGAATAGAAATATCTGCGTAAGAGTTATTTCTAGTAGTTTGAATAGTCCAACAAGTAGATATTTGAGTTTGCAAACATTAAAGGGCAAGACCACTTCTGAAAGAAGAGAAGTGCCTTCAGTGTTTTCACCTGGATTTCTCCTTTGTTTGTGAACATCATCTCTGAAAAAAGAGAGATGGATGGTGTTGTCTTACCATTGAGTGTTATTTTCTACTTATATATATAGTATATAGCTCCTCATAGTTACAGGGAACCTCCCCTTGATGAGAGGAGAGATTTGTCCCCTTTTGATGTGGCAAACTTGCACATCTGGGCAACCAATCTCCCTATGTTGTGGTTGAAGTAACCTATTTTGCCCATCAGTTAGCTAGTGACAAAATATTCACCCAACACCTAATATAAACTTGAATGCCATTTTTAAGTTGTCTTGATTCACTAATTCCTCTATCTGAGAAGGTGAAAGAGTTGCCAAATCCCCTGCGATAAAAATTACATCTTCTTTATTAGCATCTTATTCTTATTATTTTTCCAACAGAGATTATTTACCAATGTCTCCTTTTTATTCTTGTTCTGGAAGATAATTTGAGTCTTGTTTATCATGGTGGTTATCGATTGTTGAATCAACAATGTCCTTGTAAGAATATTTTTCTTGGAAAAATGTTGAATTTATTAGTCGTACCTAGATTCAAAGGTATCTAAGTCTTTTCTTGCTTCCTACTCCTTCCTTATTTTTTGGTTCCGTGAACCCTTCATTGTTTTGTTCCAAATTTTTCTTATTTTTGTTTTCCTTGAACCCTCCACAATTTTGTTCTATATTTTTTTTGGGTTCACTAAATCCATCATTATCTTTGTAACTAGGCCAACTTAGATTAGGGTAGTTTTTTGCAAAATGACCATGTGAGTATAAATTACTACCCCTAAAAGGGAAATTTGTATAGTCTAACTCTTGTAGCCATTCTTGAGTCTCAGATTTAAAATTAATCACTAGAGGTAAAGGCTTAGAAATATCCATATTATGCAAAGTTGAGCATAAACTACCAGAAGTCCTACCTCGATAGATTTTACCATGAAAATAAATTCTTCCAGATGATCTCCCACTTGTAAAAAAATATCTACTCCACAACTCAGTTGGCAAACCATAAAGTTGAGTCTAGATTGAGACCTTCCTCAAATTTTCTACTTTTGGGTTAAATCCCTATTCCCATGGTTTATGAATAATCTGGCTCAGCTCATGAACCAAAGACCAGATTAAAAGATCTCATCCATGTGATTTGAATTTTTAAAAATAAATTTAAAGAAACCTTGTGGGAGGAGCTTCACCTAATTAGCTAACCTTAACTTAACATTTTTTTCTAATCACTTCTGTAGGTACATCATGCTTAACCAGTAACACATAAATTTACAAATAAATGCACAGTCCTTGATATGATCAATGGTGATTTTGATTTCCTTATCTCTGAATTTAATGGATGGAATTTCATCCACTGTAGGGAAGATACCCTTAGAACTTGCAAGCATATTTGAGAGTTGATCCTTCTTCCCTTTGAGCCTAGTCTACCCTTCTCTGCATTTCATTCTAGATTGACCTCCATCCAAATTTGTGTTCATTGTTTCCTCATTCGCAACTTTTGACCCTGCTTGCATTTCCACTCTTGAATGAAAATTTCTTTCATTTTATAATATTTTTAAAATTATAGTCATTTGAAAATATTAACTATCATGTTACATAATGATTACTTTACAAGTAAATAATGTTATTTACTTGGAAAGAATTCAACATTAACTTTTTAAAAACATGATATTATTATAATTATATATATATTATATATAAATTTAATGTTATATTTATAATAACTAATTGTATATAATGTGTATATATATTATCATATTTTATTAATATTGTTTAACCCTTTTTGTAAATAAATATTAACATATAAGAGAAGCCTAATAAAACAAAGTGTGGTCTACTCTGAAAGAAAACTAATCAATGAATTTAGATTTTATTGATGTTTTGATAATAAATAATGTATCTAAGCATATGCCAAATATAGAAAGTACAATATTTAATATGTTGATAATAACAATATGAAAGAGTAATTGTATTTAGCTTATACATTGATGTGCAAGTAGGTCTGAGTAATGCAAGTGTAGAAATATATTGTGTGAAGATTATGATCCAGTCCTCAAATTTTGAAAATTAGATTTATATCAGCACAAACACTTGCGTCAACCTATGGACACTTGCATCAATGTTATTATCCATGCTTCAACACAATTATCATATACAGAGTATTTATTATTGACTAAAACTTCCACCTGGGTCTTTCTTAGTTTCTATTACCTTTTAGATTGTGTATTTAGATCACACACATAGGCACTCAATATCAGAATATAGATCAAAACCCTATATCATCCTCCTAAGTCTTATCACCTTACCAAAAATGGGTTGGTGGGCTCATAAATTCAAGCTAACCTCAATCACCCCTTTATCAATGAACATTACCTACATAGCCAATACTTCGAAGAGGGCCTCAAATATATGTAGTTTTCTCGTGTGTTGGCTTGTGTGTGAATAATAGTTCAATATGCTATATACAAGTGCATGTAGTGATCTATATTGTAACTTGACAAAAATATCTCATGGACTGTTCTTTGAATGCTTCAGCCCTATAATATAACTGCTCCTATGACTGATATGAAAATAGAAAATAATAGGGAAACATAGTTCAGTTGTGCAATTATTTTTTAGTAGTGTAGCATAAGGTTAAGATGTGATTCTAGATGTTTGCTAGATGAATTATGTGTTGTCTTTAACTTGTATTTATACCACCTTTTTTGAAAATTTTCTCACAAATGGGTTGATGAAACAAAATAGGATGACCCATATATTTTCAAATATTTTCAAATTTGAGTGTTTAGAAAGCACAAACACTTGCATTAGAGAATGAATAGTAACATCAATGTTACCGTCCAAGTCTAAATGTAACTATCTAGGAAAATAGAAGGTTGTTAGAGCTTTGTAACTAATAATGAATGATATATATTAGAGTTTAAGTGTAATATGGGCTACATGTAATCTAGGTAATCAGAATATGATGGTTAGACTATGAAATAAACATTTAGGCCTAGTGAGATGGTGAATGCGAGCTTATCGACTGCAAGGAAGGTTAAGAACTAAAGGGTAGAACTTTGAGAGATATTTGTCAAGTGTATAAGACTAGTTTAATATATAAATTTAGATTTAAGAATCTACATTTTCCCCACCCTTGCCCTCACCCCCATACCCATCCTGGCCCCATCGCCCCTTCCCTACCCCTTTAATCTAGTAATGCATAAGGATGAAATTACTAGTTTAAAATAAAAAATGTGTACCATGCTATGTACAACATAGCTTATTTTTAACGAGTCCTATTTGAATTTGATATATGTGTATGACCTGAAAATAAGAGCATGTTACAAGTGTAATTAGTGCATATAATATGAAAATGAATAATTAAATTTTTTTTAGAATAAAATATATCAAGGAAGGAGTACACCTATGTGTCGATGCAACCATGTTGCCCCTTGATAATTTGCTTTGGTAATGATGCTTCCTAGTTAAAACATTTAAGAGAGGTTCAAAATAAATCCTTGGAGTTGTGAATAGGGGAATTGGAGGGTGATCATGCCTCCAATTTGTATAAGGTTGAAAGTGTCAATTCCATCAAAAGCTTAGAATCTCAAATCGCACAAATCTAGTGTATCATAATTTAACTAATATTGCATGAGTCAAATGATATTACCATATCAACTCACAATACATCAAAGTAATGCCAATTCTAATGATGGTGCTAAATCTTGATCGCACTAATAAAATAAGCCTAATTTTTTAACAAATAAAATCCCAAATGTTGCAACTTGGTAGGGTCCACACATGAATAGTGTATATAATTTGAAAAATATGTGTGTGATTAGGTGCATATGCACCTCAAATTTGCCTCAAGTTGAAGTATCTATCAAAATGTAACCTCTATTTTTTAAAATGTATATAATATGTATCATAAATTTGAAAAAAAATATCCTAAATTTATGTCCAATATATAAGATTTTATTCCAAGTGCATATCTGAATCATGTAAACTGAATCAAATTCTACCAATTTTTGTCAATTGTATGTATGTGAAGTCATGTTTCTATGACATAACCCCATTGATATGCCCCCATTTTGAGGTGAGGGGGGAAAAAAAAAGTGATAAGCACCTTATCTCAAAAGAATAAGACAATTATTATGTATCTGTGTGAATCATGTAGTAAAGAAGCATATAGTACTATTGTGTTGAAGTAGACATATCTATGAAACTCATAGTATGCATACATAACAAGCCCTAAGATGCATGATATGAATCATGGCAATGTCTAGAAAATAGCAAGATCAACAAACAATCAACCACACATAAATACTCAAATGTTATGCAAAAAGGGGTCTACGGAGACCACAAACAAGGGGTATGTTCAAATACCGCACACTCAATGGGAGGACATATGCAAATGTCCACACACCAAAGAAACAAACAAGATTCCATGGAATTATGGATAACAAGAAAGGAACATATTCAAAATGTTCCACAAGACAAAGAAGCAAACAAGAAGTACACTCAAGTAAGCCATGTGAAGAGACAAAATAAATGATATCGAAACAACTAGCATAAACATGTCATACTAGTCCATACGTATAAATATTAGCAAAATGTCATGTATAATAACATATCAAGTACACTATGTAAGATAAAAACATGAGTACATGCATGTATAAACATCAATATATAAGCTCAATGTGATAATGAAAATTAGCATAAACAATAGAACATGGGTCAATTGTGATTGTATAAAATCAAGATGCCCCCAATG
This sequence comes from Torreya grandis, assembly GCA_037957365.1. Lineage (NCBI taxonomy): Eukaryota > Viridiplantae > Streptophyta > Pinopsida > Cupressales > Taxaceae > Torreya > Torreya grandis. The sequence goes on along the minus strand of JARHVA010000068.1, from coordinate 2,711,455 downwards.
TAGTGTGTCATGCAAGAAGCGGAAAGGTCCCACATCTGCATGCTCATGTATCAGATATATAATGTATGCCTATATCACACACAAGTATCTGTGAAACATATGTATATAGAAAATGATATGTTGTCTACTAACATAAAGTAAACAACATATGTGAAAGTTAATAAACATGTCAAATGCTAAATATTTATGTATTTTTGCTTTATTTGAATGTTTTTGTATTTTCTTGAATATTTGATTTTTTATTTATTTTTTAATATTTGAATTATTAGTAAAGGTTTTATGTACAAGGAATAAGTGATACTAGAAGCAAGTGAACTCATCAAGAGGATGCCTCTATGAGGGACCTGTATCACGTGTGTCATATTCATATGTTACATAATCATTATCCTCACGATCATACCAATATTTTTTATTATTAGGACTATAATAATCAATTGTAAGAACCCCTGCTTATTTTTCCCTCATTTTTCAATTTAAGTTGTTTGACATTTTGTCAAACACTTGGCATGCAACTGAAGAGTTCTAATTTTTTGAGTGCTTGCTTGAAGTTTTGATGAGATGTTTGATTGTTTTTAGTTTGATATTTGTAAATAAATTGCATATAATGATAGCAAATAAACATAGACTGCAAAACAAATGGAAGAACACACATCAACCTCTTATTTTTCTTCGATAAAAATGAAATTATAATGGAAATCAGATCTGATATAGTTCTAGTTTTATTGTTACATCAAGGTATATCTTCCTACATTCAACTTGTTATTGATTCCCAATGGAAGTAAAAACATACCCAAATCATAGGTTGCAATATCGAACACATTGATTAATGGAAATGATGGAATATAAGCTAAAAATGTATTACTATAGATGATGTCTTCAAATCAACCAACAATCCTTTGAAAAGAGCTAAAAATTCTTCAAATAGATCTACAATAATAATAATACCTTAAAACCCTAAAAGCACTTGAGTTGAAATGATGATTTCTCCTTCAAACTTTACCAAACCCTAGCACCCATGTGCAGAAATAAATATATAAAATATTTCTCAAATGTTGCAAGTTTGAAACTCTCATCAAAAGCTTCCAAAATTTCTCCAAACAAGTCACCCTTATGCAAAAATTATTTATAAAATTTTTGGTACTCAAAATCTATAAAAATTTCTTCAAAATAGGGTCATAAACCTTAATGGCCAGCTCTATAAATTTACTCCAGCACTATAAACCCTAGCCGTCTAATATATCATGAAGATATGGCCATTAGATATCTAGATCTGAAACAATATGTCTTCAACCTATAAATAGACTTCAAACCCTAGTTGATTGAATCCCCAAAATGATGAATAACCTACAAATATGCTTAATGATGAATCCTAAGTGAATTCATCTCACAAAGTAGAGTTGGGTTTTCATCCAATATAATAATTTCTGAAAGTTTTCATCCTCAAAAATGGTTGCACTTGTAGTGATCAACTAAAAATAGAGAAATATCAAATATGCAAAATCAAGATGTCCAAATGACTTGATCTCATCTCTTTTTAAGGGCTCAGTTAAGTCTTCTAGAAGAATCCAATGTAACCTCCTCAAGCTTCTAGAAGAACACTTTATTTAATAAAATGACTTTATAATATTTATGTTGACCAAATTTGACCCTAAATCAAATTTGGGTCAACCCATACTATTTTGAATTTTTATAGAAAATTTCATATGTCCTATAGGGTCATCTATTGTCCTACATGTCTCACTTACCCTTTCCCTAGTATTTGCTGAAACCCATCCTCCTTGTATTGGCTTAGTCAACCAAAGTCTATGTTGGTCAAACCTAGTCAAAATTAGTAAAAGTGCAAAATTTTATTGAAAATGTCCTAAAATGGTCTTTTAATTTTTTCAAGGTGTCTTCAAGTCACAAATTGGCCATTTTCTAGGTTTCATGTGGTAAGAGGGTCATTTGGCCACTTTTCTAGCTAGTGTTGGCGCAGTGAATTGCACCCTGAGGCCAAGCTCCTGCCTTCCACACGCAACAATGGAAACTCCCCCTTACCTGTGGGACCAGTGAAGCTGGGGGGGAGAGTCTCTAGATAAGGGCTAGCTCCCTTTGATGTATCTTTTAGGTCCTGGGTCTCTACTGCTAACAAATAAAATGAAATAGGGGGGGATGAAAAGGGAGAAGGATGCTGAAATAGAACCTAAACCTAAACTAGAAAGGGTGATACACCAAAAAAGATGACCCACCCAACTCGAACATACAATTTTCACCAAGAAGAAGCTCCCATACACTTCATCTGATGTGGTAAACTCTTCTATATCAGTGAGTCAGGGGTTCGTAAAGATACAGGGAGGAAGAAACTATCAAAGGTGTTCTGAGACACACTTTGGCAGCCTATTCACATGCGCCTATATTCCTGCTATAGACACTTCTGGCAGACCTGCAGAAGAAGAAACTTCACAACGCACTAGACATGCTGGAATCGTTCTATGAAAATCATAAAAGAGAATGACTTAACACAAAAAGAAAACATAAACACATGCGTGAGTGCAAGCTCAAATAGAGGTAAAAATGCTAAGTCTCGATTCATGGTAAAATCCGGTAGAGTTTTGCCTTACAAGCCCAAGAGATTTTTGGGTAGAGCTTTGCCTTACGGGCTAAGAGATGGATCCTTCTCAAAATGAGAAGTTTAAAATATATAGAAAGAGGAGAAGAAGTGAATGCACCACCTTGGAAAAGACTTTGGTGCTCTTTTGCAAGTTGGCCCATTGCATTGAGAGCATCAGGAAGAGGAAGTCACTGTTGCTGATGTCATTCTTCTAGGAGAAGCCTGCTGAAACCATGCTGTGTAATCACGGATCTTAACTTTGGCATTCAAACATTATGTGAAAGCACAAGCTGTGCCTCTTTTCTACAAACAAGACTGCTCTTTCTAGATATTCACGCAATTTGTCCCCTTATAAATGCAAAAATGGAAAAAATAGGCCATGCCGCTTACTGTTTGCACCGTTTGATGACCACCTGGAAATAACTTGCCTCCCCTTTGACACCTAGACCATTTGTTGACTTATGCACATTGTCTCTTCTTAGTTTCTGTCTCTTTCTGGCTCCTTCGGCCCTCGGGGCTATCTTTTGGCGGGTCATTGCATTCCTTGGGCTCTTCTTGCTTGCCTTGGCCACTTTTCACCGATTTCAAATAAGTGACACGTGGCACATTTCACTGTGAAACGGGCAGGACACGTGGCAGCATCTGCTTGACTCATAGAAGCTTTAGGCACCCTTTGCCCTTCGGAATTTCCATCGGCTTTTCCTCCTGCAGCCTTCCTCCAAATTTCTTTAGACTTTTTGCCCGAAGGAATTCCTTCGAACAAAAGTTTGAAGAAATTATTCTAGCCTTTGCCTTAGTCTTTTTTGTGGGATTTTTGTTTATGGCCCTTTCGAATTCCTTCGGACAAAAATTCTGAAGGATTTCTTCCTTTGCTTCTTCAACTGCCTTTGAAAAGTGCCCTTAGAAAAATATGGAAACGACCCTTCCGAAGGGTACTTCCTTTGCCTTAAACAAACTTCCAAAGGAAACTTACCTTTCCATCTTTTCTCTGTGGCCTCCTTGAAAGTGTTCCCTGCCCTCTGCAAGGGTTCTTGAAATGGTCCATTTTGTGCCTAAGTGGGAACCTGCCTCTTTCTGCAGAGTCTGTAGAAATGGACCTACAGAGTCTGTAGAAATCCATGCCTGCAGAGTCCATAGAAAACCTGCAGAGTCTATAGAAATTTCCAAACTTGTGCAAGATCAAGAAATGAATTGGCTTAGAATAGCAGGGAAAGAAGGGGACTAATTTTTGGGCCAAAAATGGTCAACAAATTGGTGACTCCCAGGGGAAGCATGCCTGCTATGTTTAGAGACCAGTTGCCTTAAAGTCCATTGGGCATGGAGTCAGAATGTAGCTTTGAAGAAAGGTTAGTAACAACGTTGAGAGATTCCAAAATCAAAATATGGGATTTTCACCCCACACACAAGGCTAAAAACACTACTTGTGCAAACTGCACTTAGGGAAAGCAGGAAAGAAAACTGAAAGCAAACTACTATATACAACTAACCAGGTATATTTGCTTTCCTCCTAGATCAAAGGAAAAACTTCTTAAGTCCCCTCTCTGGCAAGGAAAATTATGGTGCCAGATAAGTGGCTGAATCGAAAGGAGACTTGGTGACCTGCTTCTCTTGCCTGTCACCTAGATTGGCTTGCATCCGAGTGGATAAGATTCAAACATGCTCCCAACATATATGTACTTTTCTTGTCCTTAAAATCTTGTTGAATGCTAGTCCTTCATGCTAGTGCATATCACCAAGAAATCTGTGGTTGTTGGCTCATCGCCATAAGCCTCTTGTTGTGCACAGTCCCTTTGCAATGCATCATGGTTTGACTCATTCCCTTCTACTTCATTGAAGACCTTGTCAAACTCATCTTCTGCTCCCTCATGGCCTTCTTGAAGAAGGGTGACTGTTGTGATGTTTGAAATGGAATAAAAAACTGATTGCTCATCCCACAGAACATCACCTTTTTGTTCAAATCTCTCTTCTTCAAGGCTTTCCTCAAGATGAGCAAGTCTCTCCTTTTCCTCCTCAAAGATCAGAGTCTCTAGTTGTTCAAAGACATCTATTTGATCCTCCTCCAATTCAAGCTCCTTGGCATAGTCGTCCTCCTCATCAAAGCAACAAGGAAGTTCATCAAACAAAGGAGGAGAGCGCTCACCATGCTTACGTTCCTCCTAGTATTGCTAGAACATTTGCATGTATGCATACCCTGTGTCTTCTCCATTGCTGATGAAGTCTTCAAAAGGAGCCTCGATGATGATTTATTCTTCTTTATCACTCATGATAACCTCTTGAGAAGTTGTAGATTGAATCTTTTCTTCCTCACTCGCCTCCTACAAAATAAGTTCCTCCTTGAGAAGGGATGGAGTGAAAAAACCATGTGGAAGAGGAGGCAGTCCTTGAGCTAGAATCGAATGATTCTCCTCTTTCCATTTGGCTAGCACTTCATCTATATTAGGTGTGGCCTGATAGCTCTCTTGGAAGTGTGTAGATGGGGTGTGTTCAGACATGGAATGTGTCATTGGGTCTAAACCGTCCATTACACATTGGCTGAGGAATCTCTCTCTAGATTCCAACTCTGTAATTCTTCTGGCTATATCCTCTTGGAAGAGCCTTTCCTGGAGGTCATAGGAATCATCATGGTGATTAGGAGCAAGTTCTTTCTTTTTAAGGTTTTGAGCAAAACCTTTCTTCTCCTCCTTTCTACCCCATGATTCTGTTATTTCCCTCCAAGTTAGGATCCTGCCATCAGGATCAGTTACCTAAGGGAGTTGAGGAAGACTAGGAAAGGTCTATTGATGCATAGGAAGAGTTGTTTCAAATGAAGGCACATTTTGGTGTGTATAATCCATTGCTTACGACCATGTACCTTATATTTCTTCATATGTTTTGATCAAGCTCAAAATTTTCATGAAATCATCTCAAAAAACTCTCCTAGTTACCTTTCAACAATGAGGGAAGTAACACTGGAGTTTGAGGTGGTTTCATGACAGCCTGAGCTTGATCAAAACCATAAAAAAATGTGATTTCTTGATGGCATCAGGACTGCTTAACCAACTGATTCAACTCGGAGTCGCCATTGGTGTTGATGAAAAAACCTCCAAAGGCTAGTTGGTTGAAGAACACACCAAAAATTCTTCAACTCCTTGGACACAACTTGTCCTAGTTGGTCCCATTGGGCGTGCCAAAAACTGTTGACGCAGTGGATTGCACCCTGGGCAGGAGGCTGAGCTCCTGCCTTCCACACGCAATAATTAAAACTCCCTCCTCGCCTATGGGACCGGAGAAGTTGGGGGAGAGAGTCTCTAGATAAGGGCTAGCTCCCTCTGATGTATCTTTTAGGTCTTGGGTCTCTACTACTAACACATAAAATGAAGAGGTGGGGGGATGAAAAGGGAGAAGGATGCTGAAATAGAACCTAAACCTAAACTAGAAAGGGTGACAAACCAAAAAAGATGACCCACCCAGCCTAAACATACACTTTTCACCAAGAAAAAACTCCCATACACTTCATCTAATGTGGGAAACTCTTCTATATTAGTGAGTTAGGGGTCCGTAGAGATATAGGGAGGAAGAAACTATCAAAGGTGTTCTGAGACACACTTTGGCAGCCTATTCACATGCACCTATATTCCTACTGTAGACACTTCTGGCAAACCTACAGAAGAAGAAACTTCACAATGCACTAGACATGCTGGAATCATTCTGTGAAAAGCATAAAAGAGAATGACTTAACACAAAGAGAAAACATAGACACATGCGTGAGTGCAAGCTCAAATAGAGGTAAAAATGCTAAGTCTTGATTCAAGGTAAAATCCAGCAAAGTTCTGCCTTACAAGCCTGAGATATTTTTGGGCAGAGCTTTGCCTTACGGGCTAAGAGATGGATCCTTCTCAAAATGAGAAGTTAAAAATATATAGAAAGAGGAGAAGAAGTGAATGCGCCACTTTGGAAAAGACTTTGGTGCTCTTTTGCAAGTTGGCCCATGTGCGTTGAGAGCATCGAGAAGAGGAAGCCACTGTTGTTGATGTCATTCTTCTAGGAGAGGCCTGCTGGAACCATGTTGTGTAATCACTGATCTTGACTTTGGCATTTAAACATTAATGTGAAAGCACGGACCGTGCCTCTTTTTTATAAACAAGACTGCTCTTTCTAGATATTCACGCGGTTTGTCCCCTTATAAATGAAAAAATGGAAAAAATAGGCCACACCGCTTAGTATTTGTGCCATTTGATGACCACCTGGCAATAACTCACCTACCCTTTAACACTTGGACCATTTGTCTGCTTTTGCACTTTGTCTCTTCCTAGTTTCTATCTCTTTCTAGCTCCTTCAGCCCTCGAGGCTATCTTTGGCGGGTTAATGCGTTCCTTGGGCTCTTCCTGCTTGCCTTGGCCACTTTCCATTGATTTCAAATAAGTGACACGTGGCACATTTTGCTGTGAAATGGGTAGGACACGTGGCAACATCCGCTTGACTCATAGAAGCTTTAGGCACCCTTTGCCCTTCAGAATTTCTATCAGCTTTTCCTCCTGCAGCCTTCCTCCGAATTTCTTCAGACTTTTTGCCCGAAGGAATTCCTTCAGACATAAGTCCAAAGAAATTATTCTAGCCTTTGCCTTAGTCATTTTTGTGGGATTTTTGTTTATGGCCCTTCCGAATTCCTTCGGACAAAAAGTCTGAAGGATTTCTTCCTTTGCTTCTTCAACTGCCTTTGAAAAGTGCCCTTCAAAAAAAATGGAAACGACCCTTCCGAAGGGTACTTCCTTTGCCTTAAACAAACTTTCAAAGGAAACTTACCTTTCTAGCTTTTCTCTGTGGCCTCCTTGAAAGTGTTCCCTGCCCTCCGTAAGGGCTCTTGAAATGGTCCATTTTGCGCCTAAGTGGGAACCTGCCTCTTTCTGCGGAGTCCATAGAAATGGACCTGTAGAGTCCGTAGAAATCCATGCCTGCAGAGTCTATATAAATTTCTAGACTTGTGCAAAATCAAGAAATGAATTGGCTTCGAACTGCAGGGAAAGAAGGGAACCGATTTTTGCCCTGTTGGGCCAAAAATGGTCAACAACTAGTTAATTGACTTGTACGAATGGTGGAAGTTAAAAAATATGTCATAAAGGTGGATATCAATGTGGTTAAGTTAAAATCACGTTACAATCAGTTAGGTGATATTTATAAGTCTGTTATGATCAAGAAATGACAGTTTTTAATCAAAAATAAGAGTTTTTGGGCACTTGTACAGACTTCTCAAGTTCACCATTAGTTGAAAACATGGTGGAGTGACTTTTCACCTCCTCATAGGCCATTTCCATGTTTTTATTGCAAGGATAATGCAATAAATTTCATATGCAACTTGTTTTCCTCCATTTTCACTTGGCAAGCAAAGAAAGGCCAGATTCAATCACTTGGCATGGGCCATACAGATGGAATTGGAAAGAGTGATTCTAGGGGTGGATATTACTATGTATGCACTTCACTTTCATAATAATAAGTTGAAATTTAGTTCCTCCCCCTTTATGAACAATCAATTTGACTTCAGGCAACTTTTTGTGCTTGTGCATCTAAGAAGGGATCATTATTTGTAATTATTTTAGAAGCTTTTGATTTGATATAATAGGGGAAGTTATTAAATGTGTTCATCAAGGCTTCTACATTGTTTTTATACTAATGTCTTTATTTTTAAGGTCTTAATAGTTCAAGAGGCTTCTTCCTAAGCTTGTTTTGGTCCAATTTCACTACCACTACTCTATACTCAGGAATGTGCACCTACAGGTGCCATTGAAGGTGTTGTGAGGATGTTTTCAGGTGTCATCAATGAATGTTTTTTGATTGAGGGCTATCAAATGCATTAGAGGTTCTTGGAGAGTCTCATCCTTGCATTTTTTATTCTTTCATGTTCTTCCCTGCATATCATAGTCATCTCACAAGAGCTTTAGGAGGTTGTACAGAGGGGTGAAAGGTGAAACATGATGAAATTCATGTTTAAATATCTATAATATCCAAGGAGTCATTTATTTCATGCCATGAAGCTAAGAATGCTATGCCAAGGCAAGGTTTTCACTTCAAAGGATGATAAGATCAAATTGGGTTCTCAGTCCCCAAATGGACCAAACAGAGATTCCTGAGGTATTTTGAGATATATTATGTCATGATAGAAGGATCCTCCAACATCCTTGATTGATTATTATTGTATTCCTATTCTCACACAACAACCCTACCAATTTTTAGGTCAAAGTGATAAGTGGAAGATGGTCATTGAGACCGTTAAAAAAACTAAAAAACACTGAATTGTGACAATGAACTCTACAGGAGTTGAAAAATTCATTTTGTACTTCACATAGAAAGTCATAAACCATGATATCAAGGGGGAATAATTTAAAATGGTAATCCTGAGCTAATATGATAGAGACAAATTAGATCTTGATGTTTTGAGACCTCCTAAGTAAACCCCTGTCCATACAATAGGCCTAAAACAAACACCTACAACCAACATGTTAGACAGGGATCTAAATTGAATTCTACATGGTGTTTTAAAGGTTCCAAGGTAAGAATGATGATAAATGGTAGTAATTTTAGTCCAAAGGCAATCTTAAGGGACCTTACCACACTTTGAACAAGTACAAAATTTCCTATAACTACCTACAGGCATGTCTCAATCCAAACAAGCAATGAGTTGGAGAGTGTCTCCATTGATGCTAATGTCACCTAAGGTCAATTTTTGGGTTAAAAATATTATAGAGTTAATATTTATTTCTTAAATATGTGTTTAATCATTAGTTTTAGGACCAATACAATCCACATCATCCACAGATAGGAGCCTAAGAGTGTCTTAGTCCTTAACAAGCAGAGGCCTAATCCTGAGAATGAGGGATGAAATACTGCAAGGGATGGAGCTTAGTTATGGAGATTTGATAGATTACCACCCATAAAGGATTTTCAACATAAATAAGATGTTTTTATTGTGTCTTCAAAGCATGAACCTAGCTCAAGTAACCTACAACAGGGGTAGAATATGATTGTCATAGTCAGCAGGGTTATCCTTGTTAAGGGCCTAAAACATGGAGTTGATGCCACCTTGAGGATTACCATAAGAAAAAAAAGAATAAGAAAGGTTACATGACCATATATCATGAATAGGAGGTCCAAATCCATACGTCAAGGCTTAGTGATTACCTACAGGCAGGGAAGTGTCTCAACCCTCATCAAACAGTGAGCCTAGTCTTCGGAATGAAAGATAAAATGGTGAAAACGAATGAAGATTGCACTTGGTAAGATTATTTATGATCATTAAAATAATATTTTGAACATAAAATATGTTTTATTTTTTCCTTAAATCCCTAAACACCACCATAATCACCTACAACCAACACCCTAAGCATTGATTCCTCAACAAGCAGTCAGTGGCCTAGTTGATGGTCTCCAAAAGGTAAGGAAGTGTTTGAGGAGAAAATGAAATAGAATATGGTCTGAATAGGTTTTATAAGGAATGAATGATCCATACATGTCCTAATCAATCCCAAACAAATTCCTAAATCCCTTAGTATAACCTATACCCTGTCCACCTTCATCAGGTTGCCTTGTCACAGTTTGCCTTAGTAATGGTGTTGGATGGAAGTCTAAATGGAGGAGTTAGGTGCCAAAATTTGGTATAGAGTACCATCAAGATGTAATGAAGACTATCTGATGATCAATTTTCCAATTCCAATAGGTAAAACCCTATTTATTCTATCTCATAGTAGGGGTAGTTATCTTATGCATGGAGATGATAACTTTGAAGAAAATGATGAAATTGGTGACCAAAAGGTCTAGTAAGCTCAAATGATGGTTTTTTTAGTTGAATAAAACCTAACAAAAAACATAAAAACCTTGATATAGGTTTTGAGGGTAAGTAAAATGCTCCACACAATGAGGTTTATAGTCATTAGGGTAAGGAAAGGACTAGGCATGATTCCAAATGAGGGGTAATTTCAAGTTTCAGCCTTAGGAAATCATATAAATGTCTTGAATAACCCTCATGGAATTTAAAATTATGTGTTTAATATGTGAGGATGCATGAAAAGTGCAAACAATGGTTTTTTTGGCTCCAAAGTGCAAGCAGACTCATTGGCAAGGCACAAGCCTAATGCCAAATAAGGGGTAAATTTCATTTACAGTTCCAAGGGAGATATTATAATGGCTAATCCATGTTAAATGGAAATATTCATAGGTGTTTTAACCATGTGTTTTCAATTAAATTCATCAATAATCCAATTCTTGGCTTAAAAGCTCTCAAACACTCACATAATACACCAAGTGGCTCGAATGACCAACTTCAAATGATTTAAAACTTAATAAGATTATGAATGGGACCTGGAGATGATTGGAGGTGTTATAGAAGGTACTTAAGGAGCCCTCTATGTCATTTTGAAGAATATCCAACATGCATCCTTTATGAACAATCCCTTAAGGGCTAATGCACTCCAAACCCTCCAATAAGACTGATTTGAACTCGATGAGAGAGAAAGGCCAAAAAAATCACTCAAATGGATGTTTCAAGCTTGAAAATCATAAATATGACATTGATAAATCTCCTAATATTCATCTCCTACCACTGGTCCACACCTGCAAGTATAGGGTTATATGAAATAGGCCAAAAAGGAGCATTTAATTGTAGAACAAGGGTCCATAAAAATGATCAAGAGATCAAATTAAAAATGAGGGATTATAAGGAGGTAAATAAATTTAATAATATATTATGTTTCTATTTAAAATGTGTGGGAGCTCAAAATGAACATGTTTTGTCTTCTAGGTTAAAGAGGCCTAATTAGGCTTAATTGGGAGGACTAATTGATCTAAAAAACACACTTGACTTGAGTGTAGCACCATGAAACTTGGTACAAAGCAAAATGAGGTAAAAGGGTAGTCAAAAATTGTCTCACTTAGTCCTGTAAGTCAGTACATTCTCCTACACAAGGAGACTTGTGTAAAAATAGGGTTACAAGAAGACAAGGCCTAGTGAAGGCTCTATGAGCAAAATGGGGACTTGAAGAGATTTTGATGGTTCTAGATGGATTATTTTCAGTACAATATGATTAAAATAGGACTTCCATGAATAAATATTTCACCAATTGAGCTAAATCCAAAGTCTGGCTATTTTGGCAAAATTAGGCCTAGTGAGACAAAGAAGCCTTGTGACACCTAAGAGAATAATTGTTGATTGTAGGTGATGTAACTAATTGAGATGCCTCAAGATGATTTCCAAGTGTCCTTGGGATATAAATATAACTATCCAAGATGTCTCATGATCAAATTCTTGCCTCTTGCCACTTGTCAAGGAGTTTCAATACTCAAAGATGCTTGTGGAAGAGTTTCAACGCCACATCAAGGAAGGTGCTCAGTTTGGGATGGACACATGTCCACATTAGTTAATTGATCTCTCTTCCATCTCATTTACATGCAACATTTGTCCCTAACCTGATTTGAAGTGCTCAAGAAAGCCCATCATGAAGGCAGTTTCACAAGAGAGAATGATTGAGAAGATTGCTATACCACATTTGGAGAAGAGGCTTATCTGGAATAGAATGATGTGTAAATCAGTTTCATGACTCCTTTTCCACCTCATCTATATGAATTGTAACTGATTTTCACCTTTGGACACTTGTCCTTGTGCCTTTGTGCCTTTTCAACTTATCTTCTCTTTCTCTCTTCTTCCAAATTCTATAAGTATGAGCCATCTTGGCTATTGTAGAGGTGACCACAGCTAGTATGGTGAGGCCCTACTGGTATGACATTGAATTTTGTATTAAAACATTGAATACAAGTCTGATTCTGAGTTAATAATTTTTTTCTAAGTGTGTGAGTGATGTATAGTGGATCCAAGTGATGGTGTCATCCTTACTCCTCTTTATCTTTCATGTTTAAGCAAGAGTTCTGATTTTAACAAGTCATGTGAAGTGTATGAATCTACTGGGCTCTTCTTCAAGTATGAAATTATCTCTATGGTGTGCAATTTTATCCTATATCATTTATCTTGTTGATTGCTATATAAGCCTACCTTCACATTGAAACACTATGTTAGGATCCTTCAATGCCTATAATTGGTCTTGGAATAAGAGTGTGATAGTCTGTGGGATATGTCTTGGTGTATCACCTCTTTAGTGTAGTTTCCTTTTCATGCAAACTCCTAGCCCTTTTTCCCATAAACAAGCATTATATTAGGTGATAAGCACTTAAAGATGAATCTAGGGAGATAGCCCTTATAATCTAGAGATTCATCTCTCTTACAAGTTCACCCACAACTTGAGAGATGATTCCACGTTGCATCAAATTACATGAGCTTCATAGAGTATCCTAGGGTGCACAATTTGATGACAACAATTTAATAAAGTGACTTTATAATATTTAATAAAGTGGCTTTTTAATATTTATTATTTTTATTTATCACTTTAATTAAATTAATGAAAATAAAGTTATCCTTATGATTTAATTTATTTAGACAACTTTATAAATAATGAATTTTATTTTATTCCCTTAAAATGCTTGAATATATCCTATGGGAATAAAATAGGCTATATGGCCCTATTGGATGATCACTAAAAAAAAGGACATTACAACCCTCCCACCCTGAGATTGCTTGCCCTCAAGTAATCACATGTATCAAATCTGCATTAGACTCAAACCAACCAATTCCTGGATCCCAAATCAATATAGGCCTTTGGTGTGGTTCTTCATGTGTTATACCATATTGCTCAAGGTTTGTAAAAGAGAGTTTATGCAACCTTCTTGCTATAAGTGCCACAATCCTCCTCAAATATCTAGCTAATTTCCCAAATGTGTGAAATTCTCCATCATGTTTTTGTTATCCCATGCTGATATACATTGAAAATCCTCATGGATGTCCTCATGAAATGTTTTTTTGTCCATAACTCTCATAATCTTAGTGGTAATTTCGTGGGGCAGTGTGTACGTGAGTGCTTTCATTGTGAATTATTTCCCTTCATGTTGAAAACTCAACTCCATGGTTTTCAAGTCTTGAATGACTCTATGAAGTGAATGTAGCCATTGCATCCTAAGAACAATATCATTATCTTTCAAATCAAGAACATAGAAGTCATCACAAAGTGTATATTCACCAAATAGAATGTTAACCTTGTTGAATTTCTTCTTGCAAGGAATAGTTAAACCACCTGTTATAGTCACATCAAAGCCCTCAAAATCATCACTATGTAATCCCCTCTTAACCACCAAACTCTCATCAATGTAGTTATGAGTAGCTCCACTATCAAGAAGTGTCATGAACTTACACCCAAACAATATGGCTTCAAATAGGAATGGATTATACCTTAGAGCTCCTGAAAGATAAGTGATCCTAGTCCCTTTGTTACCATCACTTTCAATATGTGGTCTTTGTTGTCTATGTTTAATTTTCGAACTAATGTCATCATACTCATCATCAATAACCTCTATGTAATGTATTTTACCTTTTCCAAGACACCTATGACCAAGTTCCCATGGTTCTTTGCAATAAAAACATAACGTTTTTCTACGAAGATCATTCTTTGTCTCAATATCCATTTTTGGTGGTGCTTCAAACTTTGTAGGTGTGGGATGCTCAAGTAAATGTTGTTCTGATTTTTCATGATCGAAGCTCTTTTTTGGTAATGAAATGAAGGAGGTGATGTCTCAAGATCAAATGCTAGCTCAATTGCATCCTGTAGAGTGTTAGGTTTATGAGCCTTCACCAAACCCTTCAATTTATCACTCAATCCTTCAACAAACAACATTGTTACCCTCTTTTCAGTCATATCGAGGACCATAACAATAATATTTTGAAACTCATTAATACATGTATCCATATGCCCACTCTGTTTTAATTGTGCTAGATCTTTATAGTACACCTCCACATCCTTCCCGTCAAACTAAGCAATTAATTTTCTGCTAAACTCATCATAGGAGTGAATTAATCCATGGTTTTATGTGACTAAACCTTGATGCCACCAATCACAAAGAATGCCCTCAAGGTGCATAGTTTCAAATTTAATTGCTTTATTTTACTGCATGGGCCTAAGTGTCAAGAAGGTGTCCAACTTGTGAATTCATGCTCTACCACTAGTTTTCCCCCTACCATCAAATGTAGGAAGAGTGAGTTTACTTGTAGCTTGTATTAGGTCCTTATTTTGATGCATGGGTCTTCGTTCTTGCCTTGTTCTTTTGTTGTCTCTTTGTTGTCCCATTTATTGGTGGAAAGGTAAGACATCCTTGACATGTTGAGGAAGAGCATCCCACTCATCATGCATAGTCATAACATTGTCTATAAATGATACCTCCTCATCAACAACCTCCTCTTCTGCTTCATTCCTGGATAAGAAAGTAGGCATTAATGGTCTATCTAAAGTGTGTGTAAGAGTCCTTCCAACTCATGGTGTACCTCCTACATTGTCATTATCTACATGTTCATTATTTTTTCTCGTAGGACCCATTTTCATTTATTGGATAACTATTGTAATTTGTTGTAAAACATTAGCTACATGATGTTTCCCTTTTACAATACCTCTCATGATTTTCCTTGCTTCTCTATCCTCATGTGGTGGATTGTTATCTCTCCTTTCCCTATCCATATCAAGATGATTTGTACCTACAATTGCAACTTCTTCTTATTGATTTTCTTGTTATCCTGGTCTTCTATAGAAGTAATACCTGTGAGGACCAACTTCACGTGGATGCATATAACCAATCTAACCACCTAGACTAGTAGGATCCAAGCTCTAATACCACTATAAGAACCCCTGCTTATTCTGCCTTGATTTTTCAGTTTAGGCTATTTGACATTTTGTCAAACACTTGGCATGCAACTGAATAGTTCTAATTTTTTGAATGTTTGCTTTAAGTTTTGACGACATGTTTGATTGTTTTGAATTTGATATTTGTAAAGCAATTGCATATAATGATAGCAAATAAATATAGATTGCAAAAAAATGGAAGAACACACATCAACCTCTTATTTCTCCTCAATAGAAATGAAATTACAATGGAAATCAGACATGATATAGTTCTGGTTTTATTACTACAACAAGGTATATCTTCTTACATTCAACTTGTTATTGATTCCCAATGGAAGTACAAACATACCCAGATCATAGGCTACAATATTGAAGACTTTGATCAATGGAAATGATAGAATGTAAGCTGAAAATGTATTGTTGTACGTGATGTCTTCAGATCAACCAACAACCCTTTGAAAGGAGCTGTAAATTCTTCAAATAAATCTACAATAATAATAATACCTTCAAAACCTAAAGGCACTTGAGCTGAAATGATGATTTCTCCTTCAAACTTCACTAAACCTTACGCCCATGTGCAGAAATAAATATATAAAATATTTCCCAGTTGTTGCAAGTTTGAAACCCTCATCAAAAGCTTCCAAAATTTCTACAAACAAGTTTCCCTTATGCATAGATTATTTATAAATTGTTGGTACTCAAAATCTGTAAAAATGGCTCCAAAATAGGGTCATAAACCCTAGCGGCTAGCTCTATAAATTTGTTCTAGCACTATAAACACTAGCAATCCAATATATCATGAATATATGACCATTAGATATCCAGATCTGAAACAATATGACTTCAACCTATAAATAGACTTTAAAACTTAGCTAATTGAAGCCTCAAAATGATGAATAACCTATAAATATGCTTAATGATGAATCTTGGGTCAAGTCACCTCACAAAGTAGAGTTGGGTTTTCATCCAATATACTAATTCCTAAAGGTTATTATCCTCATAAATGGTTGCACCTATAGTGATCAACTATAATGGATAAATATCAAATATGTCAAATCAAGAAGTCCAAATGACTTGTTCTCATCTCTTTTTAAAGGCTCAATTAAGTCTTCTAGAAGAATCTAATGTAACCTCAAGCTTCTGGAAGAACACTTTATTCAATAAAGTGACTTTATAATATTTATTATTTTTATTTGTCATTTTAATTAAATAAATTAAAATAAATTTATCCTTAAGATTTAATTTATTTAGACAACTTTATAAATAATTTATTTTATTTTATTCCCTTAAAATCCCTGATCATAGCATATGGGAATAAAATAGGCTAGATGGCCCTGTTGGATGATCACTCAAAAAAAAGGGACGTTACATCAGTACAATCATTATCATAGGAGAAAGTTATATTTTCATGTTGTTCTTGAACATGTGATATACCCGTTTGAGCATCTATGTATGAAAAACCAATTGCACCATCATTTGGAATTTTCTTTTTGAAAGTTTGTTTTTCTTAAGTATGTTCATCATTATCAACATTTTGCATCTCATTGTGGGTAAGAGAAGAGCCATATATCTCTACTCAAACATTGGGAAAATATGTAGTTTGTGTTTTGACTTATTTATTTAAGGATGAAAACATAGACTTTTTAGTATTGACCTTTACTTTTTGTTCCTCTATTCATGAAATAGATACAATATTTGGATCCTCAGCAATCATATTTGTATCATTTCACTATGTAGTCATTTCTTGCTTTGAAAATTCCTTTTAGAAAGCCTCTTTTTAGAATGCTTGTTTGCTTACCTTGAGTTTGATTTTGCAACTTATATTCTTGCTCTTATTATAATATTATTTACTCTTGATTTGCCTTTTGATTTTTTTTTTTTTTGCTCTAAATTATCTTATGGTACCTGTACTTGTTGTTTTTGCACTTTATTGTAAAATATGCATACATAAGATGAGTGGGTTGCTTGATTGATGTATCAATGACAAGATTACCACTGTCATTTTTCTTTTATATTTTTTCTTCAAGGCAAAATAATAATCTGTATAATGCCCATGCATTTTATGATATGCACAATAATATTTTGATCTCGTTAAAAGATGCAGAGGAGGTAGTTGGATCACTTTGTGTCGAATCATTTCTCTTAGAATTTCATTTGAACTATTATTAGCCACTTACATGCACTTTTTGAACGACTGATTGTAGTTGTATTTTGGTGTGGCTTCCAATCTTGAGATGAAGTCTTATTAAGCATAAAATTTTTAGATGAAGATACAAACACATGATTAACACTAGTATATATTAGATATTTGTATGTGTACTATTATGTTTTCATAATGCGATATTTAAAACCAAATATTGATTTTAATTTTGTAACTCTTCTATTGACTTGCTCATAGTGATGATTTGATCCTTAAGGGCTTCACAAACACAAACCCTAGCTACCTCAGATTGAATATTCATACACACACCACCTAGATGAGATGTGGGAGGTGGAGGGGTTTGAGTCAGGGTATGTTGGTTACCTTCATTTGACATTATAGGATAGGCTACCTTACCCCTTGGAGTAGTGATACCATCGACCTCATTAGAGGTAAAGTAGCTATCACCCTCCTTAAGGTTAAGAGGAGGAAAAGGTTCCTTTTTATCCATTTTAAATGTTCCAAAGAGTAAAACAAGCACAAGATAAGAGAGACATATGAATGTTAGAAAATAATCACTTTTTAAGTATGTTTATTGATTATCATTATCATAAGAACCATCAGAAGTGGTGTTATTAATCTCTATATTATCATCAATATTTTTATGTACAATAGATTGGCTCATTCATCAACATAATGTAAGGTTGTTAAAAAATAAGGATTTTTATTGCATTTTTTATTATTCATGAGATCCTCATAAGCAGTGTATTAATCATCAGGAAGATTAAATATTGACTACAAAGGATGAGGAGGGTTAAAGGATGTCATCTTAAATGTAAGCTCTAATATGTGCACAATGAATATTTAGCAACTTCAAAATATGGGATGGGTAACTTGAAAATTTGAGAAAGTTTTTTCAAAAAAAATAGTAAATAAGCAAAACCCAAAAAAAAGGTAAATATGGGTATCCCTTGTGCCTTGTATGTCAATATTTACTAAAAAATAGTAAATTGAAAAAATTGAAAACTTCATACAGACTTGTGGCGAACAAAAAGATGTTTTTTATTATATCAACTTGAGTATGAAAAACCTCTGAAGAATTTGAAAATCAAGCTATTATGGAACATAAATGAACCAAACAATGTGGGATGCATCACCAACAAAACCCTATAATATTTCCAATAAAGAATCAATAATTACGATAAATAAGGGATTTATTTTATAAATATGAGAGATATTTTTTAATTTAAAATATTAAATTGGATGAAACCTATAAATTAATTAAAACTTAAGTATCATCTTGTATGTCAAAATTTAATAAAAATAGTAAATTACAAAATTCAAACAATTTGTATAAAATAATGGTGAACAAAAAGAGGTTTCTGATTATATCAATAGGAATATGAAAAATCTCTGAAGAATTTGAAAATTGATCTGTTATGAAGTAGAAAGTAGCCAATCAAGGAAAATAAATTGGCATTTGCATGAACACAAATCCCTATTAACAAAAATATCGTGAAAACCTAGGTAAAAAGGGGAAATCAAAAGTAAAATATGAAACCTTACGGAATTTTTTTTAGAATTTTAAAAAACAAGGTTGAAACCCTATGAGAAACCTAGGGATTGACAATGTTCGAGTAGAATATGGGTTCACCAAATGTTTAACCTTTTTGGAAATAAGGATTAACAATGAAAAGTAGCTTGATCAGGCAATGAGTAAGCTACATTAAAAATAAACAATTAATGAATTTAGATTTACTAATGTTCTAATAAAAAAATACTAAATATAAGCGTATGCCAAATATAGAAAGTACATCATCCAATATTTTGGTAATAACAATATGAATGAGAGTTTGTACTTAGCTTAGACATTGATACACATACAAATTTAAATAATGCAGGTGTAAAAATAAATTGTGTGAAGATTATGATCTAGTCATCAAATTCTAAAAATTAGGTTTCTATTAGCATAAACATTTACATCACCCTATAGACACTTGTGTCAACATTACTGTCCATACTTCAATGCATTTTCACTATATGGAGTAATAACTATTGATTAAAACTTGTGCTTAGATATTTTTGGGTTTTTTCTCACCTTTTAGATTGTGTGTTTAGATCGTGCACATGGGCTCTTGATATCAAAGTATAGCTCAAAATCCTATATCCTCCTATTATGTCTTATCACCTTACCAAAAATAAGTTAGTGGGATCACGAAGTCGAGTTGACCTCAAGGACCCCTTTGTCAATGAGTGTTATCTATATAGCCAATATTCTGAAGAGGGTCTCAAACATATGTAATTTTTCCCTACGTGTTGGCTTGTGTGTGAACAATGGTGTAATATGCTATATGCAAATGCATGTAGTGATCTAGCTTGTAACTTAAAAAATATGCCTCATGGGTTGCTCTTTAAATGTTTCAGACCTGTAATATGACTGCTCCTATGACTGATATAAATATATGAATAGGATAATAGCTTAGTTGTGCAATTGATTTTCAATAGTGTGGTGCAAGCTCCAAAGGTGCTTCTATATGTTTGCTATATGAGCAATGAGTTGGCTTTAACTTGTATTTATACCACCTCTTTTAAAAAGTTTATCATGTAAGGCTTAATGAAATAAAATAGGTCGACCCATGCATTTAAAAATATTTTTAAATTTGAGTGTTTATAAATCACAAACACTTGTGTTGGAGAATAGATAGTAGTATCGACATTACTATCTAGGAAAATAGACCATTGTTGGAGCACTGTAATTGATAGTGAATGATAAATATCAGATTTTTAACGTATTATGGGCTAAAGGTGATCTAGGTAATCAGAATATCATGGTTAGAATACAAGATAAGCATTTAGGCCTAGTGAGATGGTGAATGCGAGCTTATCGACTACAAGGAAGGTCAAACACTGAAGGGTAGAGCCTTGAGTGATATTTTTTAGGTGTACAAGACTAGTTTGACATATATATCCATATTTAAGCATCTAAAAATATATAATACTATTAATTTAAATATTTTAATAATATTTGTATTCATAGATATATAATATAATTATCTATATATTGTGCACTATTATAATTTATTATATTTTTAATCAATATATATAAATATAGATTCTAGAGAGGAGGATGGAAGATGGTGATGGTTATGGCGAGGAGGGAGGAGAGCAAGCATTGACGATAGTGGCTCAGTCCAACATTGGTGTGTAGACCAGGGTAGCAGTGGTGAAGGGTAGAGGGGTTGTTCAAATGGTAAGAGCAGAGGTAGATCTAAGGGTGGCAGTTAGAGTTGAGTCCTAGTCAATGGGGGTTTTGGGGTCTGTTGAGGTTGTAGCATGAGCTAGTTAGGTTGGGGAAGATGTTGTCTTGACTCAATTTATTTCCCAAGGGATGCCAACTCTAATGAAAATGATAGTTATGTTGAAGCAGGGCCAAGGGAGAAGGCAAATAGGGGCTCAGGTCCCTTTCAAGGACAAATCTCAAAAGGATTTTGGTGTTGGGAGGTTGTTACAAGAGAAACAATGTGGGGTTAATTTGGATCTAGGTAGAGGGAGGAAAGCAAAAGGTGTTAAAAACTTCTCTAGTTTTTCTGCGTCTAAATTTGTTCAAGATCACATGTCCTTTGAAGATGTTTTACAGATAGATAGGCCAATGGTAGGAAATGGCATGTCTGAGGTTTGTCTTTCTCCATTAAAACATACAGATGACACAACTGGGGTTTCTACAAAGGATGTTGTGTTTTCTAACTGCAACAATTCCTCAAACCCCTTTCATTGTTGTAGTGATTTTTGTAAAGAAGTCATTCTCAAAAAGCATCCTGCTTCAAACCCTATTTTGATTTCAAGGAGCCATTTTTAGAAGGAAAAGCTTTTAGATAAGGTTATAGAGACAACATAGGAGGTAAATACTGAAACAAACTCATCTCAGAATGAAACCCTTGATATGGCCTTCTTGGGTGATATTCCCTTAATATTTTCTAAATCGTCTCCTCTCTTTGAAATCTCGGATGATGAACTCTATGTGCTAGAAGTGGAAAGAGGACATAAAGTTTTGATTAGCAGGTGTGTGGGAAAATGACCCTCTTGGAGCTCACTTTCAGAGTGGTCTCAGAAAACTTGGCCCTCACTTTCATCTCCCTCTTTTTCTGTCTTGGAAAATGGATTCTTTATGCTTTTGTTTCATTCTTATGAAGATAGGGACTTTGTCTGGTCAAATGAGCCATGGTTATTTCACAAGTAGGGGGTGTTCCTCTATCCATGGACTCCCTTTTTTGATCCAGCCACCACGATGATCTCCCAAGCTCCCATCTGGGTCAGATTCTACAACTTTCCTTTGGCATTATAGGATGTTCATCTTTTCAAGAAAATGGTTAGCAAGTTGGGAGCCTTCGTAAAAATTGATGAAACCATTGGGATAAATCTAAACTATGTCATGTGTGTTTGATAATGGTTTTAGCTAAACCTTTACACCATTCTATTCAAATTTCTTCTTCCTAAGGTGTGTGGTCTTAGTTTATCAATTTTGAAGGCCTCCCCTACAGATGCTTCAAATACAATCAAATGGATCACAAGTTTGCTTCGTGTCCCAAGAGAAACTTTCAAGGATATCATTCATTGTGTTTTACAGAAATGGGTCAGAAAGATTGGTTTCCCAAATTAGGATTTGGTTTCTAAGATGCATCTTTCTATTGAGCCCCTATTGGTAACAATCTTTTAGCAGGATGTGAAAAGGTCTCGGTAAGGGGAGTTTTTGGAGCCTGTTACAATGCAGCCTGTTTTAAAGGTAGGGCAACCCTCTTCTCCGATGAGGGAAAGAGTCATGATAGAAACTAGGCTAGATCATGCGTTTAATCCCCATCCTGTAGAGGATTCATCTCAAAAAAATAAGATTGAGATTGTTGAGGATGGGGTAGAGGATTGGGAAGATTCAGAAGGTGAGCTAACCAACATAGAGGTTCTTTCCATTTTAAAGCAGCCTAGTGTTTTGAAGACTCTTGACTGTGACACGAAAGGAAAAAGGGTTAGAAAAATAGAAGCAAAAAGGCTGCAACTTGAGGCCCATAATTCCATCTATGGAGGCACGTAATGGACTATGGAGTCTTTACTCTCTAGTAGAAGCAGACATCTATTGGTAGCTAAAGGATGAGCTATGTGGTTCGTATACTGAGTTTTGTGTTTGGCAATTTTCTCTTGGTCCTTCTTTGTTTTCATGTATCTCATTATTTGGTCGATGTATTTGTCCTTCTTGGTTTCAATGTATGGTCGGTATCCTTGGTTTACTTGTTTTTTTGGCTTCTCTTTTTTGTAATTCTGGGTGTTTTCATTATTTCTATGGTGTTTTCATTATTTCTATGGTGTTTTCATGAGGATTGGGCCCTCGGTTGTGGTCTAGAATTGGTTAAAGTTTTGATCAAAAACTTACCAGTTGTTGCTCCGGTCAAAAGCCCCGTATTTATCTAGAAAATATAGATTCTATAACCTTAATGTCTTGAACATCCTATTGGGCCCCAACATGCCCTTTACTCAAAATTTCATATGGGGACCCTCAAGCTTAAATGACCCCACTTGGTACCCTGATTGGTTCACTAGAGTATTTGCTCAGTCGTTATGGTGTATATTTTTCAAATATTGTAACCCAAATTCTTTAAGTCCCAAATTTCTCATGCTTTGAATATCTAGCACCATCTATGTCGTTTAGCCCACCCCACTTGCTTCATAAATAAAACCATTCCCTTCAAAAGTCCCATCTAATAAGGGAGTTATGGATTGCTCCAAAACTTATATTACATGAGTAATTAGGCTATGACAATGTGTTTCCTTTGCTATTAGAGCCAATCTAACAACTTCTACTATCAAATCCAATCTAGTAGCTCTATAATTACCTTCCCATATAAATAAGTAGATGCAATATTGATCAACTTAAGGTATAAAACATCCTAATTTAGTGTGGAGATAACATTTTTTTCTTCCTGGTTCTGGAATCCTTTGATTGTATACCAGTTTATGGGTATGGGTGTCCCCTCTAAAACTGATGAATTTCCCACTATACCCACCAGGTCCCCATCCATGTTTCTACAACTGAACTCTAGGATAATTTTATCAAGCCTCGGGAGGGTCATTATTTGTCTGTGTACAAGGAGAGAAAGCCTGAGCAAATTAACCCACCCTTTCTTCTTCCACTTATAACAAATTCTAGATACACTAAATTTTTTAAAGAATGGACTTCAATTAAAAGTGTGAAATAATAGATGAATAATTCCATTTAAGAAATAAAATAATGTGTTATGGGCTAATTTTTTAGGGAACATGATATTATGCTCAATCACATACATGGGTAGCCTTAGCAGGGAGTGCCATGGTTGTAAGGTAAAATATTTCATAATATATAAAATTAAAAAAAAGAGAAAAAACTTCTAGTAATATGTGAAGAGTGGTCTTGTCATGTGAAAACAAACTTTGGTGTATGAGCCATTTGTGTTCACCAAATTTTATTTTACATATATCAATAAAACTATAAGTAGGTGTTAATGAGTCATGTTTATCTACAATTCGCTATGATGTATCACTCACTGTTTGGGATGGTAGATTCTATGTAGCATGGGAAATTAATACTATAGGATCTCCATGCGATTGTTTCTAGAGACATCTAGAGGTAACAAATCTATTGGTGCTACTAGTGGAACAATACCAAGTTATCCCCCTCAAAACTCATTATCTTATGTGTCAGGAAGAATTCTAGTGAAAAAAGTAGAATGAATGAGCACATGGGTCTAATTTATATTGACCAAAGAATATGGTGAAGGCCCATAGTTGTCAAACTTGTATAGATAGGATGAATAAAAAACATTTACAGTGGTAATGACCAATTAGTCTTTCAAACATTTGATTGCAACACCATGTGGCAAGAACTCAATGATTTTTCCTTTGCTCAAGTGAGTAATCTGATATACAGATAGAAGATTATGTGAAATATCAAGAAATAGAATTCTTTCTCAAATTGTCCCTTACCTATCTCAATATTGCCACTCCATAAAATATGTAAGGAATAATTGTCATCATTGGGGTTACAATAATTTGGTGTAAAAAAAGAGAATTTTAACTTGGTTGTATGATATGTGGAACTTGACAAAATAATCCAATTTTGTGAGTCAGGATCTTTAGTTGTATCAGATAGAAAAAAAACTATAACAAGAACATGTAGTAACATAATTAACTAGAATTTTATCACTTAAAGAAGACTCTGATGGAATATAGTTTTCATTCCATTGGAAATTGAGCTTTTGAAATACAACATCCAGCTTGTCCATTTTATTTTTCAAGTATGCAGATTCTATGTGACCTTGGGAAGTGCAATATGTGTATGTTAGAGAATCCTTCCTCTTTGACTACTTCAAGGAAGATGAATCAAATGGAACACATTTAACTGGAGCATCATTAGATGATTGTGAATCCTTAGATGGTGTCTTGGCCTAGTTTTAAATATGTACTTGTGATAAAAGTACATGATCTCTCAAACTATGAGGAGATAGTGTGCCCATATGTATGATTTTTTCATGCTCATGTCACATGTGTCAATATCTCACAAAAAGATTCAAAAGTGGGAATTATGAACTTTTCGCCCCAAGAGTCCATATTGTTGTAGAAAGTGGAGACAAATACTAAATATGGTTCTCCCAAGTTAGAAATAACTGCCATGATGAGTTGATCATTCGTTCATATGAATTTTAGAATCCTTGAATTGAACCCAGATTAGCTTGAATTGAGATATGAAAACCTTAATGTCGGTGAAGTCTTGAAGATTCAAGGTAATGAGAGCATTATCCAACTTGAGTCTTTTAATGAGATTTACCTTCTTTAATAATGTTTTAAGCTTTTTTCTTGATTTTCTTAGGAGCCTCTATGTCCCAAAAGTGAAACTTGAGATCTGAACAAAGTGAGATGTTTATTGGTCCAAAAGCTTCGTCATATTGATTGAATAATTGTAGCTTATCAACTTCTTCTAATGGTTTTGTTTCTTTTCCTAAATTCATATGGTATAAAACTTTTCTTCTAAGTTGGTATATCATGGACTCTTCCATGCATGGAAAATTTGTGGAATTAAGAAAGTAACTACATATTTTGGCATGTTTGAAGGTGAAGGTATATTAAAATGTAGAAACATTACAAAATAAATTTTCATAGTAACTTTCTATAGGAAAAAGACTTCCAATTTATTTTTCAAAAGGTCTCCCAAGTTATATATTAGAATAATCATCTCAATGAGAGGATTGCAATGGTATATTTTTTTGGAGGATATATTTTATTTTGAAAAATTGTCTCTTGAATTACATTAAAAAATGATCAACTCAATGAGAGGTTCACAATGGTGTAGTCACCTAGAGGATGGGAAAAAATTGTATATATATTTTATTTTGTGAAAACGTTATTCTATGTTGTAAGATTGATTTTTATCAAAAAAATTGAATTCCTCATCGATTGTGAGATTTTTCCAAGAAATAGTGTTATGTCAAAATTTTATACTTTATCAATGTATAGACCTGAACTGGAATGACAAGACTATGTGCATATATACCAATCTACAACTAGATGTCCCCAATAATGATTAGGAGTAACTAGGCTAGGATGTGTTTAGTTTAGTTATCTAATATACTTATCTCATTTGTAAATAGTGAGCTAGCCCCATGTTTTAGAGATTTAACCATAAAGGGTTTACACTATCTATAGTGACACTATTACACCTTTAAGGTATATGTTGGCGAAAATTGGTCTACATATGATCCATAAACAGTAATTAGCCCCCTATAGATAAATACTATTTATTTAAAATCGATTCTAATAATAAGTCATTTTCCAAATTTTTAATTAAATTTAAGGAATTGACTTTTAAAAACCGAAAGCAAATTATTTGAACAATTCTGATTATGAGTATTTTGTAAAATCATATAAAAATGTTATTCATTTAAAAAACATTCAATTCACATTTTTATCTTTGCAAATAGTCTCTTAATTAAATTTTAGTAATTAAATTCTAAAATATCAATAATAATTAAAAATTGATGTATTAATAGAAAACTGAAATATAATAATAAAATAGAGACCAAAGATTATTTACGGGGTTCACAAATTGGCTATGTCCCCGAGTTCATTTGAACAATTCCATTTAAATAAGATGTAAATAAAATGATTAAAACTTACATCCCTGAATAACTTATAATTAGTTGATCAAACTCTGAAGAACTTTGATCACAAATCACAAACATCTTTCATTTCCAAAATGATCCCCTGCAAATATATATCTCTAAAATGGATAATTTCTCTTTCTTTTCAAGGAGGCAAAACACTCTCATAAGGTTTATAAACTACCTTCTGGTTTTCACAAATCCCTCTCTATAATTTACACAAATTAATAAAAGATTCTGTAATAGGCAAAATGGCCTCAATCAGGGTATTCAAAATTCTACCCCTGTACAAAAATATACTTCTATAAAATTTTGTATATTTCACTGTCTTAGAATAATTCTCCTCAATATAAAATGAAATAAGATTGTATATAGCCTACATTAGCTAATAACCCCAAATTACTTGAAGTACGGCTAAACTCCAAATAAGCTGCATGAAAATACAAAGAAATAAAATCCCATAATTTATGGAAGGTTGAACGCCAAGCTTAATTTATCAAAACACTTGCCCATAAATAATATAGTCCACATTACCAGCAAAAAATCATCTGCCATTCAAAAAATATCCATGTAGACCATGCAATAGGGAAGTGGGAGATGAAGTGGAGTAAACGGTAGGCAAGGTAAGGATAAGGCATGCATGAAACATGCGAGGGTTAAGTGCATATAATTTTTTAATAACACATTACCCATGCAAAACAGATTCCATAATATTTTTCCACCCTAAAGTGAAACCGCCGACCACTCTAAGTGGGTATCCATGTCGGGGGAAGTTAAGAGTTTAGTGCTAAAACTAAAAGACATGAGGATAATGTTTGGACTTTAGTTTTAAAGACTTTTTTTTTTAAGCAAGATTCCTTTAAGTAAATTACTTAATTGATAATTTTATCTAATAACAAGATATGGATAAGTGTGCACATAGTTTGTGTATATACATATTTACAATTAAATAATAAGAGTGCATCTTAAACTACACATTAGTGTATGAGTTATTAAATACAATAACAAAAGGTGTCAATCAAGCCATAACTCTCAAAATCTATTCTCATAATTTCATTTTTGATCTTGAGTCCCAAGCTGTCAAAGAAGTTGAAATTTAATTGTCGAAACATAAAATTACCAAGAAAACCAAACAAGAAGAACAATCCAAAGCCACATTTAAACTACATTAGGATTCTTGGACACTCCATTATGGTGGAGCTAGGGGTTGAGGAAAGTTGTGTCCTTTCTAATATTTTGGGTCGGATCATCCCTCTAGATTTTTGACTTAACTTCAATGTCACCAAAAAATGAGTGAATACGAAGCTCTAATCATTGGTATGCAAGCAACCATTGATTTAGACATCCTTTATTTACATTATTTATGTGATTCCTAACTTGTTTGTCTCCAAGTTAGTGGGTTTTATCAATGAAAAATAAAAAACCTTAAGTCATATCATGACTTTTATAGCAACCTTGCTAAGGAAAACATGTCCTTCACCATCGAGGCAATCCCACAAGAATAAAACATTGGCATTGATTATCTTGCCTCTTTAGCATCCATTTTTCACCTGAATACAGCCTTATATGATATTCAATTCCTTATTCACATGAAAAAATCACCATGTATCTCAACATTTGAAGATGATTCTCTCATACTTCATATCAAGTTAGTCACCACTTGAAAAATCCCTTGGTACAAGGCTATCATCCAATTTCTAGATAATCAAATCTACCCTCCTGAGGCTAAATCTTATGAAAATCTTATAATTTCTAGGCAAGCATTTATGTATGCCCTTAGACATAATATCCTTTATTATCCCAACTTCAAAGGCACCTTATTTCATTATGTTACCAAAGATGAGATCTCTCCTCTTCTTAAGCAAACACACATGGGCATTTATGAATGTCATTATAGCAGACACATTACATTCTAAAAATTCTTATGCATGGGTTATTATTGGTTGACATTTGAAAAATACACCATCATGTTTGCTAATAATTAAACTTCTTTCTAGCTACATGACGATTTCATTCAATCTCCCCTAACTGAGATTTAGACTTTTGAATCTCCATGGCCTTTCTCATGTTGAGATTAGATTTCTGTTAACATCAAATTTGTTACTTAGTACATATAATTTATGTGTTCATTAAGACTTTGGTTAGAGATAAAATTACATAGAGGTTAGCATTATTGTTTATCCTTTTTTTAAGATAAGCAATCGTAAATTTTGAAGTGGGTCTAATCTTACTCATGCACGTACATGCATAGAACACCAATATTTCCTATTCAAACTTCTAATATATTCATATATAAAATATATGTTACATTTTGTAATACTTTTTACTCTATACCTTCACTCTCTTTGTTGTAGTTTTTCTTTATCTCAATCTATATTCCACATTTTCCCTCTATATTCACTTATATATTCTTTACATATCTTATCCAACTATTATTACTCTCCCTTTTTATGTTATTTTAGTCACTTTTAAAAACTATTAGCTTACAATTATTTACACTATTGACTATCAAATAGAAGATTTTTTACTTATATACCATAGAATATATGTATTTTTTGTTATAGAAAATACACTATATTCTTTATGAAGTCCACATGCTGTTACCGCAGAGAAAAATACAAAGTTGTATAGCCCAAAAAGGTGCAATGCTCTATTTTGCCAATTTGAAGATATTCTTTTGTTACTGTATGGCTAGAGTTTTTGCGATGTCTCTTTGTGAATTTATCTTCTACTAAAGAATCCTAACAATATTTACCTAGCTTGTATAACTTTGTTTCATCCTCAAGACATCTTTGAAGAACCCTGAAGGATAGATCCAAAATAATTCTTTCACCTTATACCACCAAATACCATATATATAAAAATTCTCTTAAGGCTTCTAAGTACTTTAAGTATGTTTCGTGCTGAGTAGTGGTAGTCTTAGTCTTCTCTAGCTATTGACTAACCAATATGTCATACTCATCCATCTAATTTGTGGTAACTACTATTTCTTCCTATGTGTCCGAGTAGTAATCTTTTAAATGCAACAATGTCTTCCTTTTATCATTTTTTGTGGATTTTGTGGTATACGTGAGCCCTTATCTAACCTTGACGAACTCATTTAGTACTTCAACAAAGTGTGTGGATGATACATCACATTACCACAATATTCCTAAATTGATCTGGAATGTGCAATAATGTTATACCAACTCTTAAATCTCTGAATTAAATGCATTGATGTTATTCCTACTCCTGATGTCAACTTCATGCTCCAATCATACTAGAAGTTATTGCAGTATTTGTGTGGTGAAACTGCAAATTCTCCAAGATCTTTTGGCAACACTCAAAGTCTTCTTATTTTGTAGAAAATAATTAGACAATGCAATGACTCTAGTGTATGCTAAGATGTTCTAAAAGATACCACAAACCTTTATAATACATCACAAATCTCTACACATGGATACTATTTTGTTTTGTTTATATATTGCCTTTGTTGTCACTATTTCATGTGTAAGAGTTTTACGGTATGCATGAATGCTTTTCTAACTTAGTTAAGAGTCTAACTAAAATTTCCATTGATTTGAAAACATTTTGTTGTCCTTGTGACCTACTTAATTAAACCATCATTTATCAGTTTTCAACTTGGTGGTCAATCCAAGTTTATTTTTTCTTATTTTTTTCCAAAATTATTTTGTATTTTACATTTTTGTGTTAAAAAAAATTAAAAAATTCTCTTTTTTTCCCTGAAATTATTTCTGATTTATTTTTCAAAGTTGTTTTTATCTTTTTTCATTTTTTCCTTCCTTTTTTGTTTCTTTCTCATTTTTTTTCAATTCTAATTTATGTGATATTCCTTTAGTCCGGTACCGACAACTCTACTATTTTCCTTACTTTTTTTTTTGTTCCCAACCCTCCTATTCTTTTTTAATATTTTTTTCCCCTCTAACCATCTATTCTCTTTTATGGCTTCCTACGATTGGTGTAAGTACTTGTTTTTATCTTGTTTGTTCTAGTAATTTTCGCTGACCTTCTTCTACCTCTATCTAAAGGTATCTTACATCATTTTATCCCTCAACCTCCTTCACTTCCTTATTTATGTTATACTATTTTATAGTTTTTCCTAATTTTTATAGGTTTCAACATAATTTGGGACTACCTTATGCATCCATGATAAATATTCCTCTAAGTGTCCTATGTCGCTCCCTTTGATAATGTTTACCCATAAATCTCCTCTATTGATACAAAATAAGGATTTATTTTGGATTTGTAGTATCTTTGGTGCAAATGGGAACCCTCCTCTTTATGTGGAATAATTCTGAACTCTTTTCTTAAATTTTCTCTATATTTGTGATATAATATCTACCTTTGAGTTTGGTTCGGGTTATTCACTCTGAAGGCTAATCTAGTTATCCTTATTTGCTTGATAGTCATTGTTGAATTTGGGAGCTTTACTGATTGATTTTTTTCCACAATCCTCCTCTTGATTACTTCCATTCTAGTTATCCCATTTTGCTATGGTCCATGCAAAAGACATATCTATTTCTCATGGTAAGTGCAATATCACTTTGTTTCCTTCCATTATGATTTCTTCACTTTAGGAGTCCAACATCCCCTTAAATCTTTGAACCATTCCAAATTTAGTGCAATTAAATAGGATGCATTATTTTCATATATTCCATTACTTCAAAATCAACTTTTTTCTTAATCACCATGATGACTTAAAAATAAACATTTTTCTTGATCTCGTTTTGTTATGGTCCACGTAGAAGACATACTTGTTTCTAATGTTAAGTGAACTATCACTCCCATTTCCTTCCATTATAAATTTCTTCACTTTTTGAGTCCAATATCTTATTAATGTACAAACCATTCCAAATTTAATAAAATTGAATAAGATGCATTATTAACAAGATAGTATTTCCATAATCTATTAAGTATGTGAAACATTTATGGATAAAAATATTTAAAATTTCTTTTAATCAACATTTTAGACCACATTCCATGAAACATCACCTACAAGCTGTACTACAATCATCAACTCTATCCACCTCCCGCTGTTGGCGATCAAAATATAGTTTTGCCTTTAACCTTATATTGTGGGCACAGTATTTGCAGCTGACTACCCGCCATGTATGTCAACAGTCTTTAAGGGATTGAGGAAAAAAGCCTAAAGCGGTGATTGTTGTTCTGAGAAATAATGGCAGACAAAGGTATTTCCTCCATTATATAGCAAACAGTTCGCTCTGCAGGTGCCCGATCAAGGTAATAGGACATTTTCCTGTTTTTTCTCCCATTTCTTCAGATACTAGAATCTTATAATTACACATTTTGAATTGAAAACAAGAATAGAATTCTAAGTCTTACCTGGCATTTTTCTTTTTACACTTATAAATAATTTACAGACATTTATAAAAAACATGTAATGTTCTCAAGTATTTTTCAGTCTGAAAATATAATTTCAATATCAAATTTTAAAGGATGCCTTCCATATTGAAAATACATACATTTACAAACAAAATCAATGGCATCTGAACGAACAAGGACATCAAATTAAGGAGATTCAATGCCCTTACCTCATCGAATAATCTTTTGGGACAAATTTTCGTGGCCATCCTACTTTCCACATGTAACTATGGTTAGATCAGGTGTGATGTGGTCCATAATAAAACGATAAACAGCCTTAAGGGCGGAGCTTAAGAGTGAAAAATGCAGTTTGAGTATAAATGTCCTTAAGAAAACTAAGGGCATAAAGAGAGACAGCTATAACAAGCCACTCAACACATCAAATAAAGCTTAGTGCTGCTCAGAAGGTTGTGAGTGATGCCTACCTCTCTATTGAGAAGTTACACTCCGCTCTGACACAAATAACCAGTGATAAATCCCCGGGCCTATATAGCTTTCCCATTCATTCCTTTACTTTTTCTGCCCATATTTGAGCTTTCATACCAACTAGGAACATCAGCATTTTTACTCAAGTGTGATATGTTATTTATTTTTTATTCTCCCTGCATGATCTGACAGAGTAAGAAAAAGTCTAAGCTCTTTTGGATTGTGGCAGCTTCTCCTCTGACATGTAATTATTGCTACCTTTCTGGTGTTTCCTACACATGCTGAGAAACATGGTGTTGAAATTGTATGTGTTGCAGTGATCAGTTATTCCACTCTCTGTTATTCTATTCATTGCACTAAGCTCACTCATGTCTAAACAGAGTAGAAAGTAGTATTTGGCATATGATATATGTCTATGATTTACAAGACTGTAAATAGCTGGATATTGACTATCGTATGGATTTTCACTCAACAGGTTGTCAAAAAGTAACAACGGACTATGTTCACTGCAAGCTTTTTTGGTCCTTTCACAGAGAGACAACATATTAATGCTTTTTTTCCCCTTGAACTCCATAGATAACAGTCTGGTTCGCATCTTGCTTTTAAGTTATTCTGGGTGGACTGTAGCTTTAAGGTGCCATATTCAAAGCCACTTATATTGCAAAAATTTCATGTCCCCAAAAATACTCTGCGAACTGTCCCGCAGGACTTGGCACTTCGTGCCCCTTGTTTCTTTACAACTCAATTTGCATTACTGAATTGAGTCTTGAATCCTTCCAACCTTATCAATGGTAAAAAATTAATAGTCCAGACTAACTTCTCTTGCAAGCAATTTTGTGGTACCCAAAAGGCTCTTGAATCCCCACAAACTCATCACCAATAAAAGCCTAATAGTCTCAACTTTGCTTTCCTTATCTGCAAAATCAACACAATTAACTCTTACTCAACCTTACCAAAAAGTCAGATAGTCTCAAATCTGCTTACCTCGCAAGCAGATTTGTACAACCCAATTATCCCTTGAATCATCCCAACCTTTCACAACATTAAAAGCCCAATATTCTCAACTCTGCTTCATTGGCAATAAGGTTTGTGCTACCCAATTGGTTTCATCCATAATTTAAGAAAGAAGGATGTGAGACCATGTATTGAAAGAGGAAGGGTTAGCAAATGCAATGACAATTTCTTTTGATGAGGTAAAGAATGAAGCTGAAAATTCCCAGTATAGTTTAGGCGAGGAGTCAAATTCTGCAACAAGGGATTCTTCATTTTTGTTGCTTAAAGTTGAGAATTCCCAGTCTGGCTCAATGACGATGTCAAATTCAACACCACCCAATCCCAATCAAGTTTTTTCAGCTTCAAAGTTGGATGATGTCCCTGATCAGCATAAACTTGATGAGAATTCCAAGCATGCCTTGCAAAAATCATTGACTGCAACAGGTGACTCCAATTCAGATCAGCAGCTCACAAATGAATCAAATTCGAAGGTTGATTCTGTTTCATATCAGCCAGAGGCCGAAACAGAGAAGCCAATGCCTACTAGCTCAACAAGAAGAGTGTCTGATATAGTATCTGCATTAGATCCCAAAAAATCAAAGGCATCTAGTGAGTTTCCCAGAGTGCAGTAGACTGTTTATCAGCCTTATGACCATGAGACACCGCCTCCTGTTGACCTAATTTCAGCAAGAATTCCACCTCCTGTTGAGGTAATTTCTGCAAAACATTCACCAGAAATGTCACTAGACTATGCGTCTGATGATGTTTCTGAGTATTCTGAGCATTCTGTTTCATCTGAGGTCAAGCCTTCTAGAAAGATTCCTAGTTACACGGCGGCCACGGTGTCTACAAAAGCTTAAGTCCGGTCCCAAAGCCTTCCAAAGCAGCCCAGACCAGAAGACCAAGAGAAGAAAAGAAATCCGTTCTTGGGTTCATATGGAAAGCCCCCTCCTTTTCATGAGACACTGCCAACTCCTCAGATATCAATATCACGAGTTCAGACAACCACACATAGAAATGATGGTTCAATTTCTTCCACAGAAGCTACTGGTAAGAAGTTCCAACTTTCTTATTAATTTTTTAAATCTAATAAAATTAAATGAAAGCAAGTACCCCTGTTTAGTCTTTTGGCGTAGATTTATATTTAGAAGTAAAAATGGTTCGGTTCAATCCTATGGGTTATGTTGCTTGGTATGTTTCTATGTTTTTGCAATTATTTTATCGAATTTCTTTGCTTTTCTGTCTTGCCTTACTCTGCAGACACTTTTGTAATTCATTTATTTAAATAATTGCACCTTATAAATAAGCCACTGGATCAATAGATTGAGGGTGCTATCAGTTAAAACAAACTACTGATTTTTCTGATCACCCCTATTGAATCATAATTTGGCTGCCAAATTGAAGCACCAACTAGCCCAAAATCTTGTATTTGTATTTCACAGAGTCGTCAATTAAGAGAGTAAGACAACACTCTTATCACCTTTGATGAGGGTGTCAAATATTCAAAATCTTTTTCAAACTTTTAATGTTTGATCAGTCCTACATTATCAAATATTAATTTTTAAGATTAAATGATAATGACCCTTTACTCCTGAATAGTGATTTATAATATCTTCTCTCATAAGATTAAATGGTTTACTTGATATTCATTGCATCATATTTTAAGATTAAATGATAATGACCATTTTCTCATGAATAGTGATTCATGATATCTTCTCTCATAAGAGTAAATGGTTCACTCCACATTCATTGCATCAGATTACTTTCATAAGAATGCTTACAAGTCTTAATTGTGATGATTAGGATTGCTTATTTCGCTAGCTTTAATCGCACCTCTTCAGGAGTCTATTTCTCTCTTATTCGAAATCTCTCTCCAGCATATAAGGGGTTGAACCTTGAATCTGTAGCTTGAAAAGGAAGATTTCAAGTAATGACTGACTTTGCTGCACTGCTTAGGTTTTAAGCACAGTTTAATTCTCTCCATATATGCCATAATTTACTCCAGAGAATTTTTAATTTGTAGAATTTTAGGTATTACAATCTACAGTTTCAAATATATATTTCCACAAAGAAATGGAAATAAATCCTCTTGTGAGCTTCCATAACTAAGTTTTATATGCCAAATTAGTTTCAGGTTTAGCAGTGACCTAATAAGGAACCTTTACCTTCATCTTTGTTAGA
Organism: Torreya grandis; assembly: GCA_037957365.1. NCBI lineage: Eukaryota > Viridiplantae > Streptophyta > Pinopsida > Cupressales > Taxaceae > Torreya > Torreya grandis. The sequence continues at coordinate 2,675,830 of JARHVA010000068.1, read as the reverse complement.
ATACTTCTGATTTCAAATTATGGTGCATATGCAGAAACGGCAAGATTCTAACATTAATATTATGTAACAGGGTTTTCAGAGAAGTCAAAGAGGGAATGGAGATCATGACAAGTACTGCATGGTTTACCCTGTTATTTGAGTTTTTTTTCAACAAACATTCCAGTGGAGAACATTGAGCCTTTTTTGAAATCAGCAATGTCATGCAGCTTGTTGATAATTAGCTGCTCAATCTGAAGTACTTTAGTTTACTTAATAGTAATGCAAACCGAGAATATATATATACAATACTTAGATTTTAGGTGTGCATCATAAGATCCTTTCATAATTATCTTCAAACAGTCATGTTGTTTAATGTGTCTGCTTAGATAGACGCATTCAATGGCATCCAGTGTTAATATGTTCAGAAGCATTATATTTTATCAGGCCTAATAATTGATGAAGCTCAGAAATTGGACTTTGATTATGCTCTCAGTACTCATATATTGCTTATGGGCATTGTCTGTTTTAAAAAAAAATGAAATAAGCAGTCTATTCCAAGCTGTACAAAGAAATTGTTTGTTCTATTTTTGAAGAAGTTAACTTGTATATAAAAGTATTTGGACCGTTATTGATTAAATTGTCATTCATTTCTTTAAAAAAATCAAAATCATTTCTTTTTTAATACCATTCCTAATGTATAAAATGATTTTGCGAAAATTTAAAATCTCTACAATATAAAAAAAAATTATAGTTATATAATCATGATTTTTAACTTAAGAAGTGCTTTTCATGAAGTACGTACACTCTGAAACTGGTAGGTAGAGTCAGAGACACTGTGAAGAATAAATAATTTTAAGGTATGTTAACCTTTTTTTGGATTAATAATAATAATATAGTTTTTAAGGTCCATGAGATGTCAATTAATGTTTTGGTTATGGTTTACAAGGTATGTCCAGTATATGGGACCACCTCATACTTCCATCGTGGGGAGGCACCTTACTGTGCTACGAATAAGAATACTGCAATCCCTACCCCCCTGCAGGATTTGAACCTATGACCTCTCTTCCAGCAACACATGTTGTTTACCATTAAGCCAACTCAAAATTGAAAATAAAGTATCTTATTTAAATCAAGTTAAGTATGGAAAACATATTTAATTCAGTTTTTTTTTTAAAACAATATTACATTCAATCAGAGAGATTAGTACATGAATTTTTAAATTAAGACAATTAAATATAATTTGAAAATAATATTATAAAATTTATTAATTTTTTATTTAAATAGATGTTTTTTTTTAAAATATATTTTAACAGATAGTATTCATATAAAATTACTGAATTACATAGAATGTCGGCATTTCAGTTCATACATCAATTTAAAGAAAATTTATCATAAATATTTTTTACTATTTAAATATAAGAGAAGTCTAATTGAAATGAGAGAAACAATTAAAAAAAGATATTTTAAATAGTCAACTTTCAATTAATGATACCAATCATTATTATTTTAATTGACAAACATTCCATTGATGCTGATGAATATAACAGTCATTATTACCTTTACAAAATTAAATTAAAAAAAAAACTTAATTTATTAAATGAAAGAGAACCCAAAAAAAAATGTTTGAAATCGTCAAAACTTTAAAACTCCACAACCCTTAACTAATGCCAATCAATCGACCAGTTATTACCCTACCAAACAAACATTCAAGTGATGCTGATAAATCTACCAATCATAATTATTTTTACAAAATTAAATAATAATAAAATATATAATCAACCATTCATCCCCCAGTACAAACATGGGTAATTGATAAGCTTATCCCTACGATAAAACTTGTTGGAATGTCTCTATTTTTAAACCTTAAAAAGTATTGGATGGCTGGTTGATTTAGCAAACATCAATTATGAAAGGTTGGTACAATCCCTTCACAAACCCAAACCGTCGTTGGGTTGGTTGAAATGGATGATCCGAATCTGCAGTCGTCGTCCATAGTACATGGCATGAAAGTGAGGTTGCTTCTTTTTCAATATAAACTAAAAACATTTGTAATTAATCAAAATCAAATGGGCCTTTTTTTTTCTGTGTATTTTTAACTTGTTACTTAACACTCCCTTCAACAAGGTATGGATAATTTGGGTTAAATTTATTATTAACAAAAGTTGTGTGGTAGTTAGGAATGGTTTCTTCATTTATCATAAATTGTGCGTGTGTTTGGTCAAAAGTGTTGTTGTAGTTTTTTAACCATACGCTTACATTTGGTCCCTTTGTTTCATGGTTTGTTATTGTCAACTTCATTTTTTATCAAACATTTTAGTTCATCTTTGTTTATAGGATCAATGCCACCTCAATAAATAAGGATAACGAAGATTTCTCAAAAAAGACACAAAACTATGTAAAAATCATTATTTTTGAAAAATTATGAGATTTTTCATCTTCATGCACTCTCTCGTCCCCCTTACTCCTACTTTTGTGCCAAAACCCTCACTCCCATTACCCATGCTCCGGTGCCAAAAACCATCTCTCCATTATTGTTGTTTAGGTGACAAACTTGAACACAAAAAATGCCATCATTATATGTTTATCTTAGCACGATCCCAACTCAAACTTCACATTATTTTTTGTTGTTTTGAATCGTAATGCTCAGTGATCAAAGGCGCCGAATGACTACAGAGTTCACAATGGTATAACATACATATATTCATATTTATTCGATTCCTAAGCCATTAGTTGTTTTATAGTTGTCCATATGGTAGTGGCATCTATGACATGGAGAATATGCTAGATGCACCAACCTTGATCAAAGGTGTCGGGTGATTACAGACTTCATAATGGTATAACATCCATATACTCATATTCATTTGAAAAGTTAAAAGTATTCTATACAATATAAAATTTCTAATGGATTGACATATAGAAGATTTATCAAGGATTGGCATATATACAATCGTTGTTTTGAATTGTAATTCCCTACGATCAAAGGTAATAAACTTTTTTTTTTTTTTTTTTTTTGTGTGTGTGTAGGTGGGTGTGGGTGGGTGTGTGTGGGTGGTGGGTGTGGGTGGATTGGTGCGCGTGCATGCGGGTGTGTACGCGTGTGGGTGTGCATGTGCGTGTATGTGTAAATGCATTTATATTGATTTTGAATGCATGGAAAAATGACTATGAAGGTTGAACATGAATAGGGTTTTCTATGAAGATTGAACATCAATAGGGTCTTGTTTGAAATCAAAAAATAGGTACCAATCTGGAACCCTATATCCTAATACATTTATTACTATGATCAAAGATAATAAACTTGTTCATGTGGGCTTGTGTGTGTGGGCGTGTGTGCATGTGTTGGTTTTGAATGCTTGGAAAAATGATTATGAAGGTTGAACACAAATAAGGTTTTGTTTGCAATAAAAATATAGGTATCAATCCAAAACCCTATATCCTAATACTTTTGTTGCAAAACCCTTGATATCGCTCTGACAAGTCTATGAAAATATGGGTTTGATAGCAATTCTAAGGTTTGTATTTCATAAGGGATTGTTAACTATTCTCTAGTCCGATGACCCTATATCTCTATAGTATGAATGCAAACCATTGTTGTTGGTACCAATTGAATATTCTCAGCACAAAACTAGGCCATGAGTATTCGCAAAAAGCTAGAATGGTTTCCCAATTAAGAAAATATTATTAATATTTATATTGTCATGTATTTCAATTTCTTGAATTGGTGCTTCCAATCCCCAATTCTCCCTTCCTCTAATTCCACAAGGTTCATGGTAAACCATATATTGTTTATGTACTCTATTACCCCATACAAATCATATTCCTCTCATTTTACTTATTGTAGTTGTCAGTGGATTAAAAATTAATCTTTTCACCCTTTGGCATATACAAGAATGTGATATTAGCGTTCTTCTTGAGTTTTTGATGTGTAAGGATATGTTCAATGGCCCTGACAGTCTTTCATTCCTTCCATCTTTATTCGGTTCTTGATATTTTAGAATCAATATGAATGTAATAAATTGTTCAAAATACTATATATGTATTGCAACACCCATTTGATGTTTCAAGAATCCTTGAATGTTATAGTCTTGGATTTTTTAAATCCAATATTTTGAGATGTTTTATTTTGACAATACCTCACCTGTTTCTCATTTGTTATATTTTGCAGTTTTTATTTCAAAACCCATGATAGAGCTCTGACAAGTGTATGAAGTTATCAATTTTATTTGTTTAGACGTATTAACCTCATTCCTATCTATATTGCCAACTTATATTCAACTTTGGTCTTTACAACCTGTATGCAATTTTACTCAGTCCTTCACAAATAGAGTTTTTTCCTCTACAACATATGTGCATATTTATTTATTCTTTTTCAGGTAGGATTTCATTCTCTAGGTTCAAATCAATGCGTCTATTCTAATACAATTTTTGAACAAAAAATACCAAGGTTGAATAGTTTTCTAATCAATTTGTGTATATTAAAATTCAAATTAATAGTGATTATTAATTTAGATGTTGAAGTATTAAGAATTACTATTATCCTATTCTCAGCAACCGAAGATCACAAAATATCATTTTAATCACTTCAATATTATTTTAGTATCATCTCCCTTTATTAACTCAATAGCTCTCAAATGATTAAGACAATATAATGTATAGGATCCAAACATTGTTAGTTGTCAATAGTAATTGGATAAAAATAGGTATAAGTAATGTTGGAACTCATAGGAACCTAATACTTAAAACCCTGAAATAGAGTATGCTATGTTCCTTGTTAGAAATACCAAAACGGGGTTTGGGCATGTTTTGTGTATTGCATGACCCTTTTTTTTTAATGGTCTCAAAGATCACTATGACACCAATGTTAGTCAGTGAGAACAATTTTTTGAGTTAAGACTAGGGAATATGATCGAGAATGGATACCTAACTTTAGGTTGGGCTTAGGAGCACCATGGTAGAAACACTAAAATCTAGTATTAAACACTTGGCAATGTCAGTTTTAACCTACGTTCACCTTACATGACTTGTGCATACATATACGGCTCTTGCACACGCTTCTCTCCTCTCCGCTTGCCTTTTATGGATTCGACCTTCCAAATTTTATACAAGTCACCTATATAGTAATTCCTTAGTTTATGTCCAATTTGTATAAAATCGTAATTAGACTGTCTCTTGATCATTAGATCATAGTTCCTGCTCTCTATATTATACTGTAGAATAGGATTATGAAACAAGTTAGTTCATGCATTAGCACATAAAACAAATGACAAGCATAAAGAACTAACGTATCAGGCCTACTCCCTCGAGGGGCATGGATCAATGGACTCTAAAAACTAGACAAGAAAACACAAATAATGCCTTCCCTAAGTGACTCTCCTCCAAGATCAGTCTATTAATCGTGTTTGTGTCTGGATTTGATGCTCCAAGTCTTTATCAATGTGGTAGGGCAAGTGCCTCCAACATATCTTCTTGCACCAATTGGTTTTGGCTCTTGATTGGGTGAAAATGGAAGAAGGTTTGAAGCTTTCTAGTGATAATTTGGCATAGTTTGTTTGCACCTAAAAAATCTTAAGGATCATAGTCATGGCTCTTGTATTTATAATTTTTCAATTGACTCCAACCCATCTATGATTAAGCTTGGGTTAGGGTTGAGAGGTGGAATGCATTTATGTTTTTGGGAGAAGGGAGCATTAATAAGGCATGGCTAGCCTTAATCCTGATATTTATGTCATTTATGTTAAAATTTCTTATTTTTAACTTTGATTCTAATGATATCATTATGACATCATATTTTCTGATATTTATTGAATTATAATTTTATAATATTAGATATTCATTAAGTTTCCATGGATTTTTCACTTAAGATTTTAATCTAGTTTGCTTTGCTTAATGATTTTGTTTAGTCTTTTTAGAATTCATGAAAATTAGTCGCTTGTTTAATTAAAATGGTCGAAAATGTCAATTTGCTTGGTCACATTTTGACTAGAAGTGAATCAGAGGAAGGTGACAATTGTGTATAGGGTAATGCCCCAATTAGAGATGCCTTGACATAAATTGGTTTATGCATGTGACGTGTGCAGATGAATTAGAGGATTTCAATGATTGAGAACGTCAATTTGTTAAGTCATAATTTGACCCAAGATAAATTAGAAGATTATGATTGCATATAGGGTAATGGCCCAATTAGGGACATATTGATACGGTTTGGTACTTGCACATGATGTGTGCAGATGAATTAGAGTATTTTGGTAATTTTGGTCTAGTTTCTACGTTATTATATAAAGTCATTTAGAATGTAATTTTGACATGACCATGATAAAAATTGGATGTCTACATTTTGCCTCTGTTTGAGAAGGCATCGTGAGACATTTGGTCGAAGTAATGACTTTTCAAAGAGTAAAAAGCTCATTTAGAATGATCATAATTAGAAGAAATAAATCCGTTCCTGCTTTCTATTAATTTTTTCATGAGTTGCAAAAATAATGGTGCTACAAAAATACACCAAACAACGTTTAGGTGATCCATGAAACCCCCTCGAGGGGAGGACAAAAAAATTAATTTTGATGGGCTCGCCCTCAACCAGAAGAAATGAATGTGTAATTCAACAAAAGAGGCTGAAAATAGAGTAATTAGAAGAAAATGACTCAGAAAATGGATAAACGAGGCTAAAATGAACCTCCCGTGAAGAAATGGGGTAACAATAGGTCTGGGGGAAATACAAATTTTTACTATAAATTCACCCCTAGAGGGTGAAAATTAATCATTTTCACCCTCACAATTAAAATTTTGAGTTTTGATCGTTGCGAACAAGAGAGACTAACAAAATGGCCAATATCCCTTACCACCGACACCTAGGAGAGCACATCTGAGAGTACCAATGACCATCAAGGAATGGGGCATCAGTAGGTACCCCTTTTTCTTTTTAATTTTATCATTAATTGCATTTATTAGGCCTTATAAGTAGGTGAAAAAGTGACCTCACTAATCTCACAAAGATAAAAATGGTGAGGTCAACAACTTAAATGATGGGAATGCATTGAAAACGGTGATCTCGTGAAGAAATTGACGAGATCACCAAAATAGACAAAAATTACCAAAATGAGGAAAATGTTTTTTGCCAAAATGATAAAGATGTGGGTCAAATGACAATATCACCAAACAAATAATTATGACATGAAAATAGGAAATTTTTTAGAAACAGTGAGGTCATCTTGCTAAACGATGGGATTGGCCTATCCAATAGTGAAATCACGGACCCAAGGGGAAAACAACAAAGTCGACCTATAGAATGGCAAAGATGCTCTATAGAATGATGAAATCATCAAGGAGAACATTGAGGTTGTCATAAATGGCAAACATTTTAGGAAGAAGTGAAAATTAGGATAGAAGAAGATTGTTCTAAGTCCAAAACTAGAAAAAAATGGTAGATGGATCAACTAGAAGAACAAAAGTAGACAAGTGACTAACTTGATTCTATATGGCTTGTATTATTGAGGAGTGTGTTACAAAATGGGAATGATGATCGCCTATCCTACATTGACCCAAAATTATGACAAATGAGGTCATGGGGCTATCAGAGGTGATAGATTTGCAACACATAGCTTGTATTCTAATGATTCAAGCAGATCGCACCTACTTCTCATCGCTAGCAGAGCATTGGCATTCAGAGACATCCACCTTCCATCTGTTAATTGGAGAAGTGACTATGACTCTGGAAGATGTTCATTGGATTTTATGGGTGCCACTATGAGGTTGATGGATCTATTAGATGTTGGCAAGCCAGATTATTGTTTTGTAGGATTTGATTGGAGTCACGGACCTGGTTATTGCTGAGGGGTCTATAAATATTGATGTATTGGAGGACCTAACTTGTCATCCAATAGTTGTTCTAGGAGTACCACCATCTCCACCATATGGTACAATGCCCTAGGAGGTACTAATTTTGATGACTCTTATCAAAAGCCTCCTACTACCTGATAAGAGTAATTGATATTTTTAGATTAAGTTGATAGGCATAATATGGGAAATGTTGGATCACACTACACGATTTGCATGGGGCTCAATCATATCAACGTAAATATACAAATATTTACACATGATTGCATACCAGAGAGGGTGTAATGTTAGGCATAACACTCTCCTTCAAGTTTGGGCTTGGTAGCACATCACTATAGAGCAACATGTTAGATAGTTATTTCAATGACTACCTAAGGATGCAGTTCAGTTGGATAGAGGACAACTTAACTTTTTAGTACATGTTGATGCCTTATTATATTATGGGCCACTATGACTTTATCATGGATAAATTTAAGTTCAATCATGTCTAGCATTAGTTTGATTTCCAAAAGAACATGCCAGATGGTCCCCACTTTTTTACACACAGTTGCTAGTGCCTAGGGCACAATCCATCATAGATTTTGACATGTTATATCCTATATTATGAGCTTATATAGATGGGTTTGTAGATGTCGGTGTTATAGATGCCTATGCGACATGATGGATAATTTTTTTACCCCTTTGCCTGACTAGACAAGAGCCCTAAGAACCAAGGCAACATCAAAGGAGGGTATGATAGAGGAATGATGAAGGGGAGGCCCTGATATAGGCATAAGTTCCTACACACTAGGTGATTCCATAGGGCATTCCATTATAGCTAGTTCAAGCTCAGGTAGTAAAACAACTGATACAATCTGTCATGCAGGTCCCTATGCAACATGTAGGACAATAGGCTTTATCACAGTTAGGTGTCCATGATGTATATGAAGATGAAGATTGGGAATAGGGACCCTTAAGAGATATAGATATGCCTAAGGCAGCTTTGGGAGACTAGGCCATATTTCAGAGATAAGAGGGGATGAACCCTCTGGTACAAAAATGGATGTAGACATAGGTATAGGGGAGGTTAGGACCTCCAACATAGGTATAGGTATAGGGGAGGCTAGACCCTCTAGCATAGGGAGGTTTACATATGTACAAGGTCTTATTGATAAGTTGTAAGGTGAGATATCAACACATTTATCAGGTATTGTATGCATATAACAAGAGGTGGCTAGGTTATGGGCACAACTAGCCATAACCCAAGCTAAGACCACTAGGCTATAGGGTTTTATCATAGCCAAAGATTGAGAAATTATCATGTTGAGAGGGCAGGTGGTTCAGTTGATAGGGGTCTAGGCTTAGTTGACTTCTTGGGATGCAAATCTAGCCACAGTCATAGGTGAGCAAAGCTCAGGTAGATCTAGATATGAGTATTGATCAGATATAAAGGCTCTGTAATGAGTTGGATTAGGCTCGACATGTGATATTAGATCAGGGCATGTCTAGAGCACTGGTTGAAGTGATCATGACCAAGGATGATGTTTTATGCATGAAGTATAATGTCCTATGTGCTAACGATGGAATTGCTTATTATTGCAGTTTGTACGAGGTAGCAATCCTAGTGGACTAGAGGGCAACCACTTACAAGGAGTATTCTTAGAGTCAATGAAATAACAGGACCTATACTTCTAGGCATACAACTATTTTAGAGTGTTCAGTGGCACAACCAGATCCAAAATGAGTAGTGATGGGGCCACCATCACCTGGTACATGACAAAGATTTTATCAGAGTCCCCTCAGAGATGGCGTGAGCTAGAGCTGATTTTCCATCTTATAGCTCTGATATTTTGTCAATGTATTGTGAAATGTATATGTATTCTCTCGATGTATAAAACATGATTTTTGAGATATAGATATGACATTCATTTTGGATCATGGCTATGTGTACATAGACTCTTAGTATTCTTTGTATGATGTTCTTTTATTTATGTATTACTGTGATGTTAGATGTAGATATCGGATTAGAATATGGATATGAATGTGCACTTGTTTACCATGATTCTGTTACCTTCTATGTGTATCATTTACAATTGTATTTTTTATGATATGATAGTGTATGTTAATGTTAGGAGATGCACACCCTTAAATAGCACATGGATGTTGATTTAGTCATGTCTTTGATTGATGTATGAATAGATGATAGAGATTAGTTTAGGAGATGCATGTCCTAAATTAATATAGAAGTAGCCATATATGCTAGCAAAATAAATGGATAACATGACTTGATACGTAATCCAAGAGATGCATGTGTTGTAATAGCAAAAAGAGTGATGTATGTCTCTAATGCTTGGCTCATGATTAGATTATGATATCCTAGTTAGATAGCAGATATGTAGGATGGTGCTTTTAGATATGTTGTTTGGCACCATATTATTGTAAGATTGGAGCACTTGGTGTTTAATTTGGAAAATGAAATTATGCATCACAAGTATGAACAACCTATAATAACATTGGATTTCAATTGTGAATGGACTAGTTCAAATATGAATATTTACAACTCAAAATAATGATATGAAATACCAAAACTTAAGTTGAAAGCATTCATGTTTGAACAGAAAAAACAAAAACAAAGAACCAAAGTTAAATACAAAACATAACTAACTTAAGAACAAGATATGAATTATCAAGACTTAAGTGGAAACAAGAATATATCAAAATACAAACAAATAATAAAATAAAAGTGAAGACAAATTGTAAAACAACTTAGAATCGAGATATGAATAATCAAGACTCAAGCAGGAACAAGATGTACAAGATATAAGTAATAAAATAATCTAAATACGAAAGTAAACAACTCAAGCCCAAGTTAAGGCAAGACTCAAGAGGTTTTCAAAATATATTTAGACATGACACTCAAAATAAACAAGCAAATAAACCAATAAATAAAAGACACGAAACGCAATGCAACTAAGATAAAGAAATCAATGTAAGCAATCAATAATTGTGCATGTGTAGTGAATAAGGTGTTATGTTTGGATTATGAATAGGTTACCAAAGCAAGGGGAATGGAAGAATAAGGAAGGGGTGGTCGAGTTTCCCCCAAGTTCTCCTAGCAAATGGGCATTGCCTACATAATCAAAATGGACCTCATATTGATGTAGTTCTCTTGGGGATCAAGATAGAATAAATGTGATAAAAAGTAGAGAAACAATTATTACTAGTGGAAAATAGGAATGGGCTCATGAAACGGTGAGAGCGTAAAGGTATAGAATTGCTTAAAAAACGGTGAGAGCAGAAAGGTCCATAATTACTCACAAAATGGTGAGACTGTGAAGGTCCAAAATTGCTTGTAAAATGGCGAGAACATGAAGGTCCATAATTACTCACAAAATAATGAGAGTATGAAGGTCTAAAAATGTTCGCAAAATGGTGAGAACGTGAAGGTCTAAAATTGATCTCAAATTGTCATGAGCATAAAATAATGAAAATAAGAGTGGTCGAGATGACCCAGGATGTCCCATGCATCCAAGCACTACCTACATAGTCTATGTGACCTTAGGCCGATGTAGTTCTCCCATAAATGGGAGTGTAATTAAAGAATGACAATAATCAATAGAATAAAGGGGAATCCCACCCAAAAGATGACACAACTTTGTAACTTGCATGGAGATTTTAAACCCATCCTCCCTAACTAGGAATGTTTTTGGTACTTTGTCTAGAATTTTCCAATGTTTTTGTGTTTTTTGGAATAAGGAATGCAAGGTAATATGTTCAAATGTAAAATGAACCATCTAGTAAAGGACATTGGTCCTATGATAGAGACTCAAACAATAGTTAAACTGGTTGCAATGGTGTTCCTCTACAAACCAACATCAGAACCTGAGGCAAAGGGGAATACCATGCAATAAGAAATAGGAACAAAACAACACATAATGGAGAAATAATAATCGGAGGATTAATTAGAAAAATTATCAAGGAAATATCAAATAGGTGAAACCATATGTTGACATTCCCTAAGATACTGGCCCAAAAAATAAGTTGTTGATGTTGATCAATCTAAATTACCTCTGAAATATTCACTGAAACTTTATACATACCTATTAGTTTGTAATCAAGATGATGACTATTAATAGGATTAATAGCCCAGGAAGATAGGTAATGGAAAGTAGGAACGGTCTAGGGAAAATAGAATGGCCGAGGTAGGAGAAATAAGATTTCTTGTTTTAGTAAAATTTAGAATGGTCCATGGTAAATAAAATGGTCCAGATATGTGAGTAGGAATGGTCCAAGTAACAAAACAAGAATGGTCCAGGTAACAATATAAACAGGTGCCCAAAACCATAGGCTTTCATAGATAATGGAACTTAATAAAAGTCAAGTGTGAAAATGCTTGAGGTGTAATATGTTCAAGGGTTCCTTGATTTCTTTCCCATTTGGAGTAGCCATCTTGTATGCCATAGAACCATAATTTTCAGTGACCACAAATGGACCCAACCAATTAGCTTCAAATTTACCTTTCTTTTTAGGTTCAACATTAGTTTTTTTCTAATTTCATTTCAGGTACAAGTTACCAACTTCAAACTCCCTAGGGAGAATGTGTTTGTTATAGATACAATGTGGCCAGTTTTGATAAGCTCATAAATTATCTAAAGTAGCCCAATGCTTTTCATTTAGAAGCTTCAAATCTTACAATCTGGCAACTTTGTATCCTTCATCATCAATAATATCTTGTAGTGAGATGTGAAATGAGGGTAACTCAATCTCGAAAGGGATAATGACCTCTAAACTAAAGACTAAGGAGTATGGTGTAGCTCTTTCATAGGTTCAGTGACTAGTGTTGTAAGCCCAGAGGGTGGGAAAAAGTTATAAGTGCCAATCACGGCCAATGTAAATGATAATCTTCTTAAAGATTGCAACAATGGTCTTATTATATACATCAACTTAATCATTACCTTGCAGTTTATATGTGTGAAACGTTTATGATTGATTTTGAACTAGGTGTAGAGGGATTTGACATCCTTGTTCTTGAAAGGACCACCATTATCAGAGTTGATTTTGGAGGGGATGTTATAGCGGCACATAATATGGAAGTAAATGAACTTGGCTATCTGCTTATTGGTTACATGAGGGGTGTGGATTTTATCCACTTAGTTAAATACTCAGTAGTAGTAAATATGTGCTTATGGAAATCAAAGGAAGTAGGGTTTATTTTCCCAATAAGATCGAGTCCCCAAATCAAAAATGACCATGGCGTAGTAATCGGCTAGAGTGGTAGTGAAGGTGTGTGTATCAAATTGCCATGCTTCTAACAACACATTTCTTGACATAGTCAGGCATTGTCTCCATCTTTGGCCAATAATATCCCATTCATATGAGTTTCTTAGCCAAGATCATGCCACTAGTGTGGGCCCCACAAATTCCTTCATGGGCCTCTTTAAGCACCAACGTAGACTCTCAAATATAAAAAATGAAGCAATGTTCCATCATAGGCTCTATTATAGAGTGTGTTTACTAGTATGGTATAATGAGATGCTCAATGAAGGAATAATTTTGTTTGGTTCTTTGAGAGGTTTAGAGGAATGGTTTGATCTTGGAGATAAGTATAGATGTCTTGGTACCAAGGGGGATTGGTACCATCAATATTACATACTCTCTTTGAATCTGGGGGCACATGAGCTGGATGCAGAAGATTCTTGATGAGAAACTAATACTCTCTAGCATCGTTGGAAACTTATATCAAAGACCCAATGGTAGACATGGCATCTATCATTTAGTTATTTGTCTGTGGTATCTGATCCAACTAAAAAAACTAGAAGTGTTGTTTAATATTCTCTATAGTATGCTTATAAGTTACAAGTTTCTCATCTCTAATCTGGTACTAGTATGTGTTCCAGTTGATGATTAGGTAAGAATATTTGTATACCATCAACTACTTGATATCCCATTGTATTTCATGACAAAGTCCAACAACAAGGGCATCATATTTAGCCATGTTGTTAGTATAAGGGAATCCAATGTGAAATGCCTTGGGAATAAGATCCCCTTACGATGCGATCAATAAAATACTGGATCTAGATCTACAAGATGTGATGAGCCATCAAAGTATAATGTCCATTATTTGGACTCAATGGCTACTTCATCTAGGGTCATGATTGACTCATTTGTAAAATCAAATGAAAGAGGCTTGGTGTCGAGCAAAGGATCTTTGACAAACTGATCTGCTAGGACTTCTCCCTTGATGGCCTTCTAATTCTGGTAATCCATATAAAATTCACTCAACAACATAACCCATTTGGCCATGTGGCCTGTAAGAGTGGTTTTGGATAATAGGTACTTGATCGGATCAATCTTGGCTATAACAATGGTTTTTTTCTTCAGCATGTAGTCTCGTAACTTTTGGGAAGTAAACACCATTTTAAGATAAGCATTTTACCTAGGTGAATAATTATGTTCATAAGTTACTAATTTCCAAATGAGCTAGTATACCACATGTTATTTACCATGTTCATCATACTAGGCCAAAAGTGCCCCCAGTGCATGTTCAGTTGCTGATATGTACAAGAGCAATGGTTTGCCTAGTGTAGGCGGAATCAATACCAATAGATCAGCCAAGTAGTTCTTTAATTTGCTAAATGATTGTTTGCATCTTGAGTCCCATTTAAATGTGACACATTTCATTAAAATGTGTGTAAAAGGTGACACTTATCCACCAATTGTGAGATGAAATGATGAATATATTAAATTTTGCCCTACAAGCTATGGAGTTGTTTCAGATTAGATAGAGGCATTTTAACAATAACCTTGACCTAGATCAATATCAATACCTTTTTGTGACACAATGAACCCTAGTAATTTTCTTGGAGTTGATATGTACCTAGAGATATGATATTTTAATTTATATGTGATACATAGGTTACACATTCTTTCTTTGACTTGTCTCGTTCACTCCCTTAGTCTTATTTCACTATTCATTTTCTTGTCAATGGCTTAAGAGTTCATCTTGCATGAAATGAATATGAGGTTCACTTGGTTATTTTGTGGTTTCCAAAATCTTTATCATGCTCTTCAAGATTACATTGAATCTTTTGAATCTTTATCATGCAATTAGTTTTATAGGATAGCTCAAAGCTCATTTAACAATACCTGCACCAATCTTTTACTCATCATTTTAAGTCTCTCTAATGGAATCAACCTTTGTTACAAGCCTTAAGATAACACACCCTCCACCAATAATGCTTTACTCAATAGTTGCCTTTGTTATGTTCAACGCATCCTCCACTCACATATGCTCAGGTTTTCTTCAACAATTATTATAAAGCTTTTCTTCTAAAACCTTAATGTAGGATTATGCATAGAGACTATACGCTCGAGAGTGTAAAACTTGGGTTATTAAATTTATAAAACGAATCAAAATGATCTAACGAATGGATGAGTTTCATACTAAACTGGTCCACTAAATCTTTATCAAAACAAACAACTTTTTTGTGCATTGGGAGAGTCTTTATAAAAAAAAAATTACTCACTGCAAATTCAGTTAGGATATGCAGACCCGAGAAGGGTCAATATCAAGATTTTGGTTTTCAGGGATTAAGAATCTTAAGTTCATGAAATTAAAAGTGTAATACACATTAGTGTCATGCAACACTTTTTCGTTGTCTTACTCTTCCAAAATAATGCAAACTTGGACTTGATGTCATCTCACACATGCAGATAGGATTTGTAGTGTTACTCATAAATGGTTCTTTTTAAATATCAAATATAGTGGTTTGAGTGATGCATGAGAATTAAGATGTACCAATAGATAAATATGGTTCAAATAATTCATGAAATCCTATTACTCGAAATGGAGAACACTCAGACTTCTCTTCTCATGGGATGTAGAAACATAAACTCAATCACTTAATTGTCAATCCAAGGAAACAACTTTCACTGGCTATATTAGTAGGTTTATCAAAATTCACTTTATGATTTATAATCAAAATAACATCCTATATGCCTCCTTCCTCTCTTCACATATACACGGCTTTCTCTTTTTTTATTACATTCAGTCTTTATGCACCTAGAATACAGGGTACGAGGTAGATGGTTATTGATTAAGAGCACACATTTGAAATCAATTTTCTTTTCTAATCCACCATAATTCACTTCTTTGCATCGATAATATTCCCACAGTTATCTTGAGGCATTAAAATTTAATACACAAAGTATTCATTTACAGGGGTTCTCAGTTACTCTTTACATACAACTTAAAATCAACGAACTTTAGGCTCCTTTCTCTATTCTTTTACCTTACACAATCAATGTCTTTTCAAATGTATAGGTGTAGGTTTTGAAACTCAATAAATAACAAGAAAAATTCTCATTCATTATAGGGTTCTGTTACATTTGCTCTTTGAAACCAAACCCCTTACGATCCTCATACATTGAATGACCTACTCGCTTACACAAGATACCACTATTTATTCAAGAACTCCTATAACTACCTCAACTAACTACTAATTATTTTTAAATGTTGAGGAAAGTTCTTTAACTTCCTAAAACTTCTAACAATACTAATTATTCTTAAGACTTCTAATGACACAAGGTCATCAACATCATAAAATGTTTCCTACATATTTAAAAAGACTAAAAAAACCTATGAAGACTCAAAACATGCAACCAAACTCATATTTGCAAAGGAGGTAGTGATGCCCCTACATCATACTACCAAGGAGAAAATGAAAACTTTTCAAAAAAGTTATAAATACTTTAACTGTGATGTTCTTGTTCAGCACTCTTTGCTCAAGGACACCTCCTCCTAGATTCTATGGCCTATTTGAGACACATAGGCCTTTGTGATACTTGTTGAATCTTATGATAGCTCCTCTTTGATTCTTATTTATCTTACTCTTTCCTTTGAGGTCATTCTTTTGCATATTGATCTTCAAATTGATCATCTTCAAAATTTTCTTCTTGTCCTACAACCAATCTACACATGAAACACACAAGTTAACAAAAACAATCACCTGCTCATCTTCTTGGCAATCACTCTCTTGCTCTTGCTTGCTTGGATTTGTTATTTGTGTCCTCTTCTCTCTTTCATTCCTCTCAACCTCTACAGCCTCTTTGTCCTCTTCTTACTTTTGTACCAGATTAATAACTTCTATATCCATGGCCAATGCATTCAACATACTCACTTTCTCAACAAAGTGGTTTAAATACTCATTGCTTTGAATGAATGACAAATTTTTAGATAAACTTGTAAACAATCCTTATACCTACTCATCTGAAAGTATCGTACCTCTTTCTTCTTCTCTCTATCATTCCTCTGTCTTAGGCAGTTGTTCTCTCTTAAGCAAGTCTTTTTCACCTTGCTCCACCTTAAGCAAGTATCTTGCACCTTGCTCGTCTTTAAGCAAGTCTTTTCCACCTTGCTTCATCTTCATCTAATCTATCTCTTTGGATCAATTTATTTGAGCAATCACTATACTCTCTTCGCTCGATCTTCTTTATCTCTTTCTCTCTCCTCAAGCCTCTCTTGGCTTTCAACTTGCCTTGACCAACTACTTGCAATCACCTGCAATCTTCTTTGAAAAGTCTTTCCAAACAGTCTTTAGCATACTTTCAATATACTTATCAAAACTAAAAATTAGAAACAAATATATACATGACCTTCTTCACAGAGTCTTACTTGCTCTGAAAGCAAAAATGATGTAGAGGTTACACATTCTTTCTCTAACTTGTCTTGTTCACTCCCTTAGTCTTATTTCACTATTCATTTTCTTGTCAATGGCTTATGAGTTCATCTTACATGAAATGGCTATGAGGTTCACCTAGTTGTTTGATGGTTTCCAAAATATTTATCATGCTCTTCAGGTTTCATTGAATATTTTGAATCTTCATCGTGCAATTAGTTTTATCGGATAGCTCAAAGCTCGTTTGACATTAATCTTCTACTCATCAATTTAAAGTGTCTCTCTAATAGCATCAAGCTTTGTTGCGAGCCTCAAGAGAACACACCCTCTGCCAACAATGCCTTCCTTAACAGTTGCCTTTGTTGCATTCAATGCATCCTCCACTCACATATGCTTGGGGTTTCTTCAACAATTGTTATAAAGCTTTTCTTTTGAAACCTTAATGCAGGATTATGCATAGAGACTATATACTCGAGAGTGTAAAACTTGGGTTATTAAATTTCCAAAAGGAATAAAAAAAATATAATAGTTGCATGAGTTATATACCGAACCATTCCCCTAAATATTTATCAAAACAAATAACTATTTTGTGCATTGGGAGACTCTTTATAACATTTTTTTACTCACCATGAATTTCATTAGGACATGCAGACCTGAGAAGGGTCAATATCAAGATTATGGTTTTTAGGGCTTAAGAATCTTAAGTTCATGCAATTAAAAGTGTAATACGCATTGGTGTCATGCAACACTTTTCCATTGATCTTAATCCTCCAAAATAATACAAACTCAGACTTGTGGTCATCTCACACATGTAGAGAAGATTTGTAGTATTACTCATAAACGATTCTTTTTAAATATCAAAGATAGTGGTTTGAGAAATGCATGAGAAATAAGATGTATCAATAGATATATATGGTTCAAATAATTCATGAAATCTTGCTACTCAAAATGGGGCACACTCAGACTTCTCTTCTCATGGGATGCAAAAACATAAACTCAATCACTTAATTGCCAATCCAAGGAAACAACTTTCACTGGTTATATTAGCAGGTTTATAAAAATGTGCTTTATGCTTTATAATCAAAATAACATCTTATATGCCTCCTTCCTCTCTTCACATATACACAGACTTCTCTTTTTATATTTCACTCAGTCTTTATGCACCCAAAATATAGGGTACAAGGCAGATGGTTCTTAATTAAGATCACACATTTGAAATCAATTTTCTTTGTTAATCCACCATAATTCACTTATTTGCACCGATAATATTCCCACAATTATCTTAAGGCATTAAAATTAAATACACAAAGTATTCATTTACAGGGATTCTCAATTACTCTTTACATACAACTTAGAATCAACGAACAAGTGCTTTCACCATTTAGATTCATAATAAATTACAGAGACATACCTTTAGGCTCCTTTCTCTATTATTTTGCCTTACACAATCAATGTCTTTGCAAATGTATAGGTGCAGGGTCTGCAACTCAATAAGTAACAAGAAAACATCTCATTCATTATAGGGTTCTTTTACATTTACTCTTAGAAACCAAACCCCTTACAATCCTCATACATTGAATGACCTACTCGCTTACACAAGAAACCATTATTTATTCAAGAATTCCTATAACTACCTCAACTAACTACCAATTCCTCTTGAACATTGAGGAATGTTTTTTAACTTCCTAGGCCTTCTAACAATACTAATTATTCTTAAGACCTCTAATGACATAAGTTCATCACAATTGACTCAACTTCACAAAATGTTTCCTACATATTGAAAAAGACCAAAGCAACCTATGAAGACTCAAAACATGCAACTAGACTAATATTTATAAAGGGGGTAGTGATGCCCTTGTATCAATATGGGTTGATGGAGATGCTGACATGTGACACAAATACCCCTTAGTTAGTTATATGGTTCTAATATATTAGGATAAATGAGTAACTTGTGGAATTAGTGCATTAGGTAATGGTCAACCTACATTGGGATTAGGAGGTTACCCATCCATTGTTAATTATATAGAGGTTTATATAAATGAGGTGAATATGATGGTAAATGAAGTAAGGAATCATTGAGTCTTCTATTTTATAGAAGTATATTATAGGTTGTCCCCTCGAAGATACATTGTGGAGTTATTCCTTCCTAAAAGAGTATTATATGGTGTTGTCCTACCTTAAGGGTAATTATTCTATTTCTGCATATATTGAATATTGCGGCATCTTGTCCCACCTATATCTTTTATGTTGTGTTTATCTACATTATATTCTATGTTATTCCAATTATTATAAGTGTGGATCATACCAAGTGGTATCAGATCTTTGATTTGGGCAATTTGTGTGGGATGAAACCTTAGTTTTGTGGAATCATAATTATTTTATAATTGGTTGTGAATTTTTGCACAATTTTTTTACTGGAGATGAATAATATTTTAAGGAAGTCACAGTAAAAAATTGAGTTTTTATGATAATTTTTGAAGGATTTATTATTATTTTAGTGTTTTTAATAGTTTCATCATATCTACCAAAATACCAAAAAAAAATTGTGAAATTTTTATTGATACTTTATCGCCATACAGGAGAGCTACGATCAAAATTTTAGAATTTTTTGACATGTTTGAGTTATTTAATATGATCATATATTCGCTTTATAAGTACAAAATAATTTTAAAAAAATCATAAAAGAAATATTGAAACTCCATAATCATATGTGGAAGCTACAATCAAAATTTGGGATAGGTTGGATCAGTTTCACATGACTTATTGAAATTTTAGGGTTTTTCCATTAACTCTGGATTTTGTGAATCATGAGGTTACAAGTATTTTCAAGGGAGGATGATATTGATGATATAAAATGGTGGCTCCTTTTTAAGGAGAATAATGTTCAAACAATTTTTTGGCAAAAATGTTTCAATAATCTTCTTTATGATCCTGCAACACTTTGATGGGATTAAAATGATGCAAGTTTCCATGGGAAGAAACAGAACATGTTTTCCTAGATCAATGGGATATAAAATAAAAATAGAATTAAGCAGAGGAAGAAAATAATGATGATGAAGAGGACATAGGTGACAAAGAAAAAAAACAAAGGAAAAGAATGAGGATAATGAGGAAGAGCCTACATGTGATGAAGAAGAAAAATAATTAATGTATGATGATGATGATGATGAGGCTATAGATGGTGCATAAGGAGAGGTGGAGGATATCGAAGAGGAAGAAGGATTGGATGATAAGGGTTTAAATAGTTTGGATCCAAAGAAATCAAAGTCAATTGTTTAGTTTCTTGGATGCATTCAAAAGAATAAGGTCATTATGTTCATAAACCCTAGAAACAAGTATAATTTCATCAAGATGGATGTCTCAAAATCTACATGTTCAAGCAAATAATATCAAGGAGGATCAAATAGATGGTCATAATATTTAGGTTTTTGAAAATTTGAAACTCACTATGGACGAATATATTTTGCATTCAATTTTTTATGCTTAGGATATGGATGGTGTGGATATGGTTCTTGGATACCCATGGCTAGAGACTTTGGGAAAAATTAATATTAGTGTTTAGAATAAGTTCATGAAGTTTTGGTATAAGAAAAAGAAGGTCACTTTACAGGATATCATAGTTGGAAAGGCACAAATAATAGCCAAGTTAGAGCATGACAATGAGATTGAAATAGGTGATGAAGAGCATGATGAAGGTTCAAAAGACAACATAGATGAAAAAATGATACAAGCAGAAAATAACACTTCATCTACTTATGAAACAAAGGAACCACCAAAGGAAACGGTGGAGGAGGTAGAATAAAATGTGGATAAGGTCAAAGTATCAGAAAAAGTTGAGGTATATAGACATCCACATCATCATGAAAGGAAAAAATCATGGAGCCATGTGAGAGACTGTCATAATGACAATCACTTTGGCTATATAAAAAAATCAAAGCACCAATCATTATGGCTATACATAGAAGCGAAAGAATAAATACTATGGTCAAGTATGGAATTAGAGTAGTGCAACAACCTATGGAACATGGAATCAGTGGATAAATCAATATGACTATGCATTGAAGAATAACAACTATGGTCATGAATGGAATCAGAGTAGCACAACATAATATGCTACATGGAATCAAAGGAGGAATAGTTATGCATGGACACTAAGGCAATATAGTTATGATCATGAATGGAATTAGAGTAACATAATGGAATTTGCAAATAAGGTTGGAGAGCTATCACCTACCAAAATCACATATGTATGGTTAGATGATCAAGATTGGAGACGAGTGTGTAATTATTTGAAGCACACTCATTATTTGGTTTCTTCTTATGTTTCAAGGATAAAACATGTCAATGAGGAAATGAATGCTATACACCAAGGGATATGATATATTAGTGTATATGGGTTGATGGAGATGCCAACATGTGGCACACATCTACCTTAATTAGTTATATTGGTCTAATATATTAGGATAAATTAGTAACTTGTGGAATTAATGCATTGGGTAATGATCAGTCTACTTTGGGATTAAGAGGTTACCCATCCGTTGTTAGTTATATAGGCATGTCTGAGTAGGACCATGCAAAGATATCAATGAAATATTTTAGAATGATAACAATGTATTCACACTCCTCATCTATGAGGGATGCACCTAGGTTAATAATCTTGGGATCATCATATGTACCAATGTTAACCTTCATAGTATCTTTGACCAGTAATGTTGAACTCTCTTCAAGAATACTAGGCAAGGAAGAGAAGGGATCCTCTTCAGCTACTTGTTGATCATAACCTTTACCCATATATGAGAAATATGAATTAGCTATACTATGTAATGGCCAGTTGGCAAATAATTTAGGAAAATCATGAGCAAGGTGGTCAAAAACTTGTTGTTCTTCAGAACTAATGCCAGAGCCAATGGTAACATTTAGACTAGGTGGACACTACGCTTCCTGAAGAGAGAGGTGAAATTCCTCATCTAAGAGCCTAAAATAGGTTTTCACTTGGGGACTTGTCTTTATCTTTACTATTTCCCTTACCCAAAGGTACCTCAAAGAAGTTTTCACTCTAAGATCTCAATGTTTTGCTTTTATCATGACCAAGTAAGTTTGCCTACTCTCCAAAATAGGTAGCAGGGTCAAAATACAAGTCAAAACCTTATTTGTGATCACCCAATGGCAATCCATCTCGAAGGCCCATGAACTCGACAAGAGATCCTCATCCTAAAATTCATCCAGTGATATGATAGAATCTTATTGGTCTCAATCGACTAGGTCAGGATGATGAAGGGTAAGTGGATAATGGGTTGTAATGGTCATGATGGCATTGGAATCAAACAAATCTGTATTTACTAGCTCATCATAGGCACTATAATGGGACACTATGTCACTATTGGGAGTTTTGTTGTTAATCGATAAAGTGTTGTCACTTTTGAAATCTATGGGGTCACCTCCAGGTAGTGTAAATGCAAGACCTCGATTCCATGTATGTTTAGCAGTCGATATGAAGTCCTTCCTTCCTTATTTTATATCCTTTTTTTTTCGGGGGGGGGGGGGGGTTCCTATGAGTTTTTTCTCTTTCTCTACTTCATGGATGCATTGTACATGAGTACCTAATCAAACCTTATTATCGAGACTCATACTATGGATATGCCACTTTGTTTTGGGCTATTTTTAACCCCTTTCTTCACTCGAGGGGAAGGTGTTAGAGTAGGTTATGTACCTACCTTTGCTCATGTTTACTAGGTGCACTATTTACTTTTCTCATTGTGGATTTATCCCACATTGGTCATAATGCTTTTCTTCTTGATCTTCTTTACCTATTTATGCAATGATCTCTCATTGTATTAGACAAGCTCTAAAGCATAACCATAAGCTAAGCTTATATAAGAAGTAATATGTAGATATATGATATTTCTCTTTCTTTCACATTTACTTGTCATGTGATGTTTTGTTGTTATCACCTGTGATATTTTTGGCATGGAATGATCTAGTCATTGTTCCTTTCACTTGAGACCAATGTTACATTTTGAGGTTCTCTAACAGACCCTAAGTTTGTAATAATGGAACAATGGCTCATAAATTCTTATTTTTTTAGGATTTCAAGCAACCCATCAATGTCAAAAATCATTTCCAATTAAATCATACCATGAGGTACATGGTTTTCTTTCAATTTTATGATTCTATCATTGCCGTAGTCATCATTCATGTAGTCATATTTTTTATTTTCATCAATAATTTGCATATCGATGACTCCAAAACTATTCATGAACTCAATGATGTGTTGATCATCAGAAAAGACTTGGAAGTTCTTGATTTTGTCTGGGATTGAGGGTCAAAGAAATAATTTGATTGAGAATTAGTGTAATTCAAAATAATTTATAGGTGCTAGATTTACAACTGATGCCACCAAAGAATTGACAATCTGATTGTTCTTTTAGGGAATGGGGATAATGTTAAAGGCATTGAACATTTCAATATGGTTCCAAATTCTATGTTTATATTAAGTAAGAATGCTTGTAATGAAACTTAATTTTGACTTGGTTGATTACTAATTCCAAGTCCATAAATACTTGCAATTATTTGACCTTATGTTTTAAGGTCAACTGCAAACCTAGGATCAGGGCTTTGTATTTTGTGAGGTTATTGGTGTAAGGGAATTACAATCTTATGGAGCCAAGTTTCATTTTCCTAGTGGGTTAATCAATAGAATATTGGCTCGTTAACTTTGTTTGGAATGGGCCCCATCAAATTAAATGAACCATAAGCTTGATGGATCATTAATTTTATCATGTTTTGTACTGGCAGGTTTAATAAAAAGGGTATAAATGCCAATGTCAGATGATGTGTTGTTTATTCTATCATTCACAACATTATACTCGATGATCATGTGTTTCATTCTAGGCTCTCTATCAATCTATATTTGGTTTGTAACACCACTCCGAGGTAGCCACGTGTGGGAGAAGTTTGTGTCCATGTAGCCATTCAATGTTTTGGACCAATCCCGACTCAACAAAATCCCATGTACTTTTGGAATCTCAATGAACTAGATGTCTTTGAATTGTTGGACTCTAGGTTTAAACTCTAATTGCGTGTGAACACTCAATAACTCTCCTACTACCTTAACTTCTGATTTTTCTATGTAAATAATGATATTGTCTATTGTAATTGGAGTTAGACCTAGCTTCCTACAAACTCTTATCTATATGACATTAGTTGAGGCTGCCAAATTGACCAAATAATTGTGCAAGTTATTCCCAAAAAAATTTACTATAAGGAGAAAATGAGGGACCTTGACCTCATTTTTATGTATCACTGCATTAGTGTGTGCTACCTTTTGCTTGGCTTGGGCTAGTTTCTCCTTTAAAGCTTTTAAGAGCATATCACATTGTTCTATGATTTGAGTTGCCTCATGCAGTGTGATATTTGCCTTGATTTTATTCATGTCTTCAACTATGTTATATCCTATTTTATTGAGGGCAAGTTTCATTTATATAGATGAGTGTTGATCACCACCTTTTGGGGGGCGTGAGATCATTATTTACTCTTAATCAATGGGAGTAACACCATTATTGGGAGGAGTAAATATTGTAAAGGGTTATTATTGTGTCTTACTCCTTAATATGTACATTGTTTCTATGGTATTGTTGAAAGGTGTGAATTTCATTTAGCTTGTTATCCTCTTGATTGGGGAACTCAAAGGTCTCGAGCATCATGGTAGTACTCTAGGATCTAGATGTGCTTAGGGATTCAAATGTGTTGGTTGTATTTTTATGGTTAGAGATCACTTCCTAACCTTTCATATCATTTTAGAAGATATCTAAGGAATTATAGAACTTGACATGATCTAGCTTTCCATGTTGAGTTGTGTTATGTACTCTACACTAGTTGGGTAAACTGATCTCGTAGATGCTAATTTTAGGTGGTTTGTTTGGTGAAGGCTTTAGGTTTTTGTTATGATGGCTAAAAGGATGACTATACATTTGATATGATAAATTTTAATTTAAATTTTCCCCACTATTCTCCCAATATGCCTTTGAAGGCCCAATAAATCATTGTCAAGTCTTTAAACCATTCATTATATAATGCTAGCTCATTCTTAGTTGAGTCCTGAGGTATGTATTGGTTCTTATTGACAACCATAAATAAATATTGGTTGTGAACTTTTGTAGTTACTCTAATATTTTTTGGATTGAGGAAATCTAAGTTTTGATGTGGTGTTCCTTGTCTGAATGGTAGATGGTTTGTAATTGTTATCAGATTTGGCATTGGAATATTTTGGTTAGCATTTGGAATTTTGTTTAGTGCTATAAGTTTGGGATGACATTAGGGATGGTGGCTAATGCCTGACCTTATGGGCTCAATTGCCAGTCCACTTTGATAGCCTCTATGTATGCCAATGAAAAATCTGTAATGAGACGATCTCTTCACAGGAAAACTGTTGTCCAAGGATCTAACTCATTCTTATACATTTTGAGTGCCAACTGGGTGTCAGGTCTATACAACATTGTTATAAAACTATACATATTTTAAAACCTTGCATTAAATTTATGATTATCTCATTGGTTTCCCTTCTCATGTTGGAAAAATTTTGATATAACACACTTAGGTCAATGACTTGCTTGAATTGAGCCAATAAAGTGTTATTGAAATGGTTCCACCCAGTGATGAATTCCTTAGGGAGATTTTAAAACTAGACACATGCAACATGTTACAAGGTAAATATGAAGATCGTAGAGGCTACATATTCATATTCTATGTTTAATAGTCTCAAGTCAGTTTTATAATAAGGTGCATGCTCTTCAACAATGTGTCCTCCATTAGGTGTGAATCATGGGAGATACCTCTTAGGATTTTTGGGTAAATCATGAACAACCCCAACAATGTTGATGTCTAATCTACCTAGCCAAGCCATTGGCATAAAAATATTAGGACTACAATGTGTAGGCAAATTATTTTGGGTCCTATAGATTTTAGGTCTTCCAGTATCAAGCCTAAGTCTTATGTGTGTCTATAATTGTAAGAATAAAAACAAACATGAGTCAGACTTAGACTTAGTGATGCACGAGGGAAAATCCAAGATGACTTAAGATCAAATAAATACTATGTATTGTGACCTCTAATTACTATATAGAACTTTGGAAAGGGCCCTCTTTCTAGTGCCAAATTTTTCCTTCTCTATTTATGTGTGTTTTATGCACACCCTAGGGGGAATTTCATGGGATGAAATCCCTCTCATTTTAGGATTATTAAAGATAATATAGGTCACGAGATGCAATATTAGTATCTCTTACATAGTCTGCTTGGAATATCTTTATGAACAACACAAATACTACCACCAGAGGGAATCAATCCTGCATTCAATTTTCCACATTATATTGGAAGGCCACAATTCCCTTAGATGAGTATTCACAATGAAACCTAAGTTATAAACAAGGATAAAATTAAAAAATCATAAAATGGGAGAGTAGGTGAGGTATAAAATAAGGATACTCTCAAACTTAGTGGAGATATTGCACTTGCATGGATATACCTGATTGGAGATATTCTTGCTTGCATGGATATTTCTAAATCTAACCAATGTTTAACTATATCTATGTAGTCTAGTTTAAGATCAAACTAAGATAGACATGGCATGGAGTCTATGGGAAATTCCTTAATGGATATAATCTTCTCATCCTAGCTTTATAAGATGAATCACTACAAAAGAATTGTTAACACGACACATTTATCTATAATAATCAACTTTATCATATCCAATATAAAAAGGAAAATGAGACTAGTAATTCCCTTAGCCTTACTAAATTTGCAAGAGTCAATCAAAATTCATATTATTATCCAAAATAATAGTTTATGTCTATCACAACTATATTGAGAATTGAGAAAGCTTAACATAAAGAAAACAATAAAGAGCTTATGAACATTCCTATAAATTTCTAAATTTTATTTGTTGCCTTATATTTTAATTCTCTCCCCGCTTTACAATGTTTTCTAAAAGATTTCTTATGCAAGTCATCTTTTTTCAAAGAATTGAATGCAAGCATGGTTGATTCATGCCTAATACATGTGTACTTTTTCTACATTCAATTCTCCTTCAAACCCATACTGATCTCTTATAAAAGATCAGAGTGATCATAGTTATCCATTCTTGATAAATCCATCCACCTTCCAATGCCATAAATTTTAATAGCAATTGATTGTAGGTTATTACAATGCCTACATATTTGGTGATTTATTGGTTGGTGACAACCATCAAATTTGATTTTATGTCCTTAGAGTGACATGGGTGTTTTTTTTTTACAATAAGGCTTTGGCATGTCCTTACACTCTACCTCCCTACCACATAGTGTCATTTCACATAATCTTGGATTATCTTTGTGATTTTGAATGCATGACCCCTTTTCTTTTTACAAGCCATGCGGTGATGAAAAATGGCATCCACTGATTGAGTCACATCTTCTCATTATTTTAAACATATCTCTATGGTACAAAAACTATGGGGTCATTCCATATGGTGTTATGTGATTGTTTCACTATATCACAGTCCACCTTTGGCGAAAATGCTTGTGATTGATTGTGAGGATGCAAGTGATCGTAGCATCGACACCTTCAAATGTTGTAATTACTTCACATCCCCATGAGTGTTGGTTGTTATAAACATTTTTATAAGTTACGAGGATGTGAAAGCATGAAAATTTTACTCGTGAAATTGCTCTAAGACTCAAAACCCCTCATAAATTTGATTTAGATTTGACTGTAAAAATTTGTGAAGATGCAAATACATGCCACTTGGAAAGCTCAAGATGAATGTGAATAAGTAATAAAAATGTGCCAAGTTTGAATGTTATGAAGCTTTAAATATGTTCCACAAGGTATCGAAGAGTCAAGCCATTATTTTCAATGCTACGAATTATAGTGAAGAGATGTGACTAAGAGTGAAAATATGTGAATAACCCCTTTAAACCTGCATGAAAAAAGAACAAATATTCAATGACAAATCCTCTAAAAATTGATTAATAAAATAATATCAAGTGTAAAAGAAAGGATAAAACCAAATTTATATGTTGGGGGACTGAGTATAAACTTATTTGATTAGGCACAAATAGATGTGAAAGACACAAACAAGTTTTCAAACCTGTAAGACAAAAAGGACAAAAGCAAGATCAAATTTCCAAAGGAAACTTGATAAGCAAATCTTGTTAGAACAAATTCTCAAGAAGGCCTTCATTTACCATAAATTTCAAAAGCATAGTATAACTTAATACATTAAGTCTCTCAATCAACACACCTAAATTTTACATCCAAAACACTTGAATAAAGCATTAAAAGTTAAAAGGGAGAAACAAAGTTTTCAAACCTGCAAGACAAAAAGGACAAATGCAAGATCAAATTTTGAAAGGAAACTTAATAAGCAAATCTTGTTAGAATAAATTATCAAAGACGCCTTCATTTGCCTTCAATTTAAAAAGCATATAACAACTTAATGCATTAAGTCTCTCAATCAACTCACCTAAATTTTGCATCCAAAACACTTGAATGAAGCATTAAAAGTCAAAAGGGAGAAACAAAGAAGCTTTCAACAGTAAATTGACTCCAAATTTTAAATGGAAGGTGAAAGATAAATAATCTTTCAACTCAAATTTTGATCAACATGCACTTTCGAAGAGATATTCAATCAAATTTAAATGGAGTCTCCATTTCGATAGGAACATGGCATGTTGGCCAAAACAACCCCATTATTTGTTCACATTTGTAGTGGGGATATTGTTTATAAGGAATTTGGTCCAATGACCAAGGTATTTTAGGATGTTTTTCGTGTTTTTTAAGCTACAACTCTTAAAATCTCAAATACAAAGGAGAGCATAAAGTAAGGAGATAAGCTTTTTGGAGATTATTAATGGGTAAGATTTGATGTTTTAGTACTACCACTATTTTTTATGAATGGAAGAATGGAGAACTCGAGGGTGGCATTTTGACTCCAACTGCTATTGGAGTAGATTTAGGCTTTGGATTTTTAGCTCTTGAACTTTCACATAGTTGGACTACAAATCTTATCACCAATGTCTCTAGTAATCACTTTTGGCTTAATGGTGTAGACAAACTTCAAATTATTTTTTATTGTAATAATAGGTAAACACCAAAAATTGAATTCAATACTACATGATTATTGTATCTCTACCAATTTTAGGCTGATTAGACTGCTTAAAAGTAAGCAACATGTGCAATTAAGTTGAATGGCAATAATTTAACATTAAACAACAAGAAAAATGTTAAACAACCTATGCACTAATGATAGTCAACATAAAAGACTACACATAATATGGCTAATTTTGAAAACTTAAAAAGTTCATGGTGACACTTTACCATATGCATCCTTTTAATGTACGATGATCAAATCCATCCAACAATATAACTTAATAGATAACACAACACAATAAACACATAGAGCTCACTGAAGAGAAAGAATTAAAAATCACCAACTTGCAAGAAGATTTTACCACCATCAACGACTACCAATTGTTTGTACCTTTTCTAAGTGTTATCAACCTTCTTCAACTTGTTGATCTTTCTTCCAAGTGTTAACTACATGGTGTCACAATATTGACATGTTACCAATTAATATCTTTCTTTCAAGGAATGCATGCCTCACATAATGTGTAATATCCCAAATTAGAATATTTTACAAGAATTTGAATTTCCCGTAATTCCATTTTAATAAAATATAGATTATATAATTAAAATGATAATGTAAATAATTATATTGAATTTAATATAAATTTTTCAGATTTTGAATAATAAATTATAATTCTACAAGGGTTTTCATCCTTCAATTATTACAATAATTATCGCAAGGGTTTTATGTGTATTGATACTTCATCAAAATTTCCCATAATGATCGGGCAATAAGAATTATTGGTTAGTGGCATAGGCACTAGTGAGATAGTATTTAAATGTGAATTTGAGTAATTAAATTTTTGCAATCTTATGTTATTATGGCTTATAGTTAAAGGATAAAACTCAAAATAATACACACACACACACATACACGTGTGTGTGTGTGTGTATGTGTTCTTGTGAAAGCCTTAAACTAAACTATATTTTTTTTTTTGGGTTAAAAAATGGCTAAACCTTATCTATTATAATTAAAAATATATATAAATAATCAAGTACAAAATAATTAAATAGTTTTCCACCTTCTACTCAAGGTTTTATGAGGTTTAGAGACATAAGTCAAAAACATAAAACTACATAAATTCAAACATCGTTATCATCACTTGAATTAAACATCATGATAGTAGGGCATATTTCCCATTATTGTATTGTAGAACTGGATGCAATTTAATATTTAAAAAAACATTGGTTGTTGTGAAATTTAATATGCATAGTAACCCACCATGCACATTAAATTTTCTCTCCAATTTTTGTGTCTCTGTGCAATGTTATACTTTGTGATATTTTTATCTACTTGTTACTCAAGTCTATCTTGTTTTTACCATCTATACATGTCTTAATTTCTTTCATATAAGTAGATAAATAACCTTTCTTAGGAAGGACTTGTTATACAGTGTAGGTTTACACATCACCTAACACGAGAAGCATTACCGTTTCAACCAACAATGAGATCCTACACTTTATGAATTTGAAATTAGCATCCCATAATTTAGTGCATAAGACCAACCAATCACTGATGACTTCTTGATTAATATTGGCTTCTTAACATACCTTTGGGTTTTCAGACATTGCATATGTTGCTTCCATCCAACCGACATTGTTCACACAGTCAAAACACTACAATCAAAGTTCTAATCTCAATATTCATCTCCCCAGTAAATACTAAAGCCACATCATGAAACTTGTTATACCTGAAAAAATTTATTGTAAAGCCCATAGTGGATATTCATCTCTACATATTTTATATTCCATCTGTCACATAATAAAGCAAGTTTGAAAACAATGAAATTTAAAAAGAAATCTATTGAGGCATTTCTTTGAAAACAATGAAATTTAGAACGAAATCTATTAAGACATTTCTTTGCTAGGAGTTATTGATAGTTGTTGACATTTCATATATATTTGGTTGATGATATATGGTTTAGATTTGAGTTGATTCAGTAGTACATATTTTAATTACCCATACCCTTTCCATGTAAAGCCCAAACATAATCGTCTTTTCTTCATTATTATTCATGTCGCATCTATAAATAACTATGTAAGTTTACTAGTATCCACCACAAGTAAAAGGAATTTATAATAAGAAGTGGCCAAGGCAAACTTATTGTTAGCACATGAAAAAAAAAATCAATGATGAAAACAACACCAAGCCTATGAGATGTGGAGCAACTTTATCTACTATCAGATCCAATCTAACAACTCTATAATTGCCTTCCCATAGAAATAAGTAGACATAATATTGATCAACTTAAGGTCTCCAACATCCTACTTCATCACATAAAATTTTAAGAAATGGACTTCAGTTAAAAGTGTGAAATAATATATGAATAATTCCATTTAAAAAAGAAATTAATGTGTTGTGGGCTAATTTTTTAGGGGAACGTGATATTACACTCAATCAAATACATGGGTAGCCCTAACAGGGTGCACCATGGTTGAAAGATAAAATATTTCATAATATCAAAAAAAAAAAAAAAAAAAACTTTTCACAAGCTACTATTCTAAATCACAAAAGAGTGTCAGTTTTGTGTAGTGCAAGGGTAATAAGGTCCTAGGTGATAGCAGCTGGCAGCATGACTATTAACCATGTCCTTGGAAACTACGTATTAAGGTTTGAAAAATAAATTATTTAAATTTTGGAGAATCCATTCCCTAAATTAGGGTATTTAAAACTTTATAATATTAATATTATATTAATAGTTATTATAATATAATATTAATATATAATATAATATAATATATATTTTTGAGGATTATAAAAATGAATATCAAATTATTGTTTATTAACACTTCGATTATAAAATTTGGGAAGAGGTCAACAGTTATAGGTTTCGAGTGAGGTACAACTCCCAAGTTACACTCTTTCGCTTTACATAACCTTACTTTAACATAATGCCACTAGAAAAGTTTAATATGTACAAAATCAATCAATTTAAGACTCGACTGGCTTAAATTATAGAGTTGTTTTATCCACAAATTGTAAATTTAATGTAAAAATAAGTATTGAGCTTAAAAAATAAATATAAGATCTAGTTTAGTTGATTCAGATAATTTAGTTGATCGAAATTACAAGTCAAATAACAACTGTAATTTTTTTGAAACACTTAAAAGCAAAAACTTGGTGCCATTGACGTTGATTAATGTAGAGGAAGTGGTTTCTACCAATGAATTTGAATTTATCTTGTAAAATTATTTTAAGAGCTAGCCCTTCTTTGTTTTACATCGGCCATCAGCGTGGTAGCCACCACTGCCAAATCTTGGGTTGACAAGTTGGAGACTAGAGAAAGTACATGTAGAAGGAATTAAATCTTGCCTAGTTGGAACTTCCCCTCAGTAGGCATAGGACCACTAGTGTGGATGATACAAAACCCATATGAATTGTGTACAAAAACTATTGATAGATTAAAAATATAACCCAATTAAGAAAGAGACATGGCCATGAGTGTCGGATATAAGGTGAGAGGACATGATGTTTTGCCTATAGTTTTTATTTTTCTATGATTTGTTTGTTTCAAATGCATAAATTTATTATTGTTATACTTTTGTAATAATGAATGTGGACTCTAAAACATGATATATATATATATATATATATCAGTTGAAAAAGGGCTAGAACCTGGCTAATAAAAAGGTGAAAAAATATTGATAAAGTTAATTACTATAGACACTAAATCTGAATTATATAACACCTCAGTCTTGTACTCTTGGCAAATACATATCATGCATGTACCTTTAGCTTTTAGACCTTCTCATTGTTTATAGGTTCA
Organism: Torreya grandis; assembly: GCA_037957365.1. Lineage (NCBI taxonomy): Eukaryota > Viridiplantae > Streptophyta > Pinopsida > Cupressales > Taxaceae > Torreya > Torreya grandis. The sequence continues at coordinate 2,642,436 of JARHVA010000068.1, read as the reverse complement.
CATACACTATCTCTCTATACCAAATTATTTATCTCTTAGTCTGACCAGTGTTATTCTGATAACCTAAGAATTTTATTATACTAGTGTTGTAAACATGCTTATCTTCAGTCTCTATAAGTTTGGGACTTATCCCTATTTTTTAGCTTCTCGAACACTTATGTTCGAGTTAGATGCCTACATCAACACAAGTTTCTTATTCTAACGCAAGTGTCTAATGCCCCAAAGTCATTAAATTTACAAATGAAATATATACCTATGGTTGGCCTAAGTGCTTTAATGTGATATATTTCCAAAATAAATTGATATATACAAGATCAACCCTCATTCATTCCTCACCTAGCACAAACTTAACAACTCACAAGGAAACTTACCAAAAGTATTCACTTAAACACTCAAGTGAGCAAAGTTTCCCTATTTTTTCCTATATCTTTATTAGTCATAGGGAAACCCATGTACAATTATGAAGTACTGAAGGAGTACTCCATGAGCCATACTTGCCAAGTTACAAGCTAAGTCATTATTGTACTTGCTTATCACACATTACATCTTTATGCCCAAAAAATCCAACACATAGGGTATAACTACATGAATCTAATGTCCTCTTTGGAGTAGTGTCTATGTAGGTAATTCCCACTGATATAAGGGTATTTAGGGTTAGCTCGACATTGTGATCCCCCTAACCCATTTTTTCCACAAACAATATGAAGATGATAAACTAGGGTTTTATTACTTGACAAGGAGTGATAACCCAAGATATAAATCAAAGCACATCAGAGTAAAGTCAACACAAGACATAAAATATCCCATGTGGTCTCATCCATATCCAATAGGTATTGTTCACTAGACACCTGCATCCAAGTTAAATAGAAGCATCAACACAACTGTCTGAGGTTGACGCAAGTGTCTGAGTCCACAAAGATCAAATTTATAGAATCTAATGACTGATACAAGGCACTAATCTAATCTATTTATATTTTATTCCATATCAGATTTGCATGCACACAGTTGACTAGCTAAGTACTCTTGTGTTTATTTCATTGTTATATCAATCCAAAGCTATACTTATTATTTCTAACATATCTTAGTATTTAAATTTAGAATATTATTTATCTGAGTTTGCAAAATGATTTCCCTACTATAGATATGTTTATCACCATTGTGTTTATTCATTTCTATATTCTTAACCCAATACTATATTGACTCATCTCAATTTTGGGCTAAACAGTTACAAATCAAGGTCTTTCAGTTGAAGGCAAAAACTAATAGAAAACAAGATAATATTTGAAGACTTTGTTAGCAGTCTTCTAGAACTTTAATTAGCCTTTTAGCTTGCTATTACCATGAGTGATCAACATCTTTCCTAAATTGTGTGAATCTTAAGTACCTGATACAAAGGGAGGTGGTTTTCTTGAACTAGTTTATGCTTTGAGGAATTGACAAGCATTTTTAAAAATTCCATTTAGGTTCCCCTGTTGATATTGATTTGAGCTTATAAGTTTCTTAAGATTGAGTTAGGAGGCATTCCAAGATTATTGTTAATGCCTAATATAAACCTGAATTCCATTCTTAAGTTATCCTGATTCACTAATTCTTAAGAGAGATTCTTTACTAGCATCTCCTTTTTATTCTTCTTCTAGAAGATAATTTGGGTCTTGTTTATCATGGTGGTTATCAATTGTTGAGTCAATAATGTCCTTTTAAGAATATTTTACTTGCATAAATGTTGACTTTTTTAGTCTTACCTATATTCAAAGGTATCTAAGTCTTTTCCTACTTCCTAATCCTTCCTTCTTTTTTGGTTCCATGAACTGTTCATTGTTTTGTTCCAAATTTTTATTATTTTTGGGTTCCTTGAACCCTCAATAATTTCATTCTATATTTTTCTTGGGTTCACTAAATCCATCATTATCCTATGAGTTGGGCCGACTTAGATTAGGGTAGTTTTTTACAAAATGACTATGTGAGTAGAAATTACTACACCTAAAAGGGACATTTGTATAGTCTAACTCTTGTATCCATTCCTGAGTCTCAGATTTGAAATAAATCACCAGAGGAAAAGGCTTCGAAAGATCCATATTTATGCAAAGTCAAGTATAAACTACCAGAAGTACTACCTTGGTAGATTTTACTATGCAAATAAACTCTTCCAGCTGATCTCCCACTTGCAAAAAAATCTCCACTCCACAACTCAGTTGGGAAACCATAAAGGTGAGTCTAGACTGAGACCTTCCTCAAATTTTCTACTTTTGGGTTAAATCCCTATTCCCATGGTTTCATGAATAATCTGGCTCAGCCCATGAACCAATGACTAGATTAAAAGATCTCATCCATGTGATTTGTATTTTTTTAAATAAAATTTAAGAAACCTTGTGGGTGGAGCTTCACCTAATTATCAAACCTTAACTTCTTATTTTTTCCAACCACTTCTGTAGGTACATCATGCTTAACCAGTAACCCATAAATTTACAAATAAATGCGCAATCCTTGAGATGATCAATGATGATTTTGATTTCTTTGTCTTTGACTTGAATGGTTTGAGTTTCATCCACTGTAGGGAAGATACCCTTAGAACTTGCAAGCATATTTGAGAGTTGATCCTTCTTCCCTTCGAGCCTAGTCTGCCCTTCTCTACATGTCATTCTAGAATGACCTCCATCCATATTTTCATTCATTATTTCCTCATTCGCAACTTTCAACCCTACTTGCATTTCCACTCTTAATTGAAATTTTATTTTATTTTATAATGTTTTCAAAATTAGAGTCATTTGAAAATATTAACTATCATGTTACATAGTGATTGCTTTGCAAGTAAATAATGTTATTTACTTAGAAATAATTCAACATTAACTTTAAAAAACATGATTTTATTATAATATTATTATATATTATAATAATTATATATAAATTTAATATATATTTATAATAACTAATTGTATATAATATAAATATAATTATATATAATATCCATATATATTATCAATTTTTATTAATATTGTTTAACCCTTTTTGAAAATAAGGATTAACATGAAAGAGAAGCCTAATAAAATAAAGAGTGGGCTACTCTAAAAGCAAATCAGTCAATGAATATAGATTCTATTGATATTTTGATAATAAATAATGTATCTAAGCATATGCCAAATATAAAAAGTACAATATTTAATATGTTGATAATAACAATATGAAAGATAAATTGTACTTAGCTTATACATCGATGTACAAGTAGGTCTGAGTAATGCAAGTGTAGAAATATATTATGTGAAGATTATGATCCAGTCCTCAGATTTTGAAAATTAGATTTCTATCAGTACAAACACTTGCATCGACCTATGGACACGTACATCAACATTATTATCCATGATTCAACACATTTATCATATATGGAGTATTGACTATTGACTAAAACTTCCACCTGGGTCTTTCTTGGTTTTTGTTGCCTTTTAAATTGTGTGTATAGATCACATGCATAGGCACTTGATATCTGAATATAGATCAAAACCCTATATCATCCTTTTAGGTCTTATCACCTTGCCAAAAATGGGTTGGTGGGCTCATAAAGTCAAGATAACCTCAATGACCACTTTAAAAATGAGTGTTTCCTACATAGCCAATACTTCGAAGAGAGCCTTAAACACATGTAGTTTTCCCCTATGTGTTGGCTTGTGTGTGAATAATAGTTTAGTATGCTATATGCAAGTGTATGTAGTGATCTATATTGTAACTTGGAAAAAAAATATCATGGGATGCTCTTTGAATGCTTTAGCCTTATAATATGATTGATCCTATGACTGATATGAAAATAGGAAATAATAGGGCAACATAGCTCAGTTGGGCAATTGACTTTTAGTAGTGTAGCATAAGGTTGAGAGGTGATTTTATATGTTTGATAGATGAATAATGTGTTATATTTAACTTATATTTATACCACCTCTTTTGAAAAGTTTCTCACAAAAAGATTGATGAAAAAAAATAGGTTGACCCATATATTTTAAAATATTTTCAAATCTGAGTGTTTAGAAAGCACAAATACTTGTATTGGAGAATGGATAGTAACATCAATGCTACCATCCAAGTATGAATGCAATTATCCAAGAAAATAGAAGGTTATTGGATCTTTGTAAATAGAAATGAATGATATATATTAGATTTTAAGTGTACTATGGGCTACATGCGATTTAGGTAATCAAAATATGAGGGTTAGACTATGAGATAAACATTTAGGCCTAGTGAGATGGTGAATGCAAGCCTATCGATTGCAAAGAAGGTTAAAAACTAAAGGGTAGAGTCTTGAGTGATATTTGTCAAGTGTATAAGACTAGTTTAATATATAAATCTAGCTATAAAAATCTATATTTTTTCCACCCTCGCCCCCATACCCACCCTGACCCCCATTCCTCCCTTCCCCACCCCTTTAATCTAGGAATGCAGAAGGATGAAATTACAAGTTTAAAAGAAAAAATGTGTACCATGTTATGTACAACACACCTTATTTTTAATGAGACCAATTTGAATTTGATATATATGTATGACCTAAAATTAAGAGCATGTTACAGATGTAATTAGTGCATATAATATAAAAATAAATAATTAAACTTTATTTGGAATTAAAGAGATCAAGGAAGGAGTACACCTATGTGTCGATGCAACCATGTTGCCCCTTGATAATTTCCTTTGGTAATGATGCTTCCTAGTTAAAACATTGAAGAGAGGTTTGCAACATAACCTTTAAGTTGTGAATAGGGGAGTTGGAGAGTGATCATGCCCCTAATTTGGTATATGGGTGAGTTGTGCCAAGTCCATTGAGAGCTCAAAATCTCAAATCACACAAATCTAGTGTAGTATAATCTAGCCAATCTCACATGAGTCAAATTCTATAACCATATCAACTCACAATAAATAAAATTAATGTCAATTCCAATGAGTGTGCTAAATCTTGATCGCACTAATCAAATAATCATAATATTGTAGCATATTAAATCCCAACTGTTATAGCTTGGTAGGGTCCACTGATCCAAAACTCAAAAGTTTTGGTTGATAATTATTTCAAGAACACAAAAATAACACAGTAACAATGAATTCTCTAAGAAGAGATGTTTTATTACTCAATATTGCAATACAACTATATGCTTATCTCTGGGAAGAGATGTCTAATTTCTATTTTGGGTTACATCTTCATTTATACACATTTTGAAAGTAGGGGGAAGATGTGGAAGGTCACCGATCTTGAGGTAGATTAAGTGGTTTGACTTCCATGATTTAAAACAATACAAAATTTGAGGAATTACTATTTTTATAAACTTACTATTTTTAGACTACACTACTAAAATTAATATTTGGGGCACTACCATTGGGTTTTTGAGGGTTAAAATCCACTGAGCAAATCTCTATGCCATCTCACTGCATTCTCTTTATTCTTATCTTTCCAATAGTTCAAACGGTGAGTCAATTGGAGCTACAGTGCAAAAGTTATGGCTCCCAGAAGTTTCATCATCAATTGGGGTGGAACCATCACCCGAATTGTCGCCTAAATTATTGCCTGGATCATCCACACATGAAAAGTGTGTATAATATAAAAAATGTGTGTGTGCTTTAGTGCATATGCACTTCAAATGTGTGTCAAGATGAAGTGTCTATCAAAATGTAACCTCTATTTTGTAAAATGTGTATAATATGTATCACAAATTTGAAAATTTCTATCCCAAATATATGCCCAATGTATAAAATTTTGTCCCAAGTGTATATTTGAATCATGTAAACTAAATCAAATTCTACCAATTTTTATCAACTATATGTATGTGGAGATGTGTCTCTATGACATAACCCCACTGATATGCCCCCCTTTTGAGGTGAGGGGAAAGAAAAAAAGTGATAAGCACCTTATTTCAAAAGGATAAGATAATTATTATGTATCTGTGTGAATCATGCAATAAAGAAGCATATAGTACTATTGTGTTGAAGTAGACATATCAATGAAGCTCATAGTATGCTTACATAACAAGCCTTGAGATGCATGATATGAATCATGAAAATGTCTAAAATATCACAAGCCCAACAAACAATCAACCACACACAAATACTCAAATGTCATGCAAAGAGGGGTCTAAGGAGACCGCAAACAAGGGGCATGTTCAAAAACCACACACTCAAGGGGAGGACATATGAAAATGTCCACACACCAAAGAAACAAATAAGATTCCATGGCACTATGGCCAATAAGAAAGGAACATATTCAAAATGTTCCATAAGTAAGACAAATAATCAAACAAGAAGTACACTCAAGTAAGTCATGTGAAGAGATGAAGCAAATGAAATCAAAGCAACTAGTATAAGCATTTCATACTAGTTCCTACATATAAATCTTAGCAAAATGTCATGTATAATAACATATCAAGTACACTATGTAAGATAAAAACAAGAGTACATGCGTGTATAAATGTTAGTATATAAGCTCAATGTGATAGTGGAAATTAGAATAAACAATAGAACCTGTGTTAATTGTGATCATATAAAATCAAGATACACCCAACGTAGTGTCATACAACAAGAGAAAAGGTCCCACATTTGCATGCTTATGTATCAAAGATATGATGTATGCCTATATTACACTCAAGTATCTGTGAAACATGTGTATAGAAAATGATATGTTATCTACTAATATAAAGTAAACAATGTATGCAAAAGTTAATAAACATGTGAAATGCTAAATATTTTTGTACTTTTGATTTATTTGAAAGCTTTGTATTTTCTTGAATATTTTATTTGTTTGTTTTTTTAATTTTTTGGATATTTGATTTATTAGAAAAGCTTTTATGTACAAGGAATAAGTGATACTAGAAGCAAGGGAGCTCATCAAGAGGATGCCTCTATGAGAGACCTATATCATGTGTGTCATATTCATATGTTGCATAATCAGTATCCTCATGATCATACTAAACTTTTATATTATTAGGACAATAATCATCAATATAATCATTATCATAGGTTAAAGTTATATTTTCATGATGTTCTTGAACATGTGATATACCCTTTTGAGCATCTATGTATGAAAAACCAATTACACCAAAGTTTGGATTTTCCTTCTTGAAAGTTTGTTTTTCTTGAGTATGTTCATTATTATCAACATGTTGCATCTCATTGTGGGCAAGATAAGAGCCCTTTATCTATGTTTAAACATTGAGAAAATATGTAATTTGTGCCTTGACTTATTTATTTAAGGATGAAAATATAGACTTTGTAGTATTGACCTTAACTTTTTGTTCTCTGTGCATGAAATAGATACAATGTTTGGATCTTCAACAACTATATTTGTATCATTTGATTTTGTAGTCATTTCTTATTTTAAAAATTTCTTTGTTAGAAACACTCCTTTTAGAATGCTTGTTTGCTTACCTTGAGTTTGATTTTGCAACATATATTCTTGCTCTTTTTGTAACATTCTTTGTTCTCGCTTTGCCTTTTGAATTTTTTTTTGCTCTAATTTTTGCATTTGTGAACTTTTTTTACTCTAAATTATCTTATGGTACCTATACTGGTTATTTTTGCACTTGTGTTGTAAAATATACATGCATAAGATGAGTGGGTTACGTGATTGGTGTATCAATGACAAGATCACCACTATCATTTATCTTTTGTATTTTTTCTTCAAGGCAAAACAACAATCTAAATAATGATGATGCATTTTATGATATGCACAATAGTATCTTAATCTCCTTGAAGGATGTAGAGGAGGTAGTTGGATCACTTTGTTTAGAATCATTTCTCTTAGAATTCCACTTGAACTATTATTAAACTTTTGCATGCACTTTTTGAAGAACTGATTGAGTTGTATTTTTTTGTGGCTTCCAATCTTGAGATAAAATATTATTAAGCATAAAATTTATAGATGAAGATACAAACACATGATTAACACTAGTATATTTTAGATTATTTGTATGTGTGTTATTATGTTTCCATGATGTGATATTTGAAACCAAATGTGGATTTTAATTGTTTAACTCTTCTATTGACTTGCTCATAGTGATGATTTGATCCTTAAGGGCTTTAGAAACACACAAACCCCAGGTACCTCAGATTGAATATGCATACACACACCACCTAGATGAGATGAGGGAGGTGGGCAGGTTTGAGTAAGGGTATGTTGGTTACCTTCATTTGACATTATAGATGGGCTACCTTACCCCTTGGAGTAGTGATACCATAGACCTTGTTAGAGGTAAAGTAACTATCACCTCCTTAACATTAAGAGGAGGAAGAGGTTCCTTTTTATCCATTTTAAATGTTCCAAAGAGTAAAACAAGCACATGATAAAAGAGACATGAATGCTAGAAAATAGTCACTTTTTAAGTATGTTTATTGATTATCATTATGATAAGAGCCATCATAAGTGGTGTTATTAATCTCTATATTATCATCAATATTTGTATGTACAATGTATTGGCTTGTTCATTAGCATAATTGTAAGGGTTTATTACAAAATAAGGATTTTTATTGCATTTTTTATTATTCATGAGATCCTCATAAGCAATGTATTAAGCACCGAGAAGATTAAATATTGAATCCAAAAGATAAGGAGGGTTAAAAGATGTCATCTTAAATGCAAGCTCTAATATGTGCACAATTAATATATAGCATCTTCAAAATATGGGATGGGTAATTTGAAAATCTGAGAAAGGTTTTTCATAAAAAAAAGTAAATAAACAACACCCAAAAAATAGGTTAAAATGTGTATCCCTTATGCCTTGTATGTCAATATTTACTAAAAAAAGTAAATTGAAAAATTTGAAAACTTCATACAGACTTATGGCGACCAAAAAGATGTTTTTAATTATATCAACTTGAATATGAAAAACCTCTAAAGAATTTGAAAATCAAGCTATTATGGAACATAAATGAACCAAACAATGTGGGATGCATCACAAACAAACCCCTATAATATTTCCAATAAAGAATCAACAATTATGATAAATAAGCGATTTATTTTAGAAATATGAGAGATATTTTTTAATTTAGAATATTAAATTTAATGAAACATATACATTAATTAAATCATAAGTACATTGTTCATCTTGTATGTCAAAATTTAACAAAAATAGTAAATTACAAAATTCAAACAATTTGTATAAAATAATGGTGAACAAAAAGAGGTCTCTGATTATATCAATATGAATAGGAAAAATCTCTGAAGAATTTGAAAATTAATCTGTTATGAGGCAGAAAGTAGCCAATCAAGGAAAATAAATTGGCATGTGTATCAACACGAATCCCTATCAATAAAAAGGTGGTGAAAACCTAGGGTAAAAAGGGGAAATCAAAGGTAAAATATGAAACCCTATGGAAAAATTTTAAAGTTTTAAAAAATAAGGTTAAAACCCAATGAGAAACCTAGGGATTGCAATGTTCGAGCAAAATATGGGTTCACCATATGTTTAAACCTTTTTTGAAATAAGGATTAATAATAAAAAGTAGCCTAATCAAGCAATGAGTAAGCTACTCTTAAAATAAACAATTAATGAATTTAGATTTACTAATGTTTTGATAAAAAATACTAAATCTAAGCATAAGCCAAATATAGAAAGTACAACATCTAATATTCTAATAGTAACAATATGAATGAGAATTTGTACTTAGTTTAGACATTGATACACATGCAGATTTGAATAATGCAAGTGTAGAAATGGATCGTGTGAAGATTATGATCTAGTCCTCAAATTCTAAAAATTAGCTTTCTATTAGCATAAACATTTGCATTGCCCTATGGACACTTGTGTCAACATTACTGTCTATACTTCAACGTATTTTGTCTATATGGAGTATTGACTATTGACTAAAACTTTGACTTAGATATTTTTGCGTTTTTTGTCACCTTTTAGATTTTGTGTTTAGATCATGCACATGGGCTCTTTATATCAAAGTATAGCTCAAAATCCTAGATCCTCCTATTATGTCTTATCACCTTCCCAAAAATAGGTTATTAGGTTCACGAAGTCGAGCTAACCTCATGGACCCCTCTATCAATGAGTGCTACTTACATAGCCAATATTTTAAAGAGGGTCTCAAACATATGTAATTTTCCCCTACATGTTGGCTTGTGTATGAATAATGGTGTAATATGCTATATGCAAATGCATGTAGTGATCTAGCTTATAACTTGAAAAATATGTCTCATGGGTTGCTCTTTAAATGTTTCAGACATATAATATGACTTCTCCTATGACTGATATAAATATATGAATAGGACACAATATCTTAGTTGTGCAATTGATTTTCAATAGTGTAGTGTAAGCTCCAAAGGTGCTTCTATGTGTTTGCTAGATGAGCAATGAGTTGGCTTTAACTTGTATTTATACCAAATCCTTTAAAAACTTTATCATGGAAGGGTTAATGAAATAAAATAGGTTGATCCATGCATTTAAAAGTATTTGTAAATTTGAGTGTTTATAAATCACAAACACTTGTGTTGGAGAATGAACAGTAGCATCAACACTATTATCCAAGAAAATAAAATGTTGTTGGAGCATTGTAACTGATAGTGAATGATAAATATCAGAGTTTAAATATATTATGGGCTAAAGGTGATCTAGGTAATTAGAATATCAGGGTCAGAATACAAGATAAGCATTTAGGCCTATTGAGATGGTGAATGTGAGTTTATCGACTACAAGAAAGGTCCAACACTAAAGGGTAGAACCTTGAGTGATATTTTTTAGGTGTATAAGACTAGTTTAACATATAAATCCATATTTAAGCATCTAAAAATATATAATACTATTACTTTAAATATTTTAATAATATTTATATTCATAGATATATAATATAATTATCTATATATTATACACTATTATATTTTTAATTATTATATATAAATATAGATTCTACAACCTTAATGTCTTGAACATCTTGTTCGGCCCCAACACTCCCTTTACTCAAAATTACATATGGGGACCCTCTTGTAAACTTAAATGACCCAAATTGGTACCCTGATTGGTTAACTAGAGTATTTGCTCAGTCGTTATGGTGTATTTTTTTCAAATCTTGTAACCCAGATTCTTTAAGTCCTAAATTTATCATGCTTTGAATATCGAGCACCATCTATGTTGCTTAGCCCACCCCACTTGCTTCATAAATAAAATCGTTCCCTTTAAAAGTCCCATTCAAAAAGGGAGTTAAGGATTGCTCCAAAAACTCTATTATAGGAGGGATTAGGCTATGACAAAGTGTTTCCTCTACTATCAAAGCTAATCTAAAAACTTCTTCTACTATCAAATCCAATCTAGTAGCTCTATAATCACCTTCCCATAGAAATAAGTAGATGAAATATTGATTAGCTTAAGGTCTACAATATCATGCTCTAGTGTGGAGACAACATTTTTTTCTTCCTGGTTTTCGAATCCTTTAAGTGAATACCAGTTTATGGGTATGGGTGTCTCCTCTAAAACCCATGAATTTCCCACTATACCCACTAGGTCCCCATCCATGTTTCTACAGTTGAACTCTAGGATAATTTTATTAGGCCCCAAGAGGGTCATTTTATGTATGTGTACAAGGAGAGAGAGCATGAGAAAATTACCCCACCCTTTCTTCTTCCACTTGTAACAAATTCTAGATACATTGAAAATTTTAAGGAATGAACTTCATTTAAAAGTATGAAATAATAGATGAATAATTCCATTTAAGAAATAAAATAACATGTTATGGGCTAATTTTTTAGGGAACATGATATTATGCTCATTCACATACATCGGTATCCCTAGCAGGGTGTGTCATGGTTGTAAGGTAAAATATTTCATAATATATAAAATAAATGAAAAGAGTAAACACTTCTAGTAATATGTGAAGAATGGTCATGTCATGTGAAAAGAAACTTTGGTGTATGAGCTATGTGTGTCCACCAAATTTTATTTCACATATATCAACAAAACTATAACTAGGTGCTAATGAGTTGTGTTTGTCTACAATTTTCTATGATGTATCACTCACTGTTTGGGATAGTATATTCTATGTAGCATGGGAAATTAATATAATAGGATCTCCATGAGATTATTTCCTGAGAGCATCTAGAGGTAATGGATCTATTGGCTTTACTAGTGGAGCAATAACAAGTGATCCCCCTAAAAAATCATTATCTTATGTGTCAAGAAGAATTATAGTGAAAAAATTAGAATAAATGGGCAAATGGGCCTAGTTAATATTGACCAAAGAATATGGTGAAGGCCCAAAGTTGTTAAGCTTGTATAAACATGATGAATAAAAAAGCTTTACAATGGTAATGACCAATTAGTCTTTCAAACATTTGATTACAACACCATGTAACGAGAACTCAATGATTTTTCCATTGCTCGAGTGAGTAATATGATGTATAGACAAAAGATTCTGTGAAATATCAAGAAATATAATTCTTTCTCGAATTGTCCCTTACCTATCTCAGCATTACCACTCCATAAAATATGATGATCAAATGAGGCTCAATGAGCTCAAAAAAAAAGAGAATATATATTTTCAAGCCCCACTAACTCTCCCCCAATTTGTCTCCTCTCACCTAGAAGAAATCCCTGAGTCTAAGATGAAATAAGAACCAAGTCATGAAGAAGTGGAAGCCATGCAAGTTTCACCTATTCTCCTTCAAGACTATGATATCAACCTTTGGAGGCTACCTTACAAGATGGATCCTAATTATGTTATGCCATCCCTTGTGAGAGAGCCTTCTCCTTTACCCATGCAATATTAAGAAAATGAGAAGGTGGCTCAACCTCATACCTTTCCACCATGAAACCTTTGAAATGGTTGCATTAGTCAATCAATTAGCCAACCATGGCAAGGAGGCCCTTACGACGATCATGGAGTAGTTCTTATAGTCTATTGACAAGCTTGAGGAACCTACTGTAGTGGATTTTCAAGTGAATACCATGAATAAAGTAGTGGATCAATCCATTTAGCATGGGCTTAACATTTTTGAATTGGTCCCTGAAGAAGACACATCATAACTCTCTCAAAATCAACATAAACTAGACCCTGAATGGACTACTGAACATCCATTATACAGTGATGATAAAGAAGATAAATCATATTGTCATACATCATATCATAAAGAGAGAGATATTAGTGGGTGCAAGAAAGAAAATGAAGAAGGTTAGAATGAGGTTGCAACAGTTGATCAATCTCAGAATGAGGTTTTACTTAGAGGTAGTGTTGATGTCTTCAGGTTTGAATAAGATTGATCAAATCAAGAGCTTCAAAAGTAGGACAAGTTAGACCTTGCTTACAATGATGAGCCTCCTTTCTATACAGAGGAACGAGACCAATCTAACTACTATAGATTGAGTCTTGGTGAAGTTAAGACTGACTCTCTTACAAGTGACCAAGAGGAAGTTGTGTTTTGGGATGAACTTGAGCTCTTTTGCCTAAGTTTAGATAGTCAACCTTCACATTCAAAAGAGTCATCAATTGAAAAGTTTATAATTACTCCTATAAATAATCATGAAGTGAGCTTAGAGAGCTTTCCCAAGGATAAAGACTAGCATCATTCAAGTCTTGAACCAATAAGATATTTTATCTACATTGGAGACATATTTATCCCAATTCATCCATTGAGAGCATGCCAAAAGGATTGGCAATCAAGAAGCCCAGTTCACCAGGTTTGGTTCCTCACATGTAAGATATTTTTCATCCTTTTCCATTAAAAATTAATGGTGCTAAAAGTTTCTCGTTTGATCTAGGAGGATGGTACTTGTAAGTTTGAGTTGTACACATTGTATAGTCTTCTAATTTCCTCCAAGTGCTTTCTGCACATTTCCCTTCTAATTGTGTGTTTCCCTTCCCTATGTGTTTCGATCACATTGTTGTTTTATTTTGGGATTTTCTTAATATTATAAGTGTTTCAATCAAAATATTTGTAGCCTTTTGATCACTTAAAAAGCAATTTAAAAATGACATTTTTGACTCCATAAGCCCAATGGATAGACTAAGGCAACTAGTCTTTTTCATAAACAGGCATGCAATCCCAAGAGGCCACCAAAAATATGAGCCAAAATTGGCCTACATATGAAAATTTTGCCTAGATGGATTAGGCCACTCTCCTAGACCATTTGGTGACCTTTTGCCTTCATGACTAGTCTTTTTCTAGTCTTGACTTGATGATGCAATGCAGTATCATGGAATATCTTGGTGTGGTGTTGAAAGTTGTATAACCTGTTGTGTGGTGTTGGGATTTTTTGAGAGGAAACCGAATGTATCTCTATTGACAGAGAATTTGAAGGCTTGAGAAGTCATCAATGGTTTTGGCAACACCTTTTTGGTAATAGTTTTGAAGACTCGACATAGAACATAGTAAGCTCCAAAGATGCTCCTCATTTTGGTATGGTGTAGCCTTTACCATTTATGTAAGAATAGCCTACTGAAGTAATAATATAACTTATTTTACCTATCTCTTTGCCTACATATTTTGTTTTAGTCAACTTATGCATGATTACTTTGTGGAGGAGTGTTCTTCCTTGGTGATTGTCTTTCTTTCTTACCTTTTTGTAGGTATTTTAAGGTGTTTAAAGGTCTCAAGTTGTTCTCTTTTGACCACTAATGATGGTATAGTGTAAGTTTTGATACTCTTCCATGCCTCATCTCTTATCTAGTGAGCCTAGTTCAGGAATATTGATGCAAAATGATCAATTTGAGGGATTGTGTGAGTGAGAGTTATCTTTGAACTTCCTTAGTGTTAGTTTCAAGAAATTTGGAGTGTCTTTCAGTTTGGTGTATCACCCTTTGTATGCTTTTAGTTATCCATTTCAACCCTTTTACCCTTTTCCAAGTCAAAATTTGTCGTTTAGGTGATCTACCAAGAGGGACTAGACTTCTGTAGAGGTTCAACCCCATCACAAGATACTCACAGCCTAGGGTTGATTCAATTTTTTAGCTAGGAATGAGAGAGCCTAAAGAACCCTCTCACAAGGGTGAAATTTTATGCGATTACCATACAAAGAGAGTTAATTATTATGGCTAACCACTCACTAGTGTACCATAGATTCAAACATTCAATGTCTTCCTATGGCTTATTGAAAACCTAGGGTGCTTCTGATTTACAAAGGTATGTAGAAACTGAATCTATAAAAAAATGTTATTTGAGGTCTAGGTTCACTTCACATGATGACAATGATGTGCTTATAAAAAATGATATATTTTTACAATATCTTTATACCCTTGGTATAGGGTTTCTAACCTAGATCAATTATATATAAAATAATCTCCAAACCTTTAGTACCCCACAACTTTCACCACTTTTTTTCACCAAGATTCCATAAGGGTGAGGTGAGAGCATATGCTGCATAGTCGTAGTATGCTACTAAAAAGAAGATTGTAAATAAGAAAAAGAGTAAAATACAACGAAAAATTATATTTGATACCTTAGTTCTACGAGCATGAAAAAAAATATTTGAACAAGCTCCATAGAAAAGAGATGCCGGAGATAAAGCTTCCAAGAAGCTCTGATACCATGTAAAATTACTAGAGGGGTTCCAAAAATTTATAAACAACTTTAATTTTATCACCCACATGCATGAAATAGATAAATCCAAAAAATACAAGACACATCATTTATCTAAGTATCATTAATCCCTCTTTATATTAAAATCTCTAGCATAAATATACCAGCATTACAATATAAATTCTCATCCATGTATACCTTACACGCTAGCCTTTTTTAACCTTATATAAATAAAAGAGAATGTCAATGTAAGTGTTTTGGATAGTATTTTACTTCCACAAAATTTATTATTAAAATAAGATCTTTTATTTATAAGAAAGATTCCTTTAAGTAAAATACTTCATTGATAATTTTATCTAATAACAAGATATGGATAAGTGTGCACATAACTTGTGTATATCAATATTTACAATTAAATAATAAGAATGCATCTTAATCTACACATTAGTGTATGAGTTTTAAATGCACTAACAGAAGGTGTTGATCAAGCCATAACTCTCAAAATCTATTCTCATAATTCCATTTTTGATCTTGAGGCCCAAGCCATCAAAGAACTTAAAACTCAATTGTCGAAACATAAAATCACCAAGAAAACCAAATAGGAAGAACAATCCAAAGTCACATTTAAACTACACTAGGATTCTTGGACACTCCATTGTGGTGGAGCTAGGAGTTGAGGAAAGTTGTGTCCTTTCTAATATTTTTGGTAGGATCATCCCTCTAGATTTTTAACTTGACTTCAATGTCACCAAAAAATGAGTGAATACGAAGTTCTAATCATTGGTATGATAGAAACCATTGATTTAGACATCCTTTATTTACATTATTTATGTTATTACTAACTTGTTTGTCTTCAATTTAGTGGTTTTTAACAATGAAAAATAAAAAACCTTAAGTCATATCATGACTTTTCTAGTAACCTTACAAAGGAATTCACATCCTTCATCATCGAGGCAATCCCACAAGAACAAAACATTGGCATTGATTATCTTGCCTATTTAGCCTCCATTTTTCACCTAAATAAAGCCTTATATGATATTCCATTCCTTATTCACATGTAAAAATCACCATGTATCTCAGCATCTGAGGATGATTCTCTCAACTTTCATATCAAGTTAGTCACTACTTGAAAAATCCCTTGGTACAAGGCTATCATCCAATTTATAGATAATCAAATCTACCCTCCTGAGGCTAAATATTATGAAAATACTATAATTTATAAGCAAGCATTTATGTATGCCCTTAAACATAATATCCTTTATTATCCCAAATTCAAAGGCACCTTATTCCATTGTGTTACTGAAGATGAGATCTCTCCTCTTCTTAAGCAAACACACATGGGCAGTTGTGAATGTCATTATAGTGGACATGTTACATCCTAAATATTCTTAAGCATAGGCTATTATTGGTTGATATTTGAAAAATACACCATTGTGATTACTAATAATTAAATTCCTTTCCAGCTACTTGATGATTTCATTCAATCTCCCCTAACTTAGATTTAGACTTTTGAATCTCCATGGCCTTTCTCATGTTGGGATTAGATTTCTATTGACATCAAATTTGTTACATAGCACATATAATTTATGGGTTTGTTAAAACTTTGATTAGAGCAAAAATTACACAGATGTTAGTATTGATTTTTATTCCTTCTTAACACAAGCAATCGTAAATTTTGAAGTGGGTCTAATCTTAGTCATGCACGTACATGCATAGACCACCAATATTTCCTATTCAAACTTCTAATTTATTCATATATAAAATATATGTTACATTTTATAATACTCTTTACTCTATACCTTCACTCTCTTTGTTAGAGTATTTCCTTATCTCGATCTAATTCCACATTTTCCTTCTATATTCACTTATATATTCTTTACATATCTTATCCAACTATTATTACTCTCCCTTTTTATGTCATTTTATTACATACTATTTTCCTTCCTCTTATATCCCTTAAAAGGTAAATCTTACATCTCTTAACTAATAGTCACTTTTTAAAACTATTAGCTTACAATTATTTACCTTATTGACTACCAATTAGAGGATTTTTTACTTATATAACATAGAATATATGTATTTTTTGTTATATAAAATACACTATATTCTTTATGAAGTCCACATGGTGTTACCGCATAGAAAAATACAATGTTGTATAGCCTAAAAAGGTGCAATCCTCTATTTCACCAATTTGAAGATATTATTGTTGTTGCAGTGTGGCTAGAGTTTTTGCGATGTCTCTGTGTGAATTTTTTTACTGAAGAATCCTAACAATATTTATTATCTTGTATAACTTTGTTTCATCCTCAAGGCATCTTTAAAAAATCCTGAAGGATAGATCCAAAATAATTCTTTCACCTTATACCACAAAATACCATAAATATAAAAATTCTCTTAAGGCTTCCAAGTACTTCAAGTATGCTTCGTGTTGAGTAGTGGTAGTCTTAGTCTTCTCTAGCTATTGACTAACCAATATTTCATACTCATCCATCTAATTTTTGGTAACTTCTATTTCTTCCTATGTGTCATAGTAGTAATCTTTTAAATGCAATAGTCCCATCCTTTTATCAATTTTTGTGGATTTTATGGTATATGTGAACCCTTATCTAACCTTGATGAACTCATTTAGTACTTCAACAAAGTGCTTGGATGATACATCGCATTACCACAATATTCCTAAATTGATCTGGAATGTTTAGTAATGTTATACCAACTCTTAAATATATGATTCAATTGCATTGATGTTATACCTACTCCTAATGTCAACTTTGTGCTCCAATCATACTAGAAGTTATTGTAGTACTTGTGTGGTGAAACTATAGATTCTCCAAGATCTTTTGGAAACACTCGGACTCTTCTTATTTTGTAGAAAATAATTAGACAATGCAATGACTCTAGTGTATGCTAAGTTGTTCTACAAGATACCACAAACCTTTAGAATGCATCACAAATCTCTACACATGGCTACTGTTATGTTTTGTTTATATATTGCCTTTGTTGTCATTGCTCCATGTGCGAGACTTTTACGGTATGCATGAATGCTTTTCTAACTTAATGAAGAATCTAACCAAAATTTTTATTGATTTGGAAACATTTTGTTGTCCTTATGACCTACTTGATTAAGCCATCATTTATCAGTTTTCAACTTGGCGGTCAATCCAAGTTTATTTTTTCTTATTTTTTTCCAAAATTATTTTGTATTGTACATTTTTTTTTAAATTTTTATGTTAAAAAAATTTAAAAAATTTCTTTTTTTCCCCGAAATGTTTTTAATTTTTTTTTTCAAAGTTGTTTTATCTTTTTTCATTTTCTCCTTCCCTTTTGTTTCTTTCTCAATTTTTTTCAATTCTAATTTATGTGATATTCCTTTAGTATGGTACTAACAACTCTACTATTTTCCTTACTTTTTTTCTTGTTCCCAACACTCCTATTATTTTTTGATATTTTTTCCCCTCTAACCATCTATTCTCTTGTATGGCTTCCTACAATTGGTATAAGTACTTTTTTTTATCTTGTTTGTTCTAGTAATTCTCGCTCACCTTCTTCTACCTCTATCTTAAGGTATCTCACATCATT
The DNA here is from genome assembly GCA_037957365.1 of Torreya grandis. Taxonomy (NCBI): domain Eukaryota; kingdom Viridiplantae; phylum Streptophyta; class Pinopsida; order Cupressales; family Taxaceae; genus Torreya; species Torreya grandis. The sequence goes on along the minus strand of JARHVA010000068.1, from coordinate 2,623,394 downwards.
TTATCCCTCGGCCTCTTTCAATTCCTTATTTATGTTATAGTATTTTATAGTCTTTCCTAATATTTATAGTTTTCACCATAATTTGTTGCTACCCTATGCATCCATGAAAAATATTCCTCTAAGTGTCCTATGTCGCTGCCTTAGACAATGTTTACACATAAATCTCCTCTACTGATACAAAATAAGGACTTATTTTGGATTTGTAGTATCTTTGGTGCAAATGGGAACCCTCCTCTTTATGTGGAATAATTCTGAACTCTTTTCTTAGAATTTCTCTATATCTATGATATAATATCTACCTTTGAGTTTGGCTTGGGTTATTCACTCTCTAGGCTAATTTGGTCATCCTTATTTGTTTCATAGTCATTGTTGAATTTGGGAATAATCCTCCTCTTGATTACTTACATCCTAGTTATCCCATTTTGTTATGGTCATGCAGAAGACATATCTATTTCTCATGGTAAGTGCAATATCACTTTGTTTCCTTCCATTATGATTTCTTCACTTTATGAGTCCGACATCCCCTTAAATCTTTGAACCATTCCAAATTTAGTACAATTAGATAGGATGCATTATTTTCATATATTCCATTACTTCAAAATCAATTTTTTTCTTAATCACCATGATGACTTAAAAATAAACATTTTTCTTGATCTCATTCTAATATGGTACATGTAGAATACATACTTGTTTCTAATGTTAAGTGAATTATCACTCCATTTCCTACCATTATAAATTTCTTCAATTTTTGAGTTCAATATCCCATTAATGTACGAACCATTCCAAATTTAATAAAATTGGATAAGATGCATTATTAACAAGATAATATTTTCATAATCCATAAAGTATGTGAAACATTTATGGATAAAAATGTGTAAAAATTCTTTTAATCAACCTTTTGGACCACATTTCATGAATTATCATCAAGATGTGAGAATGCAATGGGTTAGATTGCAAACTTAGGTTCCCCTTTTTAAATATGTTAGTAATTAAGAGCTTTGATTTTGGGTAGTTGGAACTAAAAAAATTAATATAAAAAAATATTTAAAAAAATATTAAATAGATGGGGGTTAAAAATTATTTAATTTAATTTGTTGATGTTAATAAACCTAAAACAATAGCCCTTTGAGATGAATAAAAAAGACAAAAAAATGTTTTTTTTAAAAGGAGGGAAATTGAAATTAAAAGTTATTATGAATATTTAGAAAAGGAAACAAGATATTCATTCTTGATTGATGCAGAAGACTAAATAAAATTTCAAGAGCAAATTAGGAAATTAGGATAATTGAATAAAAGTAAAGAGAGAGAATGTCATAAAGTACACAACTTTTATAATAAAGAGAAATGATGGTATGAAGAAATAAAAGGAACGAGAAGATAAGGAACTATAATTTATAGGTTTATCAACGTCGACATATTAATTTAAATCAATTTTTAACCCCCATCTACTTAATATTTTTTTAATTAATTTACCTTTTTTAATTTCTTTGTTCTAACTATTCAACATCAAATCACTTAATTGTTAGCATATTTAAAAATGGGGACCTTAGTCTATAATATAACTCATGTGATTCTCACATCTTAATGATGGTTCACAAACCCTGATCCAAAACGTTGATTAGAATAGTTTTTACATAATTTTTTACAGAAATATTTCACATGATGCATTGTTTTCAAATATTTCCATGACTTCCAACCTAGTCATCTCATTCTACTATGGTCCATGTGAAAAACATACATGTTTCAAATGGTAAGTGGATTATCACTCCATTTCCTTCCATTATTATTTCTGCACTTTCTGAATCCAATATCTCATTAAATATATGAACCATTTCAAATTTTGTAAAATTGGATATGATGCATTATTTAGATATGTTTCCGTGACTCTAAAATCAACCTTTTCCTTAATCCCCATGAAATCTAATTCCACACCTATGAGTATACCAATGGGGGATCTCTAGGTCTCATCTACTAGAGTAATGTCATATGTTACCACATGTAATGGTAGTTTTTTAAAAGATTCCCAAATATTCTATGGCATCATGTTGATGTATGCTCCTAAATCTAACCATCCATTCTAAAACTCCTATCCATTTAATTTCAAATCCAACAAAATATCTTTCTTTTAAAAAGAACAAAAACTAAAGTGTTCCAAGTCATAAATATCTCAGGTGTTAACAATAAAACATCACAAGGAGAATCTAAAAGCATATACTTTGTAAATCGATATATACAACAAAGAGTAATATCATATAATATATCTCCAAAAATCTTGTTTAGTAAAATGAAGGTGCCTTGCGTATATAGGCAAGGAAGATCAATCATAGTCGTAGGAACATAGGAGATAACCTAGGGATATAAAACCACTATAACTAAATAATTAATATCCACATCTAAGTGGGTGAGAAAAATAAATAATGCTTAATTACATTAAGCACATAGGGAACATGATAAAATGTAAATAACCTACTATAACACCCACCCTCAAGTGAAGCTAGGGGCCAAAAATAAAGTGGCATATCCACAATATGAGTCCCAATCATAAGCCCTGACCAGGTACTCGTTTACAATATATCCATGAAGAAATTAAGAAGGAAGATGTTCTTATGAACACTCCCTAAGGAAAAATTATGAAACCCGAAGCATGTCATGCAACTCAAGGTAATAAGGTGATGCAAAAAGCTTCGTAAAGAGGTCGACAACCTACTATTGAGTCAGAATGTAATCAGAGCAAAGAACTCCATCTTAAATTTGTTGATGAATGAATTGCATGTGAATCTCAATATGCTTGGTCAACTAGTGATCAACAAGGTAGTAATAAATGTGAATTACACTTTAGTTGTCACATCAAAGTACAATAGGTGAATCCTGTGTGAAGCCAAACTCTATTAATAATTATCAAAGTCGAAGAACCTATTGACTCACTCTAATTGTTGCCTTGTACTTTGCCTTTGTAGATGCAAGTGTAATATCCTGATGCTTCTTACATGCCCAAACAACTACATAAGAACCAAGACAAAAAAGGTAACAAAAATTGGAATACATGTCATCAATAAAACATGCCTAATTTGAATTAGTATAGCCAACAAACAGAGTAGAACCTTGGTGTAGTGTAAACTAAAGTGGGAAGTGACTTGTAGATATCATAAAATCCTTTTAGTATCCTGTCAGTGATGGTCATGACTAGTATCTACAAATTGAGATACAAGCCCAACTACAAAGTAAATATTGGGGTGAGTATGGGTTAAGAACATGAGACTTCCAACCAACTGATTATACAATGTAGGATCAGAAAGAGGAGTGATGCAGGTGGAAGTAAGAGTGACTCCAGACTAGAAAGGAGAGGGACTTGGATTGTAATCAACCATACCAAAATTTTGAATAATATCGAGGGTGTACTTATTTTGACTCAAGTGAATCCTTGAATATAATTAAAGAATCTATAAACCAAGGTACAAGTGCAAAAGACTACTATTTTTCATATAAAACTATGTGGAAAGAGATTATTGAATAGTATGAATATGGGAAGAATTCCCAATAATAAGTAGATCATCAACATACATGACAAATATAACAATATCTTCTCCAACATGATGTATTTATATTGTAAGATCTGAGTGGCAACAAAAAAAGCTAGTAGATAGAAAAAAAAATCCTTCTTCTCAAAACAAGTCTAATGGACATGCTTGATATCATAAAGAAATCATTAGAGTTTAAAAACAAGAGAAGATTCATGAATAAACCCAACATGTTACTTCATGTATATTTCTTCTTAAAAATCTCCATGTAAAAAGGCACTCTTTACATCCATCTAGTACACTGGCCAACCCTATGATACAAAAATTCAAAGGACAAGGAGCATAGAATCCATATTAGAAATGAGGTTAAAAGTATCAGAGTAATCAATACCTTCAACTTGTGATAAACCCTTTGCAACAAGATGAGCCTTATACTTTTCAATGGACCCATCACCTACATATTTGGTTAAATACATCCACTTGCATGAAACTAGTTTTCTTCCCTTAGGAAGAGATATGAGATCCCAAGTTTGAATCTTCATCAAAGAAGAATACTCATATTTCATCACATCATCCCACTCTTGTATCCAATGAGCCTGTGAAAAAGACTTTGGATCCCTAGAAAATGCCTGACATAAAAGTCTATAACTTGTAAAATGTGCATGATGTTGCCTAGTGGGTGGAAGATCTTCTATGAAAGGTGTTACCTTAAAAACAATAGTATAAGCCCACTTCAGCATAGTGGGAACATGATCCTCATCTAAGTATTCATACATAACCTCCTCAATGACCTCTTGAATTGGATCCTCAAAGAAGGGATCCTCAAGATGAAGTGAAGAATCATCAATTGATGTGAGTACTTAAAAAGAAGAAGAAGAAGAAGAAGAAGAAGAAGACATGGAATAAGATGAATAATCATGAGAAAAGAAGCACTCATCAAACTCAACATGTGTTTAAAAAATAACATCACGAGTATCATGATCCAAAAGTTGATAAGCACTCATGTCCTCATAATATCCTACAAAGATCAAAGGTTTGATTTTCTTATCCAAGGCTTTCCTTTTCTTCTTTGGTACAAAAGCCCAAACATGGCTTCCAAAAACTTGAAAAAAAGAGACATCAGGCTTTATTCCAAACCAAACCTCCTTTCAATTCAAATTTTTAAGTGCTCTGTGTGGTGTGCGATTCTATATGTAGCTTGCATAATTAACTAGTTCTACCTAGTATATAGGAGGTAAATCTTGAGAATGCATCATGTAGTTAGCCATTTCCTTTAAAGTTTGGTTCTTCCTTTCTACTAGACCATTTTGTTGTGGAGTAAGAGGAAAAAAACATTGGTGAACAATGCCATGAGCTACCAAAAAAATATAAAAATCTTTGTTGAAGTACTCCCCCCCATTATCAATGTGAATCTTCTTTATGCAACTAGAAGATTTATTCTCAATGAAAGTCTTGAAGACTTTAGAGTGTGAAAAAACTTCACTCTTGTATTTGAGAAAATAAACCCAAGTACACCTCGATAAATTATCAATAAATTTAAGTACATACTTATCTCCATTTAATAAGGAGTAGAAAAAACCATCAAGCCATTGTGCAGAAGCTCAAGTGGTGAATAAGCTCTCTTGGACATAACCTTAGGAAATGGATCTTAGTGTTGTTTCCCTAATGCAAAGCTAGGTAAAACTCCATCAAGACATGAAACTCTAGGTATACCATGAGTGATCAACTCCTTCAAATATCAATAATTAACATGTCCAAATCTCTCATTCCAAAGCTTACTTTTAGAATCAACATGAAAAACCAAGCATGTCCCCATAGAAGAAGTGTCATCAAAACCATCAAAGTGATATAGTCTGAAATTATGATCAACAAAACCTTGTGCAACAAGTGAATTAGGCTCCAATAAGGTTTGAATTTCAGCCCTTTGTGGTGTGAAAGTCACTATCTTGCCCTAACTAGAATGACAAATTTGATAAATAAAAAGCAAATTTGTAGTGATGTCAGGAACATATAGTGCATCATTGTTACAGCCACCAGTAAGTTGTATGCCACCTTTTCCCTTAACAAAAATAAAGGAAGAATATTTAACCTCAATTTTGGAAGTAGAACTCAAACTAAGAGATATAAAAGACTCCTTAGAAGAATTCATATGGTGAGGAACACCAAAATCTATAACCCAATTATTTGTAATAAGTGATTGAGATCTCCCAATAACATTAAGTGCTTTGCTATACTCATTAGAAGGATGTGGAGTGGAGATAAAGATATCATGTTTTTTGATTGCATACTCTAAGTCTTGAATTCTCCTCCAACATATATTTTATACATGACCGATCCTCCCATAAAAATACCATGAAAGGCAAGACTTATTATTGGATTTGGAAGACTCCTTGGGTTTAGAGTTATTGTCTTTGGGTTTAGTGGCACTTTGAGATGGAGAAGGAGTGAACTTGGGTTTACTTTTTGATTTTCCCATTTCCTTAGGATTGGATGATAATAATGCCTTTTGAGAGGCGAAAGACTCGAGGTTATATAATTTGTATTCTTCCCTAGTAAGTCTTTCACAAAACAACTCTAAATCAAGCATCTTGAATTTGGCACCCAAGGCATCCATGCTAGAGAAAAAGGTACAAGCAAATATTTGGATTGGACCTTTCAACTTGGACATAATTAGTTAAATACACGCTTCATCTTTCTTATCTCTTTCACTCCCCTTCAATTATGTCAACAAGTGCTTGAACTTAATAATATAGTCTACAATGGATGAAAAATATTTAGGGTTGAGAGAAGTGATCTCTACTTCAAGTTGCATGGCTCTCATGTGATCCATCTTAGCAAATAGACCCTTTAATTTTTCTCATATTTTGAAAGGAGAGTCACATCCTTCAAAATGAAATAAAATACTACCACTTACATAAGTTCTTATCAAACCTATATACACATTAAATTTGCATTGGTGCAGAAATTTTTCATATTCTCTAGTGAACATTGGTTATACTTTAGTGTGGTATTTATGTGTTGTTAATGTCTCACACTGATCTAATGCAAAATATTAATCCATTCTAAAAACAAATCATCAAATAGTAAGAGAATGCAAAAAGGTGCTCAAATAGGCACCGAGACAACCCTTGCCAAAAAAACTATTTTATTACGCCCCTCCGAATTTGGAACTTTACAATTAAGTGTGTTTTACAAGATAAATGACACCAAAAAATTAGGCATAAGAAAACATACACTTTTGAAAAAAATGGCACTCGGTTTCAAGTTCCCAATCAAAATTTAAACTTATTACAAATTTTTTATCATAAATGGGTCAAATAAAAAATGCACAAATTTTAAGTGCTTGGAAAAATTTAAATTCTTAAAGAGAAAAAAATGGCCTTCAGATTTACACCCCACTAGTAGGAATCAAAATTTAAGCTTCCCCCATGAGACCAAACCATGTCAGCAAGGGGCTTGGCCCTTTGATAGCTCTCTCACTTGTCAAATCAAGGGGAATGATGTTAGCACAAAAGTGGGAGGGAAAAATGTGTGATAATGTTGCTCTCTATTGTCCTAAAATTAACATTCTCCTATTCGTTAGTCTATTGTGTTGTACATGGTAGATCTACAAAATGTGTCACTTTGATCACCACATGAAATAAATCGTATACGACCGTAGAGAAAGAAAGATGGCCTGACATAAATAAAGATGACATGAGGGTGATCCACAAAAAATGCAAAATCTAATACATCTTTGGTTGAGCCGTCATCCACTATTTCAAGTTCCTTGATCTTAAAAAACAAACAAAACAAAAAAAAATGTAGTACTTTCAAGGTAAAAAACCTAGTAAAAGGTTTTCATGAGTACAAAAAAACAAGCCAGTAAAAAAATTTCACATCCACATCCACCCTAATTGAAACATGCCTTCACTGTGGTAAGATGAATTTTAGATATTAAAACTTGTAACAAATTCAAAAATAGATGGTTGCAACACTTATCACTTTGATACCATGAAAGGAACGAAAAAGCAAAGCATTTCAAGCCACAAACATCTCATGCATTAACAGTAAAACATCACAAGGAGAATCTGAAAGCATAGACTTTATAACTCAATATGCAGAACAAAAATCAATATCATATAATATATCTCCAAAAAGTTTGTTTAGTAAAATGAAGGTGCCTTGCATATATAAGAAAGGAAGATCAATCATAATTGTAGGATCATAAGAGATAACCTAGGGATAAAAAACCACTAATCATAAATATTTAGAATCCAAAATGTATATTATTTCCATCCATAAAGTTCCTTGTAATTTTCCATTTCCTACCACTTTCAAAGCAAGTGATCATTGCCCTATATTGGTTATAGCCCCTTCCTCTTTCGTAGACTAATTTGTATTCACCTCTATTGTATTTCTAGTATTCTTCTTAGTTTCCTCCATGGTTCTAACCTTAGTACCCATTGTAATATATATTTTTTGGACCTTGTGGTCCCACACTTGGTTCTGGTGGAGGTAGTATCTGATATTTCACTTGGGATTGATAACCATGTACCACTAGGGTTGTGGTATAACTCTAAACTACTAATTTCATGTGCTTAAAAACTATTCCTCTCCTTCTATACTCATTACATGTGTCGATGATATTTCTCTCTTTATAGTGGTTAGTGTATGTAGCCTTTTTTGCCATTAGGTACATCCTCTAATCATGTTGGTCCCAAAATTTATAGTACCCACACCATAGCCTTTTTAATATGGTTGTGGTGATATTTTTAATAAATCTACTGCTCTTCTTGATACATCATAATTTGAGAACTATGGTTCCATGTGTCCCTCATTGCACATATCTCACACCATTATTTTGGACTTTCAAAACTCCATGGGGGGGGTAGAATATCTTGTTTCTCCTTTCATCAAAATTTCTTGCTTGAAACTTAACTACACCAACTCTTACTTTAGTTTTTCTAATTCCTCTTTCACCACATTATCATTCTCTATTCTCCATGATTGTGCATTTAATATTGATGTCATTTCTAAAATCACAATTTTCTTAAACAACCATTCTACCTCTATTTTTCATTCAACAGTTCTTCTAACTTCCACACTATTTATTTAAACCATTGGTCATAATCCTTCTTTATCTTATTTTCCTTTTGTATAAGGTGTCTTATCTTAGTAACACTCTCTATTGGTACATGAGGGTAATTGAATTCATTTTTAAATTTCATTTGCACTTCATCCCATGTCATATTATGGTTTGGGCTTATCTTCATATACCATTTCAAGGTCTCATCTCTTAAGGTACTCATAAAATCAAACAATTTTATTTGAGGATAATTTATCCCATGATTCCTTGCACAAAAAATATTCCTTTACATCCTTTGTATCTTTCCAAAATAATTGTATTTTTTTCCTATTTTATCTCATTATTGACATACTAGAAGATAGTTTCTCTTCTTCCTTCTATGTCCTCATTATACTTTATCTGATTGTTCTACACTTCTTCATCCTCTTCTGGTTTTTCCTTATTTCTACCAAGGGCATGGGGGATGGTTTTTTATCTAAGCTGTTCATCTCCTTAAGTGGTGTCTTTCTAGTCGGTGGTTTGGAATCAAGTATCTTTTGGGATATCATTTTCATTTTCTTCTTTTTCATCTTCTTATACTTCTACTTCTTTAACTTCTTCCTCATTATTAATTTGATCTTTTTTCCTTTGTCTTCTACATATCTAATTTCTTCTTCTTCAGCTTCATCCCTTTTTTTCTCATCCATGTCACCTTCTACACTATTGTCTTCATTATCTATTATGTAATCTTCTATCTCCTTATCTTCTATCTTTCTTATTTGTTTTTATCTTTTCTCTTCTATTTTATTTTTTCTACTTTCCATCTCTTCCTTTCTTTATTTACTCTTACTAGTCCCCTTATATTATCATACCTTTTATTTTTCCTTCCTTGTATTCCCCCCAATTGTCATACCTGATTTCTCCATTAGTTGCATCCTTTCAAGGATCACCCCCTTCTTGTGTACATCCCTTAGGTGCTTATCCCCTTAGATAGATCTATCACACGGTTTTAATATTTTCCTCTCTTCGATAGGCATATGGGAAAACAATTATTATATATTGTCTTTCCAAAATATTATAGTCTTTTTAATGTGAGTTACTCTCCCTTGGACATCAATTAGGCAAAGTTTGTGCGATGCCACATAATGTTGACATAAAAAGTATGTTATTTGGTATAAATCATTCATGGGTTTGTTGAAACCTCAATTAGAGCTAACATTATGTAAAGGTCAGTATTTATTTGTATTCCTTATTAAGATATACATTCACAAAATTTGAAGTGGGTTAATCTTATTTCTGCATGCATATACACAAAACACATATATTTCCTACTGTAACTTCTCTTTTATTCATATATATAACATATTTACATTTTGAAATACTCTTTACTCTATACCTTTGTTCTCTTGTTTCATTATCTCTTTATCTCAATCTATATTCCACCTTATTCTTCTATATTCACTTACGTCTTCTTTATATCTCTCATCTCACTCTTGTGACTCTCTCTTTTAATGCTCTTCTCTACCAGACTATCTTACATCCTTATATAGCCCTTTAAAGGCAAAGGTTACATCTCTTCGCTAATAGTCACTTTTTGTAGTCAGTAGTTTACGATTATTTACCTTCTTAGTTAGAAATTAGATGATACTTAATTATATACCATAATATATATGTATTTTTCCTTATATAAACTATAGTATATTCTTCATGCAGTCCACCTTGTGTTACTACAAAGTAAATTACAATGCCGCATAGCCTAAAAAGTTAGAATTCTCTGATATATGGCTCCAAATCCATTTTACCACTAGAAGTGGAGTTACCTGCATTGTGCATTTCTCTGCATGGAATTATTATTGATGAAGAGATCTATTAAGCACGCCTTCACATTTTACACCTCCTTGATGAGAGATGCATGAGCACTCTCCAACACAACCATCAATATAAAAATTGCATCGCTAAGCAACACAACAAGAAGGTCAAAATTAGAAAATACGATGTCATATATCTAGTGTTAAAATTGGATTTTTCCCATGACAAAGAGAGAAAATATGCCAAAAACTAGTGGGTTCTTACATTATCAAAGACATCCTTGGACCTAGTACATATTGATTGCAAACTAATGAATGACATATTTTCAAAGAATTGACCAATGCTTAGTTTTTAAAGAAGTATTATGCTTGAGGTATCTTCTTCATAGTTTCTATTTTTGTTCATACTTGTACATTCACCTGATCAAAAGGAAAAATAAACTTCCAACTAATTTACTTATACTGAAAAGGAGAATTTTGGATATGTGTAAATTCCAGATATCCAGGGCATGCTAACACTCTACTATCTGCCTGCTATATGATGATACATATATGTATACATAGATTACAATTATCTGAAGGTTTTAGAAACGTTATGGAATTTGAATTGGTTGGGTTTCCATGTGTCGCTCTTCAACATCTGATGGTAATGGGGCTTGACTACTAGGTGCACGATATGTTGACAATTTTTTTGACATAACGTGAGCCCTGTAAGTGTCTCCTAGGATGGCGTAACATGGTGTAAAGTGTCAACATGATGAATATACAATTTGGGAGCTCCATGAAAATATTGAGTTGCATAGTATGTCTAAAGCTAATGCACTGATGATCGATGATGTGTAGAGGTTGCACACATGAAGTGAATTAGAAAAAGGTTGTGTAGGTTGCATAAAGCACACATATATTGTGTTGCATGGAATGTAGAGTTGCACTAAATGGAGTTGACATTTATCATCTAAAATTTAGTGTGGGGCATTGACCCTCAACCCTGCAAGGGCTAAGCCCCTAACGCTTATGTACTTCACACTTGTTGGGTGAAGTGCTAAAAGTGTAACATTATACGGAGTTGCACTCAAGTAACAAGCCAAACGATTTCAATGCTCCTCTTATAATACATCAGGTGGTATCAATCGCATATTTTATATATTATCTATATTTTAATGATCTATATTATTCTTATATTAATGTTTTAACAATACATAACTTTTGGGTTGGCCTTGAGCCACATGGATTGTTTCATTATCTATGGAGATTCCTCTCTATGGTTCTTCTCAATATGATTTAAGTGTGTATCCACCCACATTTTTATATAATTAATTATATTCTATCCCTTTTTAAAAATAATTTACATGGACAACTTTAATTTTTTTTAAAAACTCAAATATAATTAATCTTGAAGATTCTTTTTTCTCTTTACTTGCTTTAATATGGATAAAAATACCTATATATTTATAGGAGGAGCATAATGTATAGAATATTAGGTGTGATTTTCCATTCATTTTTTTACAATTAATTTTATATTTTAATATTCTTATCAATATAAAGAATAAGATTTTTAATAAAAAATAAGTTAAAATATATAAATATTTTAAATTAAAAAATTAGATTAAAATTTGAAAAAAAATTATAATTAAATAATACAATAAATCATCTTCAATTAAATTACAACCCTTTCGATGAAGATAATAATTGTTTATATCCATTTATTAAGGAACAAATTATTTTATGGAGAATTATGATCATTGAGTAGATGCTTTTACTTGCAACTGTTTAACCAGAGTGTGTCTTGAGTGGATGCCCTTATCACTCATTAACCAAAAAACTCACTGAAAATATATACTTAGCGCCTGGTCCCATGATACCGCAACTATAAAAATATTTAGTGGTTGTTGCAGAGATTATTTAAGAGAAATTATGTAATAAAGTAGTCTCATGGATTTTTAAAACTGTGAAAATTATCCATACACATGAAATTTAAGAGGTTTGAATTAAACAAAAAATTATAGCATATATTTTTATTGGCTATAAAGTACTTTTTTATGCTTAAATTTACCCTGTGGGTGTTGTGAATTCTTGCCTCAAGCGTCTACCCATCTTTGAATATCTCTTTCATTTCCAGTCACTGCTCTTATTTTTCAAGAAAATATTCAATTTTTTTCAGTTTAAGAAATTTAAAGTTGCATGGAACCACCTCCAACTACAAAATAATTGCAGTTACCCCCTCCATAGGACCACACTCTTACTCAACATAGTACATCTATTATATATTTATTTTCAAAATATCAACAAATATCGACATTCTATATAATTCGATAATTCTATGTAATACCTTCAAAAATATTATTAAAAAAAAGTACAACCTTTTCCAAAAAAATAAAATAAAATTACCATTTAATTTTTTTCAATCGCTTATATTGTTGTCCCTGATAACTTTTTAGGGGATTTTCATTCTTTGATCATCAATGCAAACGTGTTTTAGGGTTTTCATTCCCTTAAATTGTTGTTCATATGCCACCAATTTTTAAGATCAACTAAACTAAAATAGAAGTCAAATTCTAGATCATATTTTGTTGCATATCAATGGAGCAATCAGTTGAATTAACAAATCCTTACTAAAATGAGGATTCTAATTTTAGTTTGAAAGATGATGAAATGATAATTTGAGAAATATATATCTGACTATACAACAACCAGTTGTTAGAAAATTTTGACGTATTCAACTTCTAAGCTTAACAAAGAAGCCACATTAACATTGTTATTGCACAGATTGAAGGTTTGGTGTGAACTTCACAAGCAGTTGGATAAGAACACCCAATTCAAATTTTGTTCAGTAAATTTGATTTTAAATTGGTGAAGTTCAAGGCTCAAATGTTAATAATTTATATTTATTTGAAAGTTATAATTTTAGGATTAAAAAAAAAGGATAAATTGAAAAGATTAAACCCCCCTTGTAGCCAGTGATTATACTTTATCTCAAGGGGAATGAACCCAATATTGTAAAGGGTAAAAGTTCAATAATCTTCACTCTTATTAGTCTTGAAAGGAATCAATTTACTCTAACATTTGATTAAATTATTTCTTCTCCACCAATAGTAATTCTTTATATTTTGTATGTTAAATTATTTTTAGTTTTGCAATAGTTAATATGTACATTTTTTTTAAAAAAAATATGAAAAAACCTATTTAACCGTGGTCTAATTGGTTAAAACTATGAAGATGTTATTAAAGGAAGGACTGTTGATGTCATATACGGAACCGATAAATAGTTTGAAATAGAAACAACTATGAACTATCACTTTCCCATTCAATATCCTCCACAAGTCATAGTACAAACTTGCTATAGTGGAATTTGTTTCCCAAAAGCCTTTGCAGTGGATAAATGATGAAATATTTGGCAGGCATTCGACATCACCTGCTCAAAAAAAGCCCCCTCTTCAACTCCTTTCCCTGTGCCCCGCAATTCTTTAGTCCTTCTAAACCATAACCTTTACCTTTAACCTTTTATTATCGGATGCAATTTGTTGGTGCATTTATTTGCTTTATTGCATTTGCTTGTATTTATTATTTATTATTTTGCTGCACTAATTACTTATTGTAATTAGTTTATTATGTTTATTAATAATTTGCACCATATAGGATAAGTTTGTTTAGCTAGTAGTTAACTTAGACACTTATCTTGTTACAGTGGAGTTCTACTCCACTATTTAGGATAAGATAGGATAAGATTGTTTAACTAATAGTCAACTTGTGTTGATCATTTAAAAAAGTTGGACACCTATCTTGTCAGCGTGGAGTTGCACTCCACTATTCATGTAGACAGATATCAGTTGAACTACACGTGTTGTGTGAGTTCCCTGATCTTTATCATGCACATCTTGCTCTATATAAGCAATGACTATTTATGTATTTTATATCAAATTAATATTGAATTATCAGAGTAATTCTTCATATTTGAGTTATTTATTCATTTTTGTTATTATCTCAGATATACATTTATTATTATTATTATTATTATTATTATTATTATTATTATTATTATTATTATATCTCTTATTTATGCTTTCTATTAGATTGATTAGATTTTGTAGCTAATTCTAATATGGTCCCAGAGCTATCTTGAATCTATAGATTGCTAAATATTCAAGAGAAATATATCTAGATATAGGATCAATTTTTTTATTTTATATACAGATATAAATTAGAGTTTTGTAGAGAATTTTTGAGGTCACCATTGAGTTCAAACTACCTACGATAGTCAAAATTGTCTACAATTTTGTTCAAATTAAACACAAGAGGCGAAATTGACAAGGGTTTGATCTAGAAGCACCACGTCCAAATATGGTGGGTACCTAAAAATTGAAGTGTTTTTGAGTAAAATGGACCTCACGGTTGCATTCAGAAGATATCAAAACCAATAGATCCATATAAACTTTGTCCAATTTGGACACAGTCACTCCAGAAGACAAAATTTTTTTTGCTCCCAAGTACGACCGCACGGACTGTGTAGACCCAAAAAAAAAATTGGTAGGCCTCACAGATCAGCAAGCATATTTGAAAGGGCAACTTCTAAAGCCCACCATTTGAACACCGAGAGGTATTTTTGAGCGATTTTTTTTAAATAGCTTAAAATTTCGTGCTCTTCATTGCTGTACTTTCAGTTTTATTTAGAATTTCAATTTTTATACAGTAGTTCTTGCCCGTCTTCATTTTTACAACTTTAGAGGCTCATAACTTTCACATACGACCTCAAATTGAGGCCCCATTTTTTTTTAAGTTAATATTTTTTCGAGCACAACACATTGGTGCAAAAAAAATTATAATAAAGTGCATATTTTTGTACTTTTAGACTAGAGGGCTTAAATGAGTCTTTATAAACTGAAAAAATTATAATTCAGCCTTGTAATTGCACTCAATTATAAAGTGCCAAAAATAATTTATAGGTGGGATAAAACAAGGTAATTCAAGCGGTTTTTGTGGTGTGTTTTGTACTTTGATTTCTGCTTTGTGACAGTTTATTCTGATTGCATCATGGGGAATCCTAAGTTCCCACTATTAACATCATACAACTATAATATATGGAATATAATGCTTAGAATGCATTAATGATACTATGATATACGCCTTACATAACAACTCTTCTTACTCCACCCACTGATGCAAAAGAGTTACAACACTTTCTTTTTGAAACTACTAAAGTAATTGGATGCATTCGGTCTTACATGTCTTTAGATTTGAATTTTCATCTTGACAAATGTACAACTCTAAAAGAGGCTTTGGATAAATTAGCATCATTGTTTGGTAAAATAGATGAGGTTCATGGTTACCAAATTGACAACGAACTCATTAGTTTGAATCCTAAAAATTATGTTACAATACAAGACTACATCACTAAAATCATAGATCTTATAGTACAATTTTTTGAATGTAAAATTGATAAAAAGACATTCAATTGATTTTCAGTGCCTTACATAAATTAGGTCCTGAATATTCATCCTTTGTTTCTAGCTTTCAGACTCATCGGGTCACATTGGGCACATCTTATCAAATATCCACCTTTGAGGTATTCTCTAAGATTCTAATGGTTGAAGAAGAAAAGTTAATAGCTATGGGTCTAATCAAGTCATCCAAATTCAAGCTCTAGTTGCAAGTCAACCTCAACATAAGCAAGTTTCAACATCAGCATCAAATACAGGCTCAAGTAAAAAGAAGCAGAATAATCAGACTAAGTCACAGATAGATAAGAATAAAGGGTAACAATCTTCCTCATAAGGAGATTATAAATCCACTAATAAGAAAGGAGATTCATGAAAAAGGATTGGCACTCCTTGCCCCTTATTGCAAAAAGGGGTTTCATAGTGAACAAGATTGTTGGAAGAAAGAGATTGATGAACTTAAGGATCTTCTCAAAAAGAATAACATCAATCAATCCTCTTCAAAGGATTCTTTCACTCCTTCAAATTCAGGGAAAGGAAAAACTACGGCACTAGTTGCACTGGCAAATTCTCCTAAGACATGGGTCATTGACTCAGGTGCTTCGCACATATGGGTTCTAATCAAGAACAATTTTCTAGATTAGAACCAAGTTCCTTGCCTCATATTCTCATAGGTGATGATTCTAAGGTAGATGTTATAGGAAAAGACACAATTGATTTTGATAGTGGTGTATTTGAGGATGTTCTCTGTGTGCCAGAGTTATCAACTAACCTTCTTTCTATCTACCAAATCACTCACTTTGATACTGGTAGGAAAGTGAAGTTCAGATCTGATTTTGTATCAATTAAAAAATTGGAGGATAATGCCTTAGTTGTAGTGGAAAATGTTGACAATAATACTAGACTTTATTCATTCTCCCACTTTGTGCCTCAGTCTTCCTTTACAACTTTGCTCTCACACACTGATTCAATGAGCAAGTTATGGCATGAGCGGTTTGGTCATCTGAACTACCGCTATTTATAGAAACTTAGTCAGTAAGAGATGGTTATGGGACTTCCACATATTTAGTTTTCAGGGGGTGTATGTCATGGTTGTGCCTTAGACAAATATCCAGAGGATAAGTTTGATAAAGGGAAGGCTTGGAGGGCTACACAAGTCCTTGAACTTATTCATAGTGATTTAGCAGTTCCATTACCTACTTTGTCTTTTAGTAAAACCTGCTATGTTCTCACATTTATTGATGAGTATTCCATATATACTTGGATTTATTTTCTAAAACTCAAGAGTGAAGTATTTGATATATTTCTAGAGTTCAAAGCTCTAGCAGAGAAATAAGCTGGGAAGTATGTAAAGATTGTCCACACAAATAATAGGAGGGAATATGTGAACAACAAGTTTGAATAATTTTGTGCTCTTGAAAGAATTGATCTTCAACATTCAGTTGCATACACACCTCAACAGAATGGTGTAGCAGAGAGGAAGAACAAATTCTTAAAAGAGATAGCAAGTTTTATGATTCATGCAAAATCAATAGTACCTAAGTACTGAGCGGAAGCGATTAATTGTGTTGGATATATACAGAATAGAGTTCCTCACAAAGATTTAAAGGGGAAAAAACCTCTTGAAGCTTGGTGTAATAAAAATCCAGATGTGCATCATTTCAAAGTCTTCGATAGTCCAGCATGGGCTCACATACCTTCAGACAAGCGTCGTGCCTTAGAACAACAAAACTGAACTTACATAGTTGTGAGATATCCTCATAGTGTTAAGGCATATTGACTCATTGATCCAGATTCACATGAGCTTATTATATCAAGAAGTGTTTACTTTGAAGAAAGTCCTTCAGACTTATCTTCTAACATTTATCATTCTTCTTCCTTAGAAGAATCAGATAGCAGTGATGATGATACTCCTACTTCATCTACTCATAGGGATGATGAGGTAGATGACGCAGGAGTATCATCGTCACTGCTATCTAATTCTTCTAAAGAAGTCTGTCTAGCCCACAGAGTTTGGCAGATGTAGACCCTCTTGTTAGGGATCCATTAGATAGAAGGAGAACACGGACACAACATGATCTTTCACATTCCCACATTGACACAGCTTCTGATCCACAATCTTTTCAACAAGCCACATGGATAGTTGAGTGGGATTCAACGATGGAAGAAGTGTATGATTCATTGATTAGGAACAACACTTGGGTTGTTGTTCCTCTTCTTAAGGAAAGAAAATTAGTACAGTGTAGGTGGATATATCTGACTAAGTTTGCAGCGGATAGAAATATTAATAAGTATAAAGCACGCTTGGTGGCCAAAGGTTTTTCCCAAGTAGAACACATTGACTATACAAAAACCTTTGCACCTGTTGCTAAGATGAACTCTATTCACTTGATATTAGATATTAGTGCAGCTCATGGTTGGGTTGTACATCAGATGGATGTGAAGAGAGCATTTCTTCACATAGATCTTCATGAGGAGATTTATATAGAGCAGCCATAGGGGTTCGTTCAAGATTCTTCACTGGGATGTTGCTTGAAGAAGTTTCTCTATAGTCTAAAACAAGCCCCTAGAGCTTGGTATTCTAAGATGGACACATTTCTTCTCTCAGTTGGGTTCTTGAGATGTCACTCAAATTTGAATGTCTACATTCTACAACAAGAGGATTCACTATTGTACTTGGCGCTCTATGTTGATGATCTCATTATTACAGGGAGCACAACGTCCATCATCAACAGTGCTAAGACTACACTTCATGACAGGTTTTCTATGAGAGACATGGGATTATTGCATTATTTTTTTGGGATTTAGATAGCACAGTCTTCTTCCGAGATTACACTTTCACAGCCCAAATATGCCATGGATTTGTTAGCTCGGTTTCACATGGCTGATTGTAGACTTGCACCGACTCCTTTCTTATCTGGAGTTAGACTTGAGTTTCATTGTTCCACTCCCTTGGTTGATGCCACATTATATCACTAGCTTGTAGGCAGCCTCCTCTATCTGATTCATACACGACCTAACATTTCATATGCAGTTGGCATGGTTTCATGCTTTATAAAAACACCACATGAGCTTCATTAGAGAGCCACCAAGTGCATTTTGAGCTACATTCAGGGCACTATCAGATACAGGATTCACTATACAACAAGTACAGGTTTAAACTTGGTGGGATACATAGATTCTAATTGAGTTGGTGATTATGATGATCGTAAGTTCACTTTTGGTTACAGCTTTCACTTCGAATCTGGCCCCATTTGTTGGCAGAGTAAGAAAAAAATGTTATTGCTCTTTCATCTATAGACTCTGAGTATCGTGGCGCTGTTAATGCCACTACTGAGGCTATTTGGCTTCGAAATATTCTCACTGAGCATGGTGTTCCATTTTGGAAGACATCAGTCATCTATTGTGACAACCACAACATTATCCAGATCTTGAAGAATCTAGTTCATCATCAGAGAACCAAACACATAGAGATCCATATGCACTTTATCAGGGCACTGATTCAGGGGGAGATCATTGATCTTCAATATTGTCCTACAGAGGAGCAAATTGCAGATATTTTCACCAAACCTTTCACTGAGAGCAAGTATTTTCACTTGCAATCTCTTTTAGGGGTGCGAAACATCAATTCTTCAGGGGGGGTCTCCAAGACCATTTTGAGGAGTTTTTTTTTCTTCGGGTTTTCTCCTTTCCTCATCTATTTGTACAGAGTACCTAATATTTCACTTCACAACCATGGATCAAATTTGAAGGGTTGGTCCTCATTTCATTGTGAATCGTCCAATCAATCTTGAAAAGAAGTATAAATATTTACATTTTATTTGATAAGAGTAAAATAAGTATACATTTGAGTTAGTAGTAAATTTTTGGGTAAAATTATGTGCATGCTCTGATCCCATACATTTTTAATTTAAGAATTTTTTCAATAATGTATCAAGAAGGAAATGCGTCGAATCAAAATCACGTACAAAATTTTACTTTCATAATAAACTATGAAAACATCAAAAATCTTATAAATATACATTTTATTAAAAAAATTAAATATTTAATATACCATTTTTTTATAAAGAATATATAATCACTCTATATTTTTATATTTGGAAAATAAATATTTATAAGGGCAAACCTAAACCTAAACCTCAGCAACTCATCTTCGATTCAGAATTCCATGTCCCTGTGATCGCAGAGGATATGGATCTCCATCTTCAACTCATTAATCATGTCCCTGCGGTTGTGTTGTGTACTGTGCTTGTGAGGTTGAGGAGGTTGAAGGGTCCAATGCTGGGAAGAACACAGCCGTAGGGGCATGATCAATGAGTTGAAGACGGAGATCGATATGCAGGAGATCCATATGCTCAAGAATGAAGTCGAAGTCAATATCTTCAAGAAGGAAATCCAGATCCTCAAAACCCACCCAACTACGTATCGCACAGGTTCGCAATAATTGAAACCCCTTGTTTGCCTCTTGTTCTGCTGTTCTATGTTGATTTTTGTGGGCAGCTTGTTATACATGTTTTCCTTATTTTAATAAGACATCTTGTCGGACTGTTCTGTAAGAGACAGAAAGGCATGTCTGGGGGCAGGTAAGTGTCGTCTGATATTAGTCACATCATATTCTGCCAGGTAAATGTAATTGAAATGTGGTGAGGCATGCAGCGGCTGAGTTTCAGCTAGACAGAGTTGGAAGCATCTAATTAACCAGCCTTGAATGATCAGCTGAAGGTAGAAGTCACTTACAATGGCTATAGGTTATTTCTCTGCTAGATGCCAAGGTGTTGAGAACAGATGATGAGCAACCAAACAAACTTTCAGATCTTCCCTTATGGTAGCATATAACTTCACCTACAAGCTGTACTATAATCATCAAGTCTATCCGCCTCCCCCTGTTGGGGATCAAAATATAGTTTTGCCCTTAACCTTAAATTGTGGGCACAGTGTTTGCAGCTGACTACCCGCCATGTATGTCAACATTTTTTAAGGGATTGGGGAAAGAAGCCTAAAGTGGTGATTGTTGTTCTGAGAAATAATGGCAGACAAAGGTATTTCCTCCATTATCTAGCAAACAGTTCGCACCGCAGGTGCCCGATCACATGACCTTTCATCGTCAGGTAATAGGACATTTTCTGTTTTTTCTCCCATTTCTTCCGATACTAGAATCTTATAATTACCCGTTTTGAATTGAAAACAAGAATAGAATTCTAAGTCTTACCTGGCATTTTTCTCTTTACAAATATAAATAATTTACAGACATATATAAAAAACATGTAATGTTCTCATGTATTTTTCAGTCTAAAAATATAATTTCGATGTCAAATTTTAAAGGATGCCTTCCATATTGAAAATACATACATTTACAAACAAAATCAATGGCATCTGAACGAACAAGGACATCAAATTAAGGGGATTCAATGCCCTTACCTCATCGAATAATTTTTTGGGACAATTTTTCGTGGCCATCCTACTCTCCACATGTAACTATGGTTAGATCAGGCGTGATTTGGTCCATAATAAAAGGATAAACAGCCTTAAGAGCGGAGCTTAAGAGTGAAAAATGCAGTTTGAGTATAAATGTCCTTAAGAAAACTAGACAAAGGGCATAAAGAGAGACAGCTATAAGAAGCGACTCAACACATCAAATAAAGCTTAGTGCTGCTCAGAAGGCTGTGTGTGATACCTACCTCTCTATTGAGAAGTTACACTACGCTCTAACACAAACAACCAGTGATAAATCCCCGGGCCTATATAGCGTTCCCATTCATTCCTTGACTTTTTCTGCCCATATTTGAGCTTTCATACCAAATAGGAACATCAGCATTTTTATTCAAGTGTGAAATGTTATTTATTTTTTATTCTCTCTGCATGATCTGACAGAGTAAGAAAAAGTCTAAGCTCATTTGGATTGTGGCAGTTGCTCCTCTGACATTTATAATTATTGCTACCTTTCTGGTGTTTGCTACACATGCTGAGAAACATGGTGTTGAAATTGTATGTGCTGCAGTGATCAGTTATTCCACTCTGTTATTCTATTCATTGCACTAAGCTCACTCATGTCTAAACAGGAGCAGAAAGTAGTATTTGGCATATGATATATGTCTATGATTTACAAGACTGTAAATAGCGGGATATTGACTGTTGTATGCATTTTCACTCAACAGGTTGTCAAAAAGTAACAGCAGACTATGTTCACTGCAAGCTTTTTCTGTCCTTTCACAGAGAGACAACGTTTTAATGCTTTTTTTCCCCTTGAACTCCGTAGATAACAGTCTGGTTCACATCTTGCTTTTAAGTTCTTCTGGGTGGACTGTAGCTTTAAGGTGCCATAGTCAAAGCCACTTATATTGTAAAAATTTCATGTCCCCAAATATACTCTGCGAACTGTCCTGCAGGGACTTGGAACTTCGTGCCCCTTGTTTCTTTACAAGTCAATTTGCATTACTGAATTGAGTCTTGAATCCTTCCAACCTTTATCAACGGTAAAAAATTAATAGTCCAGACTAACTTCTCTTGCAAGCAATTTTGTGGTACCCAAAAGGCTCTTGAATCCCCTCAAACTTATTACCAATAAAAGCCCAATAGTCTCAACTTTGCTTTCCTTATCTGCAAAATCAACACAATTAACTCTTACCCCACCTTACCAAAAAGTCAGATAGTCCCAAATCTGCTTACCTCGCAAGCAGATTTGTACAACCCAATTATCCCTTGAATCATCCCAACCTTTAACAACATTAAAAGCGCAATATTCTCAACTTTGCTTCATTGGCAAACAGGTTTGTGCTACCCAGTTGGTTTCATCCATAATTTAAGAAAGAAGGATGTCAGACCATGTATTGAAAGAGGAAGGGTTAGCAAATGCAATGACAATTTCTTTTGATGAGGTAAAGAATGAAGCTGAAAATTCCCAGTATAGTTTAGGCGAGGAGTCAAATTCTGCAACAAGGGATTCTTCATTTTTGTTGCTTAAATTTGAGAATTCCTAGTCTGGCTCAATGATGGTTTCAAATTCAACACCACCCAATTCCAATCAAGTTTTTTCAGCTTCACAGTTGGATGATGTCCCTGATTAGCATAGACTTGATGAGAATTCCAAGCATGCCTTGAAAAAATCATTGACTGCAACAGGTGGCTCCAATTCAGATCAGCAGCTCACAAATGCATCAAATTCGAAGGTTGATTCTGTTTCATATCAGCCAGAGGCTGAAACAGAGAAGCCAATGCCTACTAGCTCAACAAGAAAAGTGTCTGATATAGTATCTGCATAGGATCCCAAAAAATCAAAGGCATCTAGTGAGTTTCCAAGAGTGCAGGAGACTGTTTATCAGCCTTATGCCCACGAGACACCGCCTCCTGTTGACCTAATTTCAGCAAGAATTCCACCTGAAATTTCCCCCCCTGTTGAGGTAATTTTGGCAAGAAATTCACCAGAAATGTCACTAGACTATGCGTCTGATGATGTTTCTGAGCATTCTGTTTCATCCGAGGTCAAGCCTACTAGAAAGATTCCTAGTTACATCACTGCCACAGTGTCTGCAAAGGCTAAAGTCTGGTCCCAAAGCCTTCCAAAACAGCCCAGACCAGAAGACCAAGAAAAGAAAAGAAACCCCTTCTTGGGTTCATATGAAAAGCCCCCTCCTTTTTATGAGACACTGCGCACTCCTCAGAGATCAATATCACAGGTTCATAGAACCACCCATAGAAATGATGGTTCAATTTCTTCCACAGAAGTTTCTGGTAAGAAGTTCTAACTTATTAATGTTTTTTAAATCTAATAAAATCAAATGAAAGCAAGTACCCCTCTTTAGTCTTTTGGCGTAGATTTATATTTAAAAGTAAAAATGGTTCCGTTCAATCCTATGGGTTCTGTTGCTTGGTATGTTTTTATTTTTTTGCAATTATTTTATGTAACAGGGTTTTCAGAGAAGTCAGAGGGAATGGAGATCATGACAAGTACTGCATGGTTTACCCTGTAATTTGAGTTCTTTTAAAACAAACATTCCAGTGGAGAACATTGAGCCTTTTTTGAGTTCAGCAATGTCATGCAGCTTGTTGATAGTTAGCTGCTCAATCTGAAGTACTTTAGTTTACTTAATAGTAATGCAAACCGAGAATATATATATAATACTTAGATTTTAGGTGTGCATCATAAGATCCTTTCATAATCATCTTCAAACAGTCATGTTGTTTAATGTGTCTGCTTAGATAGACCCATTCAATGGCGTCCAGTGTTAATATGTTCAGAAGCATTATATTTTATCAGGCCTAATAATTGATGAAGCTCAGAAATTGGACTTTGATTATGCTCTCAGTACTCATATATTGCTTATGGGCATTGTCTCGTTTTTTTTATAAATGAAATAAGCAGTCTATCCTAAGCTGTACAAAGATATTGTTTGTTCTATTTTGGAAGAAAAAAACTAGCATGTAAAAATGTTTGGACTGTTATTGATTAAAATTTTTAAATTGCCATTCATTTCTCAAAAAAATCAAAATCATTTTATATTTAATACATTCATAAATATATAAAATGATTTTGAGAAGATTTAAACCGTCTCTACAATAATTTGTTTTATAGGTATATAATCATTATTCTTAACTAAGAACTGCTTCTCATGAAGTAAGTACACTTTGAAACTGGTAGATGGAGTCCGAGACACTGGGAAGAATAAATAATTGTAAGGTCTGCTAACTTTTTTTTGGATTGAAAATAATGTATGCTACTCAAATCAAGTCAAAGCATGGAAAACATATTTTACTCAGTTTTTTTTAAAACAATACTACATTCAATCATAGCGTATAAATTAGTACATGAATTTTTAAACTAAGACAATCAAATTTAATTTGGAAAAAATTTAATTAAATTTATTAATTTTGAATATAATTTTTATTTATTTATTTATTTATTTTTTTATATTTTTTTTGGGTGCATGTCTCAACAGGTAGCATTCACAGGGAATGCATCTCAATCTATATTTGGGAAATAAAATCTAGATGGAAATCTGAATAGATATTTCAATTTAATTTAAAGAAAATTTACCATAAATACATTTTATTATTTAAATATATATGAAGTCTAGTTGGAATGAGAGAGATCACCAAGAAAAAATGTTTTAAATTGTCAACTATCATAAATATATATTTTTATTTTCATAAATACATTTTATTATTTAAATATACATAAAATCTAGTTAGAATAAGAGAGAGTCCTAGGGGTTAAATTTGACGCCCGTGTAGGCGTTTTTTATCATTTTACATCTAAAATACAGGGAAAAAAAAATTGAAACGTATTTATGAACGGAATTTTTGTTTGGCAGACTGTCATGATGTGCAAGTTAAAAAAATAGCCGTTTTATATTATAAGGCTTTATGCCCTAGGCAACCTACAACCTATAGTGTTGGTACTCGCCCAATAGGCTAGTGATGAATGACAACAGGGACGCACATTGACCAATGGCATTATGGCATTGGTAGACTGGCAGGATTGAATTAATTTTTTCAGTCTTAAACAAACGATGAAGCTATCGACAACCGTCAAGGGGATTTGAACTGGATTTTGAAATCTAAAGTTATCAACTTTTCATTTAATACATATTAAACCCCTGTTGAAAATGATTCATGACATTGACGATTCACATAGACACAGTTACTAAGTTAGCAACTTCCCTGAGCGTTGTTCACTGGTTGAGTGTTAACTCAAACTTGTATCATGACTGGGGAAGAAGGGTTTTTCGCCTCACAGCTCGTAAAATTACTTTTCAAGTGTGATTATAATGTTCGCAGCACCCTCTGAGACTTGGGTAAGTATTCATCTTTTTAATATCACACGCATCCCTGCATACCAGAGTTCAAAACCTTATATGAAATTGTTTTGCAAAAAAAAATAAATAGAAATGAATGTAATAGTGCTTTAATTTTAGCCATTAATTTTAGCCACACATTAATCTAACTGGTGCGTTGTTTAGTGAACTGATTATTAGTCTTGCATATTGTTCGGAAATTGCTTGAGGGAAATTGGATAACTGCGTTAATGTTTTGGAGCTTAAATGAATGAAAGTTGGCGTTAGATTATTTTATTTATTAAAGATTTCAATCTTTCACCCTTCGTAATTGCTGTAAAAAAGTCTGTATAAATTGCTTAAACAAGTTTTGGAAAAAAGTTAGTAATGTTGTGATTTTACACGAATTTGTTATTTTTTATTTAGATATGGAAGTGAAAAACAGACGTACTACAAATTTAGATACAATTTGTTATTATTGATATCAATTTTAGGCTACAATAATAAGTTAAATTGCAATTCCAGTTAATGCTAATAATTTATAAATAGCTTATACATATCTTTTGCCATTATAGCAAGGGAAAATATCACAACAGTAGGAATCGAACCCAGTTTTAACAACTTAATGAGCCCATATTTATTTGCAAGGTGATTGAAATTTGATATTACGGTTATGAAGCTCTTCTCATTGGTGGAGATTTCCCAGTTCTCACGATAGGCCATGGAGGTTGTCGGGACTCAGGGTGTTTCTCTACCCATTAAATATGTAAAGAATTGACAAGAGTAAAAGTGTAAGAGTCATCGTTGTCGCTGGAGCTTGCCATCTTTGTTGCTGGAGTAGCGAGCTTATTGAGGCTTGGTCATTTCTTATTTATGCATCTTGGTCTGTATTTATTAAAATTTAAATCAAGTACGACTCATTTTTGTTTAGTTTTTTATTTTTTAATTTTTATTTTATGACCCAATTCTTAAGTCACACATATTTAAATTCTTTTGTGTTTCATCAAAAAAAAATTAAATTATCAACTTATATTATCATTTTTTCTTTATAAATGTTTATTTGTAATAATTTATGAAGTTTATATAGTTATATGAACATTGAAATTTTTATGTTTAATTATTTTTTATTATTTGGTTTGTATAGGTACTAATAACTATAAAAAAATGTCTCAAAACAAAAAGAACCAATTTTCAATCAAAAGTTTTTTGCATGGTTCAGAACATTGAAAGCTTCATCGCAAGACGATTAGAATTTTCATTTAAATGAAGACTTAAATATATTGGGGTGTGATGACAACTATGATGAAGAATTTGAAGAGGGAGAAGCTTCAACACAAAACAAGAAAAGGGTTAAAGTAAATAGAGTGTTTAGAGATGAATGGAAAGTTAAATTTAAGTGGTTAAAGTGTACAATGCATGAAGGGAAAACAATCATAAAATGCATATATTGTGAAAAACACAGATCTGCGGGACCATGGAGCACTGGAATTAGTTGTACTACTTTGCAACATGATGCAATAATTACTCATGCAAATTCAAACAACCATAAAATTTCACAAGCAAAATGGATATGTGAAAATGAAGGGAAAGCAAAATCAATTCCAAGGCACATTGCAAGCATTAATGACACTAATAAAGAATCATCACAACCATGAAATTAGTTTATTGGGTTGTGCAAGAAGACTTACCCCTTTCAAATTATGAGTTTCTTTGCTCTCTTGAAATGCACTTAGAAACACCAAACATGCGAAAAAATAGGGACTATAAATCATATACAAATCATATGGCTGCAAATGATTTCTTTTTTTTTCATATCAAATTATCTTTAAGAGAGACAGTGCAAAAATGTTCAGTGCATTCTTCTTTTTGATGTTAGATGAAAGTACAGATCAAAGCCTAGAGAAACACCTTGTGGTTTATGCTACTTTTCTAGACTCAAAAGGGTTGGGGCCATCTATTTCATAATTCTTAAAGCTCATAAATGCGTGTGATGGAAGAGGGAAAACAATAAATGATGCAATATGTGTTTTGAAAAAAGAAAGGGGTCTTTCAAATAAAAGTTTGATAGCAGTTTTTACAGATGGTGTTTCATCAATGGTGGGGAGTGAAAATGGATTTGTTACTCTTTAAAAAAAAAGATGTACACAATCTTATATGGATTCATTGCATTGTTCATCGTGAGGCTTTTGCTGCATCAGACGCTGCTAAAAATTTTCTTGAATTGATGTTTGTTGAAAAGTTGGCAAATAAGGTATATTCTTGGATCCAAAATTCTACTAAAAGACATAATGAACTTATTGCTTTTCAAGAACTCATGCAACTTGAAACACTTGAAGCTCTTCAAATTCATGGAGTTAGATGGGTCTCAAGAGGGCAAGTTATTGAAAGGCTTACTGTGTTGATGCCTCCATTGTTGACTTTGTGGAAAAGTGAGAAAAGAGACTCATGGTATGATAACGCTAGGATCTTCTCAGCACAATTTTTCTTACATATGCTTGCAGATGTATTAGGTGAACTAAACAAGTTGAATAAAAAATTTCAAGAAGAGAATGTGAATGTTACAACTTTAGGGGCAGCCATAGATTCTACTATACAGACTTTAAGTAGGTGGTTCTAAGGTCTGACACTTTTATAAATGGTACCAGTTATTTGTCTAAATTTTTAGAGAGCTCTAAATATGGGTATTTAAAGATTATTGATCAAGATGAACATATTCATAGGCATGAATTACAATTTGTGGCAATTCCAAATGTGCGTGATGATTATGTTGATGCACCAAAACAGAGAATGAAGCCTTGCATTGATGGGTCACTAGAGAGTTGCAAAATATTACTAAAGAATATGTTCAAAAACTTGTAGATTGTTTAAATGAAAGATTCCCAAATCTTTCATTTTTCAATTTCGTAAAGTTGTTCAGCGCTTGTCATTATTCAGATGATGCACATACTAGAGAAGAAAATTCAAAGTGGTGGCTACTCAAAATTTTTGAACACTTACAACATACTTTGTGTGAGGAAGAAAAGCCTTTATTTGATTTTGAAGGTTGTTTAAAAGAGTTGTATAATTTTGTTGATACTCTTCGCTTTAGTTGTGAAGGATTCTGCATGAAGGAAGCTTGGAAAGTTTTTTATGCTACAGATTCACATACAAACTTTCTAAATATGACAAAACTATGGCAAGCAGTACTTACCATTCTAGCAAGTACAACAACATGTGAGAGAGGATTTTCAAAACAAAATATAATAAAAGATATACGAAGAACAAAACTCTCATTGGATACATTGGATCCCTTGATGCGAGTTTCATTGACAGGGCTTGATATATCAATGGTAGATTGGAACAGGGTTTATGAAATTTGAAAAGATGTCAAACAAAGAAGGATTTAAAATATTTCAAAATATTCTCTATGGGCATATTTATAATGGTATTATATTTCATATAAGCCAATGAACACTCAAGCTTTTGTTTAAATTACTTTTTTAATAATGCTTTCTCCAGTGAAAATTCAGGGACTCTATACTAAACTCAATAGATTATTTTGTTATGGGTGGAGTACGTTTAATTTAATGCTTTATGTTTTTCACCTCGCGTTGTTAAGAAATTTAGTAGATTTTTTAACATAAAAATTTCATGGATTTGTATTTATTTTTTATGTTGAGAAATTTTAAAATATATTTTGAAAATTATATGTAAACAACTGATTTATATTTTTACCGGTTATAAAATCTTTAAAAAAAATCATTCATACTACTCTTATAAAAAACTTTCTTAAATTATTGAAAGAATTTTTCAGCCCCCACTAGTTTAGGAAATTATTTGTTGAATTGAAATTTTAAGGCTCCTATTTTAATAGAAAAGATTCATTTTATTCCTATACATTATTAAAACTCCATTGGACCAATTTCACATTGAAAATAGGAACACGAGCCCTTTCAATGATAGAGCATCCTCAAGGTAATGTGTGTAGTCGTAGTGAATGTTCTTTCTCTGCAACATAGGTAATAAAAACAAATTTTCACTGGTTTCCATACAAAATTATGAAAGTCAAAAATAAAAAATGAACGTCACATACGAAGTGACATTAGTTTAAAAATCGTCACAAAAAAATTTTTTGACAGATAAGGGTGACCGTCAAATTTAACCCCTGAAAGAGACAACCCAAAAAAAATGTGTTTTAAATCATCAATTTTCAATTGATGATGTCAATCAATCTACCAATCATTATTACTTTAACTGATAAACATTCTCTTGATGCCAATAAATCTATTGTTCATTATTACCTTTACAAAATTAAATAATAAAAAATACTTAATCCACTGTATGAGAGAGACAACCCAAAAAAAAAAAAAAAGGTTTGAAATACTCTCAACTACCTAGAACTTCGCTGATACCAATCAATGCCCTAATTGACAAACATTCAACTGATACTGATGAATCTAATAATCATAAATACCTTTACAAAATTAAATAATAATAAAATACTTAATCAACCATCCATCCGCCAATACAAACATGGCTTATCCCTACAATAAAACTTGTTGGAATGTCTCCAATTGATTTAACATCAATTATGAAAAGTTGGTACAACCCCTTCACAAACCCAAGCCATCCTTGGGTTGGTTGAAATGGATGATCGGAATCTGCAGTCATTGTCCATATTAAATGGCATGAAAGTGAGGTTGCTTTTTTTCAAGATAAACTAACAAACAATTGTAATTAATCAAAATCAAATGGGTGAATTTTTTCTGAGTGTATTTTTAACTTGTTACTTAACACTTCCCTTAACAAGATATGGATAATTTGGGTTAAATTTATTATTAACAAAAGTAGTGATTTTTTCAGATAATTTGTTTTAAATTATAATGTTTTATGATCAAAGCTAATAAATTTGTGTATGTGTGTGTATTAAAACGTATTTTTATTGGTTTTGAATGTATGGAAAAATAACTACCAAAGTTGAACATGAATAGGTTTTGTTTGAAATCAAAAAATAGGTATCAATTCAAAACCTTGTATCCTAATATTTTTGTTCCTATAATCAAAGGTAATAAACTTTTGTATATGTGTATATGCGCATGTGTATTAGTTTTGAATGCATAGGAAAATGACCATGAAGGTTGAACGCATATAAGGTTTGCAATCAAAAATTAGGTACTAATCCAAAACCCTATATCCTAATACTTTTGTTGCAAAACCCTTGATATCGCTCTGACAAGTCTCTGAAGATATGGGTTTGATATCAATTCTAAGTTTTGTATTTCATAAAGGACTGTTGTATATTTTTGAATCCAATGATCTTATACTTCTATGGTATGAATGCAAACCATCGTCATTGGTACGAATTGAATATTCTCATCACAAAACTAGATAATGAGTATTCGCAAAAGGCTAGAATGGTTTCCCAATTAAAAAAATATTATTAATATTTATATTGTCATGTATTTAAATTCCTTGAATTGGTGCTTCCAATCCCCAATTCTCCCTTCCACTAATTCCACAAGGTTCATGGTAAACCATATATTGTTTATGTACTCTGTTCCGCATACAAATCATATTCCTCTCATTTTACATATTGTAGTTAGTTGATTAAAATTTATTCTCTTTCATCCTATGGCATATACAAGAATGTGATACGAGCATTCTTCTTGAGTTTTTGATGTGCAAGGATAAGTTCATGGCCTTGATAGTCTTTCATTCCTTCCATCCTTATTCGGTCCTTCATATTTTAGAATCAATATGAATGTAATAAAGTGTTCAAAATACTATATATGTTTTGTAGTACCTATTTGATGCCTAAATAATCCTTGAATGCCAATTTTGAAAATTTTAAATCCAATATTTTGACAAGTTTTATTTTGACAATACTTTACCTATTTATGTTTTGTTATATTTTGAAGCTTTTACTTCAAAACCCATGATATCGCTCTGCCAAGTGTATAAAGTTATCGATTTTATTTGTTTAGATGTATTAAACCTCATTCCTATCTATGTCAACTTATATGTAAGTTTGGTCTTTACAACTTGTATGCAATTTTAGTTAGTCCTTCGCAAATAAGGCTTTTTCCTCTACAATATACGTGCATATTTATTTATTCCTTCTCAAGTAGGTATTTTGACAATACTTCACATCTTTCTCTTTTATTATATTTTGAAGCTTTTATTTCAAAACCCATGATATCGCTTTGCCAAGTGTATGAAGTTATCTATTGTATTTGTTTAGATGCATTAAACCACGTTCTTATATATATTGTCAACTTATATGCAAATTTGGTCTTTACAACCTATATGCAATTTTCTTTAGTCCTTTGTAAATAGGGTTTTTCCCTCTACAGTATATATGCATATTTATTTATTCCTTCTCAATTAGGATTTCATTCTCTAAGTTCTAATCAATATATGTTTATTCTTATACAATTTTTGAAACAGAAGTATCAAGGTTGAACAATTTTATAATCAATTTGTCTATTAAAATTAAAATTAATAATGATTATTAATTTAAAGGTTGAAGTATTAACAATTACTATTATCGTATTCTCGACAACCTAAGATAACAAAATATCATTTTAATCACTTCAATACTATTTTAGTATCCTCTCCCTTTGTTAATTCGATAGCTCTCAAATGATTAAGACATTAATAATGTATATGATCCAAACATTGTTATTTGTTAATAGTAATTGAATAAAAATAGGTATGGGTAATGTTGGAACTCATAAGAATCTAATACTTTAAACCCTGAAACAGAGTATGCTATGTTCCTCATTAAAAACACCAAAAAAAGGCCTAGGCTTGTTTTGTGTATTGCATGACCCTTTTTTTTAATGGTCTCAAAGATCACTACGATACCAATGTTAAACAATAATAACAATTTTTTTAGTTAAGACTAGGAAATATGAACAAGAATGGATACCTAGTTTTGGCTTGGGCTTAGAAGCATCATAGTGTAGACGCTAAAATCTAGTATTAGACATTTGGTAATGTCAGTGGTAACTTACCTTCACCTTACATGACTTGTGCATACACATATGGCTCTTGCACACCCTTCTCTCTTATTTGCTTGCCTTCTGTGGGGTTGACCTTCTAAGTTTTATACTAGTCACCTATAATAATTCCTTAGTTTATGTCTAACTTACATAAAATCATAATTATACTATCTCTTGATTATTAGATCATAGTTCTTGCTCTCCATATGAGTCCATCAGAAATCATGTCTTCGAAACTCTACAGTGAAAACAACCCGTGAAAAAATAGTAAGGCACAAACCACAAGAACAAATCTGAGATAATATATACGCCTACATTTGATGTAGGCATCAAAAGACAAACAAACTCATCCAAACCAATTCAAATACCCAATTTTCAGAGTTGATCAACTACATGCTTAAATTCAATGTTTTTTGTCACTTGCATGTGTCTCAAACCTTCACATACCCAACACAAGCCAAGTGTCTTAATCCCGTAGGTCACTTCCATTTATAACAATTTTCATTTGTTTAATCATATTTCGTTGTAGCATTCAAATTTGTGTTTTATTATAATATGTTTTACAATATGGATAGTTCCAAAGTTCTATCTTATTAGATCACATTAAATCAAAATATGGCAAATTTGTGACCTTAAAAATATTTCCACTTAGGGTTTCTTCCTTCTTTCTTGGTATTTTCATATTTGTGTCTTTGAGTATCATATTTTATTTTTGAGTTCTCCATACATTAAGGCAAAAAATCTTATTCACCTCGGGCCTAACCTTCCACATATTCTCATGACTTTATTATATGTCATTCATGAAGTCTTGCTCTCTTGTTCCTTTAAGGCAAAGTGCTAAGTTAAGTGGTATTGAAATGGAACATAGTTAGATTCATTTGATTAAATTTAAAATTCCTAAACTAAGTGAAATGCAAATTTCTTCTTATTATTCTTTTGATGCAAATGTTAATAATGAGCATGTACAAGTGCAAGATAATATCGTTAATCATAAAATGCCTCATCTAAAAACTATGAATCAATATAGTAATGACTACCAAGATGGAATTCATCATGATGAGCTTAATTGTGTAGATCATAAACAATTTGAAGCCTTGGCTACTTTTTGGCATAGAATCCGTTAAGAACCTAATGACTCGTGTTGATGTGTCATTTGGCACAAATCACCAATGCTAGGATCTCGGGGTGGTGAAGCCCATCTAGCCTCTCCTAAAAGGAGCCCCATGAGGTAGGTCTCCCTAAGGTTTTTATCTATCGGGTCATGACGTACTGATTTCACCTAGTCATTTATTGTGATATGTTCTAGTCAAGGGGCCTTTACTGGTGTGAGAATTTTTAAACTTAGGTTTAACATGATTCTAGTCTTCTAATAATTTTAGAGGGAATGCATGCTTTATTATTTCACCTATGGTTGGCCTAAGTACTTTAATGTGATATATTTTCAAAATAGATTGATAGATACAAGATCAACCCTCATTCATTCCTCACTTCGAACAAACCTAACAACTCACAAGGAAACTTACCAAAAGTATTCACTTAAACACTCAAGTGAGCAAAGTTTCCCTATTTTTTCCTATTTCCATATTAGTCATAGGGACAACCCATGTACAAGTTTGAAGTACTGAAGTATTACTCCATGAGCCATACTTGCCAAGTTACAAGCTAAGTCATTGTTGTACTTGTTTATCACACATTACATCTTTATGCACACAAAAGGCAACACATAGGGTAGAATTGCATGAATCTAAGGTCCTATTTGGAGTATTGTCTCATATTTGAAATAAATCACCAAAGGTAAAGGCTCATAAAGATCCATATTTATGCAAAGTCAAGTATAAACTACCAGAAGTCCTACCTTTGTAGATTTTACTATGCAAATAAACTCTTCTAGCTGATTTCCCACTTGCAAAAAAATCTCCACACCACAACTCAGTTGGAAAACCATAAAGGTGAGTCTAGACCGAGACCTTCCTCAAATTTTCTACTTTTGGGTTAAATCCCTATTCCCATGATTTCATGAACAATCTGGCTTAGCCCATGAACCAAGGACTAGATTAAAAGATCTCATCCATGTGATTTGTATTTTTTAAAATAACTTTAAAGAAACCTTGTGGGTGGAGCTTCACCTAATTATCTAAACTTAACTTCCATTTTTTTCCAACCACTTTTGTAGGTACGTCATGCTTAACCAGCAACCCATAAATTTACAAATAAATGGGCAGTCCTTGAGATGATCAATGGTGATTTTGATTTCCTTGTCTCTGACTTGAATGGTTTGAATTTCATCCACTGTAGGGAAAATACCCTTGGAACTTGCAAACATATTTGAGAGTTGATCCTTCTTCCCTTCGAGCCTAGTCTGCCCTTCTTTGCGTGTCATTCTAGATTGACCTACATCCAGATTTTCGTTCATTATTTCTTCATTCGCAACTTTCAACCCTGCTTGCATTTCCACTCTTAATTGAAAATTTCTTTTATTTTATAATGTTTTCAAAATTATAGTCATTTGAAAATATTAACTATCATGTTACATAGTGATTGCTTTGCAAGTAAATATGGTTATTTACTTGGAAAGAATTCAACGTTAACTTTTAAAAAACATGATTTTATTATAATACTGTTATATAAATTTAATATATATTTATAATAACTAATTGTATATAATATCAATATAATTATATATAATATCCATATATATTATTAACTTTTATTGATATTGTTTAACCCTTTTTGGAAATAAGGATTAACATGAAAGAGAAGCCTAATAAAATAAATAGTGGGCTACTCTAAAATCAAACCAATCAATGAATTTAGATTCTATTGATATTTAATAATAAATAATGTATATAAGCATATGCCAAATATAAAAAGTATAATATTTACTATGTTGATAATACCAATATGAAAGAGAAATTGTACTTAGCGTATACACCGATGTGCAAGTAGGTATGAGTAATGCAAGTGTAGAAATATATTATGTGAATATTATGATCCAGTCCTCAGATTTTGAAAATTACATTTCTATCAGCAAAAACACTTGCATCGACCTATGAACACTTGCATCAACGTTATTGTCTATGACTCAACACATTTATCATATATGGAGTATTGACTATTGACTAAAACTTCCACCTAGGTCTATCTTTGTTTTTGTTGCCTTTCAAATTGTGTGTATAGATCACACACATAGGCAATCAATATTAGAATATAGATCAAAACCCTATATCATCCTTTTAGGTCTTATCACCTTGCCAAAAATGGGTTGGTGGGTCCATAAAGTCAAGATAACCTCAAGGAGCCCTTTATAAATGAGTGTTTCCTACATAGCCAATACTTCGAAGAGGGCCTTAAACATATGTAGTTTTCTCATATGTGTTGGCTTGTGTGTGAATAACAGTTTAGTATGTTATATGCAAGTGTATGTAGTGATCTATATCGTAACTTGAAAAAAAAAATTCATGGGCTACTCTTTGAATGCTTTAGCCTTGTAATATGACTGATCCTATGACTGATATAAAATAGGAAAGAATAAGGCAACATAGCTCAGTTTTGCAATTGATTTTCAGTAGTGTAGCATAAGGTTGAGAGGTGATTCTATATGTTTGATAGATGAATAATGTGTTAGCTTTAACTTGTATTTATACCACCTCTTTTGAAAAGTTTCTCACAAAATGGTTGATGAAACAAAATAGGTTGACCCATATATTTTAAAATATTTTCAAATCTGAGTTTTTAGAAAGCACAAATACTTGCATTGGAGAATGGATAGTAACATCAATGCTACCGTCCAAGTTTGAATGCAACTATCTAGGAAAATAGAAGGTTATTGGATCTTTATAACTAACAATGAATGATATATATTAGATTTTAAGTGTACAATGGCCTACATGTGATCTAGGTAATCAGAATATGAGAGTTAGACTATGAGATAAACATTTAGGCCTAGTGAGATGGTGAATGCAAGCCTATCGACTGCAAAGAAGGTTAAAAACTAAAGGGTAGAGTTTTGAATGATATTTTTCAAGTGTGCAAGACTAGTTTAATATATAAATCTACATTTAAAAATCTACATTTTTTCCACCCTCACTCTTTCCATCACCCCCATATCCACCCTGACCCCATTCCTCCCTTCCCTGCCGCTCTAATCTAGTAATGCATAAAGATGAAATTACTAATGTGTACCATGTTATGTACAACACACCTTATTTTTAATAAGACCAATTTGAATTTGATATATATGTATGACCTAAAATTAAGAGCATGTTACAGGTTTAATTAGTGCATATAATCTAAAAATGAATAATTAAACTTTGTTTAGAATGAAAGAGATCAAAGAAGGAGTACACCTATGTGTCGATGCAACCATGTTGCCCCATGATAATTTGCTTTGGTAATGATGCTTCCTACTTAAAACATTGAAGAGAGGTTTGAAATAAAGCCTTTAAGTTGTGAATATGGGAATTGGAGAGTGATCATGCCCCCAATTTGGTATATGGGTGAGTTGTGCCAAGTCCATGTAGAGCTCAGAATCTCAAATCGCACAAATCTAGTGTAGTATAATCTAGCCAATCTCACATGAGTCAAATGCTATAACCATATCAACTCATAATAAATAAAAGTAATGCCAATTCCAATGAGAGTGCTAAATCTTGATCGCACTAATCAAATAATCCTAATGTTGTAACAAATTAAATCCCAAATGTTACAACTTAGTAGGTTGCACACATTAAAAGTGTGTATAATCTAAAAAATGTATGTGTCATTTACTGCATATGCAACTCAAATGTATGTCAAGTTGAAGTATCTGTCAAAATGTAACCTCTATTTTATAAAATGTGTAAAATATGTATCACAAATTTGAAAAATTCTATCCCAAATTTATTTCCAATTAATAAAATTTTGTCCCAAGTGTATATTTGAATCATTTAAACTGAATCAAATTTTGCCAGTTTTTATCAACTATATGTATGTGGAGACATGTCTCTATGACATAACCCCACTGATATGCCCCATTTTGAGGTGAGGGGAAAGAAAAGAATTGATGAGTACCTTATTTCAAAAGGATAAGACAATTATTATGTATCTGTGTGAATCATGTAATAATGAAGCATATAGTACTATTGTGTTGAAGTAGACATATCAATGAAGTTTGTAGTATGCTTACATAACAAGCCCTGAGATGCATGATATGAATCATGGAAATGTCTAGAATATCACAAGCTCAACAAATAATCAACCACACACAAATACTCAAATGTCATGCAAAGAGGGGTCTAAGGAGACCACAAATAAGGGGCATGTTCAAATACCACAAACTCAAGGGGAGGACATATGCAAATGTCCACACACCAAAGAAACAAACAAGATTTCATGGAACTATGGCCAATAAGAAAGGAACATATTCAAAATGTTTCACAAGTAAGACAAATAATCAAACAAGAAGTACACTAAAGTAAGCCATGTGAAGATATGAAGTCAATGAAATCGAAGAAACTAGCATAAGCATGTCATACTAGTCCCTACATATAAATCTTAGCAAAATGTCATGTATAATAACATATCAAGTACACTATGTAAGATAAAAACAAGAGTACATGCATGTATAAACGTTAGTATATAAGCTGAATGTGATAGTGGAAATTAGAATAAACAATAGAACCTATGTCAATTGTGATCATATAAAATCAAGATGCCCCCAATGTAGTGTGTCATGTAAGAAGAGGAAAGGTCCCACATTTGCATGTTCATGTATCAGAATATGATGCATGCCTATATCACACTCAAGTATCCGTGAAACATGTGTATATAAAATGATATGTTATCTACTAACATAAAGTAAACAATGTATGCAAAAGTTAATAAACATGTGAAATGCTAAATATTTATGTGTTTTTGCTTTATTTGAATGTTTTGTATTCTCTTGAATATTTGATTTTTTTTATTTTTTATTTTGGATATTTTAACTATTAGAAAATCTTTTATGTACAAGGAATAAGTGATACTATAAGCAAGGGAGCTCATCAAGAAGATGCCTCTAAGAGCGACCTGTATCATGTGTGTCATATTCATATGTTGCATAATCAGTATCCTCATGATCATACCAAAATTTTATATTATTAGGATCATAATCATCAATATAATCATTATCATAGATGAAAGGTATATTTTCATGTTGTTCTTGAACATGTGATATACCCTTTTGAGCATCTATGTATGAAAAACCAATTACACCATAGTTTGGAATTTCCTTCTTGAAAGTTTGTTTTTCTTGAGTATGTTCATTATTATCAACATGTTTCATCTCACTGTGGGCAAGAGAATAGCCCTTTATCTATGTTTAAACATTGAGAAAAGATGTAATTTGTGCCTTGACTTATTCAAATAGGATGAAAACATAGACTTTGTAGTATTGACCTTAACTTTTTGTTCTCTATGCATGAAATAGATGCAATGTTTGGATCTTCAACAACTATATTTGTATCATTTGA
Organism: Torreya grandis; assembly: GCA_037957365.1. NCBI lineage: Eukaryota > Viridiplantae > Streptophyta > Pinopsida > Cupressales > Taxaceae > Torreya > Torreya grandis. Next base: position 2,584,348 of record JARHVA010000068.1, on the reverse strand, counting down.
TATTGTTGTCATTTCTTGCTTTAAAAATTCCTTTGTTAGAAACCCTCTTTTTAGAATGTTTGTTTGCTTACCTTGAGTTTGATTTTGCAACTAATATTCTTGCTCTTTTTGTAACATTGTTTGTTCTCACTTTGCCTTCTAATTTTTTTTTTGCTCTAATTTTTGCATTTGTAACTTTTTTTGCTCTAAATTATCTTATGGTACCTATACTGGTTATTTTTGCACTTGTGTTGTAAAGTATACATGCGTAAGATGAGTGGGTTACGTGATTGGTGTATCAATGACAGGATCATCACTATCATTTATCTTTTGTATTTTTTCTTCAAAGCAAAACAACAATCTATATAATGCCCATGTGTTTTATGATATGCACAATAGTATTTTGATCTCCTTGAAGGATGTAGAGGAGGTAGTTGGATCACTTTGTTTAGAATCATTTCTCTTAGAATTTCACTTGAACTATTATTAAACTTTTGCATGCACTTTTTGAAGCATTGATTGTAGTTGTATTTTTTTATGGCTTCCAATCTTGAGATGAAATCTTATTAAGCATAAAATGTCTAGTTGAAGGTACAAACACATGATTAACACTAGTATATATTATATTATTTGTATGTGTGTTATTATGTTTCCATGATGTGATATTTGAAACCAAATGTGGATTCTAGTTGTTTAACTCTTTTATTGACTTGTTCATAGTGATGATTTGATCTTTAAGGTCTTAAAAACACAAACCCTAGGTACATCAGATTGAATATGCATACACACACCACCTAGATGAGATGTGGGGGGGTTTGAGTAAGGGTATGCTGGTTACCTTCATTTGATATTATAGATGGGCTACCTTACCCCTTGGAGTAGTGATACCATAGACCTCATTAGAGGTAAAGTAGTTATCACCTCCTTAAGGTTAAGAGGAGGAAGAGGTTCCTTTTTATCCATTTTAAATGTTCCAAAGAGTAAAACAAGCACATGATAAGAGAGACATATGAATGTCAGAAAATAGTCACTTTTTAAGTATGTTTATTGATTATCATTATGATAAGATCCATCATAAGTGGTGTTATTAATCTTTATATTATCATCAATATTTGTATGTACAATGTATTGGCTCGTTCATTAACATAATCGTAAGGGGTTATTACGAAATAAGGATTTTTATTGCATTTTTTATTATTCATGAGATCCTCATAAGCAATGTATTAATCAACGAGAAGATTAAATATTGAATCCAAAGGATAAGGAGGGTTAAAAGATGTCATCTTAAATGCAAGCTCTAATATGTGCACAATGAATATTTAGCATCTTCAAAATATGGGATGGGTAATTTGAAAATCTGAGAAAGGTTTTTCATAAAAAATAGTAAATTAACAACATCCAAAAAACAGGTAAAAATGGGTATCCCTTGTGCCTTATATGTCAATATTTACTAAAAAAAGTAAATTGAAAAAATCTGAAAACTCCATACAGACTTTTGGCGAACAAAAAGATGTTTTTTATTATATCAACTTGAGTATGAAAAACCTCTGAAGAATTTGAAAATCAAGCTATTATGAAACATGAATGAACCAAACAATGTGGGATGCATCACAAACAAAACCCTATAATATTTCCAATAAAGAATCAACAATTATGATAAATAAGGGATTTATTTTAGAAATATGAGAGATATTTTTTAATTTAGAATATTAAATTTGATGAAACCTATAAATTAATTAAAACATAAGTACATTGTTCATCTTGTATGTTAAAATTTAATAAAAATAGTAAATTACAAAATTCAACTAATTTCTATAAAAGGATGGTGAACAAAAAGAGGTCTCTAATTATATCAATATGAAATGGAAAAATCGCTGAAGAATTTGAAAGTAGCCAATCAAGAAAAATAAATTGGCATGTGTATGAAGACAAATCCCTATCAACAAAAAGGTGGTGAAAACCTTGGGTAAAAAGGGGAAATCAAAGGTAAAATATGAAACCCTATGGAAAATTTTTAAGGTTTTAAAAAATAAGGTTAAAACCCAATGAGAAACCTAGGGATTTCAATGTTCGAACAAAATATGGGTTCACCATATGTTTAAACCTTTTTGAAAATAATGACTATTAATTAAAAAATAGCCTAATCAAGCAATGAGTAAGCTATTCTAAAAATAAACAATTAATGAATTTAGATTTACTAATGTTCTGATAAAAAATACTAAATCTAAGCATAAGCCAAATATAGAAAGTACAACATCTAATATTCTAATAATAACAATATGAATGAGAACTTGTACTTAGTTTAGACACTAATACGCATGCAGATTTGAATAATACAGGTGTAGAAATAGATCGTGTGAAGATTATGATCTAGTCATCAAATTCTAAAAATTAGCTTTCTATTAGCATAAACATTTGCATTGCCCTATGGACACTTTGGTGAACATTATTGTTCATACTTCAACATATTTTCCCTTTATGGAGTATTGACTAAAACTTTGACTTAGATATTTTTGTGTTTTTTTTCATCTTTTAGATTGTGTGTTTAGATCATGCACACAAGGTCTTTATATCAAAGTATAGCTCAAAATCCTAGATCCTCCTATTATGTCTTATCACCTTGCCAGAAATAGGTTATTAGGTTCACGAAGTTGAGCTAACCTCATGGACACCTCTGTCAATGAGTGTTACTTACATAGCCAATATTTCAAAGAGGGTCTCAAACATATGTAATTTTCCCCTATATGTTGGTTTGTGTATGAAGACTGGTGTAATATGCTAATGCAAATGCATGTAGTGATCTAGCTTGTAACTTAAAAAATATGCCTCATGGCTTGCTCTTTAAATGTTTCAGACCTATAATATGACTACTCATATGACTTATATAAACATATGAATAGGGCACAATATCTTAGTTGAGCAATTGATTTTCAATAGTGCAGTGTAAGCTCTAGAGGTGCTTCTATGTGTTTTATAAATGAGCAATGAGTTGGCTTTAACTTATATTTATACCAACTCTTTTAAAAAAATTATCATGGAAGGGTTAATGAAATAAAATAGGATGACCTGTGCATTTAAAAATATTTGTAAATTTGAGTGTTTATAAATCACAAACACTTGTGTTGGAGAATGGACAGTAGCATCAACACTACTATCCAAGAAAATAAAACATTGTTGGAGCATTGTAACTAATAGTGAATAATAAATCTCAGAGTCTAAATATATTATGGGCTAAAGGTGATCTAGGTAATTATAATATCCGGGTTGAAATAAAAGATAAGCATTTAGGCCTAGTGAGATGGTAAATGCGAGTTTATCGACTACAAGAAAGGTCCAACTCTGAAAGGTAGAGCCTTGAGTGATATTTTTTAGGTGTATAAGACTAGTTTAACATATAAATCCATATTTAATCATCTACAAATATATAATACTATTAATTTAAATATTTTAATAATATTTATATTCATAGATATATAATATAATTATTTATATATTATACACTATTATAATTCATTATATTTTTAATCAGTATATATAAATATAGATTCTACAACCTTAATGTCTTGAACATCCTGTTGGGCCCCAACACACCCTTTACTCAAAATTACATATGGGGACCCTCTTGTAAGCTTAAATGACCCAACTTGGTGCCCTGATTGGTTCACTAGAGTATTTGCACGAGTATTTGCTCAGTCGTTATGGTGAATCTTTTTCAAATCTTGTAACCTAGATTCTTTAAGTCCTAAATTTCTCATGCTTTGAATATCGGTCACCATCCATGTTGCTTAGCCCACCCCACTTGCTTCCTAGACAAAAGCATTCCCTTCAACAGTCTCATCCAAAAAGGGAGTTATGGATTGCTCCAAAAACTTTATTACAAGAGGGATTAGGCTATGACAATGTGTTTCTTCTACTATCAAAGCTAATATAACAACTTCTTCTACTATCAAATCCAATCTAGTAGCTCTATAATTGCCTTCCCATAGAAATAAGTAGATGAAATATTGATTAGCTTAAGGTCTACAACATCATGCTCTAGTGTGGAGACAACATTTTTTTCTTCCTGGTTTTGGAGTCCTTTCATTGAATACCAGTTTATGGGTATGGGTGTCTCCTCTAAAACCCTTGAATTTCCCACTATACCCATTAGGTACCCATCCATGTTTCTACAGTTGAACTCTAGGATAATTTTATTAGGCCCCGAGAGGGTCATTATTTGTATGTGTACAAGGAGAGAAAGCATGAGCAAATTACCCCACCCTTTCTTCTTCCACTTATAACAAATTCTAAATACACTAAAAATTTTAAGGAATGGACTTCATTTTAAAGTATGAAATGATAGATGAATAATTCCATTTAAGAAATAAAATAACGCGTTATGGGCTAATTTTTCAAGGAACATGATATTATGATCATTCACATACATGGGTATCCCTAACAGGGTGTGTCATGGTTGTAAGGTAAAATATTTCATAATATATAAAACAAAAGAAAAGAGTAAACACTTATGGTAATATGTGAAGAATGGTCATGTCAAGTGAAAAGAAACATTGGTGTATGATCCATTTGTGTCCACCAAATTTTATTTCACGTATATTAAAAAAACTATAACTAGGTGCTAATGAGTTGTGTTTGTCTACAATTTTCTATGATGTATCACTCACTGTTTGGGATAGTATATTCTAAGTAGTAAGGGAAATTAATATAATAGGATCTTCATGAGATTGTTTCTGGAGAGCATCTAGAGGTAATGGATCTATTGGCTTTACTAGTGGAACAATATCAAGTGATCCCCCTCAAAAATCATTATCTTATGTGTCAGGAAGAATTCTAGTAAAAAAATTGGAATAAATGGGCACATGGGCCTAGTTAATATTGACCAAAGAATATGGTGAAGGCCCAAAGTTGTTAAACTTATACATAAATGATGAATTAAAAACCTTTACAATGGTAATGACCAATAAGTCTTTCAAACATTTGATTGCAACACCATGTAATGAGAACTCATTGATTTTTCCATTGCTCAAATGAGTAATCTAATGTATAGATAAAAGACTCTGTGAAATATCAAGAAATAGAATTCTTTCTCGAATTGTCCCTTACCTATCTCAACATTGTCACTCCATAAAATATGAGGATCAAGAAAGGCTCAATGAGCTCAAAAAAGAAGAGGAAATATGTTTTCAATCCCCACCAACTCTCCCCCAATTTGTCTCCTCTCACCTAAAAGAAATCCCTGAGCCTAAGATGAAATAAGAACCAAGTCATGAAGAAGTGGACGCCATGAAAGTTTCAAATATTCTCCTTCAAGACTATGATATCAACCTTTGGAGGCCACCTTATGCCATGGATCCTGATTATGTCATGCCATCCCTTGTGAGAGAACCTTCTTTTTTACCCATGCAATATTAAGAATATGAGAAGGTGGCTCAACCTCATACCTTTCCATCTTGGAAATTAATCAAAGAGTACCTTCAAAAGAAAGAGGAGGTACCTCTAGAGACGGTCGAAGAATACATCCAAAAGGATGAAGGATAGGTTGTCCTATTTCAAGAGCTTCCATTCACTTGTTTTGAGCATGAAAATGAGCAAGATGAAACCTATGAAATAGTTGCATTATTCAATCTATTAGCCAACCATGGCAAGGAGGCCCTATCGGTGCTCATGGAGTAGTTCTTATAGTCTATTGACAAGCTTGAGGAACCTACTGTAGTGGAGTTTCAAGTGGATACCATGAATAAAGTAGTGGATCATTCCATTTAGCATGGGTTTAACATTTTTGAATTGGTCCATGAAGAAGACACATCAGAACTCCCACAAGATCATCAAGAATTAGACCTTGAATGGACTACTGAACATCCATTATACAATGATGATAAAGAAGATAAATCATATTGTCATACATGAGATCATAAAGAAAGAGCTATTAGTGGTTGTAGGCAAGAAAATGAAGAAGGTTAGAATGAGGTTGCAATAGTTGATCAATCTCATAATGAGGTGTCACTTGGAGGTAGTGCTGATGTCTTCAGGTTTGAAGAAGATTGATCAAATCAAGAACTTCAAAAGTAGGATGAGTTAGACCTTGCTTACAATGATGAGCCTCCTTTATATACAGAGGAAGAATACCAATATACCTACTATAGATTGAGTCTTGGTGAAGTTAAGACTGACTCTCTTACAAGTGACCAAGAGGAAGTTGCCTTTTGGGATGAACTTGAGCTCTTTTGCCTAAGTTTAGATAGTCAACCTTCACGTTCAAAAGTGTCATCAAGTGAAAAGTTTGTAATTACTCCTATAAATCATCATGAAGTGAGCTTAGAGAGCTTTCCCAAGGATAAAGACTAGCATCAAGAAAGTCTTGAACTAATAAGATATTTTGTCTACATTGGAGACATATTTGTCCCAATTCATCTGTTAAGAGCATGCCAAAAGGATTAACAATCAAGCAGCCTAGTTCACCAGGTTTGGTTACTCACATGCAAGGTATTTCTCATTCTTGTCCATTACAAATGAATGGTGTTAAAAGCTTCTCATTTGATCTAGGAGGATGGTACTTGTAAGTTTTAGTTGTACACATTGTATAGTCTTCTAATTTCCTCCAAGTGCTTTGTGCACATTTCCCTTCTTGTTATGTGTTTCCCTTCCCTATGTGGTTTTAGCACATTGTTATTTTATTTTGGGTTGTCCTTAATATTATGAGTGTTTCAATCAAAATATTTGTATCATTTTGATCACTTGAAAAGGAATTTAAAAATGACATTTGTGACTCCATAAGCCCAATGGACAGACTAAGGCAACTAGTCATTTTCATAAATAGGCACATAATCCTAGGAGGTCACCAAAAATGTTAGGAAAAATTGGCCTACATATGAAAATTTTGCCTATATGGATCAGGCCACTCTCTTAGACCATTTGATGACATTTTGCCTTCATGACTAGTCTTTTTCTAGTCTTGACTTGATGATGCAATGCAGTATCATGAAAGGTCTTGGTGTGGTGTTGGAAGTTATATAACCTCTTGTGTGGTGTTGGGAGTTTTTGAGAGGCAACCTAATGTCTCTCTACTAAGAGAGAATTTGAAGGCTTGAGAAGTCATCAATGGTTTTGGCAACACCTTTTTGGCAATAGTTTTGAAGACTTGGCATAAACCATAGGAAGCTCCAAAGATGCTCCTCATTTTGGTATGGTGTAGCCTTGACCAGTTATGTAATAATAGACTACTGAAGTAATAAGATAACCTATTTTACCTATCTCTTTGCCTACATCTTTTGTTCTAGTCAGTGTATGCATGATTACTTTATGGAGGAGTGTTCTTCCATGGTGATTGTCTTTCTTTCTTACCTTTTTGTAGGTATTTTAAGGTGTTTGTAGGTCTCATTTTGTGTTCTTTTTAACACTGATGATGGTATAGTGTAAGCTTTGATACTCCTCCATGCTTCATCTCTTGTCTAGTGAGCCTAGTTCAGGAATATTGATGCAAAATGATCAGTTTGAGAGATTGTGTGAGTGAGAGTTATCTTTGAGCTTCCTTAGTGTTAGTTTTAAGTAATTTGGATTATCTTTTAGTTTGGTGTTTCGCCCTTTGTATGCTTTTAGTTATCCCTTTCAACCCTTTTACCCTTTTCCATGTCAAAACTAGTCATCCTTTGTTTAACCCCATCAAAGGATACTCACAACCTAGGGTTGATTCAATTTATTATCCGTGAATGAGAAATCCTAAATAACCCTCTTACAAGGGTGAAATTTTGTGTTATTACCGTATAAAGAGTGTTAATTATTGTGGCTAACCACTCACTAATGTAGCATAGATTCAAACATTCAATGTCTTCCTATGGCTTATTGAGAACCTAGGGTGCTTCTGATTTGCCAAAGGTATGTAGAAGCTAAATCTATAAAAAAAATTGTTTGAGGTCTAGGTTCACTTCACACGATGACAATGATGCGCTTATAAAAAATGATATATTTTTACAATATCTTTAAACAATTGGTATAGGGTTTCTAGCCTAAATCAATTCTATATAAAATAATCTCCAAACCTTTAGTACCCCACTACTTTCACCACTTTTTTTCACCAAGATTCCATGAGGGTGAGGTGAGATCATATGGTGCATAGTTGTAGTATGCTACTAAAAAGAAGATTGTAACTAGGAAAAATTATATTTGATACCTTAGTTCTACGAGCGTGAAAAAAAAAATTGAACAAGCTCCATAGAAAAGTGATACGAGAAATGAAGCTTCCAAGAAGCTCTGATACCATGTAAAATTACTAGAGGGGTTCCAAAAATTTATAAACTACCTTAAGTTTATCACCCACATGCATGAAATAGATAAATTCCAAAAATACAAGACACATCATTTATCCAAGTATCATTAATACCTCTTTATATTAAAATCTCTAGCTTATATATACCAGCATTACAATATAAATTCTCATTCATGTATACCTTACACACTAGCCTTATTTAACCTTATATAGATAAGAGAAAATGTCAATGTGAGTGTTTTGGATAGTATTTTACTTGCACAAAAAGTCTTATGAAAATAAGATCTTTTATTTATAAGAAAGATTCCTTTAACTAATTTACTTAATTGATAATTTTATCTAATAACAAGATATGGATAAGTGTAGACATAGCTTGTGTATATCCATATTTACAATTAAATAACAAGAGTGCATCTTAATCGACAAATTAGTGTATGAGTTTTAAATGCACTAACAGAAGGTGTCGATCAAGCCATAACTCTCAAAATCTATTCTCATAATTCCATTTTTGATCTTGAGGCCCAAGCCATCAAAGAACTTAAAATTCAATTGTCGAAACATAAAATCACCAAGAAAACCAAACAGGAAGAACAATCCAAACTCACATTTAAACTACACTAGGATTCTTGGACACTCCATTGTGGTGGAGCTAGGAGTTGAGGAAATTTGTGTCCTTTCTAATATTTTTGGTAGGATCATCCCTCTAGATTTTTAAATTGAATTCAATGTCATCAAAAAATGAGTGAATACGAAGTTCTAATCATTGGTATGACAGAAACCATTGATTTAGACATCCTTTATTTACATTTTTTATGTTATTACTAACTTGTTTGTCTTTAAGTTAGTGGTTTTTATCAATGAAAAATAAAAAACCTTAAGTCATATCATGACTTTTTTAGTAACCTTGCAAAGGAAAACACATCCTTCACCATCGAGGCAATCCCACAAGAACAAAACATTGGCATTGATTATCTTGCCTATTTAACCACCATTTTTCACCTGAATAAAGCCTTATATGATATTAAATTCTTTATTCACATGATAAAATCATCATGTATCTCAGTATCTAAGGATGATTGTCTCATCTTTCATATCAAGTTAGTCGCCACTTGAAAAATCCCTTGGTACAAGGCTATCATCCAATTTCTAAATAATCAAATCTACCCTCCCGAGGCTAAATATTATGAAAATACTATAATTTATAAGCAAGCATTTATGTATGCCCTTAAACATAATATCCTTTATTATCCCATATTCAAAGGCACCTTATTCCATTGTGCTACCGAAGATGAGATCTCTCCTCTTCTTAAGCAAACACACATGGGCATTTGTGAATGTCATTATAGTGGACATGTTACATCCTAAATATTCTTATGCATTGGTTATTATTGGTTGACATTTGAAAAATACACCATCATGTTTGCTAATAATTAAACTCCTTTCCAACTACTTGATGATTTCATTCAATCTCCCCTAACTTAGATTTAGACTTTTGAATCTCCATGGCCTTTCTCATGTTGGGATTAGATTTCTATTGACATCAAATTTGTTACTTAGCACATATAATTTATGGGTTTGTTAAGACTTTGGTTAGAGCTAAAATTACCCAGAGGCTAGTATTGATGTTTATTCCTTCTTAACATAAGCAATCGTAAATTTTGAAGTGGGTCTAATCTTACTCATGCACGTACATGCATAGACCCCCAATATTTCCTACTCAAACTTCTAATTTATTCATATATAAAAAATATGATACATTTTTTAAAACTCTTTACTCTATACCTTCGCTCTCTTTGTTATAGTATTTCCTTATCTCAATCTATATTCCACATTTTCCTTCTATATTCACTTATATATTCTTTACATATCTTATCCAACTATTATTACTCTCCCTTTTTATGTCATTTTATTCCACACTATTTTACTTCCTCTTATATCCCTTAAAAGGTAAAGCTTACATCTCTTCACTAATAGTCACTTTTTAAAACTATTAGCTTACAATTATTTACCTTATTGACTACCAATTAGAGGATTTTTGACTTATATACCATAGAATATATGTATTTTTGGTTATATAAAATACACTATATGAAGTCCACATGGTGTTACCGCAAAGAAAAATACAATGTTGTATAGCCTAAAAAGGTGCAATTCTCTATTTTGCCAATTCAAATATATTCTTGTTGTTGCGATATGGCTAGAGTTTTTGCGATATCTCTGTGTGAATTTTTCTACTGAAGAATCCTAACAATTTTTACTTATCTTGTATAACTTTGTTTCATCCTCAAGGCATCTTTAAAGAATCCTAAAGGATAGACCCAAAATAATTCCTTCACCTTATAACACCAAATACCATAAATATAAAAATTCTCTTAAGGCTTCCAAGTACTTCAAGTATGCTTCGTGTTGAGTAGTGGTAGTCTTGGTCTTCTCTAGCTATTGAATAACCAATATGTCATACTCATCCATCTAATTTGTGGTAACTACTATTTCTTCCTATGTGTCTTAATAGTAATATTTTACATGCAATAGTCCCTTCCTTTTATCAAATTTTGTGGATTTTGTGGTATATGTGAACACTTATCTAACCTTGATAACTCATTTAGTACTTCAACAAAGTGCTTGGATGATACATAGCATTACCACAATATTCCTAAATAGATCTAGAATGTTTAGTAATGTTATACCCACTCTTAAATATCTGATTTAATTGCAATGATGCTATACCTACTCCTGATGTCAACTTTGTGCTCCAATCATACTAGAATAATTGTAGTACTTGTGTGGTGAAACTACAGATTCTCCAAGATCTTTTGGCACAACTCAGAGTCTTCTTATTTTGTAGAAAATAATTAGACAATGCAATGACTCTAGTGTATGCCAAGATGTTCTAAAATATACCACAAACCTTTAGAATGCATCACAAATCTCTACACATGGATACTGCTCTGTTTTGTTTATATATTGCCTTTGTTGTCATTGTTCCATGTGTGAGACTTTTATGGTATGCATGAATGCTTTTCTAACTTAATGAAGAGTCTAACCAAAATTTTCATTGATTTGGAAACATTTTCTTGTCCTTATGACCTACTTAATTAAACCATCATTTATCAGTTTTCAACTTGGTGGTCAATCCAACTTAATTGTTTCTTATTTTTTCCCAAAATTATTTTGTATTTTACAATTTTTTTTAAATTTTTGTGTTAAAAAAATTAAAAAAATCTTTTTTTTCCCCGAAATTATTTTTAATTTTATTTTCAAAGTTGTTTCATCTTTTTTTCATTTTTTCCTTCCCTTTTATTTCTTCCTCATTTTTTTCCAATTCTCATTTATGTGATATTCCTTTAGTATGGTACCAACAACTCTACTATTTTCCTTACGTTTTTTCTTGTTCCCAAAACTCCTATTCTTTTTTGATCTTTTTTTTCCTCTAACTATCTATTCTCATCTATGTCTTCCTACGATTGGTATAAGTACTTGTTTTTATCTTGTTTGTTCTAGTAATTCTCGCTCACCTTCTTCTACCTCTATCTTAAGGTATATCACATCATTTTATCCCTCGGCCTCTTTCACTTCCTTATTTATGTTATAGTATTTTATAATCTTTCCTAATTTTTATAGGTTTCACCATAATTTGTGGCTACCCTATGCATCCATGAGAAATATTCCTCTAAGTGTTCTATGTTGCTGCCTTAGAATATTTTTACCCATAAATCTCCTCTACTGATAAAAAATTAGGACTTATTTTGGATTTGTAGTATCTTTGGTGCAAATGGGAACCCTCCTCTTTATGTGCAATAATTCTAAAATCTTTTCTTAGAATTTCTCTATATCTATGATATAATATCTACCTTTGAGTTTGGCTCGGGTTATTCACTCTCTAGGCTAATTTGGTCATCCTTGTTTGTTTCATAGTCATTGATGAATTTGGGATCAATCCTCCTCTTGATTACTTCCATCCTAGTTATCCCATTTTTTTATGGTCCATGCAGTAGACATATTTATCTCTCATGGTAAGTGCAATATCACTTTGTTTCCTTCCATTATGATTTCTTCACTTTATGAGTACAACATCCCATTAAATCTTTGAACCATTCCACATTTAGTAAAATTTGATAGGATGCATTATTTCATATATTCCATTACTTCAAAATCATTTTTTTTCTTAATCACCATGATGACTTAAAACTAAACATCATAAAGTACAGAGAGAGAACGTCATAAAGTACAAAACTTAGATAATAAAGAGAAATGTTGGTATGAATAAATAAAAGGAACAAGAAGATAAGGAACTATAATTTATAGGTTTATCAACGTTGATATATTAATTTAAATCAATTTTTAACCCCCATCTAGTTAATATTTTTTTAATTAATTTACCTTTTTTAATTTCTTTATTCTAACTATTCAACATTAAAATAGTTTTTACATAATTTTCTCCAGAAATATTTCACATGATGCATTATTTTCAAATATTTCCATGACTTCCAACCTGGTCATCCCATTCTACTATGGTCCATGCAAAAATCATACATGTTTCAAATGGTGAGTGGACTATCACTCCATTTACTTCTATTATTATTTCTTCACTTTCTGAATCCAATATCTCATTAAATCTACAAACCATTTCAAATATATTAAAATTGGATATGATGCATTATTTTGATATTTTTCCATGACTTTAAAATCAACATTTTCCTTAATCCCCATGAAATCTAATTCCACACCTATGAGTACACCAATGGGGGATCTCTAGGTCTCATCTACTATAGTAATGTCATATGTTACCACATGTAATGGTAATTTTTTATAAGATTCCCAAATTTTCTATGGCACCATGTTGATGTATGCTCCTAAATCCAACCATCCATTCTAAAACTCCTATCCATTTAATTTCAAATCCAACAAAATATCTTTCTTTTAAAAAGAACAAAAAATAAAGTGTGGAAAGAGCTTGTTGAATAGTATGGAAAGAGCTTGTTGAATAGTATGAATATGTGAAGAACTCCCAATATTAAGTAGATCATCAACATACATGACAAATATAACAATATCTTCTCCAATATGATGTATATATACTGTCAGATCTGAGTGGCAACAAAAAAAGCTAGTAGATAGAAGAAAATAATCCTTCTTCTCAAAACAGGTCTCAGGGGCATGATTGATATCATAAAGAAATCATCAGAGTTTAAAAACAAGAGGATATTAATGAATATATCCAACATGTTACTTCATGTAGATTTCTTCTTAAAAATCTCCATGTAAGAAGTCACTCTTTACATCCATCTGGTACATTGGCCATCCCTATGATACAACAAGACAAAGGACAAGGAACATAGAATCCATATTGGAAATGAGGGTAAAAGTATCAGGGTAATCAATACCTTCAACTTGTGATAAACCCTTTGCAACAAGATGAGCCTTATACTTTTCAATGGACCCATCACCTGCATATTTGGTTCAATATATCCACTTGCATGAAACCAGTTTTCTTCCCTTAGGAAGAGATATGAGATCCCAAGTTTGATTCTTCATCAAAGAATAATACTCATATGTCATCGCATCATCCCACTCTTGTATCCCATGAGCCTGTGAAAAAGACTTTGGATCCCTAGATAATACCTGACACAAAAGTCTATAACCTATAAAATGTGCATGATGATGCCTAGTGGGTGGAAGATCTTGTATGAAACGTGTTACCTTAGAAACAATAGTATGAACCCACTTAGGCATAGTGGGAACATGATCCTTATCTAAGTATTTATACATAACCTCCTCAATGACCTCTTTAATTTGCTCCTCAAAGAAGGGATCCTCAAGATGAAGTGAAGAATCATCAATTGATGTGAGTAAAGAAGAAGAAGAAGACATGGAGTAAGATGAATGAATAATCATGAGAAAAGAAGCGCTCATCAAACTAAACATGTGTTCAAAAAATAACATCATGAGTATCATGATCCAAAAGTCGATAAGCTCTCATGTCTTCATAATATCCTATAAAGATCAAGGATTTGATTTTCTTATCCAAGGCTTTCATTTTATTCTTTGGTACAAAAGCCCAAACGTGGCTTCCAAAAACTTGAAAAAAGAGGCATCAGGATTCATTCTAAACCAAACCTCCTTTGGAGTTAAACGCTTAAGTGCTATGTGTGGTCTGCAATTCTAAATGTAGTTTGCATAATTAAATGGTTCTACCCAGTATATAGGAGGTAAATTTTGAGAATGCATCATGCAGTTAGCCATTTCCTTTAAAGTTTGGTTCTTCCTTTATACTAGACCATTTTGTTGTGGAGTATGAGGAATAAGACATTAGTGAACAATGCCATGAGCTACCAAAAAAATAGAAAACTTTTTGTTAAAGTACTCCCCCCCCAATTAACAATGTGAATCTTCTTTATGCAACTAGAAGATTTATTCTCAATGAAAGTCTTGAAGACTTTGGAGTGTGAAAAAACTTCACTCTTGTATTTGAGAAAATAAACCCAAGTATGCCTCAGGAAATTATCAACAAATGTAAGTGCACACTTATCTCCATTTAATAAGGAGTAGAAAAAACCATCAAGTCACTGTGCAGAAGCTCAAGTGGTGAATAATCTCTCTTGGACATACCCTTATGAAATAGATCTTAGTGTTGTTTCCCTAATGCAAACCCAGGTAAAACTCCATCGAGACATGAAACTCTAGGTATACCATGAGTGCTCAAATCCTTAAAATATCAATAATTAACATGTCCAAATCTCTCATTCCAAAGCTTACTTTTAGAATCAGCATGAAAAACCAAGCATGTCCCCATAGAATAAGTATCATCAAAACCATCAAAGTGATATAGTCGGGAATTATGATCAACAAAACTTTGTGCAATAAGTAAATGACGCTCCAGTAAGGTTTGAATTTCAGCCCTTTATGGTGTGAAATTCACTGTCTTTCCCTAACCAGAATGATAAATTTGATAAATATAAAGCAAATTCGTAGTGATGTCAGGAACATATAGTGCATCATTGTTACGGCCACCAGTAATTCGTATGTCACCTTTTCCCTTAACAAAAATAAAGGAAGAATATTTAACCTCAATTTTGGAAGTAGAACTCAAACTAAGAGATATAAAAGACTCCTTAGAAGAATTCATGTGGTGAGGAGCACCAAAATCTATAACCCAATTATTTGTAATAAGTGATTGAGATCTCCTAATAACATTAAGTGCTTTGCCATACTCATTAGAAGGATGTGGAGTGGAGATAAAGATATCATGTTTTTTTATTGCATACTCTAAGGCTTGAATTCTCTTCCAACATCTATTTTCTACATGACCAATCTTCCCATAAAAATGCCATGACAGGCAAGACTTATTATTGGATTTCGAAGACTCCTTGGGTTTAGAGTTATTGTCTTTGGCTTTAGTGGCACTTTGAGATAGAGAAGGAGTCAACATGGGTTTAATTTTTTGTTTTTCCTTTCCCTTAGGATTGGATGATAATAATGCCTTTTGAGAGGTGAAAGACTCAAGGTTAGACAATTTATATTCTTCCCTAGTAAGTCTTTCGTAAAATAACTCTAAATCAAGCATCTTGAATTTGGCACCCAAGGCATCCATGCTAGAGAAAAAGGTACAAGCAAATATTTGGATTGGACCTTTCAACTTGGACATAATTAGTTAAATACACTCTTCATCTTTCTTATCTCTTTCACTCCCCTTCAATTATGTCAACAAGTGCTTGAACTCAGTAATATAGTCTACAATGGATGGAAAATCTTTAGGGTTGAGAGAAGTGATCTCTACTTCAAGTTGCATGGCTCTCATGTGATCCATCTTACCACATAGACCCTTCAATTTTTATCATATTTTTAAAGGAGAGTCACATCCTTCCAAATGAAATAAAATACTATCACTTACATAAGTTTTTATCAAACCCATACACACATTAAATTTGCATTGGTGCGGAAATTTCTCATATTCTTTAGTGAACACTAGTTGTAATTTAGTGTGGTAATTATGTGTTGTTAATGTCTCACATTAATCTAATGCAAAAGAATAATCCATTCTACAAACAAATCACCAAATTGTAAGAGAATGCAAAAAGGTGTTCAAATAGGCACCGAGACCACTTCCCCACCAAATAAACTATTTTATTTGGCCCCTCCGAATTTGGAACTTTATAATTGAGTGTGTTTTACAAGATAGATGACACTAAAAAATTGGGCATAAGAATATATACACTTTTGAAAAAAATGGCACTCATTTTGCAATCAAAAGTTAAAGTTTTTACAAAAAAATTATCATAAATGGTTCAAAAAAAAATGCACAAATTTTGAGTGCTTGGAAAAATTTAAATTCTTAAAGAGAAAAAAAAATAGCCTTCATATTTACACCCCACTAGTAGGAATCAAAATTTAATCTCCCCCCATGTGACTAAACCATGTGACCAAGGGGCTTGGCCCTTTGATAGCTCTCCCCCTAGTTAAATCAAGGGGAATTGATGTTAGAGCAAAAGTGGGAGGGGAAAATGTGTGACAATGTTGCTCTATATTGTCCTAAATTTAACACTCTCATATTCGTTGGTCTGTTGTGTTTTACGTGATAGATCTATAAAATGTGTTGCTTTGATCACCATATGAAATAAATCTACACGACCATAGAGAAAGAAAGACGGCTTGACATAAATAAAGATGCCACGAGGGTGATCCAAATAAAATGCCAAATCCAATACATCATTGGCTGAGCCGTCATCCACTCTTTCAAGTTCCTTGATCTTCAAAAACAAACAGAACAAAAAAATGTAGTACTTTCAAGGTAAAAAAACTAGTAAAAGGTTTTTACAACCACAAGAAAACAAGCCAGTAAAAGTTTTTCACATCCGCATCCACCCTAATCGAAACACACATTCAATTTGGTAAGATGAATTCTAGATATTAAAACTTTTAACAAAGTCAAAAGTAGATGGTTGCAACACTTATCATTTTGATACCATAAAAGAAACAAAAAACAAAGCATTCCAAGACACAAAGATCTCATGCATTAACAATAAAATATCACAAGGAGAATATGAAAGCATAGACTTTATAAATCGATATGCAAAACAAAAATAATATCATATAATATTTCTCTAGAAAGCTTGTTTAGTACAATGAAGGTGCCTTGCATATATAGGCAAGGAAGATCAATCATATTTGTAGGATCATAAGAGATAACCTAGGGATAGAAAACCACTATACATAAATATTTAATATCCACACCTAAGTGGCTGGGAAAAACAAATAATGTTTAACTACAAAATGCACCTAGGGAACGTGAACAAAGGTAAATAACCTACCCTAACATCTTCTTCCATTTACGGGTTATTTTGAAAATATTTTATTTTTTAGGTTTGTTATTTTCTTGATCCATTGAATCCCTAAATAAATTTCTTAGTAGTTCACTTTTTGGCAACTCTTTCTAATATGGCATCACTTCTTTGTGTTTCTCTATTATATTAAATTACATTGTTTCCATTATTAGCCTTATTTAATCCTCTTTGTTGTCATCCTTAGCATTAGGGGGTTTCAATTTATTTTGTGACATCTCACCACTAGTTCATGGGTCTACCATTCCCCTTTAAGTGATGTGCACCTTTAGGGATTGTTGTGCCTACAAGATCTTCTATTTCCATGCCCTTGTTTCTATAATATTGTTCGATTGTGGGTGAACTAAATGAATCACATGTACCCATTTCTTTGTATAATGTAAAATGTATATGATTTCCATCCATAAATTTCCTTGTAATTTTCCATTTCTTGCCACTTTCAAAGCAAGTGATCATTGCCCTATCTTGGTTATAGCCCCTTCCTCTTTCGTAGACTAATTTGCATTCATCTCTATTGTATTTCTAGTATTATTCTTAGTTTCCTCCCTAGCTCTAACCTTAGTACCCATTGTAATATATATTTTTTGGACCTTGTTGTCCCACACTTGGTTCTGGTGGAGGTAGGATCTGATATTTCACTTGGGATTGATAACCATGTACCATTGGGGTTGTGGTATAACATTGAACTACTTATTGTATGTGGTTAGAAACTATTGCTCTCCTTCTATACTCATTACATGTGTCTATGATATTTCTTTCTTTATAGTGGTTAGCGTATGTAGCCTTTATTGCCATCAGGCACATCCTCTAATCATGTTGGTCCCAAAATTTATAGAACCCACACCATAGCCTTTTTAATATGGTTGTGGTGATATTTTTAATAATGCTACTACTCTTTTGATACCTCATAATATGGGAACTCTGGTTCCATGTGTCCCTCATTGCACATATCGCACACCATTATTTTGGACTTTCAAAACTTCATGGTGGGGTAGAATATCTTGTTTCTCCTTTCATCAAAGTTTCTTGCTTCAAACTTGTTGAGTTGTGGAGCTAAAAACTTCACTAATGAGCTAATGTGGAGGTTGTTGGGCATACACAGTAACCAACATTGGTAATCTTCAGGTCAGAACCAATCGACATCGGTTAGGGGTCGATCGGCATCGACAGCATCGGTCAGAACCAACTGACATCGGTTAGGGGTCGGCTGGCATCGGTCATCTATAGACTGACACTGACTTCTGTGCATTTCCAGACGTTTCCAAAAGTGCTATTTTTAGGAGAACAATGAGTTTGCATGTAATTGCATGTGAAGACTAAAATTAGTCTTCAATTTGTTTTTCTAATTATTGTTTGCTTTGGGTTCTATTTAAGAGACCCATGGGGCAATATTGTAATAAGTGTAAGATCTAGTTGATCTGCAAGGAGCAAGATCAAAAAGATTTGCCAAGTGCAAAGTGTAATATCTAGTTGATCTGCGAGAAGCAAGATCAAGAAGATCTGCCAAGTGCAAGGAGCAAGATCTAGTTGATCTGCAAGAAGCAAGATCAAGAAGATCTGCCAAGGGGTTGGTTGTAATTGATTGAGAGAAAGAGAACTCTTGAGGGAGAATTACTGTACACCTTCGAGGTGTGAGGAGAGAGATTTTTTCATTGTATTTCCTTCTAAAAGAGTTTAATACAGATTGTTGTATTGTTTCTTGTATTTCCTATTATTTGATGTTTTTGATTTCTAGTTACTTATTACTTCTAGTTTCAATTCCGTGTTTAGTTGCTTATACAAAAGTAATCAATTGTACTTGTCTAAGATACTAACAACTGGTATTAGAGTGAGATCCTAACAAGTGGTATCAGAGCCAGAGCGTGTTAGTGTTTGTTGATTACAAAACTCACTCATAGGGGTTTTTTATTGAGTGGGAGCAAAGCAATGGCAGTAGAAAGTAAACTAAGAATGGAGAAATTCAATGGCAAGAATTATCAATTATGGAGGATGCAGATTGAAGATTATCTGTATCAGAAAGATCTGTATTTACCGTTGGGTGGGGTTTCAAGGAAGCCCATAGATATGGAAGATGAAGAATGGAATGTTCTTGATAGAAAAGCTCTTGGATCTATAAGGTTGAGCCTGACAGCTTCTTTGATTTCCAACTTATCACAGGAAAAGACAATGGTAGAGTTAATGGATACTTTGGCAAATTTATATGAAAAACTCTCAGCTTTGAATAAGGTATATCTTATGAAGCAATTATTTAATTTGCAAATGCAGGAAGGTGGATCTGTATGTAGTCATCTTAATGATTTCTATACAATAGTAAATCAGTTAAATTCAGTCAAAATAGTTTTTGATGATGAAATTAAGGCTCTCTTAATCTTATGCTCTTTACCTGAAAGTTGGCATAGTTTGGTAATAGTAGTTAGTAATACTACATCTGCTTCAAATATCTTGAAAGTTGATGATGTTGTTAGTGTAATCTTGAATAAAGAAATTCACAAAAAAAGCACAGGGGAAACATCAGGTAATGCTTTAAGTGTTGAAAGCAGGGGATGGCAAAGAGAGAAGGGCAAGCAAGGGAAATCAAGGTCAAAGATGGGAAGTAGATCCAAATCTAGAAATGGAAGTATAACCTGCTGAAATTGTAGAAAGAAAGGGCATGCAAAGAAAGATTGTTGGTTGAAGGATAGCAAAGAAGATCAGCATGAAGGTAATAAAGAAGCAAAAGTTGCAGGTATTGTTGCACAGGATGCTCTTATATTTACCTTGGATAATAAAGTAGAATCTTAGGTTTTAGATTCTGGTGCCTCTTTCCATGCAACCCCAAATAGAGAATTTTTCAATGATTATGTCCATGGAGACTTTGAAAAAGTTTATTTAGGGGATGATGAGCCTTGTCAAATTGTTGGCAAAGAAAAAGTGCAGCTAAAATTGCAGAATGGCAACACATGGGTGTTGAAGGATGTCATGCATGTACCCATCTTGAAGAGGAATCTGATTTCTACAGGAAAGTTGGGTGATGAGGGTTGCACAGTAAGTCTCATAGTAGAATCTTGGAAAGTTTCCAAGGGTGCACTTGTATTAGCCAAAGGTAAGAGAGTAGGTACACTTTATCTATCTACTTGTATTACTGATTATTCTCCTTCTATTTTATCTACTTCAGATGTAGATGCAAAGTTGTGGCACTGTAGGTTCGATCACATGAGTGAGAAGGGAATGAATGTAGTTTTCAATGAGAAGGTGATGTACAGTGATCAGCTCAAGAGGTTGAATAATTATGAGTAAGGAAATCTTGATTTGGAAAAGGTTATGATATAAAATGAGCTCACAGGTAAAAATCATCACTCACAAGAAAACACAGAGACCGACATCGGTCAGGTGGAAATCAACATCGATCAGGTGGAAATCAACGTCGATCAGGTGGACACCGACATCAGTCAAGTGGAAATCAGAATCGATCAGGAGGAATCGACATCGATCGAGTGCAGACTGACATCAATCAGGTGCAGACTGACATCAGTCGGGTGCAAACCGACATCGATCAGAGATGACTGAGATCGGTCATTGTTAGAAGGAAATTTGGGCAGACAATAAGCTGTCAATGAGTCTCAAACGCTCATAAAGAGGTCTGAAAGGGTAAGTAAACCTCTGATTCATTATTCCCCTTCTTTATACTACTTGTTGCTCACTGATGGTGGAGAACCAAAAAGTTTTGATGAGGCAATGCAGGTAGAATCTAGGAAATAGTGAGAGCATGGCATGAATGAGGAAATTGATTCCTTGGAAGAGAACCATACGTGGGATTTGGTTGAGTTTCCAGTCGAAAAGAAATCACTAAAAAACAAATGGGTATATAGGTTAAAGGAAAGAGAGAATGGACAAATGAGACATAAGGCCAGGTTGGTATGTACTAGACCTGATATTGCCCAAAGCAGTGGGAGTTGTCAGCAAGTTTATGGCCAATCTAGGAAAGAAACACTAGAAAGCAGTTTAGTGGATTCTCAGATATCTGAGAGGGACCAACAATAGGCATTTATGCTATGGAGGGTCAAATACTTCTCTACATGGGTATGTAGAGTCGGATATGGCAGGTGACTTGGATGGCAGGAGAAGCACCACAGGATATGTGTTCATTGTTGGTGGAATGGCGGTTAGCTGGATTTCAAAGTTGCAGAAGGTTGTTGCCTTGTCTACTATAGAGGCAGAATACATTGCAGTCACAGAGGCTAGCAAGGAAATGATTTAGATGACTCGATTCATGGAAGAGTTGGGAAAGGAGCAAGAGAGTTGCAGATTGTACTGTTATAGTCAAAGTGTAATTCATTTGGCAAAGAATTCAGCCTTTCATTCAATAACCAAACATATATAACTTAGGTACCACTTCATTAGACAGGTGTTGGAGGATGGACAGTTGAAGCTGGAAAAGATCCATACGGATAAGAACTTTGCTGATATGTTAACAAAGTCGGTAACAAAAGAGAAGTTGAATCTTCATTCAAATTTTGTTGGTCTTCAAGATTGAACTTGAAGAGGGAGAAACAAGCCAGAGATGCTTAGAGGATGTTGTTGTACAGGTACAGGGGCAACTGTTTATCTTCAAGTGGGAGATTGTTGAGTTGTGGAGCTAAAAGCTTCACTAATGAGCTAATGTGGAGGTTGTTGGGCATACACAGTAACCGACATCGGTCATCTTCAAGTCAAAACCAACTGACATCGGTTAGAGGTCGACCGGCATCGGCGACATCGATCAGAATCAATCGACATCAGTTAGGGGTCAGCTGGCATCGGTCATCTGTAGACCGACACCAACTTCTGTGCATTTCCAGATGTTTTCAAAAGTGTTATTTTTAGGAGAACAACGAGTTTGCATGTGAAGACTAAAATTAGTCTTGAATTTGTTTTTCTAATTATTGTTTGCTTTGGGTTCTATTTAAGAGACCCATGGGGAAGTATTGTAATAAGTGTAAGATCTAGTTGATCTGCAAGGAGCAAGATCAAGAAGATCTGCCAAGTGCAAAGTGTAAGATCTAGTTGATCTATGAGGAGCAAGATCAAGAAGATCTGCCAAGTGCAAGGAGCAAGATGTAGTTGATCTACAAGGAGCAAGATCAAGAAGATCTGCCAAGGGGTTGGTTGTAATTGATTGAAAAAAAGAGAACTCTTGAGGGAGAATTACTGTACATCTTCGAGGCGTGAGGAGAGAGAGATTTCTTCATTGTATTTCTTTCTAGAAGAGTTTAATACAGGTTGTTGTATTGTTTCTTGTATCTCCTATTATTTGTTGTTTCTGATTTCTAGTTACTTATTACTTCTGGTTTCAATTTCGTGTTTAGTTGCTTATACAAAATTAATCAATTGTACTTGTCTAAGATACTAACAACTGGTATCAGAACAAGATCCTAACAAGACTTAACTACTCCAAATCTTGCTTTAATTTTTCTAATTCCTGTTTCACCACATAATCAGTCTTTCTTCTCCATGATTGTGCATCTAATATTGATGTCATTTCTAATATCACAATTTTCTTAAACAACCATTCTACGTCTATTTTTCATTAAACAGTTCTTCTAACTTCCACACTATTTATTTAAACCATTGGTCATAATCCTTCTTTATCTTATTTTCCTTGTGTATAAGGTGTCTTATCCTAGTAACACTCTCTATTGGTACATGAGGGTAATTTAATTCATTTTTAAATTTCATTTGCACTTCATCCCATGTCATATTATGGTTTGGGCTTATCTTCATATACCATTTCAAGGTCTCATCTCTTAAGGGACTCATAAAATCAAACAATTTTATTTGAGGATCATTTATCCCATGATTCCTTGCACAAAAAATATTCCTTTGCATCTTTTGTATCTTTCCAAAATAATTGTATTTTTATCCTATTTTGTCTCATTATTGATAGACTAGAGCTAGATCTTCTTTGTCTGCGATAGATTCTCTTCTTCCTTCTATGTCCTCATTATACTTTATGTAATTATTCTACACTTCTTCATCCTCTTGTGGTTTTTCCTTATTTCTGCCAAGGGCATGGGGGATGGTTTTTAATCTAAGGTGTTCATCTCCTTAAGCGGTATCTTTCTAGTCGGTGGTTTGGAATCAAGTATCTTTTGGGATATCATTTTCATTTGCTTCTTTTTCAGCTTCTTATACTTCCACTTCTTTAACTTCTTCCTCATTATTAATTTGATCTTTTTTCCTTTGTCTTCTACATATCTAATTTCTTCTTCTTCAGCTTCATCCCTTTTTTTCTCATCCATGTCACCTTCTACACTATTGTCTTCATTATCTATTATGTAATCTTCTATCTTTCTTATTTATTTTTATCTTTTCTCTTCTATTTTATTTTTTCTACTTTCAATCTCTTCCTTTATTTATTTACTCTTACTAGTCCCCTTATATTATCATACCTTGTATTTTTCCTTCCTTGTATTCCCCCCAATTGAGATACCTGGCTCTCCATTAGTTGCATCCTTTCAGGGATCACCCCCTTCTCTTGCACATCCCTTAGGTGCTTATCCCCTTAGATAGATCTATCACACGGTTTTAATATTTTCCTCTCTTCGATAGGCATATGGGAAAACAATTCTTATATATTGTCTTTCCAAAATATTATAGTCTTTTTAATGTGAGTTACTCTCCCTTGGACATCAATTAGCCAAAGTTTGTGCAGTGCCACGCAATGTTGACATAAAAAGTATGTTACTTGGTATAAATCATTCACGGGTTTGTTAAAACCTCGATTAGAGCTAACATTATGTAGAGGTCACTCTTTATTTGCATTCCTTATTAATATATACATTCACAAAATTTGAAGTGGGTTTAATCTTATTTATGCATGCATATACATAAAACACATATATTTCCTATTGTAACTTCTCTTTTATTCATATATATAACATATTTACATTTTGAAATACTCTTTATACCTTTGTTCTCTTTGTTTCATTATCTCTTTATCTCAATCTATATTCCACCTTATTCTTCTATATTCACTTACGTCTTCTTTATATCTCTCATCTCACTCTTGTGACTCTCTCTTTTAATGCTCTTCTCTACTAGACTATCTTACATCCTTATATAGCCCTTTAAAGGCAAAGGTTACATCTCTTCGCTAATAGTTGCTTTTTGTAGTTAGTAGTTTACAATTATTTAACATCTTAGCTAGAAATTAGTTAATACTTAATTATAAACCATAATATATATGTATTTTTCCTTATATAAACTATAGTATATTCTTCATGCAGTCCACCTTGTGTTACTACAAAGTAAATTACAATGCCACATAGCCTAAAAAGTTAGAATTCTCTGATCTATGGCTCCAAATCCATTCTACCACTAGAAGTGGAGTTACCTTCATTGTGCATTTCTCTACATGGAATTATTCTCAATGAAGAGCTCTATGAAGCATGCCTTCACATTTTAGACCTCCTTGATGAGAGATGCATGAGCACTCTCCAACACAACCATCAATATAAAAATTGTATCGCTAAGCAATACAACAAGAAGGTCAAAATTAGAAAATATGATGTCATATGTCTATTGATAAATTGGATTTTTCCCATGACAAAGAGAGCAAATATGCCAAAAACTAGTGGGGTTCTTACATTATCAAAGACATCCTTGGACCTGGTACATATTGATTGCAAACTAACAAATGACATATTTTCAAAGATCTGAGCAATGCTTAGTTTTTAAAGAAGTATTATGATTGAGGTATATTCTTCATAGTTTCTATTTTTGTTCATACTTGTACCTTCACCGGATCAGAAGGAAAAATAAACTTCCAGCTAATTTACTTATATTGAAAAGGAGAATTTTGGATATGAGTAAATGCTAGATATCCAGGGCATGTTGACACTCTACTATCTACTTGTTATATGATGATACATATATGTATACATAGATTGCAATTCTATGAAGGCTTTAGAAACATTATGAAATGTGAATTGTTTGGGTTTCCATGTGTCACTCTTCAACATCTGATAGTAATGGGGCTTGACTACTAGGTGCAAGATATGTTGACAATTTTCTTGACATAACGTGAGCCCTATAAGTACCACCTAGGATGGCATAACATGGTGTAAAGTGTCCACATGATGAATATACAATTTGGAAGCTCCATGCAAATATTGAGTTGCATAGTATGTCTAAAGCTAATGCATTGATGATCGATGATGTGTAGAGGTTGCACAAATGAAATGAATTAGAAAAAGGTTGTGTAGGTTGCATAGAGCACACATATATTATGTTGCATGGAATGTAGAGTTGCGCTAAATGGAGTTGAGATTTATCATCCAAATTTTAGTGTGGGGCATTGCCCCTCAACCCTGCAAGGACTAAGCCCCTAACACTTATGTACTTCACACTTGTTGGGTGAAGTGTTAAAAGTGTAACATTACACAGAGTTGCACTCAAGTGTCAAGCCAAACAATTTCCATGCTCCTCTTATAATTCATCAAGTGGTATCAATCACATATTTTCTATATTATCTTTATTTTAATGATCTACATTATTCTTATATTAGTGTTTTAACAATACATAACTTTTGGGTTGAACTTGAGCCACATGGATTGTTTCATTATCTATGGAGATTCCTCTCTGTGGTTCTTCTCAATATGATTTAAGTGTGTATCCACCCACATTTTTATATAATTAATTATATTCTATCCCTTTCTAAAAATAATTTACATGGACAACTTTTTTTTTTTTAAAATCTAACGTAAATAATCTTGAAGATTCTTTTTTCTCTTTACTTGCTTCAATATGGATAAAAATACCTATATATAGGAGGAGCATAACCTATAGAATATTAGGTGTGATTTTCCATTTATTTTTTGTACAATTAATTTTTTTATTAATATAAAGAATAAAAAAATTAATCAAAAATAAGTCAAAATATATAAATATTTTAATTACAATATTTTAAATAAAAAAATTAGATTAAAATTTGAAAAAAAATATAATTGAGTAATACAACAAATCATCTTCAATTAAATTACAACCTTTTCGATGAAGATAATAATTGTTTATATCCATCCACTAAGGAACAAATCTTTTTATGGAGAATTATGAGCATTAAGTAGATGCTTTTACTTGTGACTGTTTAACCAGAGTGTATCTTGAGTGGATGCTCTTACTTGTCGTTTCTTAACCAAAAAAACTCATTGAAAATATATACTTAGGGTCTGGTCCCATGATACCGTAACCGCAAAAATATTTAGTGGTTGTTGCGGAGATTATTTCGGAAAAATTATGCAATAAAGCAGTCTCATGGATTTTTAAAACTGCAAAAATTATCCATACACATGAAGTTTAGGAGGTTTGAATTTTTTTTTTTAAATTATAACATAAATTTTTATTGGCTATAAAGTACTTTTTTATGCTTAAATTTACTCTGTGGGTGTTGTGAATTCTTGTCCCCAACGTCTACCCATCTTTGAATATCTCTTTCATTTCCAGTTGTTACTCCTATTTTTTAAGAAAATATTTAATTTTTTTCAATTGAAGAAATTTAAAGTTGCATGGAACCACCTCCAACTACAAAATAATTGTAGTTAACCCCTCCATAGGACCACCCTCTTACTCAACATAGTACATCTATTATATATTTATTTTCAAAATATCAACGGATACCTACATTCTATATAATTCGATAATTCTATGTAATACCTTCAAAAATATTATAAAAAAGTACAACCTTTTCCAAAAAAATAAAATAAAATTACCATTTAAATTTTTTCAATCGCTTCTATTATTGTTCCCAACAACTTTTTAGGGGATTTTCATTCTTTGATCATCAATGCAAACGTGTTTTAGGGTTTTCATTCCCTTAAATTATTGTTCATACACCACCATTTTTAAGATCAACTAAACTAAAATAGAAGTCAAATTCCAGAGCACAGTTGGTTGCATATCGACAGAGAAATCAGTTGAATTAACAAATCCTTATTAAAATGAGGATTCTAATTTTAGTTTGAAAGATGATGAAATGATAATTTGAGAAATATATATCCAACAATATAGCAACCAGTTGTTAGAATTTTTTGACATATTCAACTTCTAAGCTTAACAAAGAAGCCACATTAACATTGTTATTGTACAGATTGAAGCTCTGGTGTGAACTTCACAAGCAGTTCAATAAGAACACCCTATTCAAATTTTGTTCATTAAATTTGATTTTAAATTGGTGAAGTTCAAGGCTCAAATGTTAATAATTTATATTTATTTGAAAGTTATAATTTTAAGATAAATTGAAAAGATTAAACCCCCCTTGTAGCCAGGGATTATACTTTATCTCAAGGGGAATCAACCCAATCTTGCAAAGGTTAAAAGTTCAATAATCTTCACTCTTATTAGTCTTGAAAGGATAACTAAAGGAATCAATTTCCACTAACATTTGATTAAATTGTTTCTTCTCCACTAATAAGAATTCTTTATTTTTTGTATATTAAATTATTTTAGTTTTGCAATAGTTAATATGTATATTTTTTAACAAAAAATATGAAAAAACTTATTTAACCATAGTTTGATTGGTTAAAACTATGAAGATGTTATTAAAGGAAGGATTGTCGATGTCATATACGGTACTGATAAATAGTTTGAAATGGAAACAACTATGAGCTATCACTTTCCCATTCAATATCCTCCACAAGTCATAATACGAACTTGTTATAGTGGAATTAGTTTCCCAAAAGCCTTTGCAGTGGATAAATGATGAAATATTTGGCAGGCTCATTCGACATTACCTGCTCAAAAAAAGCCCCCTCTTCGACTCCTTTCCCTGCTCCTTCGATCCACAATTCTTCAGTCCTTCTAAACCATAAGCTTTACCTTTAACCTTTTATTATCGGATGTGATTTGTTAGTGCATTTATTTGCTTTATTGTCTTTACTTGTATTTATTATTTATTATTTTGGTGCACTAATTACTTATTGTAATTAATTTATTATGTTTATTAATAATTTTTACCAAATAGGATAAGCTTGCTTAGCTAGTAGTTAACTTAGACACTTATCTTGTTACACTGGAGTTCCACTTCATATTCAAAGTAAGATAGGATAAGATTATTTAATTAATAGTCAACTTGTGTTGATCATTTACACAAGTTGGACACCTATCTTGTTAGTGTGGAGTTGCACTCCACTATTCATGTAGACAGATATAAGTTGAACTACACGTGGTGTGTGAGTTCCTTGATCTTTATCATGCACGTCTTGCTCTATATAAGTAATGGCTATTTATGTATTTCATATCAGATTAATATTAAATTATCATAGTGATTCATCATATTTGAATTATTTATTTATTTTAATTATTATATCAGATATACAGTTATTGTTTATTATTATTACTATTTTATCTCTTATTTATGCTTTCTATTAAATTCATTAGATCTTGTAGCTAATTCTAACATGGTACTAAAGCTATCGTGAATCTATAGATTGCTGAATATTCAAGAGAAATATATCCAGATATAGGATCAATTTTTTAATTTTGTATACAAATACAAATTGGAGTTTTGTAAAGAATTTTTGAGCTCACCATTGAATTTAAAGTGCTCGAGATAGTCAAAATTGTCTACAATTTTATCCAAATTGGGCATAGAAAGTGAAATTGGCAAGGGTTTGATCTAGAAGCACCACATCCAAATCCAGTGGGTACCTAAAAATTGAATCATTTTTGAGCAAAATGGATCTCATAGTTGCGTTCAAAAGATGTCAAAACCACAGATCCATATAAAATTTGTCTAATTTAGACATAGTCACTCCGAAAGACTTTTTTTTTGCTCCCAGGTACGGTCGTACAGACTGTGCAGACCAAAAAAAATTATTGGTAAGCCTCACAGATCAACAGGAAGATTTGAAAGGGCAACTTCAAAAGCTCACCATTTTAACACTTGGAGGTATTTTTGAGCAATTTTTTTTAAATAGCTTAAAATTTCATACTCTTCACTACTGTACTTTCAATTTTTTCCAGATTTCTCTAGAATTCAAATTTTTATATAGCAGCGCTTGCTCGTCCTCATTTTTACAACTTTAAAGGCTCATAACTTTCACATACGACCTCAAATTGAGGTCCTTTTTTTTTTAAATTAATATTTTTTCAAGCACAACACATTGATGCAAAAAAAATTGTAATAAAGTGCATAATTTTTGTACTTTTAGACTAGATGGCCTAAATGAGTTTTTTGTAAAGTGGAAAAATTATAATCCAATCTTGTAATTACACTCAATTATAAAGTGTCATAAATAATTGTTGGGTGGGATAAAACTAGATAATTCAAGGTAGGTTTTCTGGTGTGTTCTGTACTTTGATCCCTGTTTTGTGACAGTCTGTTTTTTATTGCATCATAGAGAATCCTAAGTTCTCACTATTAATAGTATACAACTATAATACATAGAAATAAAATGCTTGGAATGCATTAATGATGTTAAGATATACGTCTTACATAACAACTCTTCTTGCTCCACCTACTGATGCAAAAGAGTTACAACACTTTCTCTTTGAAACTACTAAAGTAATTAGATGCATTCGGTCTTACATGTCTTTAGATTTGAATTTCCATCTTGACAAATGTACAACTCCAAAAGAGGCTTGGGATAAATTAGCATCATTGTTTGGAAAAATAGATGAGGTTCATGGTTACCAAATTGACAACGAACTCATTATTTTGGATCCTAAAAATTATGCTACAATACAAAACTACATCACTAAAATCATAGATCTTAGAGCACAAATTTTTGAGTGTAAAATTGATAAAAATCATATTCAGTTGATTTTCAATGCCTTACACAAATTAGGTCTTGAATATTCATCCTTTGTCTCTAGCTTTCAGACTCATCAACTCACATTGGGCACATCTTATCAAATGTCCACGTTTGAGGTATTCTATGAGATTCTAATGGCTGAAGAAGAAAAGTTAATAGCTATGGGTCTAATCAAGTCATCCAAATATCAAGCTGTAGTTGTAAGTCAACCTCAGCATAAGCAAGTTTCAACATCAAAATCAAATACAGGTTCAAGTAAAAAGAAGCAGAATAATCAGACTAAGTCACATAAAGATAAGAATAAAGGGCAACAATCTTCCTCACAAGGAGATAATAAATCCACTGATAAGAAAGGGGATTTATAAAAAATGAATGGCACTCCTTGCCCTTATTACAAAAAGGGGTTTCATAGTGAATTAAAATGTTGGAAGAAAGAGATTGATGAACTTAAGAATCTTCTAAAAAAGAATAACATCAATCAATCCTCTTCAAAGGATTCTTCCACTCCTTCAAATTGAGGGAAAGGGAAAGCTACGGCACTAGTTGCACTAGCAAATTCTCCCTAGTCATGGGTCATTGATTTAGGTGCTTCGCACCTTATGGGTTCTAAGTAAGAACAATTTTCTAGATTAGAACCAAGTTCCTTGCCTCATATTCTCATAGGTGATGATTCTAAGTTATATGTTATAAGAAAAAGGCACAGTTGATGTTGATAGTGGTGTATTTGAGGATGTCCTATGTGTGCCAGAGTTATCAACTAACCTTCTTTTTGTCTACCAAATCACTCACTTTGATACTGATAGGAAAGTTAAGTTCACACCCGATTCTGTATCAATCAAAAAATTGGAGGATAATGCCTTAGTTACAGTGGGAAAAGTTGACAATAATACTCGATTTTATTCATTCTCCCACTTTGTGCCTCAGTCTTCCTCTACAACATTGCTCTCACACACTGATTCAGTGAGCAAGTTATGGCATGAGCGGTTTGGTCATCTGAACTATTGTTATTTACAGCAACTTAGTCAGCAGGAGATGGCTACAAGACTTCCAAAGATTTAGTTTTTAGGGGGTGTATGTCATGGTTATGCCTTAGGCAAACATCCAAAGGATAAGTTTGATAAAAGGAAGGCTTGGAAGGCTACACAAGTCCTCGAACTTGTTCATAGTGATTTAAAGGTTCCATTATCTACTTTGTCTTTTAGTAAAACCC
This sequence comes from Torreya grandis, assembly GCA_037957365.1. NCBI lineage: Eukaryota > Viridiplantae > Streptophyta > Pinopsida > Cupressales > Taxaceae > Torreya > Torreya grandis. Next base: position 2,552,791 of record JARHVA010000068.1, on the reverse strand, counting down.
ATTATATTCTCACATTTATTGATGACTATTCCAGATCTACTAGGGTTTATTTTCTAAAACTCAAGAGTGAAGTATTTGTTAGATTTTTTGAGTTCAAAGCTCTAGCAAAGAAACAATCTGGAAAGTATGTCAAGATTCTCCGCACAGATAATAAGAGGGAATATGTGAACAACAAGTTTGAACAATTATGTGCTCTTGAAGGAATTGATCTTCAACATCCAGTTGCATACACACCTTAGCATAATGGTGTAGCAAAGAGGAAGAACTGATTCTTGAAAGAGATGGTAAGTTGTATGATTCATGCAAAATCATTAGTACTTGAGTACTGGGTGGAAGCAATTAATTATGCTGCATATATTCAAAATAGAGTTCCTCACAAAGCTTTAAAGGGGATCTTCAAGCTTGGTGTAATTGGAATTGAGATGTGCATCATTTCAGAGTCTTCGACAGTCCAGCGTGGGCTGACATACCTTCAGATAAGCGTCGTGCCTTAAAACAACAAAGACGAACTTGCATATTTTTTGGATATCCTAATGGTGTTAAGGGATATCAGCTCATTGATCCAGATTTACATGAGCTTATTATAGCAAGAAGTGTTTACTTTGAAGAAAGTCTTTCAGACTTATCTTCTAACATTTCTCATTCTTCTTCCTTAGAAGAATAAGATAGCAGTGACGATGATACTCATGCTTCATCTACTCACAGGGATGATGAAGTAATACCTCTCCAATAGGGTTTAACAAGACATGTTCCTCCTCCTCCAGATCCTCACCCATTGATGCCTTTGTGGGCTAAACAGACTTTGGCAGATGTAGACCCTCTTGTTAGAGATCCATTAGATAGAAGGAGAACACAGTCACAACATGATCTTCCACATTCCTACATTACCACAGCTTCTGATCCACAATCTTTTCAAGAAGCCATAGGGACAGTTGAGTGGGATTCAACGATGGAAGAAGAGTACGACTCATTGATTAGGAACAACACTTGGGATCTTGTTCCTCTTCCTAAGGGAAGAAAATTAATACGATGTAGGTGGATATATCGAACTAAGTTTGCAACATATGAAAATATTGATAAGTATAAAGCACGCTTAGTGGCCAAAGGTTTTTCCCAAGTAGAAGGCATTGACTATACAGAAACATTTGCACATGTTGCTAAGATGAATTCTATTTGCTTGATATTAACTATTAGTATAGCTCATGGTTGGGTTGTACATCAAATGGATGTGAAGAGCGCATTTCTTCACATGGATCTTTATGAAGAGATTTATATGGAGCAGTCACAGGGGTTCATTTAGGGTTCTTCACTGGTATGTTGCTTGAAGAAGTCTCTCTATGGTCTAAAACAAACCCCTAGAGCTTGGTATTCTAAGATGGACACATTTCTTCTCTCAATCGGGTTCTCGACATGTCACTGAGATCTGAATGTCTACATTCTACAGCAAGAGGATTCACTATTGTACTTGGTGCTCTATGTTGATGATCTCATTATTACAAGGAGCACAACATCCATCATCAGCAGTGTTAAGACTGCACTTCATGACAAGTTTTCCATGATAGACATGGGATTATTGTATTATTTTTTTGGGATTTAGATAACACAGTTTTCTTATGGGATTACACTTTCACAACGCAAGTATGCCATGGACTTGTTAGCTCGATTTCACATGGCTGATTGTAGGCTTGCACTGACTCTTTTCTTATCTGGAGTTAGACTTGAGGTTCATTGTTCCACTCCCCTGATTGATGCCACATTGTATCACCAGCTTGTAGGTAGCCTCATCTATCTGACTCATACACGATCTAACATTTCATATGTAGTTGGCATGGTTTCACGCTTTATGCAGACACCACATGAGCTTCATTGGAGAGCCACCAAGCGCATTTTGAGTTAATTCAGGGCACTATTAGATACGAGATTCACTATACAACAGGTACAAGTTTAGACTTGGTGGGATACACAAATTTTGATTAGGCTAGTGATTATGATGATCATAAGTCCACTTCTGGTTACAGCGTTCACTCAGATCTGACCCTATTTGTTGGCAGAGTACGAAACAAAATACTATTGCTCTTTCATCTACAAAGGCTATTTGACTTTAGAATATTCTCATTAAGCTTGGTGTTCTATTTTGGAAGCCAGTCATCTACTGCAACACCCAGAGCATTGTCCATATCTTGAAGAATCTGATTCATCATCAGAGAACCAAACACGTAGAGATCCATATGCACATTATCAAGGAGCTTATTCAAACGGAGATCATTGATCTTCAATATTGTCCTAAGGAGGAGCAAATTGCAGATATTTTCACCAAACCTTTCACTGAGAGCAAGTATCTTCACTTGCGATCTCTTTTGGGGGTGTGAAACATCAGTTCTTCAGGGGGGCCTCCTAGACCTTCATTTTGAAGAGTTTTTTTCCTTCAAGTTTTCTTCTTTCCTCATCTATTTGTACAGAGTACCTAATATGGCTACACATTGTCGGGACTCTTATCTGCATAGCCCTATCTAAGCTTCACTTATGGGGGGGAGGGGGTTCAGTGCATTTATTTATTTTATTGCATTTACTTGTATTTATTATTTTGGTGCACTAATTACTTATTATAATTGATTTATTATGTTTATTAATAATTTGCACCAGATAAGATAAGTTTGTTTAGCTAGTAGTTAACTTAGACACTTATCTTGTTACAGTGGAGTTCCACTCCACTATTCAGGGTAAGATAGAATAAGATTGTTTAACTAATAGTCACCTTGTGTTGATCATTTACATAAGTTGGAAACCTATCTCGTTAGTGTGGAGTTACACTCCACTATTCATGTAGATAGATATAAGTTGAACTACACATGTTGTGTGAGTTCCCTGATCATTATCATGCACACCTTGCTCTATATAAGCAATGGCTATTTATGCATTTCATATCAAATTAATATTGAATTATCAAAGTAATTCATCATATTTGAGTTATTTATTCATTTCTATTATTATCTCAGATATACAGTTATTGTTTTGTTTATTACTATTATTGTTTTATCTCTTATTTATGCTTTCTATTAGATTCATTAAATCATGTAGCTAATTCTAACACAATTGGTTTATCATTCTTTTTTTTTTGGTTATTTTACAACCTGTACATTTTCTTTGTGCGGAGAGGGCTCCTACGAGAAATGTCAAATTACAGATACAGTTGTAATTGAGCAAGGATATGAAAACCTTATAAATATGACGGGAGGCCCGTGCGTCAACGAATGTAAGCTCTCGTGCCTTAGTTTCCTTGGTTTAAATCCCATGCCACTAGTCTCAGTGTCGTTATTTTTTATTTTGGGGGGTTTTGCAAGTTCTATAGGTGTTGACTGTCCAGCGTTGGAGATAAACACATGTGGGAGTTGAACCACAACTCCCTCACCTACACAGGGCATCAGTGAAAATCATAATAATAAAAGTAGTTCAACTTCAACCCCATCATTGGAAATCAGTGCTGAAAAGAAGTATAAATTTTTACATTTTATTTGATAAGAGTAAAATAAGTATGCATTTAAATTAGTAGTAGATTTTTGGGTAAAATTATGTGCATGATTTGATCTGATACATTTTTAATTTAAGAATTTTTTTGATGATGTATCAAGAAAGAAACACGTCAAATCAAAATCACGTACAAAATTTTACTTTCATATTAAACTATGAAAACATCAAAAATCTTATAAATATATATTTTATTAAAAAAATTAAATATTTAATATACCATTTTTTGATAAAGACTATATAATCACGCTATATTTTTATATTTGGAAAATAAATATTTATAAGGGCAAACCTAAACCTAAACCTCAGCAACTCATCTTCGACTCAGAATTCCATGTCCCTGTGATCGCAGAGGATATGGGTCTCCATCTTTAACTCAGAATTCCATGTCCCTGTGATCGCAGAGGATATGGGTCTCCATCTTCAACTCATTAATCATGTCCCTGCAGTTGTGTTGTGTACTGTGCTTGTGAGGTTGAGGAGGTTGAAGGGTCCAATGCTGGGAAGAACACAGCCGTAGGGGCATGATCAATGAGTTGAAGACGGAGATCGATATGCAGGAGATCCATATGCTCAAGAATGAAGTCGAAGTCAATATCTTCAAGAAGGAGATCCAGATCCTCAAAACCCACCCAACTACGCATCGCACAGGTTCGCAATAATTGAAACCCCTTATTTGCCTCTTGTTCTATGTTGATTTTTGTGGGCAGCTTTTTATACATGTTTTCCTTATTTTAATAAGACATCTTGTAGGACTGTTCTGCAAGTAGCAGCTATAAATATATTGTTTACTTTTTATAGCAGGTTTTCTGTTTTATTAGTCGCGAAGGATCAGTATTGCCTTTAGTTTCTGTTTTATTAGTCGTGAAGGGATCAATATTGCCTTCAGTTTAGTCTAACTTGTGATTAAATTGTCATTGAAATGTGGTGAGGCATGCAGCGGCTGAGTGTCAGCTAGACAGAGTTGGAAGCATCTAATTAACCAGCCTTGAATGATCAGCTGAAGGTAGAAGTCACTTACAATGGCTATAGGTTATTTCTCTGCTAGATGCCAAGGTGTTGAGAACAGATGATGAGCAACCAAACAAACTTTCAGATCTTCGCTTATGGTAGCATATAACTTCACCTACAAGCTGTACTACAATCATCAAGTCTATCCACCTCCCCCTGTTGGGGATCAAAATATAGTTTTGCCCTTAACCTTAAATTGTGGGCACAGTATCTGCAGCTGACTACCCTCCATGTATGTCAACATTTTTTAAGGGATTGGGGAAAGAAGCCTAAAGTGGTGATTGTTGTTCTGAGAAATAATGGCAGACAAAGGTATTTCCTCCATTATCTAGCAAACAGTTCGCTCCCCAGGTGCCCGATCACATGAACTTTCATCGTCAGGTAATAGGACATTTTCTGTTTTTTCTCCCATTTCTTCCGATACTAGAATCTTATAATTACCCGTTTTGAATTGAAAACAAGAATAGAATTCTAAGTCTTACCTGGCATTTTTCTCTGTACACTTATAAATAATATACAGACATAAATAAAAAACATGTAATGTTCTCATGTATTTTTCAGTCTGAAAATATAATTTCAATGTCAAATTTTAAAGGATGCCTTCCATATTGAAAAGACATACATTTACAAACAAAATCAAACGCATCTGAACGAACAAGGACATCAAATTAAGGAGATTCAATGCCCTTACCTCGACGAATAATCTTTTGGGACAAATTTTCGTGGCCATCCTGCTCTCCACATGTAACTATGGTTAGATCAGGCGTGATGTGGTCCACAATAAAAGGATAAACAGCCATAAGGGTGGAGCTTAAGAGTGAAAAATGCAGTTTGAGTATAAATGTCCTTAAGAAAACTAGACAAAGGGCATAAAGAGAGACAGCTTTAACAAGCGACTCAACACATCAAATAAAGCTTAGTGCTGCTCAGAAGGCTGTGTGTGATGCCTACCTCTCTATTGAGAAGTTACACTCCGCTCTAACAAAAATAACCAGTGATAAATCCCCGGGCCTATATAGCTTTCCCATTCATTCCTTCACTTTTTCTGCCCATATTTGAGCTTTCATACCAAATAGGAACATCTGCATTTTTACTCAAGTGTGATATGTTATTTATTTTTTATTCTCTCTGCATGATCTGACAGAATAAGCAAAAGTTAAGCTCTTTTGGATTGTGGCAGTTGCTCCTCTGACATTTGTAATTATTGCTACCTTTCTGGTGTTTGCTACACATGCTGAGAAACATGGTGTTGAAAATGTATGTGCTGCAGTGATCAGTTATTCTACTCTGTTATTCTATTCATTGCACTAAGCTCACTCATGTCTAAACAGAGCAGAAAGTAGTATTTGGCATATGATATATGTCTATGATTTACAAGACTGTAAATAGCGGGATATTGACTATTGTATGCATTTTCACTCAACAGGTTGTCAAAAAGTAACAGCGGACCATGTTCACTGCAAGCTTTTACAGAGAGACAACATATTAATGCTTTTTTTCCCCTTGAACTCCGTAGATAACAGTCTGGTTCACATCTTGCTTTTAAGTTCTTCTGGGTGGACTGTAGCTTTAAGGTGCCATAGTCAAAGCCACTTATATTGCAAAAATTTCATGTCCCCAAAAATACCCTGCGAACTGTCCCGCGGGGACTTGGCACTTCGTGCCCCTTGTTTCTTTACAAGTCAATTTGCATTACTGAATTGAGTCTAGAATCCTTCCAACCTTATCAACGGTAAAAAATTAATAGTCCAGACTAACTTCTCTTGCAAGCAATTTTGTGGTACCCAAAAGGCTCTTGAATCCACCCAAACTTATCACCAATAAAAGCCCAATAGTCTCAACTTTGCTTTTCTTATCTGCAAAATCAACACAATTAACTCTTACCCAACCTTACTTAAAAGTCAGATAGTCCCAAATCTGCTTACCTCGCAAGCAGATTTGTACAACCCAATTATCCTTAGAATCATCCCAACCTTTAACAACATTAAAAGCCCAATATTCTCAACTCTGCTTCATTGGCAAACAGGTTTGTGCTACCCAATTGGTTCTATCCATAATTTAAGAAAGAAGGATGTCAGACCATGTATTGAAAGAGGAAGGGTTAGCAAATGCAATGACAATTTCTTTTGATGAGGTAAAGAATGAAGCTGAAAATTCCCAGTATAGTTTAGGCGAGGAGTCAAATTCTGCAACAAGGGATTCTTCATTTTTGTTGCTTAAAGTTGAGAATTCCTAGTCTGGCTCAATGATGGTTTCAAATTCAACACTACCCAATTCCGATCAAGTTTTTTCAGCTTCACAGTTGGATGATGTCCCTGATCAGCATAGACTTGATGAGAATTCCAAGCATGCCTTGAAAAAATCATTGACTGCAACAGGTGACTCTAATTCAGATCAGCAACTCACAAATGAATCAAATTCGAAGGTTGATTCTGTTTCATATCAGCCAGAGGCCGAAACAGAGAAGCCAATGCCTACTAGCTCAACAAGAAAAGTGTCTGATATAGTATCTGCATAGGATCCCAAAAAATCAAAGGCATCTAGTGAGTTTTCCAGAGTGCAGGAGACTGTTTATCAGCCTTATGCCCACGAGACACCGCCTCCTGTTGACCTAATTTCAGCAAGAATTCCACCTGAAATTCCCCCTCCTGTTGAGGTAATTTCGGCAAAAAATTCACCAGAAATGTCACTAGACTATGCGTCTGATGATGTTTCTGAGCATTCTGTTTCATCCGAGGTCAAGCCTACTAGAAAAAAACTAGTATGTAAAAATGTTTGGACTGTTATTGATTAAAATTTTTAAATTGCCATTAATTTCTCAAAAAAATCAAAATCATTTCATATTTAATACATTCATAAATATATAAAATGATTTTGAGAAGATTTAAACTGTCTCTACAATAACTTTTTTAAGAGCTATATAATCATTATTCTTAACTAAGAGCTGCTTCTAATGAAGTAAGTACACTTTGAAACTGGTAGATGGAGTCAGAGACACTGGGAAGAATAAATAATTTTAAGGTATGCTAACTTTTTTTGGATTGAAAATAATGTATGCTATTAAAATCAAGTGAAGCATGGAAAACATATTTTACTCCGTTTTTTTTTAAAAAACAATACTACATTCAGTCATAGAGTATAAATTAGTACATGAATTTTTAAACTAAGACAATCAAATTTAATTTGGAAAAGTTTTAATTAAATTTATTAATTTTGAATATAATTTTATATTTCAATACATTTTTTTTTTTTTTTTTTTTGGGTGCATGTTTTAATAGGTAGTATTGACATGAAATGCATTTTTTTTTTTTTTTTTGGGAAATAAAATTTAGATCTAAATCTGAATAGATATTTCAATTTAATTTAAAGAAAATTTATCATAAATACATTTTACTATTTAAATATACATGAAGTTTAGTTGGAATAAGAAAGACAACCAAGGAAAAATGTTTGAAATTGTTAATTATCATAAATACATTTTATTATTTAAATATACATGAAGTTTAGTTGGAATGAGAGAGAACCAAGAAAAAATATTTTAAATCATCAATTTTCATAAATACATTTTATTATTTAAATATACATTAAATCTAATTGAAACGAGAAAAACAACCCAAAAAAAAAGTTTAAATAATCAATTTTCAATTGATAATTTCAATCAATCTACCAATCATTATTTACTTTAACTGATAAACATTCTATTGATGCCAATGAATCTACTATTCCTTATTACCTTTACAAAATTAAATAATAAAAAATACTTAACCTACTATATGAGAGAGACAACCCCAAAAAAAGGTTTGAAATACTCTCAACTGCCCAGCACTTATCTAATGCCAATCATTCAACTGACAAACATTCAACTGGTACAGATGAATCTACTAATAATAAAATACTTAATTAACCATCCATCCGCCAATACAAACATGGCTTATCCCTACAATAAAACTTGTTGGAATGTCTTTAACATCAATTATGAAAGGTTGGTACAAACCCAGTCATTGGGTTGGTTGAAATGGATGATCGGAATCTGCAGTCATTGTCCATATTAAATGGCATGAAAGTGAGGTTACTTTTTTTCAAGATAAACTAACAAACAATTGTAATTAATCAAAATCAAATGGGCGTATTTTTTCTGAGTGTATTTTCAACTTCTTACTTAACACTTCACTCAACAAGATATGGATAATTTGGGTTAAATTTATTATTGACAAAAGTTGTTTACATAAGAATCTGATTTTTTCAGATAATTTGTGTTAAATTATAATGTTTTATGATCAAAAGTAATTAACTTGTGTGTATTAAAACATATTTTTATTGGTTTTGAATGTATAGAAAAATAATTATCAAGGTTGAACATGAATAGGTTTTGTTTGCAATTAAAAAATAGGTACCAATCCAAAACTTTATATCTTAATACTTTTGTTTCTATAATTAAAGGTAATACATTTTTGTATATGTGTACATGCACGTGTGTTTTGGTTTTGAATGCATAGGAAAATGACTATAAAGGTTGAACACATAAAAGGTTTTGTTTGCAATAAAAAAATAGGTACTAATCCAAAACCCTATATCCTAATACTTTTGTTGCAAAACCCTTGATATCGCTTTGACAAGTCTATGAAGATATGGGTTTGATATCAATTCTATGTTTTGTATTTCATAAGGGACTGTTGTCTATTTTCTAATCCAATGATCTTATACTTCTACGGTATGAATGCAAACCATTGTCGTTGGTACGAATTGAATATTCTCATCACAAAACTAGATAATGAGTATTCGCAAAAGGCTAGAATGGTTTCCCAATTAAAAAAATATTATTAATATTTATATTGTCATGTATTTAAATTCCTTGAATTGGTGCCTCCAATCCCCAATTCTCCCTTCCTCTAATTCCACAAGGTTCATGGTAAGCCATATATTGTTTATGTACTCCGTTACCCATACAAATCATATTCCTCTCATTTTACATATTGTAGTTGTCAGATGATTAAAATTTATGCTCTTTCATCCTTTTGCATATACAAAAATGTGATACTAGTATTCTTCTTGAGTTTTTGATGTGTAAGGATAAGTTCATGGCCTTGATAGTCTTTCATTCCTTCCATTTTTATTCGGTCCTTCGTATTTCAATATGAATGTAATAAAGTGTTCAAAATACCATATATGTTTTGTAGTGCCAATTTGATGCCTCAAGAATTCTTGAATGCCAATTTTGAATTTTTTAAATCCAATATTTTGAGAAGTTTTATTTTGACAATACTTTAACTATTTATATTTTGTTATATTTTGAAGCTTTTATTTCAAAACACCTGATAATCGCTCTGCCAAGTGTATAAAGTTATCAATTTTATTTGTTTAGATGCATTAAACCTCATTCCTATCTATATTGTCAACTTATATGTAAGTTTGGTCTTTACAACCTGTATGCAATTTTATTCAGTCCTTCGCAAATAAGGTTTTTTCCTCTACAATATGTGTGCATATTTATTTATTCTTTCTCAACTAGGTATTTTGACAATACTTCACATCTTTCTCTTTTGTTATATTTTGAAGCTTTTATTTCAAAACCCATGATATTGCTTTGCCAAGTGTATGAAGTTATCTATTTTATTTGTTTAGATGCATTAAACCTCGTTCTTATATATATTGTCAACTTATATGCAAATTTGGTCTTTACAACCTGTATGCAATTTTATTCAGTCCTTCGTAAATAGGGTTTTTTCCTCTATAGTATATATGCATATTTATTTATTCCTTCTCAATTAGGATTTCATTCTCTAAGTTCTAATCAATATATGTTTATTCCTATACAATTTTTGAACCAAAAGTATCAAGGTTGAACAATTTTCTAATCAATTTTTTTATTAAAATTAAAATTAATAATGATTATTAATTTAAAGGTTGAAGTATTAACAATTACTATTATCGTATTCTCGACAACCTAAGATCACAAAATATCATTTTAAACACTTTGATATTATTTTAGTATCATCTCCCTTTGTTAACTTGATAGCTCTCAAATGATTAAGACATTAATAATGCATATGATCCAAACATCGTTATTTGTTAATAAGGTAATGTTGGAATTCATAAGAATCTAATACTTTAAAACCTGAAATAGAGTATGTTATGTTCCTTGTTAAAAACACCAAAAAGGGGCCTAGGCGTGTTTTGTGTATTGCATGACCCTTTTTTTTAATGGTCTCAAAGATCACTACAATACCAATGTTAGACAATAATAACAATTTTTTTAGTTAAGACTAGGAAATATGATCAAGAATGAAAACCTAGTTTTGGGTTGGGCTTAGGAGCATCATAGAGTAGACGCTAAAATCTAGTATTAAACATTTGGTAATGTCAGTGTTAACCTACTTTCACCTTACATGACTTGTGCATACATATATGGCTCTTGCACACCCTTCTCTGTTATTTGCTTGCCTTTTATGGAGTTGACCTTCTAAATTTTATACTAGTCACCTATAATAATTCCTTAGTTCATGTCTAACTTACATAAAATCATAATTATATTGTCTCTTGATTATTACATCATAGTTCCTACTCTCCATATGAGTCCGTCGGAAATCATACATTTTCAAAATTTTACAGTGACAATGACTTGTGAAAAAATAGTAAGGCACAAACCACAAGGACAAATCTAATAAAATATATACGCCTACATTTGATGTACGCATCAACAGACAAACAAACTCATCCAAACCAATTCAAATACGCAATTTTCAGAGTTGATTAACTACATGTTTAAATTCAGTATTTTTTGTCACTTGCATGTGTCTCAAACCTTCACATACCAAAAACAAGCCAAGTGTCTTAATCCCTTAGGTCACTTCCATTTATAACAATTTTCATTTGTTTAATCATATTCCATTGTAGCATTCAAATTTGTGTTTTATTATAATATGTTTTACAATATGAATAGTTCCAAAGTTTTATCTTATGAGATCACATTAAATCAAAATATGGTAGATTTGTGACCTTAAAAATATTTCCACTTAGGGTTTCTTCCTTCTTTCTTAGGATTTTCATATTTGTGTCTTTGAGTTTCATATTTTATTTTTGAGTTCCCCATACATTACGGCAAAAAATCTTATTCACCTTGGACCTAACCTTTCGCATATTTTCATGACTTTATTATATGTCATCTATGAAGTCTAGTTCTCTTGTTCCTTTAAGGCGAAGTGCTAAGTTAAGTGGTATTCAAATGGAACATAGTTAGATTCATTTGATTCAATTTAAAATTCCTAAACTAAGTGAAATGTAAATTTCTTCTTATTATTCTTTTGATGCAAATGTTAATAATGAGCATGTACAAGTGCAAGATAATATCGTTAATCATAAAATGCCTCATCTAGAAACTGTTAATCAATATTGTAATGAGTACCAAAATGGAATTCATCATGATGACCTTAATTGTGTAGATCATAAACAACTTGAAGCCTTGGCTACTTTTTGGCATAAAATCCATCAAGAACTTAATGACTCGTGTTGATGTGTCATTTGGCACAAATCGCCAATGTTAGGATCTCGGGGTGGTGAAGCCCATCTAGCCTCCCCTGAAAGGAGCCCTGCAAGGTAGGTCTCCCTAAGGTTTTTATCTATCGAGTCATGATGTACTAATTTCACCGATTCATTTGTTGTGATATGTTCTAGTAAAGGGACCTTTATTGGTGTGGGAATTTTTAAACTTAGGTTTAACATTATTCTAGTCTTCTAATAATTTTAGAGCGAATGCATGCTTTATTATTTCACATATGGTCGGCCTAAGTGCTTTAATGTGATATATTTTCAAAATAGATTGATATATACAAGATCATCTTTATTCATTCCTCACTTAGCACAAACCTAACAACTCACAAGGAAACTTACCAAAAGTATTCACTTAAACACTCAAGTGAGAAAAATTTCTTTATTTTTTCCTATTTCCATATCAGTCATAGGGACAACCCATGTAAAGTACTGAAGGAGTACTCCATGAGCCATACTTGCCAAGTTACAAGCTAAGTCATTGTTATACTTGTTTATCACACATTACATCTTTATGCACACAAAAGCCAACACATAGGGTAGAACTGCATGAATCTAAGGTCATTTTTGGAGTAGTGTCTTAGATTTGAAATAAATCCCCAGAGGTAAAGGCTTCTAAAGATCCCTATTTATGCAAAGCCAAGTATAAACTACTAGAAGTCCTACCTTGGTAGAATTTACTATGCAAACAAACCTCCACTCCATAACTCAATTAGCAAACCATGAAGGTGAGTCTAGCCCGAGACCTTCCTCAAATTTTCTACTTTTGGGTTAAATCCCTATTCCCATGATTTCATGAATAATTTGGCTCAGCCCATGAACCAAGGAGTATATTAAACGATCTCATCCGTGTGATTTGTATTTTTTAAAATAATTTTAAAGAAACCTTGTGGGTGGAGCTTTACTTAATTATCTAACCTTAACTTTCATTTTTTTCCAAACACTTCTGTAGGTACGTCATGCTTAACCAACAGCCCATAAATTTACAAATAAATGTGCAGTCCTTGAGATGATCAATGGTGATTTTGATTTCCTTGTCTCTAACTTGAATGGTTTGAATTTCATCCATTGTAGGGAAGATACCCTTAGAACTTGCAAGCATATTTGAGAGTTGATTCTTCTTCCCTTCGAGCCTAGTCTGCCATTCTCTACGTGTCATTCTAGATTGACCCCCCTCCATATTTTCGTTCATTATTTCCTCATTCGCAACTTTCAACCCTGCTTGCATTTCCACTCTTAATTGAAATTTTCTTTTATTTTATAATGTTTTCAAAATTATAGTCATTTGAAAATATTAACTATCATGTTACTTGGTGATTGCTTTGCAAGTAAATAATGTTATTTACTTGGAAAGAATTCAACATTAACTTTTTAAAAACATGATTTTATTATAATACTCTTATATATTATAATTATAATAACTAATTGTAAATAATATAAATATAATTATATATAATATCCTTATATATTATCAAATTTTATTAATATTTTTTTAACCCTTTTTGGAAATAAGGATTAACATGAAAGAGAAGCCTAATAAAATAAAGAGTGGGCTACTCTAAAAGCAAACCAATCAATGAATTTAGATTCTATTGATATTTTGATAATATATAATGTATATAAGCATATGCCAAATATAAAGAGTACAATCTTTAATATGTTAATAATAGCAATATGAAAGAGAAATTGTACTTAGCTAATACACCGATATACAAGTAGGCCTGAGTAATGCAAGTGTAGAAATATATTTTATGAAGATTATGATCTAGTCATCAGATTTTAAAAATTAGATTTATATTAGCACAAACACTTGCATCGACCTATGGACACTTTCATCAACGTTATTGTGTATGATTCAACACATTTATCATATATGGAGTGTTGACTATTGACTAAAACGTCCACTTGGGTCTTTCTTTATTTTTGTTTCCTTTCAAATTGTGTGTACAGATCACATGCATAGGCACTTGATATCATAATATAGATCAAAACCCTATATCATCTTCTTAGGTCTTATCACCTTGCCAAAAATGGGTTGGTGGGCTCATAAAGTCAAGATAACCTCAAGGACCCCTTTATAAATGAGTGTTTTCTACATAGTCAATACTTTGAAGAGGGCCTTAAACATATGTAGTTTTCCCGTATGTGTTGGCTTGTGTGTGAATAATAGTTTAGTATGTTATATGCAAGTGTATGTAGTGATCTATATCATAACTTGAAAAAAATTCTCATGGGCTGCTCTTTGAATGCTTTAGCCTTGTAATATGATTGATCCTATAATTGATATGAGAATAGGAAAGAATAGGGCAACATAGCTTAGTTGTGCAATTGATTTTCAGTAGTGTAGCATAAGGTTGAGAGGTGATTCTATATGTTTGATAGATGAATAATGTGTTAGCTTTGACTTATATTTATACCGCCTCTTTTTAAAAATTTCTCACAAAAGGGTTGATGAAACAAAATAGGTTGACCCATATATTTTAAAATATTTTCAAATCTGAGTGTTTAGAAAGCACAAATACCTGCATTGGAGAATGGATAAAAACATCAATGCTACCATCCAAGTATGAATGCAACTATCCAGGAAAATAGAAGGTTATTGGATCTTTATAACTAACAATGAATGATATATATTAGATTTTAAGTGTACTATGGGCTACATGTGATATAGGTAATCAGAATATGAGGGTTAGACTATGAGATAAACTAAAGGATAGAGTTTTGAATAATATTTTACAAGTGTACAAGAGTAGTTTAATATATAAATCTAGATTTAAAAATCTACATTTTTCCCACCCTCACTCTCGCCCTCACCCCCATACCCACCCTAACCCCATTCCTCCCTTCCCTGACCCTTTAATCTAGTAATGCATAAGGATGATATTACTAGTTTAAAGGAACAAATGTCTACCATGTTATGTACAACACACCTTGTTTTTAATGAGACCAATTTGAATTTGATATATATGTACGACCTAAAATTAAGAACATGTTACAGATTTAATTAGTGCATATAATCTGAAAATGAATAATTAAATTTTGTTTGGAATAAAAGAGATCAAGGAAGGAATACACCTATGTGTCGATGCAACCATGTTGCCCCTTGATAATTTACTTTGGTAATGATGCTTCCTAGTTAAAACATTGAAGAGAGGTTTGCAATAGAAACTTTAAGTTGTGAATAGGGGAATTAGAGAGTGATCATGGCACCAATTTGGTATATGGGTGAGTTGTGCCAAGTCCATGTAGAGCTCGAAATCTCAAATCGCACAAATCTAGTGTAGTATAATCTAGCCAATCTCGCACGAGTCAAATGCTATAACCATATCAACTCACAATAAATAAAAGTAATGCTAATTCCAATGAGAGTGTTAAATCTTGATCTTAATAATCATAATGTTGTAACAGATTAAATCCCAAATGTTACAACTTGGTAGGGTCCACACATGAAAAGTGTGTATAATCTAAAAAATGTATGTGTAATTTAGTGCATATGCACCTCAAATGTATGTCAAGTTGAAGTATCTCTCGAAATGTAACCTCTATTTTGGAAAATGTGTATAATATGTATCACAAATTTGAAAAATTCTATCCAAAATATGTGCCTAATGTATAAAATCTTTTCCCAAGTGTATATTTGAATCATGTAAACTGAATCAAAAATTTTCAATTTTTATCAACTATATGTATGTGGAGACGTGTCTCTACGACATAATCCCACTGATATGCCCGCCTTTTGAGGTGAGGGGAAATAAAAAAAGTGATAAGTACCTTATTTCAAAAGGATAAGACAATTATTATGTATATGTGTGAATCATGTAATAATGAAACATATAGTACTATTGTGTTGAAGTAGACATATCAATGAAGCTCGTAGTATGCTTACTTAACAAGCCCTGAGATGCATGATATGAATCATGGAAATGTCTAGAATATCACAAGCTCAACAAACAATCAACCACACACAAATACTCAAATGTCATGCAAAGAGGGGTCTAAGGAGACCGCAAACAAGGGGCAAGTTCAAATACCACACACTCAAGGGGAGGACATATGCAAATGTCCACACACCAAAGAAACAAACAAGATTCTATGGCACTATGGCCAATAAGAAAGGAACATATTCAAAATGTTCCACAAGTAAGACAAATAATCAAACAAGTAGTACACTCAAGTAAGCCATGTGAAGAGATGAAGCAAATGAAATCAAAGAAACTAGCATAAGCATGTCATACTAGTCCCTACATATAAATCTTAGCAAAATGGCATGTATAATAACATATCAATTACACTATATAAGATAAAAATATGAGTACACGCATGTATAAACGTTAGCATATAAGGTCAATGTGATAGTGGAAATTAGAATAAATAATAAAACCTGTGTCAATTGTGATCATATAAAATCAAGATACCCATAATGTAGTGTGTCATGCAAGAAGAGGAAAGGTCCCACATTTGCATGCTCATGTATCAAAGATATGATGTATGCCTATATCACACTCAATTATCTGTGAAACATGTGTATATAAAATGATATGTTATCTACTAACATAAAGTAAACAATGTATGCAAAAGTTAATAAACATGTGAAATGCTAAATATTTATGTATTTTTGTTTTATTTGAATGTTTTGTATTCTCTTGAATATTTGATGTTTTTTTTTTTTTTTGGATATTTGAATTATTACAAAATCTTTTATGTATAAGGATTAAGTGATACTAGAAGCAAGGGATCTCATCAAGAGGATGCCTCTATGAGCGACCTATATCATGTGTGTCATATTCATATGTTACATAATCAGTATCCTCATGATCATACCAAAATTTTATATTATTAGGACCATAATCATTATCATAAGTTAAAGTTATACTTTCATGTTGTTCTTGAACATGTGATATACTCTTTTGAGCATCTATGTATGGAAAACCAATTACACCATAGTTTGGAGTTTCCTTCTTGAAAGTTTGTTTTTCTTGAGTATGTTCATTATTATCAACATGTTGCATTTCATTGTGGGCAAGAGAAGAGCCATTTATCTATGTTTAAACACTAAGAACATATGTAATTTGTGCCTTGACTTATTTATTTAAGGATGAAAACATAGACTTTGAAGTATTGACCTTAACTTTTTGTTCTCTATGCATGAAATAGATACAATGTTTGGATCTTCAACAACTATATTTGTATCATTTGATTTTGTAGTCACTTCTTGCTTTGAAAATTCTTTTGTTAGAAACCCTCTTTTTAGAATGCTTGTTTGCTTACCTTGAATTTGATTTTGCAACTTATATTCTTGCTCTTTTTGTAACATTGTTTGTTCTCACTTTGCCTTTTGAAATTATTTTTGCTTTAATTTTTGCTTTTGTAACCTTTTTTTGCTCTAAATTATCTTATGGTACCTATACTGGTTATTTTTGCACTTGTGTTGAAAAATATACATGCATAAGATGAGTGGGTTACGTGATTGGTGTATCAATGACATGATCACCACTATCATTTATCTTTTGTTTTTTTTCTTCAAGGCAAAACAACAATCTATATAATGCCCATGCATTTCATGATATGCACAATAGTATTTTAATCTCCTTAAAGGATGTAGAGGAGGTAGTTGGATCAATTTGTTTAGAATCATTTCTCTTAGAATTTCACTTGAACTATTATTAAACTTTGGCATGCACTTTTTGAAGAACTGATTGTAGTTGTATTTTTTTGTCACTTCCAATTTTGTGATGAAATCTTATTAAGCATAAAATTTCTAGATGAAGATACAAACACATGATTAACACTAGTATATATTAGATTATTTGTATGTGTGTTATTATGTTTTCATGATGTGATATTTGAAACCAAATGCGGATTTTAATTTTTTAACTCTTCTATTGACTTGCTCATAGTGATGATTTGATCCTTAAGGGCTTCAGAAACACAAACCCCAAGTATCTTAGATTGAATATGCATACACACACCACCTAGATGAGATGTGGGAGGTGGACGGGATTGAGTAAGGGTATGTTAGTTACCTTCATTTGACATTAAAGATGGGTTACCTTACCCCTTGGAGTAGTGATACCATAGACCTCGTTAGAGGTAAAGTAACTATCACCCTCCTTAAGGTTAAGAGGAGGAAGAGGTTCCTTTTTATCCATTTTAAATGTTCCAAAGAGTAAAACAAGCACATAATAAGAGAGACATATGAATGCTAGAAAATAGTCACTTTTTAAGTATGTTTATTGATTATCAATATCATAAGAGCCATCATAAGTGGTGTTATTAATCTCTATATTATCATTAATATTTGTATGTACAATGCATTGGCTCGTTCATTAACATAATTGAAAGGGCTTATTACAAAATAAAGATTTTCATTGCATTTTTTATTATTCATGAGATCCTCATAAGCAATGTATTAATCATTGAGAAGATTAAATATTGAATCCAAAGGATAAAGAGGGTTAAAAGATGTCATCTTAAATGCAAGCTCTAATATGTGCACAATGAATGTTTAGCATCTTCAAAATATGGGATGGGTAATTTGAAAATTTGAGAAAGGTTTTTCATAAAAAATAGTAAATAAACAACACCCAAAAAATAGGTAAAAAAGGGTATCCCTTGTGCCTTGTATGTCAATATTTACTAAAAATAGTAAATTGAAAATTTTGAAAACTTTATACAGACTTGTGGCGAACAAAAAGATGTTTTTTATTATATCAACTTGAGTATGAAAAAACTCTGAAGAATTTGAAAATCAAGCTATTATGAAACATAAATGAACCAAACAATGTGGGATGCATCACAAACAAAACCCTATAATATTTCCAATAAAGAATCAACAATTATGATAAATAAGGGATTTATTTTAGAAATTTGAGACATATTTTTTTAATTTAGAACATTAAATTTAATGAAACCTATAAATTAATTAAAACATAAGTACATTATTCGTCATGTATGTTAAAATTTAATAAAAATAGTAAATTACAAAATTCAAACAATTTGTATAAAATAATGGTGAACATAAAGAAGTCTCTGATTATAGCCATATGAATAGGAAAAATGTCTAAAGAATTTGAAAATCGATTTGGTATGAGGTAGAAAGTAGCCAATAAAGAAAAATAAATTGGCATGTGTATGAACATGAATCCCTATCAACAAAAAGGTGGTGAAAACCTAGGGTAAAAAGGGGAAATCAAATGTAAAATATGAAACCCTATGGAAATTTTTTAAAGTTTTAAAAAATAAGGTTAAAACCCAATGAGAAACCTAGGGATTAAAATGTTTGAACAAAATACGGGTTCACCATATGTTTAAACCTTTTTGGAAATAAGGATTAAAAATAAAAAGTAGCCTAATCAAGCAATGAGTAAGCTACTCTAAAAATAAACAATTAATGAATTTAGATTTATTAATGTTCTAATAAAAAATACTAAATCCAAGCATAAGCCAAATATAGAAGGTACAACATCTAATATTCTAATAATAACACTATGAATGAGAATTTGTACTTAGTTTAGACACTGATACGCATGCAGATTTGAATAATGCAAGTGTAGAAATAGATCGTGTGAAGATTATGATCTAGTCGTCAAATTCTAAAAATTAGCTTTCTATTACCATAAACATTTGCATTTCCCTATGGACACTTGTGTCAACATTATTATCCATACTTCAACGTATTTTCCCTATATGGAGTGTTGACTATTGAATAAAACTTTGACTTAAATATTTTTGGGTTTTTTGTCACCTTTTAGATTGTGTGTTTAGATCATGCACACATGCTCTTTATATCAAAGTATAGCTCAAAATCCTAGATCCTCCTATTATGTCTTATAACCTAGCCAAAAATAGATTATTAGGTTCACGAAGTCAAGCTAACCTCATGGACCCCTCTTTCAATGAGTGCTACTTACATAGCCAATATTTCAAAGAGGGTCTCATACATATGTAATTTTCCCCTACATGTTGGATTGTGTATGAATAATAGTGTAATATGCTATATGCAAATGCATGTATTGATCTAGCTTGTAACTTGAAAAATATGCCTCATGGGTTGCTCTTTAAATGTTTCAGACCTAAAATATGACTACTCTTATGACTGATATAAACATATGAATAGGGCACAATATCTTAGTTGTGCAATTGATTTTCAATAGTGTAGTGTAAGCTGCAGAGGTGCTTATATGTGTTTGCTAAATGAACAATGAGTTGGCTTTAACTTGTATTTATACCAACTCTTTTAAAAAGTTTATCATGGAAGGGTTAATGAACTAAAATAGGTTAACTCATGGATTTAAAAATATTTGTTAATTTGAGTGTTTATAAATGGCAAACACTTGTGATGGAGAATGGATAGTAGCATCGACACTACTATCCAAGAAAATAAAACGTTGTTGGTGCACTATAACTGATAGTGAATGATAAATATCAGAGTTTAAATATATTATGGGCTAAAGGTGATCTAGGTAATCAGAATATTAGAGTCGAAATACAAGATAAGTATTTAGGCATAGTGAGATGGTGAATGCGAGCTTATCAACTACAAGAAAGGTCCAACACTGAAGGGTAGAGCCTTGAGTGATATTTTTTAGGTGTATAAGACTAGTTTAACATATAAATCCATATTTAAGCATCTAAAAATATATAATACTATTAATTTAAATATTTCAATAATATTTATATTCATAGATATATAATATAATTATCTATATATTATACACTATTATAATTTATTATATTTTTAATCAGTATATATAAATATAAATTGTACAACCTTAATGTCTTGAACATCCTGTTGGGCCCCAACATGTCTTTTACTCAAACTTACATATGGGGACCCTCTTGTAAGCTTAAAATGACCCAACTTGGTACCCTGATTGGTTCATTAGAGTATTTGCATGTGTATTTGCTTTGTCGTTATGGTGTATCTTTTTCAAATCTTGTAACCCAGATTCTTTAAGTCCCAAATTTCTCATGCTTCGAATATCGGGCACCATCCATGTTGCTTAGCCCACCCCACTTGCTTCATAAATAAAAACATTCCCTTCAATAGTCCCATCCAAAAAGGGAGTCATGGATTGCTCCAAAAACTCTATTACAGGAGGGATTAGGCTATGACAATGTGTTTCCTCTACTATCAAAGCTAATCTAACAACTTCTACTATCAAATCCAATCTAGTAGCTCTATAATCGCCTTCCCATAGAAATAAGTAGATGAAATATTGATTAGCTTAAGGTCTACAACATCATTCTCTAGTGTGGAGACAACATTTTTTTCTTCCTGGTTTTGGAATCCTTTCATTGAATACCAGTTTATGGGTATAGGTGTCTCCTATAAAACCCATGAATTTCCCATTATACCCACTAGGTCGCCATCCATGTTTCTACAATTGAACTCTAGGATAATTTGATTAGGCCTGAGAGGGTCATTATTTTTCTGTGTACAAGGAGAGAAAACATTAGCAAATTACCCCACCCTTTCTTCTTCCACTTGTAACAAATTCTAAATACACTAAAAATTTTAAGGAATGGACTTCATTTAAAAGTGTGAAATAATAGATGAATAATTCCATTTAAGAAATAAAATAATGTGTTATGGGCTAATTTTTCAGGGAACATGATATTATGCTCATTCACATACATGGGTATCCCTAGCAGGGTTTGTCATGGTTGTAAGGTAAAAATATTTCATAATATATAAAAGAAATGAAAAGAGTAAACACTTTTATTAATATGTGAAAAATGGTCGTGTCATGTGAAAAGCAACTTTGGTGTATGATCCATTTGTGTCCACCAAATTTTATTTCATGTATATCAACAAAACTATAACTAGGTGCTAATGAGTTGTGTTTGTCTACAATTTTATATGATGTATCACTCACTATTTGGGACAGTATATTCTATGTAGCATGGGAAATTAATATAATAGGATCTCCATGAGATTGTTTCTAGAGAGTATCTAGAGGTAATGGATCTATTGGCTTTACTAGTGGCGCAATAACAAGTGATCCCCCTCAAAAATCACTATCTTATGTGTCAGGAAGAATTATAGTGAAATAATTAGAATAAATTGGCAAATGGGCCTAGTTAATATTGACCAAAGAATATAGTGATGGCCCAAAGTTGTTAAACTTGTATAGACATGATGAATAAAAAACCTTTACAATGGTAATGACCAATTAATCTTTCAAACATTTGATTGCAACACCATGTAACGAGAACTCAATGATTTTTCCTTTGCTCAAGTGAGTAATTTAATGTATAGATAAAAGATTATGTGAAATATCAAGAAATAGAATTCTTTCTTGAATTGTCCCTTACCTATCTCAACATTGCCACTCCATAAAATATGAGGATCAAGAGAGGCTCAATGAGCTCAAAAAAGAAGAGAAAATGTATTTTCAATCCCCACCAAATCTCCCCCAATTTGTCTCCTCTCACCTAGAAGAAATCCTTGAGCCTAAGATGAAATAAGAACCAAGTCATGAAGAAGTGGAAGCCATGCAAGTTTCACCTATTCTCCTTCAAGACTATGATATCAACCTTTGGAGGCCACCTTACGCCATGGATCCTAATTATGATATGCCATCCCTTGTGAGAGAACCTTCTCTTTTACCCATGCAATATTAATAAGATGAGAAGGTGGCTCAACCTCATATCTTTCCATCTTGGAAATTAGTCAAAGAGTACCTTCAAAAGAAAGAGGATGTATCTATAGAGATGGTCAAAGAATACATCCAAAAGGATGAAGGATAGGTTGGCCTATTTCAAGAGCTTCTATTCACTTGTTTTGAGCATGAAACTGAGAAAGATGAAACCTTTGAAATGGTTGTATTAGTCAATCAATTAGCCAACCATGGAAAGGAGGCCCTTGCGGCGATCATGGAGTAGTTCTTATAATCTATTGACAAGCTTGAGGAACCTACTGTAGTGGATTTTTAAGTGGATACCATGAATAAAGTAGCGGATCAATCCATTTAGCATGGGTTTAACATTTTTGAATTGGTCTCTGAAGAAGACACATCAAAACTCTCTCAAGATCATGATGAAATAGACCATGAATGGACTACTGAACATCTATTAAATAATGATGATAAAGAACATAAATCATATTTTTATACATCAGATCGTAAAGAGATAGCTATTAGTGGTTGCAGGCAAGAAAATGAAGAAGGTTAGAATGAGGTTGCAATAGTTGATCAATATTAGAATGAGGTGTCACTTGGAGGTAGTGCTGATGTCTTCATGTTTGAAGAAGATTGATCAAATCAAGAGCTTCAAAAGTAAGATGAGTTAGACCTTGATTATAATGATGAGCTTCCTTTCTATACAAATGAAGAAAACCAATCTAGCTACCATAGAGTGAGTCTTGGTGAAGTTAAGACTGACTCTCATACAAGTTACCAAGAGGAAGTTGCCTTTTGGGATGAACTTGAGCTCTTTTGCCTAAGTTTAGATAGTCAACCTTCACATTCAAAAGAGTCATCAAGTGAAAAGTTTGTAAGTAATCCTATAAATCATCATGAAGTGAGCTTAGAGATCTTTCCTAAGGATAAAGACCAACGTCAAGCAAGTATTGAACCAATAAGATATTTTGTTTACATTGGAGACATATTTATCCCAACTCATCTGTTGAGAGCATGCCAAAAGGATTGGCAATCAAACATCCTAGTTCACCAGGTTTGGTTCCTCACATGCAAGGTATTTTTCATCCTTGTCCATTACAACTGAATGTTGCTAAAATCTTCTCTTTTGATCCAAGAGGATGGTACTTGTAAGTTTTAGTTGTACACATTGTATAGTCTTCTAATTTCCTCCAAGTGCTTTGTGCACATTTCCCTTCTTGTTGTGTGTTTCCCTTCCCTAAGTGCTTTGAGCACATTGTTGTTTTGTTTCGGGTTATCCTTAATATTGTAAGTGTTTCAATCACAATATTTGTAGCCTTTTGATCACTTGAAAAGCAATTTAAAAATGACATTTGTGACTCCTTAAGCCCAATGGATAGACTAAGGCAACTAGTCATTTTCATAAATAGGCACGTAATCCTAGGAGGTCACCAAAAATGTTAGTCAAAATTGGCCTACATATGAAAATTTTGCCTATATGGATCAGACCACTCTCTTAGACCATTTGATGACCTTTTGCCTTCATGACTAGTCTTTTTCTAGTCTTGACTTGATGATGCAATGCAGTATCATGAAAGGTCTTGGTGTGGTGTTGGAAGTTGTATAACCTCTTATGTGGTGTTGGGAGTTTTTGAGAGGCAACCTAATGTCTCTCTAATGAGAGAGAACTTGAAGGCTTGAGAATTCATCAGTGGTTTGGGCAACACCTTTTTGGCAATAGTTTTGAAAACTCAGCATAGAACATAGTAAGCTCTAAAGATGCTCCTCATTTTGGTATGGTGTAGCTGTTGTCAACCTGGAGTTGCGCCCTAAATCAAAGATGTGCATGAAATGGCTAATCCTCTATCTAGGTGAAATAATGGGATCTTCTCACGAGAGTGGGTGCCTCAATGATGAGAAAAACCTCTAGAGAAGGCTCACTATTGTAAGATGTATCAATGAGGATATCTACTCTATGTTGTGGACTACCATGGAAAAGGAAGAATGAAACTTTAAGGGGAAATCCTACCTAATAAAGGTGATACACGAGAAGATTGATCCACTCAACTTGGAACCTTCAACACTGAATAAACAAGGGAAAAGGAAGACCTTTGATTTCAATCAATCACTTATGCATAAATATTTCATGAAGAGGTTTAATCTAATGACCAAAACATGAGGGAGAACGATGGAGAGAGGTCTGATACAAGACACTTTGCAGCCACCTAACATCCACTTGCAGCTTCAGCAAAAGACATAAAGAACACTTAAGATGACTTGCATAATACGGTAAGGTAACAACTAGGTACGAATCAAAATTTAGGAAGGGAGAGAAATCTACCACATATGCAAATTGTTGAATGAATATACACTATGCCAATACTTGAAATTTGAAAGTATAGTCCTTCTATTGATTGCAGAGGTTACACAACTCACCATTGGCAAACTCTGGTCTAGCCAAGAGAGGGATGATTTTTAATCAAGGTTGAAAGCCATTTTATAGAGAATTACAAAAGCCAAAGATTGGCATTGAAAAAATTGAAGAGAAAGATTCACCTAGATTAACTCAAGGCTGACTTGGCCTTTCAATAAAATATGTTTTCCCTTTGTCTTTGCATGAAGCTTCTTGCACTTGAGGAAGTGAACTTGTCTTTTGTTTATTGAATTGCCCACCTCTCTTTGCATGGAGATCCACACAAATGTCAATTTTAGAACTCTGCGTGAAATGTTGGAATGTTTAAAATCTTGAGATGATAATATCATGCATGAAATCCAATGCCAATGTCAATTTTAGAACTCTACGTGAGCTGCTTGATGCTGAGTTCGAATGTTTGAAAGGTAGAGTTGACCATTTGATAAGCTGAGTTGGATGAAGAGATAGGCTGAGTTGGACGAAGAGATACGCTGAGTTGGACCTTTGAATGTGTTGTCCCCCAAAAATATCGCTCATTATTGGGACAACATTTGAACTATTTTGGTCCTACAGAACAAAATTGTCTTTTCCCTTTTCAAAATTTGCCCTGGACATTCAAATTCCTCAGTTTGTCAAGCTTTTCAAAAATCTATGGACTCTACAAGCTTGAATCTACGGACTCAACAGGAAGAGAAAATATATGGACTCAGCAGGAAGAGGAAATCTACGAACTTTGCAAGTCAAGTTCAATGGGCTTTACAGGTTGAAATCTACATACTCTTTCAAGGTTAGAGAAAACTATGGACTTGGTTTCTACGGACTCTGCAGGCAGGTTCAATTATACATGTTCAAAGGCTTCTGCAGGTGGGTTCAACCAAAAGAATCAGTTTCTAACACTTGGTCATTTTCAGGATTGGTTCAGTGCCTTGGTTCAATCAAAAATGTCTATCGACAAGCATTCAAGCAAAAGAGGCTTGAACCACTTCGGTTCAATTGGTTCAACGCTTTCAGCTCAATTGGTTTGTCTGCTTTGTTTCAACATTTTGGTTCATCCTTTGGTTCAATCAAATGGTTCGTCAGTCGGTTTAAGGCTTTGTTTGAACCATTGAAACAAAACTTGGTTCAACAGATGGTTCATCACTTCAGTTCAATCAAATGAACCATCGACTTGAACCATTTTGGTTCAAAGCCTTGGTTCAACGAAGAGGTTCAATGTCTTGTGGTTCAATGGAGCGTTTCATTGGCTTGGTTCATTCAATTGAACCATTGGCTTGAACCATCGACTTGAACCATTTTTGTTCAAAGTTTGGTTCAATCGATTGGTTCAACGAAGTAGTTCAACAGTTGGTTCAAACAAAGGGTTCATCGGCTTGAACCATTTTGGTTCAACCAAGAGGTTCAATCAAATGATTCAACAGTTGGTTCATCACCTTGATTCAAAGGAGCGGTTCAAATGCAAAAGTTCAAAGAGCCTCTCGAAGGACAATTGCCCTTGCGGAGGGCACTTGGTTGACAAAAACACCCTTCGAAAGGGTCATTTTCAAAGGAGGCTGCAAAGGTAATTCTTTTGGAATTCAAAAAAGACAGGAAGATAAATGCATAAATTCCTTTGGACAAAAAGTCTGAAAGAATTCAGAAAAGCGGCTTTGGGCAGAAAGCCTGAAGAAATCTACAAAGAAACAAAGGCAAAGTGATTGAACATTCTGCAGACTTTTTGTCCGTGGGAATTTGTCCCCAGACTTTTTGTTTGCGAGAATTTACCCGCGAAAATAAGCCCGGGGAAAATACCCATGGGAATTGTCTGCAAGAAATCTTGATGAATAGTTCACTAAAGAAAAAGCTGCGAGAGACTCTAAAGAAGCCTGAAGGCCATCCGAAGACCACCCAAATGGTAGATACCCTTGTGGGGGGCTCTTCCCAACCCAAATCAGGTCATTTTTTGAGGCCTGAAAGAGCAAGTTCAATATGGAAAAGTGCCAAATAGAAAAGCCAAAAGAGGACCAAGGGGTGACACACTCGAAGACGTCAAATTCAACATAGCAAACTAGCCATTGAAAACATAGTGACGGGCGCGTGAATGTCAATTTTAAAGCTCATAAAATAGTCGTTGATCTTTTGAACCTACAGACCCGAATGCATTGACAGGCTTTAAGGCCAAGAACAACAAAAAGCAAGGAAGGAACAAAACAACAAATTGAATCTAGGACCCGATTCAATTAACCAGGAAAGGAGGAACGATGAAGGTAGGATCATATCGCTAGGTGGACATTGAAAGTTGCAAACTTTCAATAGCATCATTTATTTCTCTACATTAATAAAATCAAATGGGTAAATGCCCCTAAGTTCCAGCCTGTCTTCTTAACAAATTACAATGCAATATAATGTGTTACTGTTATCGAGTCCTTTTTGAAAAGGCTATATAAGGGACTCTCTTCTATTGTAAATGGATCTCTTTTTGACAATCAGAACGAAACTCTGCCCAAATTGAAAGACACTTCTGAGACTTTGAGCTCAGTTTGTTTATCATATTGTGTTATTGGAATAAGAAAGCAAGTGGTTTTTCAGACTTTGTGCTGTAATATCTTTGTTGTTGAGAAAAATGTTCTTATGTCTTTTTCCTTAATATATCTTTTGTTCCTTTAATTCAACAAGCAGAATTAGTGACAGCAGTTAAGGTGTCCTGAAGAGTCAACTGTGGAGAGACTTTGTGCCCCCATAATTGCCTTTAGTGTGTTTTCTTTTCATTTCTATGTAAAGGACCTTGGGGCGACTTTGTGCCCTCATTGTCCTTCGTATCTTACTCTTGAGCAATTCAGGCATAGAATTTGTGTTGCATCTCGATTTGTTGGTTATTACATCCTTTGTTACATTTTGCTATTACTACCTGGAGTATTCTTGTGGCTTGCTGAATAGTACTTCTGAAAGAAGAGGAGTGTTTTCTGTCATTTTCCTTAAGTTTCTCCTTTGATCTGCACACATCATCTTTGAAAAAAGAGAGATGGATGGTTTATCCTACCCTTGAGTATTATTTTTTGTTTATATATAGGTAACCTTCCCTTGATGAGAGGAGAGATTAGTCCCCTTCTGATGTGGTAAACCTACACATTTGGATGACTAATCTTCCTACTTTAGCTGATCAGACCTATTTTGTTTATCAGTACGCTGATCGACAAAATATTCAACCAACAGTTTTTAGCGACTCCGCTGGGAATATCATATCCATTATCCATTTATAATCTATCCATTCACCTCCACACTAACTGAGAAAGAATGCATAGTTTAAAGCCTCAAGCTTTAACTAAAGCAATGCCAATTCTTTTCCATTTTTGTTTCACAATCTAGCAGATTCAAGGTACACATGAAGCCAAAGGGTTAAAGGTATCATTGAACCTATATTCGAGTTGGTATAGCAAAGTAATTTTGATCTATTTCTTTCACCATCTCATCTCCAACGAACCAAGAGCTTTCCTCCTACTAAAGTCATATCTCTATTGCCAGACGAAGTATCTACTTCTATTGTTAATAAAGCTTTGCCAATAATTACCCCTCTGAGATTTGTTATCCCTCCTTTTCATAATCCTACAATGGCAGTTCAAGGCCTTTGGGGTAATGCTTTTGGTCCTCTCAATCTTACTCTACCTCTACATGAGCTTTCATGCAATTCAAAGAAGAATTTTCCCAAATTCTATGGTGATGGGAAGGTTCATCCTGATGAACACATTGCAGCCTTCAGCATAGCTTGTGGAGTAATCATAGTAGAATTTGAAGATGTAGCAGTTAGGCTATTTGTAGAAACATTACAAGGTGCTGCTACAGATTAGTTTTATCATCTACAAGCTCGATCAGTAACTGATTGGAATACTCTCAAAGATAAGTTTGAAGCCAGATTCAAATCTGCAGAAGATGCACATGCACTTCTGGCTCAACTTACACAGATAAAGAAAGAGCCTTATGAGCCTATGAGAGATTTCATAGCCAAATTTGAAAATTTGAGAAATAGAATTCCTATAATAGCTCGACCTACAGCTGAGAATCTCAAATATTTTTTCATTAATTCTTAGTTACCTAAAGTAAGTTTTCTTTTGAGACGTGTTAGTCAAATAGATCTTGCTGCAGCTCAACATTTGGTCACTAAAGTAGAAGATGATCTCATCTTAACAGGGAAGATAAGAAGAGATCCAAATAAAAATAGAGCTTCATCATCTTATGAATATGCATCTACAGGCACCACATATCCAATAGTGTAGAAATTGGTGAATGAGTTACTTGCCTTCAAAAAGCAAATGGCTCAAAGAATGTCTTCTGCTCCATACAGAAGGACATTCCCAAATCAGTCATATCAGGGCAATGCTACCAGGAATCAAGGGCAATAGAATTGCCTTTCTCCCCCACAAGGAAAACTTGCCCTGGAAGCTCCTCCAACCAATTCAACAATGGGATATCTTGAAGCAGAATCAGAGTTCTCTTTTCAGCCTGAATTAAATCAAGAAAGTGACGTTGATCTCTTTGAAGACAATCAAGAAGAATCAACTGACGACTCGCACATTGATTTATTGAACTACCAGGATGAACCCAGAAGCAAAGGAGAAGCTTTTGATGGATCATATGCAGTGTTTACCAAGTCCAAAAACCAATCAATCCAACAAACTGATAAAGAGAAGACAAAAGAGCAACCGCAGCCAGCAGTCATGATTGCTAAGCGTGGAACCATTCTGCCTTTTCAGTCAAAAGATCTGATAATCACCCAAAAGGCAAATACATCAATATTGCCTTCCCCTTCTACTTTAAATTCGTAAACCAGCCCACCTCCCATCCCTTCGAAAACCCAAAAAGTTGAAGTACCTTTTTCTGTACCTAGCTCAATTCAGCCATTTGACATAATCAATCATGTCAAAAAGACAAAAATATAAATGTCTGAGTTCGAATATTTGCAGTCTAATTCTGATCAATCAAATAAGTTGGTCCAATATGTCATAAACCAAACCGTCCCTACAGGACAAAAGGCTAAAAAGGTAACTCCTAATTCTCCAAAGAACATGCCTATTCCAAATAATCTGGTCATTACTCCCTCAACTGCTCTTAGAAAAATAAAACTTTTCTATGTTTTCCTGTTAATTAATGGCCACAAGCTGACTAACTATATTATAGACTCAAGTGCATCTGATAATTTCATGCCAGCTAAAGTAGCTGAGTCTTTTGGTCTCACACTGACCAAGACATTTGAGAGTGTTTCTCCATGGAGAACAAGTACCATTGCTGGGGCAAATCAAAGATACCTAATTTGCATTTGTAGCCATTCCAGATAAGAGAATCAAGATGACTGTCTTGATGGCTGACATCCCAGCATCTTATGGCATTTTGCTTGGATGAAATTTTTACAAAGACGTGGGAGGAGAACTAAGCATGGATCTATCTGAGGCAAGGATCCCTGTCCAAGGCATAATGAAAAGGTTGCTCCCTGAAAAGGAAGCAAAATATGTGGTCACCTAGACATCAGCCCTTGAAGATCAAATTCTTTTTGAATCCGTAGGTATGGGTAACTATTTTCTATATACAGATGAAGTGCATGAAACACCCGATATAATCTTTGAAAGTATCAACTCAAAAATCGATTCAACAAGAATAGCAAAAAAATTAGTAGGCTGTAGTATAGACCAAGAAGAATCCTCCATCTCTGATGAAGGAAAGTCTAAAGAAAAATGAGTATCAGATGAGATATAGACTTTGGAATTTGATGGTAGTTGTTCCTCTACCGGTTTAGGAGCTAGAATTGTTTTGATATCTCCTCAAGAAGATATGTTCCCTTCATCTTACAAATTATAGTTTAGCAACACCAACAATACAACTGACTACGAATTTTTGTTGCTTGGCATGAACGCTGCTCAAGACAAAGGCATCAACTTTTTTTTATGCCAAAGGGGATGCTGAATTAGTAGTTTGTCAAGTGAGAAACTTATACCAAACCAAGAATGAAAGATTACGCCACTACCGTAACTTGGTTTGGGACCAAATTGAAAGCTTTGATGCTTTCAATATTTTTGCTATATCCAGAGAGTCTAATAACAGAGCTGATGCACTTGTTATTTCAAGAACTCTCTTAGTTCTTCATTCAGATTTCAAAGAAGACAGGTAGACCATTGCGCTGGTCTATAGACCAAGTGTTCCTGATAATGCTGATCATTGGCAAGTATTTAATGATGATCATCAAATCATTGCCTTCCTAGAACGAAAAGATAATTTTGAATAACTATGTTTTGAAAGCAGTGAATCTCAAAAGAATGAATCTGTGTCTGAATCCAGTTTAGATATAAATAAAAAAAATTATAGCTGAAAAGAAAAAAATTCCAAAGGCCTGGTTTCTCTTGAAAGCTGTTTGTCAAGCATGATAGATTCATCAAACAACAGCAAATAGACTCAAGTTTCTCTCAGAGATTCGATCAAGTGAATCTGACCACTAAAAAAAATCTCAAGATAATCAATATTGGTAAGTGCTACACCCCTGAAGAAAGATTCAAGGTCACCTCTTTACTCTGTCAATACATAGATGTCTTAGCATATACTTATGAAGACTTGAAGTCTCTCAGACCAGATGAAATCTGCGATGAGATTCCTCTCAAGGCTGACTCAATGCCCTACAAGCAAAAATCTAGATAGTATAATCCAAAAATATCAGGTACTATTCTGTCTGAGATACAAAAAAAGTTAAATGCTAGAATCATCTTCCCAATCCATAATTCCACATGGATTGCAAACATAGTGCCTATAAGGAAGAAGAATGGCAAAATTTGTATTTGTGTAGATTTCAGAAATCTGAATCAAGCATCTTTGAAGGATAATTATCTTTTACCAATTATGGATCAAGTGCTTCAAACAGTGACAGGTTTAGAGATGTTATCAACACTGGATGGCTTCTCAGAATATAATTAAGTTGAAGTTGGTGAAGCAGACCAACACAAGACTGCATTCACCACATCTTGGGGTACATTTGCATATAGAAGAATGCCTTTTAGTTTAATAAATGCTGGTGCTACTTTTCAGAGAGCAATGGATCTAGCTTTCAAAGATAAGATTAGTAAATTCATAGTGATATACCTTGATGACTTGACTGTCTTTTCAAAGCGTCGATCTGATCATGTATGCCACTTACAACAAGTGCTGGAGCGCTGCTGCCAAAATGGTATTTTCTTAAATCTTAAAAAGTCTATTTTTTGAGTAACAGAAGGGAAACTCCTTGGACACATTTTATTCAAAGAAGGCATAAAAATTGACTCAGACAGGGTCAAGTCTATTCAAGAACTTAATTTGCCTACAAGTAAGAATGTTGTTCATTCTTTCTTCGAAAAAGTGAATTTTTTTACAGAGATTCATCTCTGAATTTGCTGAGAAGACTAGACACATTGTGAACATGATGAAAGGGAAGACCGTCTTCAACTGGACTAAATAAGGCAAATCAGCATTTCAAGATATCAAAATTGCCATTACTCACGCCCCTACCTTGGTTTGCCCAGATTACAACAAAGATTTAATCATATACAGCTATGCATTTGAACACACTCTTTCAGCAATTCTTGTTCAATAGGACAAGGAAGGTATGGAATCTCCTATCTCTTTCATGATTTGCCCTCTCAAAACCCATGAGATGAAGTATTCAAATATAGAGAAACATGCTTATGCCTTGGTAAAAGTAGTCAAACATTTTTGCTTTTATATTCTGAATTTACACACTACTGCCTTAGTTCCTGACACTACAGTCAAGTCTATATTAACTCAGCAAGAGTTTGGCATGAAAAGAGGTAATTATATTGCAAAGATCCAAGAGTTTGATCTAGACATCAAGCTAACAAAGTTGGTCAGGGATAAAGGCCTATGACAATTAATTGCTGACAATAAGCTAGAAGACATACAGTGTGAAGAAACTGAAGTGGAAGAGACACCGACAGTCTTTTTTGTCTCCACTACCAATGAGTGGTATTCAGGTATTGCTCATTTCCTTACTTATGGTGAATGTCCTGCTCATTTGTCTTACAAAGAAAAGAGGACTATAAAGTTGAAAGCTGCCAATTTTATCTTTTGGGACAACGGCTTGTACAAGAGAAGCATAGATGGAGTATTCATTCGCTGTGTAAACAAATAACAACAAAGCCAGCTTTTGAAATATTTTCACAATCTATCTTGTGGAGGACATTTTTTTTCTCCTATGACTGCTCACAAGATTGTGTGAGCCAGGTATTACTGGCCAACTCTTTTCCAAGATGCACATAAGTGGGTGAGAAAATGTGAACTCTGTCAGCAATTTGTGTTGAGAAATACGGAAGCACAATTGATTACCAAATACAAGCAACTAACATGCGAAATTAACCAGAAGTAACAAGTAACTAGAATTCAAAAATAACACAGAATATGAGAGACAATACACAACTTGTATTAATACTCATCCAGAAAAAAATACAATAAAGAAGATGCCACTTCTTCTCCACACCTCTCAGAGGCTTCCCACACCTCAAGTGTACAATAATTCTTTCCTCAAATCTCTCTCTCCTACGGTCCCAACACACAACTCAAACACAGAGTTGGTGTTCACCTCCAACCAGTCAGTAACCACTACTATCAGTACACCAGTGCTCCACGCACTCCAAGTACACAATTGTACTTCAAGTAGATCTCCCAAGAACTACAACAACCTGCAACCCAAATGATCTTACTTATTGAAGGAACTACCTTGCCTTTTTCTTTGCTCTCCAACCGAGTACACACCGTACTCCAAGTAGATCTCCCCTGATCTTGCTCCCTATTGTGTTATTGTCCTCCCTGATCTTGCACCCCTGCAAATCAATCTAGTTTTGCACACCTATAAATCTGGATCATGCACACACATACACCTGCAGATTAATGATCTTACTTACCCATGTAGATCTCTAAATTTGGCCTTGCATACCTGCTGACCAAGATCATACATACATGAAGAATCTTGCTGATTTTCTAAACCAACACCCACACTTGGCACTGCTGTGGAACTAAGAGGAACACCCTTGCTCACTTCACACACAGAAGGAGCTAACTTTGCTCAACTCAAACTAGCACACTTTACAATACAGCCCATGAGTCTCTTAAATAGATCTCATGCAAACAATAATTAGACATCTAATTACAATAATTAGATCCACAGCTTCCAGTCTAAAATTGGCTCTTGACATGCAAACACTTGGTTTGTTAACAAATTATCTGTAACACTCACAGTTTTGAATCACATAGGCAACTGACGTTGGTCCCTGTCTGTCTGGAGGTGACCGACGCCGACCGATCCATGACCGACGTCGGTTGCTCTTTCTGTCTAATCCTATCGACGTCGGTTGGCCTGACTGATGCCAGTGTCTGTGACACTCAACAACATCTAGCAACCTCCTTATTTACATCAGTGAAGTTTTTAGCTCCACAACCTAACAATCTCCCACTTGGAGATAAATAGTTGCACTGTACCTGTACCTCGTCTAATCTATTTCTTGGATTGTATCCCTCTTCAAGCTCAACCTTGAGGACCAACCACCACACAACTTATGGTGCACCGCCTATCATCTGAGTACCCTGCCACATCCGAACCTACAAACCCATGTAGTGAAGTCCTGACCCTGCATAGCATGTATATATGTTGTTGGTCCCTCTCAAATCTCTGAGAACCCACTTCCCCAAATTGGCTCCTAACTCTCTGACAACTCCCACTGCTTGGGCAAACTCAAGTCTATACCAGACCTCATATGATTTCAGACACTAAACTGTCTAGCTCTTAGTGTGCTCTGGTTCTGCATCCTGCATAATGAACCTCGCCAACCCCTGATTCACATCAGCTCCCACTAGAGACAAAATCAACCTGTGATCTTTCATGTCTCTCATGCCAAAGAATTTTTCTGCTCCCAAATTTTTCATGGCAAACCACTGAACTAACCTTACCCTTAGCTCAAAAAAACCCTATATGTACAAACCTACTAGCTAGCATACCATCCACATACAGTAACAGGAAAATGTCATGACCATCATCCACCTGGTAAGACAAACACAATGGTTACACTGACATTGACTAAAGCCCTACTTTGTCATCCACTTGTCAAAACCTGTACCACTATCCTGTAGCTTTCTCAAGACCATATGACCTGGTCTTCCATCTCACGTATCCATTCTCTCTATTCTTTAACTAAGGTATCAATTCGTCTCAGTGCTTTTCATACCGGCTGGCAACCCTACCAAATCTCCCATTTGGTCCTGCATCATATTCTTGTCATGCTCCCACTGTTTCCTGGATCCTTCCTACTCTGTAGTGAGCAACGAGTATAAAGAAGAGAAACAACGAATTTGAGGCTTACTTACCCCTTCAGTCCTCCGTATGGGCATTTGAGACTCCTTGACAGCTTGCTGTCTGTCCAAAATTTGTTACAGTGACCGACCTTGATCACTACACAGTCTACATCCGATCGACGTCAGTTCCATGCGCCTGTCCTGACTACTGACCCCACTGACGTCGGTGTCTCCTGTTGTCGACATCGGTCCTCGTGACTGATGTCAGTCTTACCCTGCCTGACATAACTAGCTCTGGTCTGCACATGATCGATATCAGCCCCTGTCTGTTCGATGCCGATTCCTCCTGACCGACGTCGGTACCTGTGTTCGCCTGTGAGTGAGTGATGACTTTTTACCCACAAGCTTTTTTTGAATCAATCCCATGTCCAAACTGCTCTGCTCAGAAGTATCCAGCCCCATCCACTGGTCTCTGTCTGCCATCTCCTCCATAAACACCAAGGCTTTCCAGTTCTTAAGTCTGTCAAAGACATCTGACTTCTTGTTAAGAACATGCATCTCCTTCTTGCTCATGTGACCAAGCCTACAAAGCCACGTCTCTGCAACATAAGAAGAATCAGTAATATAAGCAAGTAGATAAAGGGTACCTGCTTTCTTACCACCAGCTAATTCAAGTGCATCCGCTGTGAGAGTTCTTGTGCATCTCTCATCACCCAACTTTTTTGAAAAAATTAGCCTTATCTTTAAGACCGAGACCTGCATGACCTCCTTCAACACCCATGTGTTGGCTGCCTGCAATTTCAGCTTCACTTCTCCTTTGCCAATTCTTTGGCAAGGCACACCAGCCCCTAAATAAATCTTTCCAAAGTCTCCAAAGACCTTACCATGAAAAAATACTCTATTTCAGACTGCATAGAAAGAGGCAACAGAATCTATAAAACAAGATTCTACTTTATCCAAGAAACATACCAGAGCATCTTGTGCAACATCACCTGCAACCTCTGCTTCTTCAATTTTTTCATGCTGATCTTCCACAAACCAACAATATTTTTTTTCCTGCTCTTTCTTTCCATAGGACCATAATTGATCATTCGTGCTTTTTAATTCCTCCATTCTTAGCTTACTTTCTTCTGCCATTGCTATACTCCCACTCAATCAAAAACCCCTGAGAGTGACCTGTAACTAAACACAAAACCTACTCCCTACAACCTTAGCTCTGATACCACTTATTGAAAAATACGAAAGCACAATTGATTACCAAATACAAGCAACTAACATGCGGAATTAACCAGAAGTAACAAGTAACTAGAATTCAGAAATAACACAGAATATGAGAGACAATACACAACTTGTATTAATACTCATCCAGAAAAAAATACAATAAAGAAGATGCCACTTCTTCTCCACACCTCTCAGAGGCTTCCCATACCTCAAGTGTACAATAATTCTTTCCTCAAAGCTCTCTCTTACAGTCTCAACACACAGCTGAAACACAGAGTTGGTGTTCACCTTCAAATAGTCAGTATCCATTACTGCTAGTACACAAGTGCTCCACGCACTCTACAAGTGCTCTATGCACTCCAAGTACACAATCGTATTTCAAGTAGATCTCCCAAGAACTGCAACAACCTGCAATCCAAATGATCTTACTTAAAGAAGGAACTACCTTGCCTTCCTATTTTCTCTCCAACCGAGTACACACCGTACTCCAAGTAGATCTCTCTTAATCTTGCTCTCTGTTGTGTTGTTGTTCTCCCTGATTTTGCACCCCTGTAAATCAACTGGTTCTGCACACCTGCAAACCTGGATCATGCACACACATACACCTGCAGATCAATGATCTTACTTACCCATGTAGATCTCTAAACGTGGCCTTGCACACCTGCTGACCAAGATAATACATACATGAAAAATTTTACTGATTTTTCAAACCAACACCCACACTTGGCACTGCTGTGGAACTAGGAGGAACACCCTTGCTCACTTCACACACAGAAAGAGCTAACTTTGCTCAACTCAAACTAGCACACTTTACAATACAGCCCATGAGTCTCTTAAATAGATCTCATGCAAACAATAATTAGATATCTAATTATAATAATTAGATTCGCAGCTTTCAGTCTAAAATTGGCTCTTGACATGCAAACACTTGGTTCGTTAACAAATTGTCTGTAACACTCGCAGTTTTGAACTGCACAGGCGACCGACGTCAGTCTCTGTCTGCCTGGAGGTGACCGACACCGGTCGATCCATGACCAACGTCAGTTGCTCTTCCTGTCTAATCCTGTCAACGTCAATTGGCCTGACCGACGCCGGTGTCTATGACACTCAGCAACTTCTAGCAACCTCCTTCTCTGTTTGCATCAGTGAAGTTTTTAGCTCCACAACCTAACAATTTGTTGGAAGACCCAAGTTAGCTGCTATGCCTCTCAAGCCAGTGATCATAGAAGAACCTTTCCAACAATGGGGACTTGATTTTATTGAGACAATAAACCCATCTTCAAGTGCTAGACATGATTATGTCCTTACATCAATTGACTATTTCACCAAGTGGGTAGAAGCAATTCCAACTAAGCATGCTACTTCAGGAGTTGTATGCAACTTTCTCAAAGAAAATATCATTTTCAAGTTTGGAGTTCCAATCAAAATTGTTACTGATAATGCAGCGTGTTTCACCTCTCAAGAGATTACATAATTCTATTTCCATTATGAAATTATACTCTCTCACTCTTCTTATTATTTTTTACAAGGGAATGGACAAGCTAAATCCAACAATAAGAACCTAGGAACTATCATCAAGAAGTTAGCAGATGACAATCAAAAGACATGGCACAAAACATTGGTTGATGCTCTATGGGCAGAAAAAATCACACCAAAGAGGGCAATTGGTATGTCTCTTTTTCAACTTCTTTATGGTATCAACGCTGAGATACCAATCACCTTAGAATTGCCAGCTTTGAAATTGGCAAAGGCAATTAAAGATCAGACATATGAAAGTTTTCTTGATAAAAGAATTATGTGCCTGACTAAGCTGGAGGAACAAAGAACCATGGTGGTGTTGCTCATCAAAGTCTAGTAAAGAAACTCTTTGACCAGAAGACCAGAAAATCGTGATTTCCAGATTGGGGATAAAGTCTTGATGTGGGACAAAAATAAAGAACCAAAGAGGATGCATGGAAAGCTTGACTCCCTTTGGAGAGGCCCATTTATAATTCATCAGCACATTGGTGAAAACAACTTTCTCCTAAAATATCAAGATGGCACACTCTTTTCTCTGCCTCACAATGGGCAGCATCTGAAACACTTCAACTCTTGAAGTATCAGATCATTGCATCTGTATATATGTATATTTATACAATTTTTATTCTATTTTGTTTTCTTTGTTTCTGTTTTTGATGTCTTTTTTTTTGGGTAGCATGACTCTGTAACCCAATGGTACATATGAAGACACTAGAGACTCTAGATTCTACTCCTTTTAATTCTTTTTGCAATTGACAGAAGTTTTCCAACTAGAGCCAGCTGTTGTCCCCCAAAAATATCACTCATTATTGGGACAACATTTGAACTATTTTGGTCCTACAGACAAAAATTGTCTCTTCCCTTTTACAAATTTGCCCTGGACATTCAAATTCCTCAGTTTTTTAAGATTTTCAAAAATCTACGGACTCTATAGGCTTGAATTTACGAACTCAGCAAGAAGAGAAAATCTATGAACTCAGCAAGAAGAGGAAATCTAAAGACTTTGCAAGTCAAGTTCAATGGGCTTTACAGGTTGAAATCTACGGACTCTTTCAAGGTTAGAGAAAACTATGGACTTGGTTTCTACGGACTCTGCAGGCAGGTTCAATTCTACAGGTTCAAAGGCTTCTGCAGGCGGATTCAACCAAAAGAATTAGTTTCTAACACTTGGTCATTTTCAGGATTGGTTTAGTGCCTTGGTTCAATCAAAAATGTCTATCGACAATCATTCAAGCAAAAGAAGCTTGAACCACTTCGGTTCAATCGGTTCAACGCTTTCAGTGCAATCAATTCATCCGCTTTGTTTCAACGTTTTGGTTCATCCTTTGTTTCAATCAAATGGTTTGTCAGTTGGTTCAAGGCTTTACTTGAACCGTTAAACCAAAACTTGGTTCAATAGTTGGTTCAACGTCTTTTGGTTCAACATGTAGTTCATCACTTCAGTTCAATCAAATGAACCATTGGCTTGAACCATTTTGGTTCAAAGCCTTGGTTCAACGAAGAGGTTCAACATCTTGTGGTTCAATGGAGCGTTTCATCGGCTTGGTTCATTCAATTGAACCATCGGCTTGAACCATCAAATTAAACCATTTTGGTTCAAAGTTTGGTTCAATCGATTGGTTCAACGAAGTAGTTCAACAGTTGGTTCAAACAAAGGGTTCATCAGCTTGAACCATTTTGGTTCAACCAAGCAGTTCAACGTTTGGTTCAACCAAGCAGTTCAATCAAACGGTTCAACAGTTGGTTCATCACCTTGATTCAAAGGAGCGGTTCAAATGCAAAAGTTCAAAGAGCCTCCCGAAGGACAATTGCCCTTGCAGAGGGCACTTGGTTGACAAAGACACCCTTCGAAAGGGTCATTTTCGAAGGAGGTCGCAAAGGTAATTCTTTCAGAATTCAAAAAAGACTAAGGCAGATAAAGGCATAAATTCCTCCAAAGGAATTCAGGAAAGCGACTGTGGGCAGAAAGCTCAAAGAAATTTACAAAGAAACAAAGGCAAAGTGATTGAACATTCAGCGGACTTATGTCCGCGAGAAATTTCTGCAGACTTGTTGTCCGCGGGAATTTGTCGCCAGACTTTTTGTCCATGGGAATTTACCTGCGGAAATAAGCCTGAGGAAAATACCCATGGGAATTGTCTGCAGGAAAGGCCGATGAATAGTTCACTAAAGAAAAAGCTGCAAGAGACTCTAAAGAAGCCCAATGGCCATTCGAAAATCGCCCGAATGGTATATACCCTTGCGAAGGGCTCTTCCTGACCCAAAGCGGGTCATTTCTTAAGGCTCGAAAGGGCAAGTTCAATCCAGAAAAGCGCCAAACAGAAAAGTTGAAAGAGGATCAAGGGGTGAGTTTCTCGAAGACATCAAATTCAACACAACAAACTAGCTATTGAAAACATAGTGATGGGCGCGCAAATGTCAATTTTAAAGCTCATAAAATAGCCATTGATCCTTTGAATCTACATACCCAAATGCATTCACAGGCTTTAAGGCCAAGACCAGCAGAAAGCAAGGAAGGAACATAACATCAAATTGAATTTAGGACCCGATTCAATTAACTAGGAAAGGAGGAATGATGAAGGTAAGATCAGATCACCAGGTGGAAATTGAAAGTGCAAACCTTCAATATCGTCACTTATTTCTCTGCATTGATAAAATCAAATGGGTAAACGCCCCTAAGTTCTAGCTTGTCTTCTTAACAAATTCCAACGCAATATGATGTGTTACTGTTCTCGAGTCCTTCTTGAAGAGGTTATATAAGGGACTCTCTTCTATTGTAAATGGATCTCTTTTTGACAATCAGAACGAAACTCTGCTCAAATTGAAAGACACTTCTAAGACATTGAGCTTAGTTTGTTTATCATATTTTGTTATTGGAATAAGAAAGCAAGTGGTTTTTTAGACTTTGTGCTGTAATATCTTTGTTGTTGAGAAAACTATTCTTATGTCTTTTTCCTTAATATATCTTCTGTTCCTTTAATTCAACAAGCAAAATTAGTGACAACAGTCAAGAAGGTGTCCTGAAGAGTCAACTGTGGAGAGACTTTGTGCCCCCATAATTGCCTTTAGTGCGTTTTCTTTTCATTTATGTGTAAAGGACCTTGGGGCAACTTTGTGCCCTCATTGTCTTTCGTATCTTACTCTTGAGCAATTCAGGAGTAGACTTTGTGCTGCATCTCAATTTGTTGGTTATTACATCCTTTGTTATATTTTGTTGTTACTACCTGGAGTACTCTTGTGGCTTGCTGAATAGTACTTCTGAAAGAAGAGGAGTGCTTTCTGTCATTTTTCTTGAGTTTCTCCTTTGATCCGCACACATCTTCTCTTAAGAAAGAGAGATGGATGGTTTATCCTACCCTTGAGTATTATTTTCTGTTTATATATATATATATATAGCCTATTTATAGGGAACCTCCCCTTGATGAGAGGAGAGATTAGTCCCCTTCTGATGCGGTAAACCTACATATTTAGACGACTAATCTTCCTACTTTGGCTGATCAGACCTATTTTGTTTATCATTACGCTGATCAAGAAAATATTCAACCAACAGAATGCATGAGAATGACTAGTCAAACTGCCAATAAAACAAATAATTAACTGAAACTTAGGAATCCACCAAAAATAGCCCTTGTTCGCATGTATTTTCTCTTATTTTGGTATGCCTGTGTCTTGTCTGTTTTTGGCAGGATTCTATTTTTGGATTATCTTATCTATATTTCGTCTATATTTCCTCAGATATTCTATTTTCAACTCTCCGTCATATTATCTATTTTCTATCTTTTTTTGCATAGTCAAACTCCATTTCTTTTGGATTTCTTGTTGTCTCCTTGGCTTAATTCTTTCAAATTTCTGGATGTGGACTTTTTTGTTTGCGGATTTATTTCCTTCGGCTTCTTCTTTGGTTCATTTATCCGAATTTCTTCGGACTTTTTTGTTGATTTCTTGGCTTTACCTTTCAAAAAAAATGGCCAAGTCTTATTTTTTGCAGACTTTCCTTTGGCCTTGCATTTGCCTCTCTACCTCGGGCTTTATTTTATGAATTAATCATTTAGACAAAAAATCTGAAGGAATTCCTTCAGACTTTTGTCTGAAAGTTTCCTTTGTTCTGCTCCTTTTATGTTGGCTTTTATTCCATGGGCTTCTTATTTGGTTCATTTATCTGAATTTCTTCAGACTTTTTATCCGAAGGAATTCCTTCAGACAAAAAGCTCGAAGGAATTAATCCTTTGTCCTTTTGAACTCTACTTCATTGATTTCAGACTTTGCTCTGTCGGCTTTTTTGTATGGGCTTTTGGCAGACCTCTCTGAATTTCTTCAGACTTTTTATCCGAAGGAATTCCTTCGGACAAAAAGCCCAAAGGTATTTTCTCTTATCTTTGCCTTTACCTTGTTGAGAATGCCCTTCAAAAAATGTACCAAGGTCCAGGCACCGACCAAGTGCCCTCTACAAGGGCTTATGGCTCTCCCTCTGTGCCCTTTAGAAAAATTGCAATGGCCCTGACACTGATTAAGTGCCCTCTACAAAGGCATATATCCTTCATATGTGCCCTTTTTTGGAAAAATTGTAGGGCACCTATGTTTTTTGTAGGGGTCCTATTACTTCAAATTTCTGTGGGCTTTGACTTCTCTCTTGGATTTCTTCAGACTTTTATCCGAAGGAATTCCTTCAGACAAAAAGTCTGAAGGAATTATTCCTTGGGTCTTAATTGCTTTTGGCAGAACTTTATTTGGCTGTGGGTGTTTCCTTTGTAAATTATCTTAAGTATTCCTTCAAACAAAAAGTTTGAAGGAATTACTTCCTTTGTTGTAGGCTCTTTCCTTTGTAATTTCCTGCAGACTTATGTCCTTAGCACTTCTCTGAAGCTATGTGACATTCTGCCTTCCTTGATGAACCATTCCTTCAGACAAAAGTTAAAAGGAATTCATGTTGTAGCAAAAGCCCTCACAAAAGAAAAATAATGTATTCTTTTCGAATGTATTCTTTCTTTCCTTGGATGGAGATGTGAATTTTCTATATGGCAAGAGACAATCCATCATGTGGAAGAATTGTCAACATTTTTGGTGACTCGGCGGCTCAGCATGCCTGCTATGCTTTAGAACTTAGACCATATATAGACGCTATTTGAATTCCCACATGGTGAACCTGATTTTTGACTAAAAATCTCCTTTGATCATGGCTAAACTAACCTCCTTCAAAATAAGAACGGAAACACATGAAAGTAAAAAACTAACTAAGAAGCAAATGTGCAAACAAGCACTTATTGGACAAAATTGAAGCAAACTATTGTGCTTGAATAGCACTTGGAGGAAATTAGAAACAACTAAATATGTACATAGAGTTTTTCTCTTCAATAACAATGTTTCAAATGTATCCCATTGACTGGGATTGGAAGCTCTTAGCCAACCATCTTAGCAAGTTGAAAGGCCTTGTGGGATTTGCAGCAGGAGATCATATATGGGCCACTCCAAAGGGAATCAAACTTTGTGTGCCTTCTTGGTTTGGCCCGATCCTCATCCCACTTGAGGACCAAATCTCCTTAATTAAAGCTTCGTGAGGAAGCTCCTTTGTCAAATGTTCTTTTCACATGTGCCTCATGACTTTCCATGGCTAGCATGGCTTGATTTCTTGTCTCTTCCAACTCCATAAGCTATGCAAACCTGATTTCCATAGGCTCATTCTCTAATAACTCAAGTTGATGCATTAGTTCTAAAGCTAGAAACTCGAGAGAAATAGGTAACCTTGCTTCCTTACCATAGACTAGCTTGTAGGGAGAGTTGGCTATTGACCTCTTGTAGGTGATCCTATCAGCCCATAGTGCTAACTTCAACTTGAGATGCCATGATCTTTGATTGTCTTCAATAATCCTTCGTATGATCCTTAAGAGGTTTTTGTTTGTAGACTCAACAAGACCATTTCCTTGTAGATAATAATTTGATGAAGTGCTGAGATAAACTCCATGTTGGACAGCCCATTGGTTGATCATAGATCCCATAAAAGCCATTGCATTGTCAAAAATAATGGTCAAAGGAACTCCAAACCTAGTGATCAAACCTTCATAGAAATTAAGGATGCTAGTTTCATTTACTTCCTTCAATGCAATTACTTCCGTCCAATGTGTGAAGTAGTCCATAGCTGTTAGAATCCACTTATGTCGTGAACTGGAAGGAGGGTTAATGAGACCAATAAAGTCCAATCCCCACTGGACAAACAACTGATCCACTATAATTGGCTGAAGGGGAAGGGCTATGAGTTTAACTTTTCCTACAAACATAGCACATTGTTTGCACTTCCTAACCCATGTATGTCAATCGCCAAATATAGTAGGCCAATAGTACCCACCTCTCATGATTTGAAGTGTTGTAGTTCTTGCGGAAAAGTGTGCTCCACCAAGTTCGTCATGGAATTCTTCAAGTAATCGTTGAGTTTGGCTTGGCTCCACACACCTTAGTAACGTTCCATTGATATCTTTTTTGAACAAAAAACTGTCAATGAGCAAGAATGGAATTGATTGCAATCTGAAAGACCTTCTTTTTGAAGCATTTAGGTGAGAAGGGTAACAACCATTTCGCAGATAGCTTACCAAATCACAAAATTAGCTAGAAGGTGAAGTGTGAACAATAACAATCTCTTCATCATTTGACACTAAAATGGCTTCATTAGTTTCTTGTAAGTCCTGAGCTAGATGCTCACAAGGTCCTTTGCCTCTAACCAACTTTGTGATTTTAATTTTTATGTCAT
Source organism: Torreya grandis (assembly GCA_037957365.1). Lineage (NCBI taxonomy): Eukaryota > Viridiplantae > Streptophyta > Pinopsida > Cupressales > Taxaceae > Torreya > Torreya grandis. The sequence goes on along the minus strand of JARHVA010000068.1, from coordinate 2,507,931 downwards.
ATTCCATTACTTTGGTTATCCAATCAGCCCTCTTCTCATTTGTCTTTATTCAGAAGAAATTCTTTGATGCTTGGATGAGCAACCATTAGACATATTTTATTATTAGACAACAAGTGCCTAAATTTCTTCAGAGATCTTATTATTGAAAAGACATGTTTTTCAACAAAAGAGTACCTTGTCTCATACTCCTACAAGCCTTGGCTGTAGAAAGCTATTGGCTTCTCCAAATCTTCATGATTCTACTACATAAGAATCCCTGAAATGGTGTCCACATTAGCATATGTATACAAAATGAAGTATTTTGTAAAATTTGGATTTAAAAGAGTAGGAGCACTTGCTATGGCTTTCTTAACATCTTCAAACCTTGTTATTCCTTCCTTGGACTAGCTAAAATTCTGATTTTTCTTCAACATGGCTGTGAGTGGTTTAGCTATAATAGCAAAATTTGAAATGCATCTCCTTATAAAATTGATTTTTCCAAAGAAACTTTGCGAATCCTTTTTGCTTTTAGGCAAGGAGAGTGCAAGAATGGATTGAGTCCTTTCAGAATCTATGTTTAAATCGTGCTTTGAAACAGCATGTCCAAGAAGCTTACCTTCATGAACTAAAAATACACACTTTTTGGGATTTAGAGATATCCCAAATTGCCTACACCTTTCAAAAACATGCTAGAGGTGAACCATGTGATCTTATACATATTTCAAAAATACTATTATATCATCCAAATAGACAAGCACAAATTTGTTAAGAAGGCCTTGGAAGGCCATATCCATGGCTCTCTAAAAGGTTGCTCCAACATTGGACAAACCAAATGGCATATTTATATATGCAAATGTTCCCCACTTAGTTGTGAAAGTTGTCTTGAATTGGTCCTCTTCTTTGACCAAAATTTGATTGTAGCCACTATACCCATCCAACAAGGGTAACCTCTCTGAACCTGCGACAAGCCATAAAATTTATTCCATTAATGGCAATGGATAGTGGTCTTTGAGCAAAGCCCTATTTAAATTACGAAAATCAACACACAAACGAATCTCACCATTCATTTTCTAGACTGGAACGATGTTCGCCACCCAAGTTGAGTGGTTGATTGGAAATATGATAGCCGATTCTATGAGCTTGTGAAGCTCAGCTTTCATCAAAGGCTCAAGCTTTGGATTGATTGGCCTTTATCTTTATCTTACTGGTTTAGTTTCGTCTTCTAACTCAATAGTGTGTTGAGCCAGACTTGGGTCAAAACCTTTGAGATAACTATACTTCCATGCGAATATATCAACAAAATTTGTGCATAATTCAATGAAAGCTTTTTTTTTGGAGGAGTGCATACCTTGCCCAATTTCAAAATCTTGCTAGCTGCAATCTCTACATTGGCATAGTGCTCTTCTTTTGTTGAAAAGGATGGTTTCTCTTTCCTTAGATCATCATCCTCACTAAAAATATTTTCAAGAGTAACCAATCCCTTGGGTAGCTTATTATTTTTTAGTTGTACAATCTGATCACCATACTATTGTAAGCATTTTGACTAATTTTTTGAAGAAAACTTAGCGTCTTCTTGTAAAAATCTCATAATTTGATTGTCACTTTTAAACACCTGCCAATTATCTTGGTTATCTGGGACAGGCCTTACAATTATCTTTATATGTGACTAAAAAATGTCACTTTTTACATCAGCTGGGATATCAAATTGTGCCCCAACAGCAGCCAACCTATCAGCATGTTTATTCCTATCTCTTGGTATTGCTTGAATATTAAAAGACTATAAATCTTTAAGTAGATCCCATATTCTGTGTCTATAAGATTTAAGCAACATATTCTTGCATATATTCAAGCCTCTTACTTGGTGAACTATAAGTTCACTATCTCCAAACACTTGTAAACAATTTGCTTTCATCTTCCTAGCCTATTGCAAATCGTGAACTAGTGCTTCATATTCAACAATGTTGTTTGAACAATCAAATTGAAATTTAATAGAGGAGAAATACCTTTATTTTATAAGAGAAATTAACATCATTCCAGCTCTAGTCCCATGCTTGTTTCTTGATCCATCAAAGTATAATTGCTACAAGCCTTCATTAGATTTGTCTTCTTTGACCATGGCTGGAATTAGTGCATCATTCTCACGAAGACAATACACACCAAGACCTTATTCTTCAATTAGCTTGTAGGGATCATTCTCATGCAAGGTGGAATCCCACTCATCAAGAAACAAATCTGGAACTCCATCCAAAGATGACCTTTTCTACATCACTAATTTGTAGTATTTCATCTGAGATGATACAATTTGCATTGGCCACACTTGGAGTATAAGGCTCCATGTGAAAATGTCCAATAGGTTATGAATGAATTGTTACCTTTATGCCATGTCTGGTCCTAAACAACAAGTAGGTCCAATTAGCTAATAAATATCCCCTAATCTTTGAGATGAAATCTCTCGGAAGGCACATAGTGAAATAAGGAGGCAGGTCCACCACTACAACGTCCTGTTGAAAAGTCACGTTAGGACAGGTATGTAATGTCAATTTCAAATCTTTGATAATGCCTACTATTTTTTCTAGTGAGCCATCCAATTTTAGTACCCCTTTAGTATTTGGTTCATAAACAAGGTCGAGCTTGTCTGTAATATGTTTGGGCATCACTATACTACTAGCTTCACTATCCACCATACAATTATGGACTAAAGTATCACCCACTATCAAATAAAGATAAAAAGGGGGAGTTCTCTTTGTTTTTACCTCAGTTTTGTCCACCTTAAATATCTTATCGCCTTGCTATACCTATTGCTTAGTTGGCTGATATAAATTTGCCAAGACAATACATTCTTTATCAACTAATTTTGGAGATAATTCAAGAGCTAGAAGTTCTTGAATGAGTTTATCCTTTTGGCCTGGAATTGAAAGAGTATCCCACATGGTAATGTTGATGTTAGACTTCTTCATCTGATCTACAATACTGAACTGAGATGGACTAACCTTTGATTACACCTTTTATGGTACTTGCTGCTTATGAATTAGTATTTGCTACACTTTACCAACCTTTGCATTCTAATTTTTTTGGGTTGTGGGGGCAACAAGTTGTTCTTTCATACCTTGAGAATTAATACTAGGAACATTTGAAGTATTTGCTACTGCTTGGGCTTCCTCAACAACTCTTATTTTATTTCTTTGATAGGTTATAGCTGCAACTTGATCATTTGAAACATTAGTTTTAACATCTTGAGTAAAAGCGACATGATCATCTACCTACCAATTTACATTAATAGCATTAGGCTGCCCTTAAGTCACTCCTTGTGATACCAAACCTGTATCTTGATATTGACCCTCTTGAAAAGAGAACTCCTCTTGTGTCATCTATGGCATGGTGTTGTTTGGTGATACCAAATTCTAGTTTTGAACGTCATTGAGATTTGAGGGCTGCCAACCTGAATCCTACACCAAATTGTTCTGAGGTGGGGTTGGAACAATGGATTTTGAAGTGGAAGGAGTATTTGGATCAAGAGCAACATATGGCTTAGCTGGAGTTATGGCCCCTTATGCTTGATAGGGTGGTCTATTTTCTCTGAAACTATGATAAAGAGACCTTTGATCTTTGAAGGGCTGATAGTTGTTCTGATTTTGTTGTTGATAACGCCTATTTGACTAAAATTGCTACTTTTTGAGCTGTACTATTTCATTTCCAAAAGATTGTAACAAACTTTTCAACTCTCCTATCTCACTAGATTGACTAGTAGAGGCTGCAATAGGATGTTGAGGTGCTAAAATTGGAGCCAATGATGGAATTTGAGGAACTTGAAGGGGTGGTACAGCATATATCTATGAAAATATGGGCATTGGAGGTCTTGGAAAAAGCTTACCTGCTTGAATTAGACTATTTTTTGTCATTATTGCAACTTCATAAGCATCTGGCAAAGTAGTACCACCTATTGACTATATCATCACACTAATGTCAGAATTGAGAGCTTTCAAAAAATATAGAAATGCATATTCATGAGATGGCCTAATAAGAACCAGTATCATGTGCCATGTCTTCTGGAATCTGAGATTCAAATAAGACATGAACTCATGAGGAGCTCTTTGTATGGCAGTTAATTACTTAACTAAAGATAAGTGGTCATATTTGTCCTCAAACTGTTTGACCAAGGTAGCACCCAATTCATCCCAAGTGGAAACGGATCTAAGTGGGAGGGTTTTATACCACTGTAATGTTTTTCCTTTGAAAGAAGTAGCTAGTAATATGATAGCAACATTATAGACTGAATAAAGATAAGCCACATCCTGGATATGCTCAATAGGGGTTGTTTGATTTTCTCCTGAGAAGAATGGAATACTTTTGAGGTCAGATAAGGGAATATCATCTAACTATGCTAGATTTAGTGGACTTCCCCTATTGAATGGAGCCAACACTTGATTTCTAATGACCATCTGAATGGTGGGGATTGCAGTGTCTAGAACAATAGGATGAGGGGGAGGTAAATATTCCATTTGAGGATATGGATTTGCCCTTTTAGACCTTTTTTTTGATAAGTTACAAATTCAAAAGGAATACTTTTGCTTGTTGATCTTGTGGTAACCTTTGGCATGAACGGATTGCCTGAATGATGCTATGAACTCTGAAACTGGATGTAAATGAATATCTTTTACTACTGTGAAAACTCTATGTAAAGAAATATTTTTGTGGTCCTACCAGGCGTGCCAAAAATTGTTGTCAACCTGGAGCTGCGCCTTGAATCAAAGACATGTATGAAATGGCCAATCCTCTATCCAGTTGAAATAATGGGATCTTCTCACGATGGTGGGTGCCTCAATGGTGAGAAGAACCTCTAAAGAAGGCTCGTTCTTATAAGATGTATCAATGAGGATCTCTCCTCTATGCTGAGGACTAACATGGAAAAGGGAGAATAAAAATTTAAGGGGAAATCCTACCTAATAAAGGTGATACACCAAAAGATTGATCCACTCAACATGGAACCTTGAACACTGAACAAATAAGGGAAAAGAAAGACCTTTAATTTCAATCAATCACTTATGCATAAATATTTCATGAAGAGGTTCGATCCAATGACCAAAACATGAGGGAGAACGATGGAGAGAGGTTTGATATAAGACACTTTGCAGCCACCTAACATCCACTTACAGCTTCAATAAAAGACATAAAGAACACTTAACATGACCTGCATAATATGGTAAGCTAACAACTAGGTATGAATCAAAATTTGGGAAGGGAGAGAAATCTACCACATATGAAAATTGTTGAATGAATATACACTATGCCAACACTTGAAATCTAAAAGCACAGTCCTTCTATTGATTGAAAAGGTTACGCAACTCACCAATGGTAGAGTCTGGTCTAGCCAAGAGAGGGATGATTTATAATCAACGCTAAAAGCCATTTTATAGAGATTTACAAAAGCCAAAGATTGGCATTAAAAAAATTGAAGAGAAGGATTCACTTAGATTAACTCAAGGTTGACTTGGCCTTTCAATAAAATATGTTTTACTTTTGTCTTTGCATGAAGCTTCTTGAGCTTGAGGAAGTGAACTTGTCTTTTGTTTATTGAACTGCCCACCTCTCTTTGCATGGAGATCCATGCCAATGTCAATTTTAGAACTCTACGTGAGCTGCTAGAACATTTGAAAGCTTGAGATGATAATATAATGCATGAAATCCAATGCCAATGTCAATTTTAGAACTCTATGTGAGCTAATTGATGCCAAGTTGGAACGTTTGAAAGGCTGAGTTGACCATTTGATAAGTTGAGTTGGACGAAGAGATAGGCTAAGTTGGACCTTCGAATACATGAGAATGACTAGTCAAACTGCCAATAAAATAAATAGTCAATCGAAACTTAGCAATCCACCAAAAATAGCCCTTGTTCACATGTATTTTCTCTTATTTTGGTTTGCCTGTGTCTTGTCGGATTATCTTATCTATATTTGGTCTATATTTCCTTGGATATTCTGTTTTCAACTCTCCATCGGATTATCTATTTTCTATCCTTTTTTGCACAGTCAACCTCCATTTCTTTTGGAATTCTTGTTGTCTCCTTGGCTTAATTATTTCAGATTTCTAGCTGTGGACTTTTCTATCTGTGGATTTTTATTTCCTTTGGCTTCTTCTTTAGTTCATTTATCTAAATTTCTTTGGACTTTTATGTTGACTTCTTGGCTTTACCTTTTGGAAAAAATGGCCGAGTCTTGTTTTTTGTAGACTTTCCTTTGGCCTTGCATTTGCCTCTCTACCTCGGGCTTTATTTTCCAAATTAATCCTTCAGACAACAAGTCTGAAGGAATTCCTTCAGACTTTTGTCTGAAGGTTTCCTTTGTTATGCTCTTTTTATGTTGGCTTTTATTCCATGGGCTTCTTCTTTGGTTCATTTATCCAAATTTCTTCAGACTTTTTGTTTGAAGGAATTCCTTTGGACAAAAGCCCTAAAGGATTTAATCCTTTATCCTTTTGAACTCTGTTTCATGTATTACAAACTTTGCTTTGTCAACTTTTTTGCATGGGCTTTTGGCAGACCTCTCTGAATTTATTTGAACAAAAAGCTCGAAAGGAACAAAAAGCTTGAAGGTATTTTCTCTTGTCTTTGCCTTTACCTTGTTGAGAATGCCCTTCAAAAAATACAAAAAGGTCCAGGCACCGACCAAGTGCCCTCCACATGGGCTTGTGGCTCTCCCTCTGTGCCCTTCGAAAAAATTGCAATAGCCTTGATGCTGACCAAGTGCCCTCCGCAAGGGCATCTATCCTTCATATGCACCCTTTTTCAAAAAAAATGTAGGGCACCCAAGTTTTTGGTAGGGCATCTGGGTTCTTTGCAGGGGTCCTGTTACTTCAAATTTCTGTGGGCTTTAACTTCTTTGTTGGATTTCTTCAAAATTTTGTCCAAAGGAATTCTTTCAAACAAAAAGTCCAAAGGAATTATTCACTGGGCCTTTCTTGCTTTTGGTGGACCTTTGTTTGGCTGCAGGTGTTTCCTTTGTATATTATCCAAAGTAATCCTTCAAACAAAAAGTCCAAAGGAATTACTTCCTTTGTTGTAGGCTCTTTGTAATTTCCTGCGGACTTATGTCCTTAGCACTTCTCCAAAGCTATGTGACATTCTGCCTTCCTTGATGAACCATTCCTTCGGACAAAAGTCCAAAGTAATTCATGTTGTAGCAAAGGCCCTCACAAAAGAAAAACAATGTATTCTTTCCCAATGTATTCTTTCTTTCCTTGGATGGAGATGTGAATTTTCCGAATGGCAAGAGACAATTTGTCCTGTGGAAGAATTGTCAACAATAGCCTTGACCATTTATGTAAGAATAGCCTATTGAAGTAATAAGATAACTTATTTTACCTATCCCTTTGCCTACATCTTTTGTTGTAGTCAGCTTATGCATGATTACTTTTTGGAAGAGTGGTCTTCCGTGGTGATTGTATTTCTTTCGTACCTTTTTTCAGGTACTTTAAGGTGTTTGTAGGTCTGAATTTGTGCTCTTTTGACCACTGATGATGGTATAGTGTAAGTTTTGATACTCCTCCATGCTTCATCTCTTGTCTAGTGAGCCTAGTTCAAGAATATTGATGCAAAATGATCGGTTTGAGAGATTGTGTGAGTGAGAGTTATCTTTGTGCTTCCTTAGTGTTAGTTTCAAGTAATTTGGAGTGTCTTTCAGTTTGGTGTATCACCCTTTGTATGCTTTTATTTATCCCTTTCAACCCTTTTACATTTTCCAAGTCAAAACTATTAGTTTAGGTGATCTACCAAGAGGGACTAGCCTTCTGTAGAGGTTCAACCCCATCACAGGAAACTCACAGCCTAGGGTTGATTCAATTTTATAGCTAGGAATGAGAGACCTCAAGAATCCTCTCACAAGGGTGAAATTTTGTGTTATTACCGTACAAAGAGAGTTAATTATTTTGGCTAACCACTCACTAGTGTATCATAGATTCAAACATTAAATGTCTTCCTATAGCCTATTGAAAACCTAGGGTGCTTCTGATTTGCCAAAGGTATGTGAAAGCTAAATCTATAAAAAATGTTGTTTGAGGTCTAGGTTCACTTCACATAATGACAATGATGTGATTATAAAAAATGATATATTTTTACAATATCTTTAAACCCTTGGTATAAGGTTTTTAACCTAGATCAATTCTATATAAAATAATCTCCAAACCTTTAGTACCCCACTACTTTCACCACTTTTTTTCACCAAGATTCCATAAGGGTGAGGTGAGAGCATATGGTGCATAGTTATAGTATGCTAGTTAAAAGAAGATTGTAAATAGGAAAAATTATATTTGATACCTTAGTTCTATGAGCATGAAAAAAAATATTTGAACGGGAGATGAAGCTTCCAAGAAGCTCTGATACCATGTAAAATTACTAGAGGGATTCCAAAAATTTATAAACTACCTTAAGTTTATCACCCACACGCATGAAATTAATAAATCCCAAAAATACAAGACACATTATTTATCAAAGTATCATTAATACCTCTTTATATCAAAATCTCTCACATAAATATACCAACATTACAATATAAATTCTCATCCATGTACACCTTACACACTAGCCTTATTTAACCTTATATAGATAAAAGAGAATGTCAATGTAAGTGTTTTGGATAGTATTTTACTTGCACAAAAAGTCTTATTAAAATAAGATCTTTTATTTATAAGAAAGATTCCTTTAAGTAATTTACTTAATTGATAATTTTATCTAATAACAAGATATGGATAAGTGTACACATAATTTGTGTATATCCATATTTACAATTAAATAATAAGAGTGCATCTTAATCTACACATTAGTGTATGAGTTTTGAATGCACTAACAGAAGGTGTTGATCAAGCCATAACTCTCAAAATCTATTCTCATAATTCAATTTTTGATCTTGAGGCCCAAACCATCAAAGAACTTAAAATTCAATTGTAGAAACATAAAATCACCAAGAAAACCAAACAGGAAGAACAATCCAAAGTCACATTTAAACTACACTAGGATTGTTGGACACTCCATTGTGGTGGAGCTAGGAGTTGGGGAAAGTTGTGTCCTTTCTAATATTTTTGGTAGGATCATCCCTCTATATTTTTAACTTGACTTCAATGTCATCAAAAAATGAGTGAATACAAAGTTATAATCATTGGTATGACAAAAACCATTGATTTAGACATCCTTTATTTACATTTTTTATGTTATTACTAACTTGTTTGTCTTCAAGTTAGTGGTTTTTATCAATGAAAAATAAAAAACCTTAAGTCATATCATGAATTTTTTAGTAATCCTGCAAAGGAAAACACATCCCTCACCATTGAGGCAATCCCACAAGAACAAAACATTGGCATTGATTATCTTGCCTATTGAGCCTCCATTTTCACCTTAATAAAGCCTTATATGATATTCAATTCCTTATTCACATGCAAAAATCACCATGTATCTCAACATATGAGGATGATTCTCTCATCTTTCATATCAAGTTAGTCACCACTTGAAAAATCCCTTGGTACAAGGCTATCATCCAATTTCTAGATAATCAAATCTACCCTCCTGAGGCTAAATATTATGAAAATACTATAATTTCTAATCAAGCATTTATGTATGCCTTTGAACATAATATCCTTTATTATCCCAAAATCAAAGGCACCTTATTCCATTGTGTTACCGAAGATGAGATCTCTCCTCTTCTTAAGCAAACACACATGGGCATTTGCGAATGTCATTATAGTGGACATGTTACATCCTGAATATTCTTATGCATGGGTTATTATTGGTTGACATTTGAAAAATACACCATGATGTTTGCTAATAATCAAGATCCTTTCCAGATACTTGATGATTTCATTCAATCTCCCCTAACTTAGATTTAGACTTTTGAATCTTCATGGCCTTTCTCATGTTGGGATTAGATTTATATTGACATCAAATTTGTTACTTAGCACATATAATTTATGGATTCGTTAAGACTTTGGTTAGAGCTAAAATTACACAGAGGTTAGTATTGATGTTTATTCCTTCTTAACATAAGCAATCGTAAATTTTGAAGTTGGTCTAATCTTACTCATGCACGTACATGCGTAGACCACCAATATTTCCTACTCAAACTTCTAATTTATTCATACATAAAATATACGTTACATTTTTTAATATTCTTTACTCTATACTTCGCTCTCTTTGTTATAGTATTTCCTTATCTCAATCTATATTCCACATTTTCCTTCTATATTCACTTATATATTCTTTACATATCTTATCTAACTATTATTACTCTCCCTTTTTATGTCATTTTATTCCTCACTATTTTACTTCCTCTTATAGCCCTTAAAAGGTAAAACTTACATCTCTTCACTAATAGTCACTTTTTAAAACTATTAGCTTACAATTATTTACCTTATTGACTACCAATGAGAGGATTTTTTACTTATATACCATAGAATATATGTATTTTTTGTTTTATAAAATACACTATATTCTTTATGAAGTCCACATGGTGTTACCGCAACGAAAAATACAATGTTGTATAGCCTAAAAAGGTGCAATCCTCTATTTTTCCAATTTGAAGATATTCTTGTTGTTGCGGTATGGCTAGAGTTTTTACGATGTCTCTGTGTGAAAATTTCTACTGAAGAATCCTAACAATATTTACTTATCTTGTATAACTTTGTTTCATCCTCAAGGCATCTTCGAAGAATCCTGAAGGATAGATCCAAAATAATTCCTTCACCTTATACCACCAACTACCATAAATATAAAAAAATCTCTTAAGGCTTCCAAGTACTTCCAAGTATGCTTCGTGTTGAGTAGTGGTAGTCTTAGTCTTCTCTAGCTATTGAATAACCAATATGTCATACTCATCCATCTAATTTGTGGTAACTACTATTTCTTCCTATGTGTCCTAGTAGTAATATTTTAAATGCAATAGTCCCTTCCTTTTACCAATTTTTGTGGATTTTATGGTATATTTGAACCCTTATCTAACCTTGATGAACTCATTTAGTACTTCAATAAAGGGCTTGGATGATACATCGCATTACCACAATATTCCTAAATAAATATAGAATGTTTAGTAATGTTATACCAACTCTTAAATATCTGATTTAATTGCATTGATGTTATACCTACTCCCGATGTCAACTTTGTGCTGCAATCATACTTGAAGTTATTACAGTACTTGTGTGGTGAAACTATAGATTCTCCAAGATCTTTTGGCAACACTCAGACTCTTCTTATTTTGTAGAAAATAATTAGACAATGCAATGACTCTAGTGTATGCTAAGATGTTCTAAAAGATACCACAAACCTTTAGAATGCATCACAAATCTCTACACATGGCTACTGCTCTATTTTGTTAATATATTGCCTTTGTTGTCACTGTTCCATGTGTGAGACTTTTACGGTATGCATGAATGCTTTTCTAAATTAATGAAGAGTCTAACCAAAATTTTCATTAATTTGGAAACATTTTGTTGTCCTTATGACCTTCTTAATTAAACCATCATTTATTAGTTTTCAACTTGGTGGTCAATCCAAGTTTATTTTTTCTTATTTTTTTCCAAAATTATTTTGTATTTTACATTTTTGTTTTTAATTTTTGTGTTAAAAAAATGTCTTTTTTTCCCCAAAATTATTTTTAATTTTTTTTTCAAAGTTGTTTTATCTTTTCTCATTTTTTCCATCCCTTTTGTTTATTTCTAATTTTTTTCCAATTCTAATTTATGTGATATTCCTTTAGTATGGTCCCAACAACTCTAATATTTTCCTTACTTTTTTTCTTGTTCCCAACACTCCTATTCTCTTTTGATCTTTTTTTTCCTCTACCCATCTATTCTCTTCTATGGCTTCCTAAGATTGGTATAAGTACTTATTTTTATCTTGTTTGTTCTAGTGATTCTTGCTCACCCACTTCTACCTCTATCTTATGGTACCTCACATCATTTTATCCCTTGGCCTCTTTCACTTCCTTATTTATGTTATAGTATTTTAAAATCTTTCCTAATTTTTATAGGTTTCACCATAATTTGTGGCTACCCTATGCATCCATGAGAAATATTCCCCTAAGTGTCCTATGTCGCTGCCTTAGACAATGTTTACCCATAAATCTCCTCTACTGATACAAAATAAGGACTTATTTTGGATTTGTAGTATCTTTGGTGTAAATGGGAACCCTCCTCTTTATGTGGAATAATTCTGAACTCTTTTCTTAGAATTTCTCTATATCTATGATATAATATCTACCCTTGAGTTTGGCTCGGGCTATTCACTCTCTAGGCTAATTTGGTCATCCTTATTTGTTTCATAGTCATTGTTAAATTTGGGATCAATCATCCTCTTCATTACTTCCATCCTAGTTATCCCATTTTGTTATGGTCCATGAAGAAGACATATCTATTTCTCATGGTAAGTGCAATATCACTTCGTTTCCTTCCATTATGATTTCCTTAAATCTTTGAACCATTCCAAATTTAGTACAATTAGATAGGATGCATTATTTTCATATATTCCATTACTTCAAAATCAATTTTTTTCTTAATCACCATGATGACTTAAAAATAAACATCATAAAGTACAGAGAGAGAATGTCATAAAGTACAAAACTTAGATAATAAAGAGAAATGCTGGTATGAAGAAATAAAAGGAACAAGAAGATAAGGAACTATAATTTATAGGTTTATCAACGTCGATATATTAATTTAAATCAATTTTGAACCCCCATCTACTTAATATTTTTTTAATTAATTTACCTTTTTTAATTTCTTTATTCTAATTATTCAACATCAAATCACTTAATTGCTAGCATATTTAAAAATGGAAACCTTAGTCTATAATATAACTCATGTAATTCTCACATCCTGATGATGGTTCACAAAGAGTGATCCAAAACATTGATTAAAATAGTCTTTACATAATTTTCTCCAAAAATAATTCACATGATGCATTTTTTTCAAATATTTCCATGACTTCCAACCTGGTCATCCCATTCTACTCTGGTCCATGCAAAAATCATACATGTTTCAAATGGTAAGTGGACCATCACTCCATTTTCTTCCATTATTATTTCTTCACTTTTTGAATCCAATATCTCATTAAATATATGAACCATTTCAAATTTTGTAAAATTGGATACGATACATTATTTAGATATGTTTCCATGACTTTAAAATAAACCTTTTCCTTAATCCCCATGAAATATAATTCCACACCTATGAGTACACCAATGGGGGATCTCTAGGTCTCATCTACTAGAGTAATGTCATATGTTACCACATGTAATGGAAGTTTTTTAAAAGATTCCCAAATTTTCTATGGAACCATGTTGATGTATGCTCCTAAATCCAACCATCCATTCTAAAACTCCTATCCTTTTAATCTCAAATCCAACAAAATGTCTTTCTTTAAAAAGAACAAAAAAGTGTTCCAAGTCATAAATATCTCAGGTGTTAACAGTAAAACATCACAAGGAGAATCTAAAAGCATATACTTTGCAAAGCAATATGTAGAACAAAGAGTAATATAATATAATATATCTCCAAAAAATCTTGTTTATTAAAATGAAGGTGCCTTGTGTATATAGGCAAGGAAGATCAATCATAGTTGTAGGAACATAGGAGATAACATAGGGATATAAAACCACTATAACTAAATAATTAATATCCACATCTAAGTGGGTTGGAAAAATAAATAATGTTTAATTACATTAAGCACATAGGGAACATGATCAAATGTAAACAACCTACTATAACACCCACCCTCAAGTGAAGTTAGGGGCCAAAAATAAAGTGGCATATCCACAATATGAGTCCCAATAATAAGGCCCGATCAGGTACTCATTTACAATATATCCATGAAGAAATTAAGAAGGAAGATGTTCTCATGAATGCTCCCTAAGGAAAAATTATGGAACCCCAAGCATGTCATGCAACTCAAGTTAATAAGGTGATGCAAAAAGCTTCATAAAGAAGTCAACAACCTACTATTGAGTCAGAATGTAATCCAAGCAAAGAAATCCATCCTAAATGTGTTGATGAATGAAGTGCATGTGAATCTAAATATGCTTGGTCCACTGGTGCTCGAAAAAGTTTTAATAAATATGAATTAAACTTTAGTTGTCACATCGAAGTATAAAAGGTGATTCCTGTGTGAAGCCAAACTCTATTAATAATTATCGAAGCTGAAGAACCTGTTAACTCACTCTAACTGTTGCCTTGTACTTTGCCTTTGTAGATGAAAGTGCAATATCTTGATGCTTCTTAAATGCCCAAACAACTACATAAGAACCAAGACAAAAAAGGTAACTAAAAGTGGAATACATGTCATCAATAGAACCTACCTAATCTGAATAAGTATAGCCAACCAACATAGTAGAACCTTGGTGTAGTGTAACCTAAAGTGGGAAGTGACTTGTAGATATCATAAAATCTTTTTAGTATCATGTTAGTGATGGTCATGATGAGTATTTGAAAATTGAGATACAAGACCAATTACAAGGAAATATTGGGATAAGTATAGGTTAAGTACATGAGACTTCCAACCAACTGCTTATACAATGTAGGATCAGAAAGAGGAGTGATGCAAGTGGAATTAAGAGTGACTCTAGAAAAGAAAGGAGAGGGACTTGGATTATAATCAACCATACCAAAATGTTGAATAAGATCAAGGGTGTACTTATTTTGACTCAAGTGAATCCCTGAATATAATTAAAGAATCTATAAACCAAGGTAAAAGAGCAAAAGACTGTGATTTTTCATATCAAACTGTGTGGAAAGAGCTTGTTGAATAGTATGAATATGGGAAGAAATCCCAGTAATAAGTAGATCATCAACATCCATGACAAATATAACAATATCTTCACCAACATGATGTATATATATTGTAATATCTGAGTGGCAACAAAAAAAGTTAGTAGATAGAAGAAAAGAATCCTTCTTCTCAAAACAGGTCTAAGGGGCATGATTGATATCATAAAGAAATCATCAGAGTTTAAAAACAAGGGAATATTCATGAATAAACTCAACATGTTACTTCATGTAGATTTCTTCTTAAAAATCTCCATGTAAGAAGGCACTCTTTACATGCATCTGATACATTGGCCAACCCTATGATACAACAAGACAAAGGACAAGGAGCATAGAATCCATATTGGAAATGAGGGTAAAAGTATCAGAGTAATCAATTCCTTTAACTTGTGATAAACCCTTTGCAACAATATGAGCCTTATACTTTTCAATGGACCCATCACCTACATATTTGGTTCAATATCTCCACTTGCATGAAACCAATTTCTTCCTTTAGGAAGATATATGAGATCCTAAGTGTGATTATTCATCAAAGAAGAATACTCATATGTCATCGCATCATCCCACTCTTGTATCCCATGAGCCTGTGAAAAAGACTTTGGATCCCTAAAAAATGCATGACACAAAAGTCTATAACCTGTAAAATGTGCATGATGATGCCTAGGGGGTGGAAGATGTTGTATGAAAGGTGTTACCTTAGAAACAATAGTATGAGCCCATTTAGGCATAGTGGGAACATGATCCTCATATAAGTATTCATACATAACCTCCTCAATGACCTTGTGAATTGGCTCCTCAAAGAAGGGATCCTCAAAATGAAGTAAAGAATCATCAATTGATGTGAGTAAAGAAGAAGAAGACATGGAATAAGATGAATAATCATGAGAAAAGAAGCGCTCATCAAACTAAACATGTGTTCAAAAAATAACATCATGAGTATCATGATATAAAATTCGATAAGCTCTCATGTCCTCATAATATCCTACAAAGATCAAGGGTTTGATTTTCTTATCCAAGGCTTTCATTTTCTTCTTTGGTATAAAAGCCCAAACATGGCTGCCAAAAACTTGAAAAAAAGAGACATCAGGATTCATTCCAAACTAAACCTCCTTTGGAGTCAAATTATCAAGTGCTCTATGTGGTGTGCGATTCTAAATTTAGTTTGTATAATTAACTGGTTTTACCCAGTATATAGGAGGTAAATTTTTAGAATGTATCATGCAGTTAGCCATTTCTTTTAAAGTTTGGTTCTTCCTTTCTACTAGACCATTTTGTTATGGAGTATGAGGAACAAAACATTAGTGAACAATGCCATGAGCTACCAAAAAAATATAAAACTCTTTGTTGAAGTACTCCCCCCCATTATCAATGTGAATCTTCTTTATGCAACTAGAAGATTTATTCTCAAAGAATGTCTTGAAGACTTTGGAGTGTGAAAAAACTTCACTCTTGTATTTGAGAAAATAAACCCAAGTATGCCTCAAGAAACTATCAATAAATGTAAGTGCATACTTATCTCCATTTAATAAGGAGTAGAGCAAACTATCAAGTCACTGTGCAGAAGCTCAAGTGGTGAATAAGCTCTCTTGGACATACCCTTAGGAAATGGATCTTAGTGTTGTTTCCCTAATGCAAAGCCAGCTAAAACTCCATCAAGACACGAAACTCTAGGTATACCATGAGTGCTCAACTCCTTCAAATATCAATAATTAACATGTCCAAATCTCTCATTCCAAAGCTTATTTTTAGAATCAGCACGAAAAACCAAGCATGTCCCCATAGAAGAAGTGTCATCAAAACCATCAAAGTGATATAGTCAAGAATTATGATCAACAAAACCTTGTACAACAAGCGAATGAGGCTCCAATAAGGTTTGAATTTCAGCCCTTTGTGGTGTGAAAGTCACTATCTTGCACTAACCAAAATGAAAAATTTGATAAATAAAAAGCAAATTTGAAGTGATGTCAGGAACATATAGTGCATCATTGTTATGGCCACCGGTAATTTGTATGTCACCTTTTCCCTTAACAGAAATAAAGGAAGAATATTTAACCTCAATTTTGGAAGTAGAACTCAAACTAAGAGATATAAAATACTCCTTAGAAGAATTCATGTGGTGAGGAGCACCAAAATCTATAACCCAACTATTTGTAATAAGTGATTGAGATCTCCCAATAACATTAAGTGCTTTGCCATACTAATTAGAAAGATGTGGAGTGGAGATAAAGATATCATGTTTTTTGACTACATACTCTAAGGCTTGAATTCTCTTCCAACATCTATTTTCTACATGACCAATCCTCCCATAAAAATTCCATGAAAGGCAAGACTTATTATTGAATTTGGAAGACTCCTTGGGTTTAGAGTTATTGTCTTTGGGTTTAGTGGCACTTTGAGATGGAGAAGGAGTGAACTTGGGTTTACTTTTTTATTTTCCCTTTCCCTTAGGATTTGATGATAAGAATGCCTTTTAAGAGGTGAAAGATTCAAGGTTAGACAATTTGTATTCTTCCCTAGTAAGTCTTTCACAAAACAACTCTAAATCAGGTATCTTGAATTTGGCACCCAAGGCATCCATGCTAGAGGAAAATGTACAAGCAAATGTTTGGATTGGACCTTTCAACTTGGACATAATTACTTAAATACACCCTTCATCTTTTTTATCTCTTTCACTCCCCTTCAATTATGTCAACAAGTGCTTGAACTCAATTATATAGTCTACAATGGATGGAAAATCTTTAGGGTTGAGAGAAGTGATCTCTACTTCAAGTTGCATGGCTCTCATGTGATCCATCTAACCAAATAGACCCTTTAATTTTTCTCATATTTTGAAAGGAGAGTCACATCCTTCCAAATGAAATAAAAGACTATCACTTACATAAGTTCTTATCAAACCCATACAGACATTAAATTTGCATTGGTGTGGAAATTTCTCATATTCTCTAGTGAACACTGGTTGTACTTTAGTGTGGTAATTATGTCTTGTTAATGTCTCACATTGATCTAATGCAAAAGAATAATCCATTCTCAAAACAAATCACCAAACAGTAAGAGAATGCAAAAATTTGCTCAAATAGACACCGAGACAACCCTTCCCCACCAAAAAAACTATATTATTAGGCCCCTCCAAATTTAGAACTTTATAATTGAGTGTGTTTTACAAGATAGATGACACCAAAAAATTGGGCATAAGAAAACATACACTTTTGAAAAAAATGGCACTCCGTTTCAAGTTTCTAATCAAAATTTAAAGTTTTTACAAAACAATTATCATAAATGGGTTGAATAAAAAATGCACAAATTTTAAGTGCTTGAAAAAATTTAAATTCTTAAAGAGATAAAAAAATGGCTTTCAGATTTACACCCCACTGGTAGGAATCAAAATTTAAGCTCCCCCCACGTGACCAAACCATGTGACCAAGGGGCTTGGCCCTTTGATAGCTCTCCCCATTATCAAATCAAGGGGAATGATGTTAGCACAAAAGTGGGAGGGAAAAATGTGTGACAATCTTGTTCTTTATTGTCCTAAATTTAACACTCTCCTATTCGTTGGTCTATTGTGTTGTACGTGGTAGATCTACAAAATGTGTCGCTTTGATCACCACATGAAATAAATCATACATGACCGTAGAGAAAGAAAGATGGCCCGACATAAATAAAGATGACATGAGGGTGATCCACAAAAAATTCCAAATCCAATACATCGTTGGCTGAACCATCATCCACTCTTTCAAGTTCCTTGATCTTCAAAAACAAATAGAACAAAAAAATGTAGTACTTTCAAGGTAAAAAACCTAGTAAAAGGTTTTCACGACTGTAAGAAAATAAGCCAGTAAAAAATTTTCACATCCACATCCACCCTAATCAAAACACGCCTTCATTATGGTAAGATGAATTCTAGATATTAAAACTTGTAACAAACTCAAAAATAGATGGTTGCAACACTTATCGCTCTGATACTATGAAAGGAACAAAAAATAAAGCATTCCAAGCCACAAAGATCTCATGCATCAACAATAAAATATCATAAGGAGAATCTGAAAGCATAGACTTTATAAATCAATATGGAGAAAAAAAATCAATATCATATAATATATCTCTAGAAATCTTGTTTAGTATAATGAAGGTGCCTTGCATATATAGGCAAGGAAGATCAATCATATTTGTAGGATCATAGGAGATAACCTAGGGATAGAAAACCACTATACATAAATATTTAATATCCACACCTAAGTGGGTGGGAAAAACAAATAATGTTTAACTACAAAATGCACCTAGGGAACATGAACAAAGGTAAATAACCTAACCTAACCTAACATCTTCTTCCATTTAGGGGTTATTTTGAAAATATTTTCTTTTTTAGGTTTGTTATTTTCTTGATCCATTGAATCCCTAAATAAATTTCATAGTAGTTCAATTTTTGGCAACTCTTTATAATATGGCATCACTTCTTTGTGTTTCTCTATTGTCTTAAATTACATTGTTTCCATTATTAGTCTTATTTAATCCTCTTTGTTATCATCCTTAGCATTAGGGGGTTTCAATTTATTTTGTGACATCTCAGCACTAGTTTATGGGTCTACCATTCCCCTTTAGGTGATGTGCACCTTTAGGGAGTGTTATGCCTACAAGCTTTTCTATTTCCATGCCCTTGTTTCTATAATATTGTTCGATTGTGGGCAAACTAAATGAATCACATGTACCCATTTCTTTGTAGAGTCCAAAATGTATATTATTTCCATCCATAAAGTTCCTTGTAATTTTCCATTTCTTGCCAATTTCAAAGCAAGTGATC
Source organism: Torreya grandis (assembly GCA_037957365.1). Taxonomy (NCBI): domain Eukaryota; kingdom Viridiplantae; phylum Streptophyta; class Pinopsida; order Cupressales; family Taxaceae; genus Torreya; species Torreya grandis. The sequence continues at coordinate 2,488,364 of JARHVA010000068.1, read as the reverse complement.
ATTGCCCTAGCTTGGTTATAGCCCCTTCCTCTTTTGTAGACTAATTTGTACTCACCTCTATTGTATTTATAATATTCTTCTTAGTTTCCTCCCTCGTTATAACCTTAGTACCCATTGTAATATATATTTTTTGGACCTTGTGGTCCCACACTTGGTTCTAGTTAAGGTAGTATCTGATATTTCACTTGGGATTGATAACCATGTACCATTGGGGTTGTGGTATGACACCAAACTACTTATTTTATGTGTTTAGAAACTATTCCTCTCCTTCTATACTCATTACATGTGTCTATGATATTTCTCTCTTTATAGTGGTTAGTGTATGTAGCCTTTTTTGCATTCAGGCACGTCTTCTAATCATGTTGGTCCCAAAATTTATAGAACCCACACCATAGCCTTTTTAATATGGTTTTGGTGATATTTCTAATAATGATATTGCTCTTCTTGATACCTCATAATATGGGAACTCTGGTTTCATGTGTCCCTCATCGCACATATCGCACACCATTATTTTGGACTTTCAAAACTCCATGGTGGGGTAGAATATCTTGTTTCTCCTTTCATCAAAATTTCTTGCATCAAACTTAACTACTCCAACTCTTGCTTCAGTTTTTCTAATTCCTCTTTCACCATAGAATCATTCTCTCTTCTCCATCATTGTGCATCTAATATTGATGTCATTTCTAATATCACAATTTTCTTAAACAACCATTCTACCTCTATTTTCATTCAACAGTTCTGCTAACTTCCACACTATTTATTTAAACCATTGGTTATAATCCTTCTTTATCTTATTTTCCTTTTGTATAAGGTGTCTTATCTTAGTAACACTCTCTATTGGTATATGAGGGTAATTGAATTCATTTTTAAATATCATTTGCACTTCATCCCATGTCATATTATGGTTTTAGCTTATCTTCATATACCATTTCAAGGTCTCATCTCTTAAGGCAATCATAAAATCAAACAATTTTATCTGAGGATCATTTATCCCATGATTACTTCCACATAAAATATTCCTTTGCATCCTTTGTATCTTTCCAAAATAATTGTATTTTTATCCTATTTTGTCTCATTATTGATAGACTAGAGCTAGATCTTCTTTGTCTTGGATCGATTCTCTTCTTCCTTCTATGTCCTTATTATACTTTATGTAATTATCCTACATGTTTTCATCCTCTTCTGGTTTTTCCTTATTTCTGCCAAGGGCGATGGTCTTTCTAAAAGGTGGTTTGGAATTATCTTTCGGGATATCATTTTCATTTTCTTCTTTTTCATCTTCTTATCCTTCCACTTCTTTAACTTCTTCCTCATTATTAATTTGATCTTTTTTCCTTTGTCTCTACAAATCTAATTTCTTCTTCTTCAACTTCATCCCTTTTTTTCTCATCCATGTCACCTTCTACACCATTGTCTTCATTATCTATAATGAAATCTTCTATCTCCTTATCTTCTATCTTTCTTATTTGTTTTTATCTTTTCTCTTCTATTTTATTTTTTCTACTTTCAATCTCTTCCTTTATTTATTTACTCTTACTAGTCCCCTTATATTATCATACCTTGTATATTTCCTTCCTTGTATTCCCCCCAATTGTCATACCTAATTTATCCATTAGTTGCATCCTTTCAAGAATCACCCCCTTCTCGTGCACATCCCTTAGGTGTTTATCCCTTAGATAGATCTATCACACAGTTTTAATATTTTCCTCTCTTCAATAGGCATATGGGAAAACAATTCTTATATATTGTCTTTCCAAAATATTATAGTCTTTTTAATGTAAGTTACTCTCCCTTGGACATCAATTAGCCAAAGTTTGTGCGATGCCACATAATGTTGACATAAAAAGTATGTTACTTGGTATAAATCATTCATGGGTTTGTTAAAACCTTGAATAGAGCTAACATTATGTAGAGGTCAGTATTTATTTCTATATTCACAAAATTTGAAATGGGTTTAATCTTATTTCTGCATGCATATACACAAAACACATATATTTCCTATTGTAACTTCTCTTTTATTCACATATATAACATATTTACATTTTGAAATACTCTTTAATCTATACCTTTGTTCTCTTTGCTTCATTATCTCATTATCTCAATCTATATTCCACCTTATTCTCCTATATTCACTTACGTCTTCTTTATATCTCGCATCTCACTCTTGTGACTCTCTCTTTTAATACTCTTCTCTACCACACTATCTTACATCCTTATATAGCCCTTTAAAGGCAAAGGTTACATCTCTTCACTAATATTCGCTTTTTGTAGTTAGTAGTTTACGATTATCTATCTTCTTAGCTAGAATTTAGATAATACTTAATTATATACCAAATATATATGTATTTTTCCTTATATAAACTATAGTATACTCTTCATGCAGTCCACATTGTGTTACTACAAAGTAAATTACAATGCCACATAGCCTAAAAAGTTAGAATTCTCTGATCTATGGCTCCAAATCCATTCTACCACTAGAAGTGGAGTTACCTTCATTGTGCATTTCTATGCATGGAATTATTATCGATGAAGAGATCTATGAAGCACGCCTTCACATTTTAGACTTCCTTGATGAGATATGCATGAGCACTCTCCAACACAACCATCAATATAACAATTGCATTGCTAAGCAACACAACAAGAAGGTCAAAATTAGAAAATATGATGTCATATATCTAGTGTTAAAATTGGATTTTTCCCTTGACAAAGAGAGCAAATATGCCAAAAACTAGTGGGGTCCTCACATTATCAAAGACTTGCACTTATGTACTTCTCACTTGTTGTGTGAAGTGTTGAACGTGTAACATTACACGAAGTTGCACTCAAATGACAAGCCAAACGATTTCCATGCTCCTCTTATAATTCATCAAGTGGTATCAATCACATATTTTCTATATTATCTTTATTTTAATGATCTACATTATTCTTATATTAATGTTTTAACAATACATAACTTTTGGGCTGGCCTTGAACCACATGGATTGTTTTTAAAAATCTAACATAAATAATCTTGAAGATTCTTTTTTCTCTTTACTTGCTTCAATATGGATAAAAATACCTATATATATAGGAGGAGCATAATGTATAGAATATTAGGTGTGATTTTCCATTCATTTTTTGTACAATTAATTTTTTTTATTAATATAAAGAATAAAAATTTTAACCAAAAATAAGTCAAAATATATAAATATTTTAATTACAATATTTTAAATTAAAAAATTGGATTAAAATTTTAAAAAAATTATAATTGAGTAATACAACAAATCATCTTCAATTAAATTACAACCCTTTTGATGAAGATAATAATTGTTTATATCCAGCCACTAAGGAACAAATCTTTTTATGGAGAATTATGATCATTGAGTAGATGTTTTTACTTGCGATTGTTTAACCAGAGTATGTCTTGAGTGGATGCCCTTACTTATCACTCCTTAACCAAAAAAACTTACTGAGAATATATACTTAGGGCCTAGTCCCATGATACCATAGCCGTAAAAATATTTAGTGGTTGTTGCAGAGTTTATTTAGGAAAAAATATGCAATAAAGTAGTCCCATGGATTTTTAAAACTGCAAAAATTATCCATACACATGAAATTTAGGAGGTTTGAATTTTAAAACAAAATTATAGCATAAATTTTTGTTGGTTGTAAAGTACTTTTTTATGCGTAAATTTACTTTGTGGGTGCTGGGAATTCTTGTCCCCAGTGTCTACCCATCTTTGAATATCTCTTTCATTTCCAGTCGTTGCTCCTATTTTTCAAGAAAATATTCAATTTTTTTGAGTTTAGGAAATTTAAAGTTGCATGGAACCACCTCCAACTACAAAATAATTGTAGTTACCCCCTCCATAAGACCACCCTCTTAATCAGCATAGTACATCTTGTTGTTCCCCAAAAATGTCAGCTATTTTTGGGACAACATTTGAATTATTTTGGTCTTACAGACCAAAATAATCTCTTCCCTTTCCAAATTTTGTCTTGGGCATTCAAATTCCTCATTTTTCAAGCTTTTCAGAAATCTATGGACTGCAAACATGATTATTTCTACAAGTTCAACGGGCTTCACGACTTTTGCAGGAATTTTCATCGGCAAGCATCAGCAGCAGGTTCAACGGTTAGTTCAACATCTTGGTTCAACGAAAAGGTTCAATGTTTTGCTTCAAAGACATGGTTCAAAGGCAAGTTCAATGTTTGGTTTAATACTTAGTTCATCGGCTCGGTTCATTCAAATTGAACCATCGGCTTGAACCATTTTTGGTTCAACCGATTGGTTCAATGTCTTGGTTCAATGGAATGGTTCATTGCCAAAGTTCAAAGGGGTGGTTCAATGTAAAAGGAAGCTTCCCAAAAGACAAGTGCCTTTGCAGAGGACACTTAATTGATAAAAGCACCCTTCGAAAGGGTCATTTTCAAGGAAGCCCGAAAGGCCATTTAAAGACTGCCCGAAGGATAAATATCCTTGCGGGAGGCTATTCCGACTCAAATGGGTCATTTCTCAAGGCCCGAAAGGGCAAGTCCAATCTGGAAAAGTGCCAAACAAAAAAGTCGAAAGAAGACAAAAGAATGATGCACCCGAAAATGTCAAATTCAACATAGCGAATTAGTCATTGATCTTTTAAACATACAGACCAGAATACATTCATAGATCTCAAAGCCAAGACCAACAAAAAGTGGAGAAGGAACATAACAGTAAATTAAATCCAGGACCCGATTCAATTAGCCGGACAAGGAGGAACGACAAAGATAAGATTAGATCGCCAAGTGGAACATTGAAAATTGTAAAACTTTCAATAAGCGTGACCTATTTCCTTGCATTGATAAAATCAAATGGGTAAAGCGCCCCTAAGTTCCAGCGTGTCTTCTTAACATATTCCAACGCAAAATGATGTATTGATTGTTCACAAGTCCTTCTTGAAGAGGCTATATAAGGGACTTTCTTCGATTGTAATATGGATCTCTTTTTTGACATTTTTAGAACGAAACTCTACCCAAATTGAGAGGCATCATTGAGACTTTGTGCTCAATCTGTTAATCATATTTTGTTACTGGAATAAGAAAGCAAGGGACTTTTTCAGACTTTGTGCTGTGATTTCTTTGTTATTAAGGAAATTGTTCTTATGTCTTTTTCCTTGATATATTTTCTGTTCCATTAATTCAACAAGCAGAATTAGTAAAATTAGTCAGGAAGGTATCCTGAAGAATCAATTGTGGAGAGACTTTGTGCCCCCATAGCTGCCTTTAGTGTGTTTTCTTTTCATTACTGTGTAAAGGACTTTGAGAAGACTTTGTGCCCTCATTGTTCTTCGTATATTACTCTTGAGCATTCAAGTAGAGACTTTGTGTTGTATCTCAATTTGCTGGTTACTACGCCCTCAGTTACTTTTTGCTTTTATTTCCAGGAGTATTCTTGTGCTTTGTTGAATAGTACTTCTGAAAGAAGAGGAGTACTATCTGTCATTTCCCTTGAGTTTTTCCTTTGATCCGTGTGCATCATCTCTGAAAGAAGAGAGATGAATGGTTTGTCCCACCCATGAGTATTATTTTTTGTTTATATATATATATATATATATATATATATATATATATATATATATATATATATATATATATATATATACCTACAGGGAACCTCCCCTTGATGAGAGGAGAGATCAGTGTCTTTCTGATGTGGTAAAACTACACATTTGGATGACTTATCTTCGTACTTTGGCTGATCAGACCTATTTTGTTTATCAGTACGCTGATCAACAAAATATTCAACCAACACATCTATTATATATTTATTTTTAAAATATCAACAGATATCGACATTCTATATAATTTGATAATTCTATGTAATACCTTCAAAAATATTATAACAAAAAGTACAACCTTTTCCAAAAACATAAAATAAAATTACCATTTAAATTTTTTCAGTCGCTTATTTTGTTGTTGCTGACAACTTTTTGGGGGATTTTCATTCTCTGATCGTCAATGCAAATGTGTTTTAGGGATTTCATTCCCTTAAATTGTTGTTCATATGCCACCATTTTTTAAGATCAACTAAACTAAAATAGAAGTCAAATTCCAAATCAGATTTTGTTGCATATCGACAGAGTAATCAATTGAATTTACAAATCCTTACTAAAATCAGGATTCCAATTTTAGTTTGAAAGATGATGAAATGATAACTTTAGAAATATATATCTGATTATACAACCAATTGTTAGAAAATTTTGACATATTCAACTTCTAAGCTTAACAAAGAAGCCACATTAACATTGTTATTGTACAGATTGAAGGTCTGGTGTGAACTTCACAAGCAGTTGGATAAGAACACCCAATTCAAATTTTGTTCAGTAAATTTGATTTTAAATTGGTGAAGTTTAAGGCTCAAATGTTAATATTTTATATTTATTTGAAAGTTATAATTTTAAGATTTAAAAAAAAAAAAGATAAATTGAAAAGATTAAACCCCCCTTTTAGCCAGGGATTATACTTTATCTCAAGGGGAATCAACCCAATCTTGCAAAGGGTAAAAGTTTAACAATCTTCATTCTTATTAGTCTTGAAAGGATAACTAAAAGAATCAATTTTCTCTAACATTTGATTAAATTGTTTCTTTTCCACCAATAAGAATTCTTTATGTTTTGTATATCAAATTATTTTTAGTTTTACAATAGTTAATATGTATATATTTTTAACAAAAAATATGAAAAAACCTATTTAACCATGGTCTGATTGGTTAAAACTATGAAGATGTTATTAAAGGAAGGACTGTTGATGTCATATAAGGTACCGATAAATAGTGTGAAATGGAAACAACTATGAGCTATCGCTTTCCCATTCAATATCCCCCACAAGTCATAGTACGAACCTGCTATAATGGAATATGTTTCCCAAAAGCCTTTGTAGTGGATAAATGATGAAATATTTTGCAGGCTCATTCGACATCACTTGCTCAAAAAAATCCCCCTCTTCGACTCCTTTGCCAGCTTTTTTGCCCCACAATTCTTCAGTCCTTCTAAACCATAAGCTTTACCTTTAACCTTTTATTATCGAACGCGATTTGTTGGTGCATTTATTTGCTTTATTGTATTTACTTGTATTTATTATTTATTATTTTGGTGCACTAATGACTTATTGTAATTAGTTTATTATGTTTATTAATAATTTGCATCATATAGCATAAGCTTGCTTAGCTAGTAGTTGACTTAGACACTTATCTTGTTACAGTGGAGTTTCACTGCACTATTCAGTGTAAGATAGAATAAGATTGTTTAACTAATAGTCAACTTATATTGATCATTTACAAAAGTTGGGTACCTATTTTGTTAGTGTGGAGTTGCACTCCACTATTTATGTAGACAAATATCAGTTGAACTACACGTGTTGTGTGAGTTCCTTGATCTTTATCATACACGCCTTGCTCTATATAAGCAATAGTTATTTATGTATTTTATATCAGATTAATATTGAATTATTAGAGTAATTCATCATATTTGAGTTATTTATTTATTTATGTTATTATCTCAGATATACAGTTATTTTTTATTATTATTACTATTTTATCTCTTATTTATTTTTTTCTATTAGATTCATTAGATCTTGTAGCTAATTCTAACATGGTATCAGAGCTATCTTGAATATATAGATTGCTCAATATTCAAGAGAAATATATCCAGATATAAGATCAATTTTTTCATTTTGTATACAGATACAAATTGGAGCTTTGTGAAGAATTTTTGAGCTCATCATTGAGTTTAGAGTGCCCGAGATAGTCAAAATTATATACAATTTTGTCTAAATTGGGCAAAAGAAGTGAAATTGGCAAGGGTTTGATCCAGAATCACCATATCTAAATCTGATAGGTACCTGAAAATTGAAGCATTTTTTAGCAAAACAGACCTCATGGTTGCGTTCGAAAGATGTCAAAACCTATAGATACTTTGGAAGATAATTTTTTTGCTCCCAGGTACAGCCGTACAGATTGTGCAGACCAATTTTTTTTTAAATTGCTTAAAATTTTATGCTCTTCACTACTGTACTTTCAATTTTTTCTAGATTTTTCTAGAATTCAGATTTTTATACAGTAGCTCTTGCTTGTCCTCATTTTTACAACTTCAGAGGCTCATAACTTTCACATATGACCTCGAATTGAGGTCCATTACTTTTGAAAATTAATATTTTATCGAGCACAACACATTGGTGCAGAAATTTTTGTAATAAAGTGCATTTTTTTGTACTTTTAGACTAGAGGACCTAAATAAGATTTTTGTGAAGTGAAAAAATTATAATATAACCTTGTAATTGCACTCAATTATAAAGTGCCAAAAATATTGTTGGGTGGGATAAAACTAGGTAATTCAAAGTGGGTTTTATGATATGTTATGTACTTTGATTTCTGTTTTGTGATAGTTTATTTTCAATTGCATCATGGAGAATCTTAAGATCCCACTATTAACAACATACAACTATAAAACATGGATACATAACAACTCTTCTTACTCCATCTACAAATGTAAAATAGTTACAACACTTTCTCTTTGAAACTACTAAAGTAATTGGATGCATTCAGTCTTACATGTCTCTAGATTTCAATTTCCATCTTGACAAATGTGTAACTCCAAAAGAGGCTTGGGATAAATTAGCATCATTGTTTAGAAAAATAGATGAAGTTCATGGTTACCAAATTGACAACGAACTCATTAGTTTGTATCCTAAGAATTATGCTACAATACAAGACTACATCACTAAAATTATAGATCTTAGAGCACAACTTTTTGAATGTAAAATTGATAAAAAGAATATTAAATTTATTTTAAGTGTCTTACACAAATTAGGTCCTGAATATTCATCTTTTGTCTCTAGCTTTCAGACTCATCGGCTCACATTGGGCACATCTTATCAAAAGCCCACCTTTGAGGTATTCTCTGAGATTCTAATGGCTGAAGAAGAAAAGTTAATAGCTATAGGTCTAATTAAGTCATCCAAATTTCAAGATCTAATTACAAGTCAACCTTAGTATAAGCAAGTTTCAACATCAACATCAAATACAGGTTCAAGTAAAACGAAGCAGAATAATCAGACTAAGTCACAGAAAGATAAGAATAAAGGGCAATAATCTTCCTCACAAGGAGATTATAAATCCACTAATAAGAAAGGGGATTCACAAAAAAGGACTGGCACTCCTTGCCCTTATTGAAAAAAAGGGTTTCATAGTGAACAAGATTGTTGGAAAAAAGAGATTGATGAACTTAAGAATCTTCTAAAAAAGAATAACATCAATCAATCATCTTCAAAGGATTCTTCCATTCCTTCAAATTCAAGGAAAGGGAAAGCTATGGCACTAGTTGCACTAGCAAATTCTCTCAAGTCATGGGTCATTGATTCAAGTGCTTCGCACCATATGGGTTCTAATCAAGAACAATTTTTTAGATTAGATCCAATTTCCTTGCCTCATATTCTCATAGGTGATGATTCTAAGGTAGATGTTATAGGAAAAGGCACAGTTGATGTTGATAGTGGTGTAGTTGAGGATGTCCTATGTGTGCTAGAGTTATCAACTAACCTTCTTTCTATCTACCAAATCACTCACTTTGATACTGGTAGGAAAGTTGAGTTCACACTCGATTCTGTATCAATCATAAAATTGGAGGATAATGCCTTAGTTGTAATGGGAAAAGTCGACAATAATACTCAACTTTATTCATTCCCCACTTTGTACCTCAATCTTCTTCTACAGCTTTGCTCTCACACACTGATTCAGTGAACAAGTTATGGCATGAACGGTTTGGTCATCTGAACTACCGCTATTTACAACGACTTAGTCAATAGGAAATGGTTATATGACTTCCACAGATTTAGTTTTCAAGGGGTGTATGTCTTGGTTATGCCTTAGGCAAACATCCAGAGGATCAGTTTGATAAAGGGAAGGCTTGAAGGGCTACAGAAGTCATTAAACTTGTTCATATTAATTTAGTGGGTCCATTACCTACTTTGTCTTTTAGTAAAACCCACTATGTTCTCACATTTATTGATGACTATTCCAGATATACTTGGGTTTATTTTCTGAAACTCAAGAGTGAAGTATTTGAGAGATTTCTAGAGTTCAAAGCTCTAGCAGAGAAACAATCTGGGAAGTATGTCAAGATCCTTTGCACAGATAATAGGAGGGAATATGTGAACAAGAAGTTTGAACAATTTTGTGCTCTTAAAGGAATTGATCTTTAGCATTCAGTTGCATACACACCTTAGTATTGGGCAGAAGCGATTAATTATGCTTCAGATATACAAAATAGAGTTCCTCACAAAGCTTTAAAGGGGATAACACCTCTTAAAGCTTGGTGTAATAGGAAGTCAGATGTGCATCATTTCAGAGTCTTCGACAGTCTAGCATGGGCTCAAATACCTTCAGACAAGTGTTGTGCCTTAAAACAACAAAGCTAAACTTGCATATTTATGGGATATATGCTGATGGTGTTAAAGGATATTAGCTCATTGATCCAGATTTATATGAGCTTATTATAGCAAGAAGTGTTTACTTTGAAGAAAGTCTTTCAGACTTATCTTCTAACATTTATCATTCTTCTTCCTTAGAAGAATCATATAGCTGTGATGATGATACTCATGCTTCATCTACTCACAGGGATGATGAAGTAATACCTCCCCAATAGGGTTTAACAGGACATGTTCCTCCTCCTCTAGATCCTCACCCATTGATGCCTTTGTGGGCTAAACAGACTTTGGCAGATGTAGACCCTCTTGTTAGGGATCTATTAGATAGAATGAGAACACAGTCACAGCATGATCTTCCACATTCTTACATTGCCACAGCTTCTTATCCACAAACTTTTCAAGAAGCCACAGGGACATTTGAGTGGGATTCAACAATGGAAGAAGAGTATGACTCATTGATTAGGAACAACACTTGGGATCTTGTTCCTCTTCCTAAGGGAAGAAAATTAGTATGACGTAGGTGGATAGATCAAACTAAGTTTACAGCAGATGGAAATATTGATAAGTATGAAGCACGCTTAGTGGCCAAAAGTTTTTTCCAAGTAGAAGGCATTGACCATACAAAAACCTTTGCACCTGTTGCTAAGATGAATTATATTCGCTTGATACTAGCTATTGGTGCAACTCATGATTGGGTTGTACATCAAATGGTTGTGAAGAGCGCATTTCTTCATGGAGATCTTCATGAGGAGATTTATATGGAGCAACCACAGGGGTTCATTCAGGATTTTTCATTGGTATGTTGCTTGAAGAAGTCTCTCTATGGTCTAAAACAAGACCCTAGAGCTTGGTATTCTAAGATGGACACATTTCTTCTCTCAGTTGGGTTCTCAAGATGTCACTTGGATTTGAATGTCTACATTCTACGGTAGGAGGATTCACTATTGTACTTGGTGCTCTATGTTGATGATCTCATTATTACAGGGAGCACAACATCCATCATCAACAGTGTTAAGACTGCACTTCATGACATGTTTTCTATGACAGACATGGGATTATTGCATTATTTTCTTGGGATTTATATAGCACAATCTTCTTCTAGGATTACACTTTCATAACCCAAGTATGCCATGGACTTGTTAGCTTGGTTTCACATGGTTGATTGTAGGCCTGCACTGACTCCTTTCTTATCTGGAGTTAGACTTGAGGTTCATTGTTCCACTCCCTTGGTTGATGCCACATTGTATCACCATCTTGTAGGCAGCCTCATCTATTTGACTCGGACATGACCCAACTTTCATATGCAATTGGCATGGTTTCACGCTTTATGCAAACACCACATGAGCTTCATTGGAGAGCCACTAAGCACATTTTGAGCTACATTCAGGGCACTGTCAAATATGAGATTCACTATACAACAAGTACAGGTTTAGACTTGGTGGGATAAATATATTTTGATAATGATGGCGATTATGATGATCATAAGTCCACTTCTGGTTACAGCTTTTACTTCGGATCTGACCTTATTTGTCGGCAGAGTAAGAAACAAAATGCTATTGCTCTTTCATTTACAGAGGCTGAGTATCATGGTGTTGTTAATGCCACTATTGAGGCTATTTGGCTTCAAAATATTCTTACTAAGCTTGGTGTTCCATTTCGAAAGCCATCAGTCATCTACTGCGACAATCAGAGCATTATCTAAATCTCAAAGAATGTTCATCATCAGAGAACCAAACACATAGAGATCCATATGCACTTTATCAAGGAGTTGATTTAAGCGGAGATCATTGATCTTCAATATTGTCCTACGAAAGAGCAAATTGTAGATATTTTCACCAAACCTTTCACTAAGAGCAAGTATCTTCACTTGTGATCTCTTTTGGGGGTGCGAGACATCAGTTCTTCAGGGGACATTAGTTCTTTGGGAGGGTCTCCTAGACCTTCATTTTGAAGAGGAGCTTTTTTTCCTTTGGGTTTTCTCATTTCCTCATATATTTGTATAGAGTCCCTAATATGGCTACACATTACCAGGGCTCTTATCTGCATAGCCCTATCCAAGCTTCGATTATGGGGGGGCGCGGGGGGGCGGGAGGTTTAGTGCATTTATTTGCTTTATTGCATTTATTTGTATTTATTATTTATTATGTTGGTGCACTAATTACTTATTGTAATTAGTTTATTATGTTTATTAATAATTTGCACCAAATAGGATAAACTTGATTATCTAGTAATTAACTTAGACACTTATCTTGTTATAGTGGAGTTTCACTCCACTATTAAGGGTAAGATAGGATAAGATTGTTTAACTAATAGTCAACTTGTGTTAATCATTCACATAAGTTGGACACCTATCTTGTTAGTGTAGAGTTGCACTCCAATATTCATGTAGACAGATATCAGTTGAACTATACGCGTTGTGTGAGTTCTCTGATCTTTATCATGCACACCTTACTCTATATAAGCAATGACTATTTATGTATTTCATATCACATTAATATTGAATTATCAGAGTAATTCATCATATTTAATTTATTTATTTATTTCTGTTATTATCTCAAATATACAGTTATTGTTTATTACTATTACTGTTTTATCTCTTATTTATGCTTTTTATTAAATTCATTAGATCCTGTAGCTAATTCTAACATGATTGGTTTATCATTCATTTTTTCTTGTTATTTTACAACGTGTACTTTTTTTTGTGCGGAGAGGGCTCCTGCGAGAAATGTCAAATTACGGATGCAGATGTAATTGTGAGCAAGGATATGAAAACCTTATAAATATGACGGGAGGCCCCTGCATCAGCAAATGTAAGCTCTCATGCCTTAGTTTCCTTGGTTCAAATCCCATGCCACGAGTCTCAGTGTTGTTATTTTTTATTTTTTGGGGTTTTGCAGGGTCTATAGGTGTTGACTGTTCAGCGTTGGAGATAAACACATGTGGGAGTTGAACCACGACTCCCTCACCTGCACAGGTCATCTATGGAAATCATAATAATAAAAGTAGTTCAATTTTAACACCATCTCAGGTACTCAGTTTTGCAAATAAAATTCCTTCAGCGCACTCATTACCATTAATATTTATTTATATCTGCGTATCTTGCAGGGGCTAGGAAGGATTATTCATCCTAAGAATTCTCAATCTTTCCTTCCTATTTCTCTTGAGATTCTAATTGTATTTTTTAATCTTAGGTATGCATTGACAGTGTCCCTCTTTGAATGATCCAAAAACGCTTGTGCTTCCATAGATTTCCACTGGTTAATGTTTATTTGATTTTATGGAGGAGCGCAAATACGATTGTACAGATGGTGTACTTTTTATGACACGTCTAAATATTTCACTTCACAACCATGGATCAAATTTGAAAGGTTGGTCCTCGTTTCAATGTGAATCGTCGAATCAGTCTTGAAAAGAAGTATAAATGTTTACATTTTATTTGATAAGAGTAAAATAAGTATACATTTGAGTCAGTAGTAAATTTTTAAGTACAATTATGTGCATGGTTTGATCCGATACGTTTTTATTGTAAGAATTTTTTTGATGATGTATCAAGAAGAAAACGCATGGAAGCAAAATCACGTACAAAATTTTACTTTCATAATAAACTATGAAAACATAAAAAATCTTATAAATATACATCGTATTAAAAAAATTAAATATTTAATATACCATTTTTTGATAAAGAATATATAATCACTCTCTATTTTTATATTTGCAAAATAAATATTTATGAGGGCAAACCTAAACCTCAGCAACTCATCTTCGACTCAGAATTCCATGTCCCTGTGATCGCAGAGGATATGGATCTCCATATTCAACTCATTAATCATGTCCCTGTGGTTGTGTTGTGTACTGCGTTTGTGAGGTTGAGGAGGTTGAAAGGGTCCAATGCTGGGGAGAACACAACCGCAGGGGCATGATCAATGAGTTGAAGACGGAGATCGATATGCAGGAGATCCATATGCTCAAGAATGAAGTCGAAGTCAATATCTTCAAGAAGGAAATCCAGATCCTCAAAACCCACCCAACTACGCATCGCACAGGTTCGCAATAATTGAAACCCCTTGTTTGCCTCTTGTTCTGCTGTTCTATGTTGATTTTTTGTGGGCAGCTTGTTATACATGTTTTCCTTATTTTAATAAGACATCTTGTAGGACTGTTCTGTAAGAGACAGAAAGGCATGTCTGGGGGCAGGTAAGTGTCGTCTGATATTAGTCACATCATATTCTGCCAGGTAAATGTAATTGAAATGTGGTGAGGCATGCAGCGGCTGAGTGTCAGCTAGACAGAGTTGGAAGCATCTAATTAACCAGCCTTGAATGATCAGCTGAAGGTAGAAGTCACTTACAATGGCTATAGGTTATTTCTCTGCTAGATGCCAAGGTGTTGAGAACAGATGATGAACAACCAAACAAACTTTCAGATCTTCCCTTATGGTAGCATATAACTTCACCTACAAGCTGTACTGCAATCATCAAGTCTTTCCACCTTCCCCTGTTGGGGATCAAAATATAGTTTTGCCCGTAACCTTAAATTGTGGGCACAGTATTTGCAGCTGACTACCCGCCATGTATGTCAACATTTTTTAAGAGATTGGGGAAAGAAGCCTAAAGTGGTGATTGTTGTTCTGAGAAATAATGGCAGACAAAGGTATTTCCTCCATTATCTAGCAAACAGTTCGCTCCGCAGGTGCCCGATCACATGACCTTTCATCGTCAGGTAATAGGACATTTTCTGTTTTTTCTCCCATTTCTTCCGATACTAGAATCTTATAATTACCCGTTTTGAATTGAAAACAAGAATAGATTTCTAAGTCTTACCTGGCATTTTTCTCTTTACACTTATAAATAATTTACAGACATATATAAACAACATGTAATGTTTTCATGTATTTTTCAGTCTGAAAATATAATTTCAATGTCAAATTTTAAAGGATGCCTTCCATATTGAAAATGCATACATTTACAAACAAAATCAATGGCATCTGAACGAACAAGGACATCAAATTAAGGGGATTCAATGCCCTTACCTCATCCAATAATCTTTTGGGACAATTTTTCGTGGCCATCCTGCTCTCCACATGTAACAATGGTTAGATCAGGCGTGATGTGGTCCATGATAAAAGGATAAACAGCCTTAAGGGCGGAGCTTAAGAGTGAAAAATGCAGTTTGAGTATAAATGTCCTTAAGAAAACTAGACAAAGGGCATAAAGAGAGACAGCTATAACAAGTGACTCAACACATCAAATAAAGCTTAGTGCTGCTCAGAAGGCTGTGTGTGATGCCTACCTCTCTATTGAGAAGTTATACTCCGCTCTGACACAAATAACCAGTGATAAATCCCGGGGCCTATATAGCTTTCCCATTCATTCCTTTACTTTTTCTGCCCATATTTGAGCTTTCATACCAAATAGGAACATCAGCATTTTTACTCAAGTGTGATATGTTATTTATTTTTTATTCTCTCTGCATGATCTGACAGAGTAAGAAAAAGTCTAAGCTCTTTTGGATTGTGGCAGTTGCTCCTCTGACATTTGTAATTATTGCTAACTTTCTGGTGTTTGCTACACATGCTGAGAAACATGGTGTTGAAATTGTATGTGCTGCAGTGATCAGTTATTCCACTCTGTTATTGTATTCATTGCACTAAGCTCACTCATGTCTAAACAGAGCAGAAAGTAGTATTTGGCATATGATATATGTCTATGATTTACAAGACTGTAAATAGCGGGATATTGACTATTGTATGCATTTTCACTCAACAGGTTGTGAAAAAGTAACAGCGGACTATGTTCACTGCAAGCTTTTTTGGTCCTTTCACAGAGAGACAATGTATTAATGTTTTTTTTCCCCTTGAACTCCATAGATAACAGTCTGGTTCACATCTTGCTTTTAAGTTCTTCTGGGTGGACTGTAGCTTTAAGTTGCCATAGTCAAAGCCACTTATATTGCAAAAATTTCATGTCCCCAAAAATAATCTGCAAACCGTCCCACAGGGACTTGGCACTTCGTGCCCCTTGTTTCTTTACAAGGCAATTTGAATTACTGAATTGAGTCTTGAATCCTTCCAACCTTATCAATGGTAAAAAATTAATAGTCCAGACTAACTTCTCTTGCAAGCAATTTTGTGGTACCCAAAAGGCTCTTGAATGCCTTACCAATAAAATCCCAAAAGTCTCAACTTTGCTTTCCTTATCTGCAAAATCAACACAATTAACTCTTACCCAACCTTACCAAAAAGTCAGATAGTCCCAAATCTGCTTACCTCGCAAGCAGATTTGTACAACCCAATTATCCCTTGAATCGTCCCAACCTTTAACAACATTAAAAGCCCAATATTCTCAACTCTGCTTCATTGGCAAACAGGTTTGTGCTACCCAATTGGTTTCATCCATAATTTAAGAAAGAAGGATGTCAGACCATGTATTGAAAGAGGAAGGGTTAGCAAATGCAATGACAATTTCTTTTGATGAGGTAAAGAATGAAGCTGAAAATCTCCAGTATAGGTTAGGCGAGGAGTCAAAGTCTGCAACAAGAGATTCTTCATTTTTGTTGCTTAAAGTTGAGAATTCCCAGTCTGGCTGATTGATGGTTTCAAATTCAACACCACCCAATTCTGATCAAGTTTTTTCAGCTTCACAGTTGGATGATGTCCCTGATCAGCATAAACTTGATGAGAATTCCAAGCATCCCTTGAAAAAATCATTGACTGCAACAGGTGACTCCAATTCAGATCAGCAGCTCACAAATGAATCAAATTCGAAGGTTGATTCTGTTTCATATCAGCCAGAGGCCGAAACAGAGAAGCCAATGCCTACTAGCTCAACAAGAAAAGTGTCTTATATAGTTTTCCATAGTGCAGGAGACTGTTTATCAGCCTTATGCCCACGAGACACCACCTCCTGTTGACCTAATTTCAGCAAGAATTCCACCTGAAATTCCACCTCCTGTTGAGGTAATTTTGGCAAAAAATTAACTAGAGATGTCACTAGACTATGCGTCTGATGATGTTTCTGAGCATTCTGTTTCATCCGAGGTCAAGCCTACTAGAAAGATTTGTAGTTACATGACTGCCACAGTGTCTGCAAAAGCTAAAGTCTGGTCCCAAAGCCTTCCAAAACAGCCCAGACCAGAAGACCAAGAGAAGAAAAGAAATGTCTTCTTGGGTTCATATGAAAAGCCCCCTCCTTTTCATGAGACACTGCACACTCCTCAGAGATCAATATCACAAGTTCATAGAACCACCCATAGAAATGATGGTTCAATTTCTTCCACAGAAGCTACTGGTAAGAAGTTCTAACTTTCTTATTAATTTTTTTAAATCTAATAAAATCAAATGAAAGCAAGTACCCCTGTTTAGTCTTTTGGCGTAGATTATATTTAAAAGTAAAAATGGTTCAGTTCAATCCTATCGGTTATGTTTGGTATGTTTCTATGTTTTTACAATTATTTTATCTAATTTCTTTGCTTTTCTGTCTTGCCTTTCTCTGCAGACACTTTTGTAATTCATTTATTTAAAAAATTGTACCTTATAAATAAACCACTGGATCAATAGATTGAGGGTGGCTATCAGTTAAAACAAACTACTGATTTTTCTGATCACCCTTATTGAATCATAATTTGACTGCCAAATTGAAGCACCAACTAGCCCAAAATCTTGTATTTGTATTTCACAGAGTCCTTAATTAAGAGAGTAAGACAACACTCTTATCACCCTTGATGAGGGTTTCAAATTTTTAAAATCTTTTTCTAACTTTTAGGGTTTGAACAGTGATGAGGGTGCCAAATTTTCAAAATCTTTTTCAAACTTTTAAGGTTTGAACAGTCGTACATTATCAAATATTAGTTTTCAAGTTTAAATGATAATGACCAGTGATTCATAATATCTTCTCTCTCATAAGATTAAATTGTTTACTTGATACTCATTGCATCAGATTTTAAGATTAAATGATAATGACCATTTTCTCATGAATAGTGATTCATAATATCTTCTCTCATAAGATTGAATGGTTCACTCCACATTCATTGCATGAGATCACTTTCATAAGAATGTTTACAAGTCTTAATTGTGATGATTAGGATTGCTCATTTCGCGGGTTCTAATCCCACCTCTTCAGGAGTCTATTTCTCTCTTATTCGAAACCTCTCTCCAGCATATAAGGGGTTGAACCTTGAATCTGTAGCTTGAAAATGAAGATTTCATGTAATGACTGATTTTGCTGCACAGCTTAGGTTTTAAGCACGTTTTAATTCTCTCCATTATGTGCCATAATTTACTCCAGAGAATTTTTAATTTGTAGAATTTTTGGTATTACAATCTACAGTTTCAAAGATATGTTTCCACAAAGAAATGGAAATAAATCCTCTTGTGAGCTTCCATAACTAAGTTTTATATGCCAAATTAGTTTCAAGTTTAGCAATGAACTAATAAGGAACCTTTACCTTCATCTTTGTTAGAATACTTTTGATTTGAAATTCTGGTGCATATGCAAAAATGGCAAGATTCTAACATTAACATTATGTAACAGGGTTTTCAGAGAAGTCAGAGGGAATGGAGATCATGACAAGTACTGCATGGTTTACCCTGTTATTTGAGGTTTTTTAAAACAAACATTCCAGTGGAGAACATTGAGCCTTTTTTGAATTCAGCAATGTCATGCAGCTTGTTGATAGTTAGCTGCTCAATCTGAAGTACTTTAGTTTACTCAATAGTAATGCAAATCGAGAATATATATATAATACTTAGATTTTAGGTGTGCATCATAAGATCCTTTCATTATCATTTTCAAACAGTCATGTTGTTTAATGTGTCTGCTTCGATAGACCCATTCAATGACGTCCAGTGTTAATATGTTCAGAAGCATTATATTTTATCAGGCCTAATAATTGATGAAGCTCAGAAATTGGACTTTGATTATGCTCTCAGTTCTCATATATTGCTTATGGGCATTGTCTGTTTTTTTTAATAAATGAAATAAGCAGTCTATTCCAAGCTGTACAAAGATATTGTTTGTTCTATTTTGGAAGAAAAAAACTAGTATGTAAAATTGTTTGGACTGTTATTGATTAAAATTTATTGCCATTAATTTCTCAAAAAAACCAAAATCATTTCATATTTAATACATTCATAAATATATAAAATGATTTCGAGAAGATTTAAACTGTCTCTACAATAATTTTTTTTTATAGCTATATAATCATTATTCTTAACTACGAACTGCTTCTCATGGAGTAAGTACACTTTGAAACTGGTAGATGGAGTCGGAGACACTGGGAAGGATAAATAATTTTAAGGTATGCTAACTTTTTTTGGATTGAAAATAAGGTATGCTATTTAAATCAAGTGAAGCATGGAAAATATAGTTTACGCTGTTTTTTCTTGTAAACAATACTATATTCAATCATAGAGTATAAATTAGTACATGAATTTTTAAACTAAGACAATCAAATTTAATTTTGAAAAAATTTAATTAAATTTATTAATTTTGAATATAATTTTTTATTTCAATAGATTTTATATATTTTTTTTTTGGGTGCATGTCCCAACATGTGGTATTCACATGAAATGCATCTCAATCTATATTTGAGAAATAAAATATAGATCTAAATCTGAATAGATATTTCAATTAAATTTAAAGAAAATTTATCATAAATGCATTTTACTATTTAAATATATATGAAGTCTAGTTGGAATGAGAGAGACAATCAAGAATAAATGTTTTAAATTGTTAATTATCGTAAATGCATTTTATTATTTAAATATATATGAAGTTTAGTTGGAATGAGAGAGACAACCAAGAAAAAATATTTTATATCCTCAATTTTCATAAATACATTTTATTATTTAATTATACATAAAATTTTGTTAGAATGAAAGAGACAACCCAAAAAAAAATGTTTTAAATCGTCATTTTCCAATTGATGATGTCAATCCACGTACCGATCATTATTACTTTAACTAATAAACATTCTATTGATGCCAATGAATCTACTGTTCATTATTACCTTTACCAAACTAAATGATAAAAAAAAATGTTTGAAATACTCTCAACTGCCCAGCACTTAGCTGATGCCAATCAATGCCCTAACTGACAAACATTCAAGTGATACAGATGAATCTACTAATCATAAATACCTTTACAAAATTAAATAATGATAAAATACTTAATCAACCATCCATCCGCCAATGCAAACATGGCTAATTGATTTAACATCAATTATGAAAGGTTGGTACAACCCCTTCACAAACCCAAACCGTTGATGATCGGAATCTGCAGTAATTGTCATGAAAGTGAGGGTGCTTTTTTCCAAGATAAATTAACAAACAATTGTAATTAATCAAAATCAAATGGGTGTATTTTTTCTGAGTGTATTTTTAACTTCTTACTTAACACTTCCCTCAACAAGACATGGATAATTTGGGTTAAATTAATTATTGACAAAAGTTGTTTGCATAAGAATGTGATTTTTTCAGATAATTTATTTTAAATTTTAATGTTCTATGATCAAAGGTAATTAATTTGTGTGTATTAAAACATATTTTTATTGGTTTTGAATATATGGAAAAATAATTATCAACGTTGAATATGAATAGGTTTTGTTTGCAATCCAAAATAGGTACCAATCCAAAACCTTATATCCTAATACTTTTGTTTTTATAATCAAAGATAATAAACTTTTGTATATGTGTACATGTGCATGTGTATTGGTTTTGAATGCATAGGAAAATGACTATGAAGGTTGAACACATATAAGGTTTTGTTTGCAATCGTAAAATAGGTACTAATCAAAAACCCTATATCCTAATACTTTTGTTGCAAAACCCTTGATATCGCTCTGACAAGTCTATGAAGATATGGGTTTGATATCAATTCTAAGTTTTGTATTTCACAAGGGATTGTTGTCTATTTTCTAATTCAATGATCTTATACTTCTACGGTATGAATGCAAACCATTAGCGTTCGTACAAATTGAATATTCTCATCACAAAATTAAATAATGAGTATTCGCAAAAGGCTAGAATGGTTTCCCAATTAAAAAAATATTATTAATATTTATTTGGTCATGTATTTAAATTCCTTGAATTGGTGCTTCCAATTCCCAATTCTCCCTTCCTCTAATTCCACAAGGTTCATGGTAAGCCATACATTGTTTATGTACTCCGTTACCCATACAAATCATATTCCTCTCATTTTACATATTGTAGTTGTCAGGGGATTAAAATTTATTCTCTTTCATCCTTTGGCATATACAAGAATGTGATACTAGCATTCTTCTTGAGTTTTTGATGTGCAAGGATAAGTTCATGGCCTTGATAGTCTTTAATTCTTTCCATCTTTATTCGGTCCTTCATATTTTAGAATCAATATGAATGTAATAAAGTGTTCAAAATACTATATATGTTTTGTAGTACCTATTTGATGCCTCAAGAATTCCTGAATGCCAATTTTTTATTTTTTAAATCCAATATTTTGAGAAGTTTTATTTTGACAATACTTTACCTAATTATGTTTTGTGATATTTTGAAGCTTTTATTTCAAAACCCATGATATCGCTTTGCCAATTGTATAAAATTATCAATTTTATTTGTTTGGATGTATTAAACCTCATTCCTATCTATATTGTCAACTTATATGTAAGTTTGGTCTTTACAACCTGTATGCAATTTTATTCAGTCCTTCACAAATAAGGTTTTTTCCTCTACAACATATGTGCATATTTATTTATTCCTTCTCAAGTAGGTATTTTGACAATACCTCACATATTTCTCTTTTGTTATATTTTGAAGCTTTTATTTCAAAACCCATGATATCGCTTTGCCAAGTGTATGAAATTATCTATTTTATTTGTTTAGATGGATTAAACCTTGTTCTTATATATATTGTCAACTTAATGCAAATTTGGTCTTTACACCCTGTATGCAATTTTATTCAATCCTTCGTAAATACGGTTTTTTCCTATACAATATATATGCATATTTATTTATTCTTTCTCAATTAGGATTTCATTCTCTAAGTTCTAATCAATATATGTTTATTCTTATACAATTTTTGAACCAAAAGTATCAAGGTTGAACAATTTTCTAATCAATTTGTCTATTAAAATTAAAATTAATAATGATTATTAATTTAAAGGTTGAAGTATTAACAATTACTATTATCGTATTCTCGACAACCTAAGATCACAAAATATCATTTTAATCACTTCAATATTATTTTAGTATCCTCTCCCTTTGTTAACTTGATAGCTCTCAAATGATTAAGGCATTAATAATGTATATGATCCAAACATTGTTATTTGTTAATGGTAATTGAATAAAAATAGTTATAGGTAATGTTGGAATTCATAAGAATCTAATACTTTAAAACCTGAAACAGAGTATGCTATGTTCCTTGTTAAAAACACCAAAAAGGGGCCTAGGTGTGATTTGTGTATTGCATGACCCTTTTTTTTAATGGTCTCAAAGATCACTACGATACCAATGTTAGACAATAATAACAATTTTTTTAGTTAAGACTAGGAAATATGATCAAGAATGGAAACCTAGTTTTGGGTTGGGCTTAGGAGCATCATAATGTAGACACTAAAATCTAGTATTAAATATTTGGTAATGTAAGTGGTAACCTACCTTCACCTTACATGACTTGTGCATACATATATGGCTCTTGCACACCCTTCTCTCTTATTTGCTTGCCTTCTATGGGGTTGACCTTTTAAATTTTATACTAGTCACCTATAATAATTCCTTAGTTTATGTCTAACTTACATAAAATCATAATTATATTGTCTCTTGATTATTAGATCATAGTTCCTGCTCTCCATATGAGTCAAGCCAAGTGTCTTAATCCCTTAGGTCACTTCCATTTATAACACTTTTCATTTGTTTAATCATATTCCGTTGTAGCATTCAAATTTGTGTTTTATTATAATATGTTTTACAATACGAATAGTTCCAAAGTTCTATCTTATCAGATCACATTAAATCAAAATATGGTAAATTTGTGACCTCAAAAATATTTCCACTTAGGGTTTCTTCCTTCTTTCTTAGGATTTTCATATTTGTGTCTTTTAGTTTCATATTTTATTTTTGAGTTCCCCATACATTAAGGTGAAAAATCTTATTCACCTTGGGCCTAACCTTCTACATATTTTCATGACTTTATTATATGTCATCTATGATGTCTAGCTCTCTTATTCCTTTAAGGCGAAGTGCTAAGTTAAGTGGTATTGAAATGGAACATAGTTAGATTCATTTGATTCAATTTAAAATTACTAAACTAAGTGAAATGCAATTTTATTCTTATTATTCTTTTGATGCAAATGTTAATAATGAGCATGTACAAGTGCAAGATAATATCATTAATCATAAAATGCCTCATCTAAAAATTGTTAATCAATATAGTAATGAGTACCCAGATGGAATTCATCATGATGACCTTAATTGTGTAGATCCTAAACAACTTGAAGCCTTGGCTACTTTTTGGCATAGAATCCATCAAGAACCTAATGAATCATGTTGATGTGTCATTTGGCACAAATCGCCAATGTTAGGATCTCGGGGTTTTGAAGCCCATCTAGCCTCCCCTGAAAGGAGCCCCGCGAGGTAGTCTCCTTAAGGTTTTTATCTATCGGGTCATGGCATACTAATTTCACCTAGTCATTTTTTGTGATATGTTCTAGTCAAGGGGCCTTTACTGGTGTGGGAATTTTTAAACTTAGGTTTAACATTATTCTAGTCTTCTAATAATTTTAGAGGGTATGCATGCTTTATTATTTCACCTATGGTCAGCCTAAGTGCTTTAATGTGATATATTTTCAAAATAGATTGATATATACAAGATCAACCGTCATTCATTCATCACCTAGCACAAACCTAACAACTCACAAGGAAACTTACCAAAAGTATTCACTCAAACACTTAAGTGAGCAAAGTTTCCCTATTTTTTCCTATTTCCATATTAGTCATAGGGATAACCCATGTACAAGTCTAAAGTACTAAAGGAGTACTCCATGAGCCATACTTGCCAAGTTACAGGCTTAGTCATTGTTGTACTTGTTTATCACACATTAAATATTTATGCACACAAAAGCCAACACATAAGGTAGAACTGCATGAATCTAAGGTCCTCTTTGGAGTAGTGTCTATGTAGGCAACCCCACTGATATAAGGATATTTAGGGTTAGTTTTACACTGTGATCCCCCTAACCCATTTTTTACAAAAACACTATGAAGATGATAAACTAGGGTTTTATTACTTGACAAGGAGTGATAACCCAAGATCTAAATCTAAGCACATCAGAGTAAAGGCAACACAAGACCTAGAATATCCCATGTGGTCTCATCCATATCCAATACGTATTCTTCACTAGACACCTGCATCCAAGTTAGATAGAAGCCTCAACACAACTGTCTGAGGTCGACACAAGTGTCTGAGGCCACAAAGATCAAATTTCTAGAATCCAATGACTGATACAACACACTAATCTAATCTATTTATAGTTTATTCCATATCAGATTTGCATGCACACAGTTGACTAGCTAAGTACTCTTGTGTTTATTTCATTGTTATATCAATCAGAAGTTATACTTACTATTTTTAGCATATCTTAGTATTTAATTTTGGAATATTATTTATCTGAATTAGCAAAATGATTGCTCTGCTATAGATATGTTTATGACCATTGTGCTTATTCATTTCTATATTCTTATCCCAATACTATATTGACTCATCTCAATTTTGGGTTAAACAATTACAAATCAAGGCCTTTCAGTTGAAGGCAAAAACTAATAGAAAACAATATAATATTTGAAGACTTTGTTAGCAATCTTCTAGAACTTTAATTAGCCTTCTAGCTTGCTATTACATTGAGTGATCAACATCTTTCCTAAATTGTGTGAATCTTGAGTACTCGATACAGAGGGGAGGTGGTTTTCTTGAACTAGTTTATGCTTTGGGGAATTGACAAGCATTTTAAAAATTTGCATCTGGGTTCCCATGTTGATATTGATTTGATCTTTTAAGTTTATTAAGCTTGAGTTAGGAGGCATTCCAAGATTATTCTTGATGCCTAATATAAACCTGAATGCCATTTTTAAGTTGTCCTTATCTGAGAAGGTGAAAGAGTTGCCAAATCCCCTACTGTAAAAATTACATCTTTTGTATTAACATCTTATTCTTCTTTCTAAGAGAGATTCTTTACCAGCATCTCTTTTTAATTCTTCTTTTGGAAGATAATTTGGGTCTTTTTTATCATGGTGGTTATCAATTGTTGAATCAATAATGCCCTTGTAAGAATATTTTACTTGCAAAAATGTTGAATTTATTAGTCGTACCTCGATTCAAAGGTATCTAAGTCTTTTCGTACTTCCTAATCTTTCCTTCTTTTTTGGTTCCATGAATCATTCATTATTTTGTTCCAAATTTTTCTTATTTTTGGGCTCCTTGAACCCTCGATAATTTTGTTCTATATTTTTCTTGGGTTCACTAAATCCATCATTATCATGTGAGTATAAATTACTACACCTAAAAGGGACATTTGTATAGTCTAACTCTTGTATGCAAATAAATTCTTCCAGCTGATCTCCCACTTGCAAAAAAATCTCCACTCCACAACATAGTTGGCAAACCATAAAGGTGAGTCTAGACCGAGACCTTCCTCAAATTTTCTACTTTTGGGTTCAATCCATATTCCCATGGTTTCATGAATAATCTGGCTAAGCACATGAACGAAGGACTAGATTAAAAGATCTCATCCATGTGAACTGTATTTTTTAAAATAACTTTAAAGAAACCTTGTGGGTGGAGCTTCACCTAATTATCTAACCTTAACTTCCATTTTTTCCAACCACTTCTATAGGTACATCATGCTTAACCAGTAACCCATAAATTTACAATAAATTCGCAGTCCTTGAGATGATCAACGGTGATTTTGGTTTCCTTGTCTCTGACTTGAATGGTTTGAATTTCATCCAATGTAGGGAAGATACCCTTAGAATTTGCAAGCATATTTGATAGTTGATCCTTCTTCCCTTCAAGCCTAGTTTGCCCTTCTCTGCTGTCATTCTAGATTGACCTCCATCCAGATTTTCATTCATTATTTCCTCATTCGTAACTTTCAACCCTGCTTGCATTTCCACTATTAATTGAAAAATTCTTTTATTTTATAACGTTTTCAAAATTTTAGTCATTTGAAAATATTAACTATCATGTTACATAGTGATTGCTTTGCAAGTAAATAATGTTATTTACTTGGAAAGAATTCAACACTAACTTTTTAAAAACATGATTTTATTATAATATTATTATATATTATAATAATTATATATAAATTCAATATATATTTTTAATAACTAATTGTATATAATATAAATATAATTATATATAATATCCATATATATTATCAAATTTTATTAATATTGTTTAACCCTTTTTGGAAATAAGGATTAACATGAAAGAGAAGCCTAATAAAATAGAGTGGGCTACTCTAAAAGCAAACCAATCAATGAATTTAGATTCTATTGATATTTTGATAATAAATAATGTATATAAGCATATGCCAAATATAAAAAGTACAATATTTAATATGTTTATAATAGCAATATGAAAGAGAAATTGTACTTAGCTTATACACCGATGTGAAAGTAGGTTTGAGTAATGCAAGTGTAGAAATATATTATGTGAAGATTATGATCCAGTCCTCATATTTTGAAAATTAGATTTCTATCAGCACAAACACTTGCATCGACCTATGGACACTTGTATCAACGTTATTGTCTATGATTCAACACATTTATCATATACGGAGAATTGACTAAAACTTCCACCTAGGTTTTTCTTGGTTTTTGTTGCCTTTCAAATTGTGTATACAGATCACATGCATAGGAACTTGATATCAGAATATAGATCAAAACTCTATATCATCCTCTTAGGTCTTATCACCTTGCCAAAAATGGGTTGGTGGGTTCATAAAGTCAAGATAACCTCAAGGACCCCTTTATAAATGAGTGTTTCCTACATAGCCAATACTTCAAAGAGGGCCTTAAACATATGTAGTTTTCCCCTATGTGTTGGCTTGTGTGTGAATAATAGTTTAGTATGTTATATGCAAATGTATGTAGTGATCTATATCGTAACTTGAAAAAAAATTCTCATGGGCTACTCTTTGAATGCTTTAGCCTTGTAATATGACTGATCCTATGACTGATATGAAAATAGGAAAGAATAGGGAAAAATAGCTCAGTTGTGCAATTGATTTTCGGTGGTGTAGCATAAGGTTGAGAGGTGATTCTATATGTTTGATAGATGAATAATGTGTTAGCTTTAACTTGTATTTATACCACCTCTTTTGAAAAGTTTCTCACAAAAGGGTTGATGAGAAAAATAGGTTGACACATATATTTTAAAATATTTTCAAATCTGAGTGTTTAGAAACCACAAATACTTGCATTGGAGAATGGATAGTAACATCAATGCTATTTTCCAAGTCTGAATGCAACTATCCAGAAAAATAGAAGGTTATTGGATCTATGTAACTAACAATGAATTATATATATTAGATTTTAAGGGTGATATGGGCTACACGTGATCTAGGTAATCAGAATATGAGGGTTAGACTATGAGATAAATATTTAGGCCTGGTGAGATGGTGAATGCAAGCCTATCGACTGCAAAGAAGGTTAAAAATTAAAGGGTAGAGTTTTGAGTGATATTTGTCAAGTGTACAAGACTAGTTTAATATATAAATCTATATTTTTCCCACCCTCACCCTCACCCTCGCCCTGACCCCATTCCTCCCTTCCCCGCCCCTTTAATCTAGTAATGCATAAGGATGAAATTATTAGTTTAAAGGAAAAAATGTGTACCATGTTATGTACAACACACCTTGTTTTTAATGAGACCAATTTGAATTTGATATTTATGTACGACCTAAAATTAAGAGCATGTTATAGGTTTAATTAGTGCATATAATCTAAAAATGAATAATTAAACTTTGTTTGGAATAAAAGAGATCAAAGAAGGAGTACACCTATGTGTTGATGCAACCATGTTGCCCCTTGATAATTTACTTTGGTAATGATGCTTCCTAGTTAAAGCATTGAAGAGAGGTTTGCAATAGAACCTTTAAGTTGTGAATAGGGGAATTGGAGAGTGATCATGCCCCCAATTTGGTATATGGGTGAGTTGTGCCAAGTCCATGTAGAGCTCAAAATCTCAAATTGCACAAATCTAGTGTAGTATAATATAGCCAATCTCGCATGACTCAAATGCTATAACCATATCAACTCACAATAAATAAAAGTAATGCCAATTCCAATGAGAGTCTTAATCT
The DNA here is from genome assembly GCA_037957365.1 of Torreya grandis. Lineage (NCBI taxonomy): Eukaryota > Viridiplantae > Streptophyta > Pinopsida > Cupressales > Taxaceae > Torreya > Torreya grandis. The sequence continues at coordinate 2,459,597 of JARHVA010000068.1, read as the reverse complement.
TGTTCAGACTAATCAAATAATCCTAATGTTGTAACATATTAAATCCCAAATGTTACAACTTGGTAGGGTCCACACATGAAAAGTGTGTATAATCTAAAAAATGTATGTGTGATTTAGTGCATATGCACCTCAAATGTGTGTCGAGTTGAAGTATACGTCAAAATGTAACCTCTATTTTGTAAAATGTGTATAATATGTATCACAAATTTGAAAAATTCTATCCCAAATTTATGCCCAATGTATAAAATTTTGTCCCAAGTGTATATTTGAATCATGTTAACTGAATCCAATTCTGCTAGTTTTTATCAACTATGTGTATGTCATGACGTGTCTCTATGACATAAACCCACTGATATGCCCCTCTTTTGAGGTGAGGGGAAAGAAAAAAAGTGATAAGCACCTTATTTCAAAAGGATAAGACAATTATTATGTATCTATGTGAATCATGTAATAATGAATCATATAGTATTATTGTGTTGAAGTAGACATATCAATGAAGCTTGTAGTATGTTTACATAACAAGCCCTGAGATGCATGATATGAATCATGGAAATGTCTATAATATCACAAGATCAACAAAAAATCAACCACACACAAATATTCAAATGTCATGCAAATAGGGGTCTAAGGAGACCACAAACAAGGGGCATGTTAAAATACCCCACACTCAAGGGGAGGACATATGCAAATGTCCACACATCAAAGAAACAAGCAAGATTCCATGGCACTATGGCCAATAAGAAAGGAACATACTCAAAATGTTCCACAAGTAAGACAAATAATCAAATAAGAAGTACACTCAAGTAAGCCATGTGAAGAGATGAAGCAAATGAAATCGAAGCAACTAGCATAAGCATGTCATACTAGTCCCTACATGTAAATCTTAGCAAAATGTCATGTATAATAACATATCAAGTACACTATGTAAGATACAAACATGAGTACATGCATGTATACATGTTAGTATATAAGCTCAATCTGATAGTGGAAATTAGAATAAACAATAAAACCTGTGTCAATTGTGATCATATAAGATCAAGATGCCCCCAACATAGTGTGTCATGCAAGAAGAGGAAAGGTCCCACATTTGCATGCTCATGTATCAGAGATATGATGTATGCCTATATCACACTAAAGTATCCGTGAAACATGTGTATAGAAAATGATATGTTATCTACTAACATAAAGTAAACAATGTATGCAAAAGTTAATAAGCATGTGAAATGCTAAATATTTATGTGTTTTTGTTTTATTTGAATGTTTTGTATTTTCTTGAATATTTGATTCATTTGTTGTTTTTTAATTTTTTAGATATTTGAATTATTACAAAATCTTTTATGTACAAGGAATAAGTGATACTAGAAACAAGGGAACTCATTACGAGGATGCCTCTATGAGCGACCTGTATCATGTGTGTCATATTCATATGTTGCATAATCAGTATCCTTGTGATCATACCAAAATTTTATACTATTAGGACCATAAACATCAATATAATCATTATCATAGGTTAAAGTTATATTTTCATGTTATTCTTTATGCATGAAATAGATACAATGTTTGGATCTTCATCAACTATATTTGTATCATTTGATTTTGTAGTCATTTCTTGCTTTAAAAATTCCTTTGTTAGAAACCCTGTTTTTAGAATGCTTGTTTGCTTACCTTGAGTTTGATTTTGCAACTTATTTTCTTGCTCTTTTTGTAACATTGCTTGTTCTTGCTTCGCCTTCTGAATTTTTTTTTGCTCTAATTTTTGCATTTGTAACCTTTTTTTTCTCTAAATTATCTTATGGTACCTATACTGGTTATTTGTCCACTTGTGTTGTAAAATATACATGCATAAGATGAGTGGGTTACGTGATTAGTGTATCAATGATAGGATCACCACTATCATTTATCTTTTGTATTTTTTTTTCAAGGCAAAACAACAATCTATATAATGCCCATGCATTTTATGATATGCACAATAGTATTTTCATCTCCTTGAAGGATGTAAAGGAGGTAGTTGGATCACTTTCTTTAGAATCATTTCTCTTAGAATTTCACTTGAAATGTTATTAAATTTTTGCATGCACTTTTTGAAGAACTAATTGTAGTTGTATTTTTTTGTGGCTTCCAATCTTGAGATGCAATCTTATTAAGCATAAAATTTCTAGATGAAGATACAAACACATGTTTAACAATAGTATATATTAGATTATTTGTATGTGTGTTATTATGTTTCCATGATGTGATATTTGAAACCAAATTCAGATTTTAATTTTTTAACTCTTATATTGACTTGCTCATAGTGATGGTTTGATCCTTAAGGGCTTCAGAAACACAAACCCCAAGTACCTCAGATTGAATATGCATACACACACCACCTGGATGAGATGTGGGAGGTGGATGGGTTTGAGTAAGGGAATGTTTGTTACCTTCATTTGACATTATAGATGGGCTACCTTACCCCTTGGAGTAGTGATACCATAGACCTCGTTAGAGGTAAAGTAACTATCACCCTCCTTAAGGTTAAGAGGAGGAAGAGGTTCCTTTTTATCCATTTTAAATGTTCCAAAGAGTAAAACAAGCACATGATAAGAGAGACATATGAATGCTAGAAAATAGTCACTATTTAAGTATGTTTATTGATTATCATTATCATAAGAGCCATCATAAGTAGTGTTATTAATCTCTATATTATCATCAATTTTTGTATGTATAATGTATTGGCTCGTTCATTAACATAATTATAAGGGGTTATTACAAAATAAGGATTTTTATTACATTTTTTATTATTCATGAGATCCTCATAAGCAATGTATTAATCATCGAGAAGATTAAATATTGAATCCAAAGGATAAGGAGGGTTAAAAGATGTCATCTTAAATGCAAGATCTAATATGTGCACAATGAATATTTAGCATCTTCAAAATATGGGATGGGTAATTTGATAATCTAAGAAAGGTTTTTCATAAAAATTAGTAAATAAACAACACCCAAAAAAAAGGTAAAAATGGGTATCCCTTGTGCCTTGTATGTCAATATTTACTAAAAATAATAAATTGAAAATTTTGAAAACTTCATACGGACTTGTGGCGAACAAAAAGATGTTTTTTATTATATCAACTTGAGTATGAAAAACCTCTAAAGAATTTGAAAATCAAGCTATTATGAAACATAAATGAACCAAACAATGTGGGATGCATCATAAACAAAACCCTATTATATTTCCAATAAAGAATCAACAATTATGATAAATAAGGGATTTATTTTAGAAATATGAGAGATATTTTTTAATTTAGAATATTAAATTTAATGAAACCTATAAATTAATTAAAACATAAGTACATTGTTCATCTTGTATTTCAAAATTTAATAAAAATGGTAAATTACAAAATTCAAACAATTTGTATAAAATAATGGTGAACAAAAAGGGGTCTCTGATTATATCAATATGAATAGGAAAAATCTTTGAAGAATTTGAAAATTGATCTGTTATGAGGTAGAAAGTAGCCAATCAAGAAAACTAAATTGGCATGTGTATGAACATGAATCCCTATCAACAAAAGGTGGTGAAAACCTAGGGTAAAAAGGGGAAATCAAAGGTAAAATATGAAACCCTATGGAAATTTTTCAAAGTTTTAAAAAATAAGGTTAAAACCCAACGAGAAACCTAGGGATTGCAATGTTCGAACAAAATATGGGTTCACCATATGTTTAAACCTTTTTGGAAATAAGGATTAATAATAAAAAGTAGCCTAATCAAGCAATGAGTAAGCTACTCTAAAAATAAACAATTAATGACTTTAGATTTACTAATGTTCTGATAAAATATACTAAATGTAAGCATAAGCCAAATATAGAAAGTACAACATCTAATATTATAATAATAACAATATGAACGAGAATTTGTACTTAGTTTAGATACTGATACACATGCAGATTTGAATAATGCAGGTGTAGAAATAGATCGTGTGAAGATTATGATCTAGTCGTCAAATACTAAAAACTAGCTTTCTATTATCATAAACATTTGTGTTGCCCTATGGACACTGGTGTCAACATTATTATCAATACTTCAATGAATTTTCCCTATATGGAGTATTGACTATTGACTAAAACTTTGACTTAGATATTTTTGGGTTTTTTGTCACCTTTTAAATTGTGTGTTTAGATCATGCACATGGGCTCTTTATATCAAAGTATAGCTCAAAATCCTAGATCCTCCTATTATGTCTTATCACCTTGCCAAAAATAGGTTATTGGGTTCACGAAGTTGAGCTAACCTCATGGACCCCTCTATCAAGGTGTGCTACTTACATAGCCAATATTTCAAAGAGGGTCTCAAACATATGTAATTTTCCCCTACATGTTGTCTTGTGTATGAATAATGGTGTAATATGCTATATGTAAATGCATGTAGTGATCTAGCTTGTAACTTGAAAAATATGCCTCATGGGTTGCTCTTTAAATGTTTCAGACCTATAATATGACTACTCTTATGACTGATATAAACATATGAATAAGGCACAATATCTTAGTTGTGCAATTGATTTTCAATAGTGTAGTGTAAGCTCTAGAGAAGCTTCTATGTGTTTGCTCGATGAGCAATGAGTTGGCTTTAACTTGTATTTATACCAACTCTTTTAAAAAGTTTATCATGGAAGGGTTAATGAAATAAAATAGGTTGACCTGTGCATTTGAAAATATTTGTAAATTTGAGTGTTTGTCAATCACAAACACTTGTGTTGGAGAATGGATAGTAGCATCGACACTACTATCCAAGAAAATAAAACATAGTTAGAGAATTGCAACTGATAGTGAATGATAAATATCAAAGTTTAAATATATTAATGGCTAAAGGTGATCTAGGTAATCCGAATATTAGGGTCGGAATACAAGATAAGCATTTAGGCCTAGTGAGATGGTGAATGTGAGCTTATCGACTACAAGAAAGGTCCAACACTGAAGGGTAGAGCCTTGAGTGTTAATTTTTAGGTGTATAAGACCAGTTTAACATATAAATCCATATTTAAGCATCTACAAATATATAATACTATTAATTTAAATATTTTAATAATATTTGTATTCATAGTTAAATAATATAATTATCTATATATTATACACTATTATATTTTTAATCAGTATATATAAATATAGATTCTAAAACCTTAATGTCTTGAACATCTTTTTGGGCCCCAACATGCCCCTTACTCAAAATTACATATGGGGACCCTCTTGTAAGCTTAAATGACCCAACTTGGTACCTTGATTGGTTCACTAGAGTATTCGCATGAGTATTTGATCAGTCATTATGGTGTATCTTTTTCAAATCTTGTAACCCAGATTCTTTAAGTCCCAAATTTCTCATGCTTTGAATATCGAGCACCATCTATGTTGCTTAGCCCACCCCACTTGCTTCATAAATAAAAGCATTCCCTTCAAAATTCCCATCCAAAAAGGGAGTTATGTATTACTCCAAAAACTCTATTATAGGAGGGATTAGGCTATGACTATGTGTTTCCTCTACTATCAAAGCTAATCTAACAACTTCTTCTACTATCAAATCCAATCTAGTAGCTCCATAATCGCCTTACCATAGAAATAAGTAGATGAAATATTGATTAGCTTAAGGTCTACAACATCATGCTCTAGTGTGGAGACAACATTTTTGTCTTCCTGGTTTTGGAATCCTTTCATTGAATATCAATTTATGGGTATGGGTGTCTCCTCTAAAACCCATGAATTTCCCACTATACCCACTAGTTCCCCATCCATGTTTCTACAATGTAACTCTAGGATAATTTTATCAGGTCCCAAGAGGGTCATTATTTGTCTATGTAGAAGGAGAGAAAGCATGAACAAATTACCCCACCCCTTCTTCCACTTGTTATGGTCCCCTTAGATGAATAATTACATTTAAGAAATAAAATAACGTGTTATGGTCTAATTTTTTAGGGAACATGATATTATGATCATTTACATACATGGGTATCCCTAGTAGGGTGTGTCATGGTTGTAAGGTAAAATATTTTATAATATATAAAACAAAATAAAAGAGTAAACACTTCTAGTAATATGTGAAGAATGGTCATGTCATGTGAAAAGAAACTTTGGTGTATGAGCCATTTGTGTCCACCAAATTTTATTTCATGTATATCAACAAAACTATAACTAGGTGCTAATGAGTTGTGTTTCTCTACAATTTTCTATGATGTATCGCTCACTCTTTGGGATAGTATATTCTATGTAGCATGGGAAATTAATATAATAGGATCTCCATGAGATTGTTTTTGGAGAGCATCTAGAGGAAACGGATCTATTGGCTTTACTAGTGGAGCAATAACAAGTGATTCCCCTCAAAAATCATTATCTTATGTGTTTGGAAGAATTCTAGTGAAAAAAATAGAATAAATGGGCACATGGGCCTAGTTAATATTGACCAAAGAATATGGTGAAGGCCCAAAGTTGTTAAACTTGTATAGACATGATGAATAAAAAAGCTTCACAATGGTAATGACCAATTAGTCTTTAAACATTTGATTGCAACACCATGTAATGAGAATTCAATGATTTTTCCATTGCTCAAGTGAGTAATCTGATGTATAGACAAAAGATTCTATGAAATATCAAGAAATAAAATTCTTTCTCAAATTGTCCCTTACTTATCTCAACATTGCCACTCCATAAAATATGAGGATCAAGAGAGGCTCAATGAGCTCAAAAAAGAAGAGAAAATATATTTTCAAGCCCCACCAATTCTCCCCCAATTTGTCTCCTCTCACCTAGAAGAAATACCTGAGCCTAAGATGAAATAAGAACCAAGTCATGAAGAAGTGGAATCAATGCAAGTTTCACCTATTCTCCTTCAAGACTATGATATCAACCTTCGGAGACCACCGTACGCCATGGATCCTGATTATGTTATGCCATCCCTTGTGAGAGAACATTCTCCTTTACCCATGCAATATTGAGAAGATGAGAAGGTGGCTCAACCTCATACCTTTCCATCTTGGAAATTAGTCAAAGAGTACCTTCAAAAGAAAGAGGAGGTACCTCTAGAGATGGTCCAAGAATACATCAAAAAGGATGAAGGATAGGTTGGTCTATTTCAAGATCTTCCATTCACTTGTTTTGAGCATGAAAATGAGCAAGATGAAACCTTTGAAATGGTTGCATTAGTCAATCAATTAGCCAACCATGGAAAGGAGGCCCTTGCAACGATCATGGAGTAGTTCTTATAGTCTATTGACAAGCTTGAGGAACCTGCTGTAGTGGAGTTTCAAGTGGATACCATGAATAAAGTAGTGTATCAATCCATTTAGGATGTGTTTAACATTTTTGAATTGGTCCCTGAAGAAGACAAATCAAAACTCTTTCAAGATTAGCATGAATTAGAACCTGAATGGACTACTGAACATCCATTATACAGTGATGATAAAGAAGATAAATCATATTGTCATACATCAGTTCATAAAGAGAGAGCTATTAGTGGTTGCAAGTAAGAAAATGAAGAAAGTTAGAATGAGGTTGCAACAGTTGATTAATCTCAGAATGAGGTGTCACTTAGAGGTAGTGTTGATGTCTTCAGGTTTGAAGACGATTGATCAAATCAAGAGCTTCAAAAGTAGGATGAGTTAGACCTTGCTTACAATTATGAGCCTCCTTTCTATACAAAGGAAGAAGACCAATCTAGCTACTATATATTGAGTCTTGGTAAAGTTAAGATTGACTCTCTTACAAGTGACCAAGAGGAAGTTGCCTTTTGGGATGAACTTGAGCTCTTTTGCCTAAGTTTAGATAGTCAACCTTCACATTCAAAAGAGTCATCAAGTGAAAATTTTGTAAGTACTCCTATAAATCATCTTGAAGTGAGATTAGAGAGCTTTGCCAAGGATAAAGGCCAACATCAAGCAAGTCTTGAACTAATAAGACATTTTGTCTACATTGGAGACATATTTGTCGTAATTCATCCATTGAGAGCATGCTAAAAGGATTGGCAATCAAGTAGCCCAGTTCACCAGGTTTGGTTCCTCACATGCAAGGTATCTTTCATGCTTGTCCATTACAAATGAATGGTGCTAAAATCTTCTCATTTGATCCAGGAAGATGGTACTTGTAAGTTTTAGTTTTACACATTGTATAGTCTTCTTATTTCCTCCAAGTGCTTTGTGGACATTTCCCTTCTTGTTGTGTGTTTCCCTTCCCTAAGTGCTTTGAGCACATTGTTGTTTTGTTTTGGGTTATCCTTAATATTATGAGTGTTTCAATCAAAATATTTTTTAGCCCTTTGATCACTTGAAAATCAATTTAAAAATAACATTTGTGACTCCATAAGCCTAATGGATAGAGTAAGGCAACCAGTCTTTTTCATAAACAGGAAAGCAATCCCAAGAGGTCACCAGAAATGTTAGCCAAAATTGGCCTACATATTAAAATTTTGCCTAGATGGATAAGGCCACTCTCCTAGACCATTCGGTGACCTTTTGCCTTCATGACTAGTCTTTTTCTAGTCTTGACTTAATGATGCAGTGTAGTATCGTGGAAGATCTTAGTGTGGTTTTGGAAGTTGTATAACCTCTTGTGTGTTGTTGAGAGTTTTTGAGAGGAAACCTAATGTCTCTCTATTGAGAGAGAATTTGAAGGCTTAATAAGTCATCAATGGCTTTGGCAACACCTTTTTGGCAATAGTTTTGAAGACTCGGCATAGAACATAGTAAGCTCCAAAGATTCTCCTCATTTTGATATGGTGTAGCCTTCACCATTTATGTAATAATAACTTATTGAAGTAATAAGATAACTTATTTTACCTATCTCTTTGCCTACATCTTCTGTTCTATTCAGCTTATGCATGATTACTTTGTGGAGGAGTGTTCTTCCTTGATGATTGTCTTTCTTTCTTACCTTTTTGTAGGTATTTTAAGGTGTTTTTAGGTCTACATTTATGCTCTTTTGACCACTGATGATGGTATAGTGTAATTTTTGATACTCCTCCATGCTTCATCTCTTGTCAGTGAGCCTAATTCAGGAATATTAATGCAAAATGATCAGTTTGAGAGATTGTGTGAGTGAGAGTTATCTTTGAGCTTCCTTAGTGTTAGTTTCAAGCAATTTGAAGTGTCTTTCAGTTTGGTGTATCACCCTTTGTATGCTTTTAGTTATCCCTTTCAACCCTTTTACCCTGTTCCAAGTCAAAACTAGTAGTTTAGGTGTTCTACCAAGAGGGACTAGCCTTCTGTAGAGTTTCAATGCCATCACATGATACTCACAGCCTAGGGTTGATTCAATTTTGTAGCCAGGACTGAGGGAGCCTAAAGGAACCTCTCACAAGGGTGAAATTTTGTGTTATTACTGTATAAAGATACTTAATTATTGTGGCTAACCACTCACTAGTGTTCCATATATTCAAACATGCAATGTCTTTCTATGGCTTATTGAAAACCTAGGGTGTTTCTAATTTGCTAAAGGTATGTGGAAGCTAAATCTATAAAAAAATGTTATTTGAGGTCTAGGTTCACTTCACATGATGACAATGATGTGCTTATAAAAAATGATATATTTTTACAATATCTTTAAACCCTTGGTATAGGGTTTCTAACCTAGATCAATTCTATATAAAATAATCTCCAAACCTTTAGTACCCCACTTCTTTCACCACTTTTTTTCACGAAGATTCCATAAGGGTGAGGTGAGAGCATATGGTGCATAGTTGTAGTATGCTACTAAAAAGAAGATTGTAACTAAGAAAAAGAGTAAAATACAAGGAAAAATTATATTTAATACCTTAGTTCGACAAGCATGAAAAAAAATATTTGAACAAGCTCCATAGAAAAGTGATGCAGGAGATGAAGCTTCCAAGAAGCTCTGATACCATGTAAAATTACTAGAGGGGTTCCAAAAATTTATAAACTACCTTAAGTTTATCACCCACATGCATGAAATAGATAAATCCCAAAAATACAAGACACAACATTTATCCAAGTATCATTAATACCTCTTTATATTAAAATCTCTATCATAAATATACCAACATTACAATATAAATTCTCATCCATGTATACCTTACACGCTAGCCTTATTTAACCTTATATAGATAAGAGAGAATGCCAATGTAAGTGTTTTGGATAGTATTTGACTTGCTCAAAATGTCTCATTAAAACAAGATCTTTTATTTACAAGAAAGATTCCTTTAAGTAAATTACTTAATTGATAATTTTATCTAATAACAAGATATGGATAAGTGTACACATAACTTGTTTATATCCATATTTACAATTAAATAATAAGAGTGCATCTTAATCTACACATTAGTGTATGAGTTTTAAATGCACTAACAGAAGGTGTCGATCAAGCCATAACTCTCAAAAATCTATTCTCATAATTCCATTTTTGATCTTGAGGCCCAAGCCATCAAAGAACTTAAAATTCAATTGTCGAAACACAAAATCACCAAGAAAACCAAATAGGAAGAACAATCCAAAGTCACATTTAAACTACACTCAGATTCTTGGACACTCCATTGTGGTGGAGCTAGGAGTTGAGGAAAGTTTTGTCCTTTCTAATATTTTTGTTAGGATCATCCCTCTTGATTTTTAACTTGACTTCAATGTCACCAAAAAATGAGTGAATACAAAGTTCTAATCATTGGTATGATAGAAACCATTGATTTAGACATCCTTTATTTACATCTTGTTTGTCTTTAAGTTAGTGGTTTTTATCAATGAAAAATAAAAAACCTTAAGTCATATCATGACTTTTCTAGTAACCTTGCAAAAGAAAACACATCCTTCACCATCAAGGCAATCCCACAAGAACAAAACATTGACATTGATTATCTTGCCTATTTAGCCTCCATTTTTCACTTGAATAAAGCCTTATATGATATTCAATTCCTTATTCGCATGCAAAAATCACCATGTATCTCATCATTTGAGGATGATTCTCTCATCTTTCATATCAAGTTAGTCACCACTTGAAAAATCCTTTGGTACAAGGCTATCATCCAATTTTTAGATAATCAAATCTACCCTCCCGAGGCTAAATCTTATGAAAATACTATAATTTCTAAGCAAGCATTTATGTATGCCCTTAAACATAATATCCTTTATTATCCCAAATTCAAAAGCACCTTATTCCATTATGTTACCGAAGATGAGATCTCTCCTCTTCTTAAGCAAACACACATGGGCATTTGTGAATGCCATTATAGTGGACATGTTACATCCTGAATATTCTTATGCATGGGAGGGAAATAAGTTAACGCAAAAGTGGGAGGGAAAAATGTATGACAATGTTGCTCTCTATTGTCCTAAATTTAACACTCTCCTATTCGTTGGTTTGTTGTGTTGTACGTGGTAGATCTAAAAATGTGTCACTTTGATCAACACATGAAATAAATCGCACACGACCATAGAGAAAGAAAGATGGCTCGACATAAATAAAGACAACATTAGGGTGATCCACAAAAAATGCCAAATCCAATACATCATTGGTTGAGTTGTCATCCACTCTTTCAAGTTCCTTGATCTTAAAAAATAAATAGAACAAAAAAATGTAGTACTTTCAAGGTAAAAAACCTAGTGAAAGGTTTTCACAACCGTAAGAAAACAAGCCAGTAAAAGTTTTTCACATCTGCATCCACCTTAATCGAAACACGTCTTCATTGTGGTAAGATGAATTCTAGATATTAAAACTTGTAACAAACTCAAAAAATAGATGGTTGCAACACTTGTCGCTCTGATACCATGAAAGGAACAAAAAATAAAACATTCCAAGCCACAAAGATCTCATGCATTAACAGTAAAACATCACAAGGAGAATCTGAAAGCATAGACTTTATAAATCAATATGCAGAACAAAAATCAATATCATATAATATATCTCTAGAAAGCTTGTTTAGTACAATGAAGATGCCTTGCATATAAAGGCAAGGAAGATCAATCACAATTGTAGTATCATAAGAGATAACCTAGGGATAGAAAACCACTATACATAAATATTTAATATCCACACCTAAGTGGGTGGGAAAAACAAATCATGTTTAACTACAAAATGCAGCTAGGAACATGAGCAAAGGTAAATAACCTACCCTAACATCTTCTTCCATTTATGGGTTATTTTGAAAATATTTTCTTTTTTAGGTTTTTTATCTTCTTGATCCATTGAATCCCTAATTAAATTTCTTAGTAGTTCAATTTTTGGCAACTCTTTCTAATATGGCACCACTTCTTTGTGTTTCTCTATTGTCTTAAACTACATTGTTACCATTATTAGCCTTATTTAGTCCTCTTTGTTATCATCCTTAACATTAGGGGGTTTCAATTTATTTTGTGACATCTCACCACTAGTTTATGGGTCTACCATTCCCCTTTAGGTGATGTGCACCTTTAGGGAGTGGTGTGCCTACAAGCTCTTCTATTTCCATGCCCTTATTTCTATAATATTGTTTGATTGTGGGGAAACTAAATGAATCACATGTACCCATTTCTTTGTAGAATCCAAAATGTATATTATTTCCATCCATAAAGTTCCTTGTAAATTTCCATTTCTTGCCACTTTCAAAGCAAGTGATCATTGCCCTATCTTGGTTATAGCCCCTTCCTCTTTCGTAAACTAATTTGTATTCACCTCTATTGTATTTCTAGTATTCTTCTTAGTTTCATCCCTGGTTCTAACCTTAGTCCCATTGTAATATATATTTTTTGGACCTTGTGGTCCCACACTTGGTTCTGGTGGAGGTAGTATATGATATTTCACTTGGGATTGATAACCATATACCTCTACGGTTGTGGTATAACTCTAAACTACTTATTATATGTGTTTAAAAACTATTCCTTTCCTTCTATACTCAGTATATGTGTCTATGATATTTCTCTCTTTATAGTGGTTAGTGTATGTAGCCTTTTTTCCCATCAGGCACGTCCTTTAATCATGTTGGTCCTAAAATTTATAGAACCCACACCATAGCCTTTTTAATATGGTTGTGGTGATATTTTTAATAATTCTACTGCTCTTCTTGATACCTCATAATATGGGAACTTTGGTTCCATGTTTCCCTCATTGCACATATCGCACACCATTATTTTTGGACTTTCAAAACTCCATGGTGGGGTAGAATATATTGTTTCTCCTTTCATCAAAATTTCTTGCTTCAAACTTAACTACTCTAACTCTTGCTTTAGTTTTTCTAATTCCTCTTTCATCACAGAATCATTCTCTCTTCTCCATGATTGTGCATCTATTTCTAATATCATAGTTTTCTTAAACAACCATTCTACCTCTATTTTTCATTCAACAGTTCTTCTAACTTCCACACTATTTATTTAGACCATTGGTCATAATCCTTCTTTATCTTATTTTCCTTTTGTATAAGGTGTTTTATCGTAGTAACACTCTCTATTGGTCCATGAGGGTAATTGAATTCATTTTTAAATTTCATTTGCACTTCATCCCATGTCATATTATGGTTTGGGCTTATCTTCATATACCATTTCAAGGTCTCATCTCTTAAGGTACTCATAAAATCAAACAATTTTATTTGAGGATCATTTATCCCATGATTTCTTGCACAAAAAATATTCCTTTGCATCTTTCCAAAATAATTGTATTTTAATCCTATTTTCCTCTCTTCGATAGGCATATGGGAAAACAATTAGCGAAGAGATGTAACCTTTGCCTTATATAAACTATAGTATATTCTTCATGCAGTCCACCTTGTGTTACTACAAAGTAAATTACACTACTGCATAGCCTAAAAATTTAGAATTCTCTGATTTATGGCTCCAAATCCATTATACCACTAGAAGTGGAGTTACCTTCATTGTGCATTTATCTGCATGGAATTATTCTCGATGAAGAGATCTATGAAGCACACCATCACATTTTAGACCTCCTTGATGAGAGATGCATGAGGACTCTCCAACACAACCATCAATATAAAAATTCCATCGCTAAGCAACACAACAAGAAGGTCAAAATTAGAAAATATGATGTCATATATCTAGTGTTAAAATTGGATTTTTCCAATGACAAGGAGAGCAAATATGCCAAAAACTAGTGGGGTTCTTACATTATCAAAGACATTCTTGGACTTAGTACATATTGATTGCAAACTAACGAATGACATATTTTCAAAGATCTGACCAATGCTTAGTTTTTAAAGAAGTATTATGCTTGAGGTATCTTCTTCATAGTTTCTATTTTTGTTCATACTTGTACGTTCACTTGATCAGAAGGAAAAATAAACTTTCAACTAATTTACTTATACTAAAAAGGAGAAATTTGGATATGTGTAAATGCTAGATATCCAGGGCATGCTGACACTCTACTATCTGCCTGCTATATGATGATACATATATGTACACATAGATTACAGTTCTATGAAGGCTTTAGAAACATTATGGAATTTGAATTGCTTGGGTTTTCATGTGTCACTCTTCAACATCTGATGGTAATGGGGATTGACTACTAGGTGCACGATATGTTGACAATTTTTTTGACATAACGTGAGCACTGTAAGTGCCGCCTAGATGGCGTAACATGGTGTAAAGTGTCCACATGATGAATATATAATTTGGAAGCTCCATGCAAATATTGAATTGCATAGTATGTCTAAAGCTAATACATTGATGATCAATGATGTGTAGAGGTTGAACACATGAAGTGAATTGGAAAAATGTTGTGTAGGTTGCATAGAGCACACATATATTGTGTTGCATGGAATGCAGAGTTGCACTAAATGGAGTTGAGATTTATCATCCAAAATTTAGTGTGGGGCATTGCCCCTCAACCCTGCAAGGGTTAAGCCCCTAACACTTATGTACTTCGCATTTGTTGGGTGAAGCACTAAAAGTGTAACATTACACAGAGTTGCACTCAAGTGACAAGCCAAATGATTTCCATGCTCCTCATATAATTCATCAGGTGGTATCAATCGCATATTTTCTATATTATCTTTATTTTAATGATCTACATTATTCTTATATTAATGTTTTAACAATACATAACTTTTGGGTTGGCCTTGAGCCACATTGATTGTTTCATTATCTAGGAGATTCCTTTATGTGGTTCTTCTCAATATGATTTAAGTGTGTATCCACCCACATTTTTATATAATTAATTATATATTATCCCTTTCTAAAAATAATATACATGGACAACTTAAATTTTTTTTTAAAAATCTAACATAAATAATCTTGAAGATTCTTTTTTCTCTTTACTTGCTTCAATATGGATAAAAATACCTATATATAGGAGGAGCATAATGTATAGAATATTAGGTGTGATTTTCCATTTTTTGTACAATTAATTTTATTTATTAATATTTTTATTAATATAAAGAATAAAAAATTTAATCAAAAATAAGTCAAAATATGTAAATATTTTAATTACAATATTTTAAATTAAAAAATTGGATTAAAATTTGGAAAAAAAAAATTAATTGAGTAATACAACAAATCATCTTCAATTAAATTATAACCCTTTCGATGAAGATAATAATTGTTTATATCCATCCACTAAGGAACAAATCTTTTTATGGAGAATTATGATCATTGAGTAGATGCTTTTAGTTGCGACTGTTTAACCAGAGTGTGTCTTGAGTGGATGCCCTTATTTGTCGCTCCTTAACCAAAAAAACTCACTGAAAATATATACTTAGGGCTTGGTCCCATGATACCATAACCGCAAAAATATTTAGTGGTTGTTGCAGAGATTATTTAGGAGAAATTATGCAGTAAAGCAGTCTTATAGATTTCTAAAACTGTAAAAATTATCCATACACATGAAATTTAGGAGGTTTGGATTATAAAAAAATTATAGCATAAATTTTTATTGGTTATAAAGTACTTTTTTATGCTTAAATTTACTCTATGGGTGCTGCGAATTCTTGCCCCCAACGTCTACCCATCTTTGAATATCTCTTTCATTTCTAATCGCTCCTCCTATTTTTCAGGAAAATATTCAATTTTTTTTAGTTGAAAAAATTTAAAGTTGCATGGAACCACCTCCAACTACACAATAATTGCAGTTACCCCCTCCATAGGACCATCCTCTTACTCAGCATAGTACATATATTATATATTTATTTTCAAAATATCAACAAATACCGACATTCTATATAATTCGATAATTCTATATAATACCTTCAAAAATATTATTAAAAAAAGTACAACCTTTTCTAAAAAAATTAAATTAAATTACCATTAAATTTTTTTCAATTGCTTATATTGTTGTTCCCGACAACTTTTTAGGGGATTTTCATTCTTTGATCATCAATGCAAACATGTTTTAGGGTTTTCATTCCCTTAAATTGTTGTTCTTATGCCACCATTTTTTAATATCAACTAAACTAAAATAGAAGTCAAATTCTAGATTAGATTTTTTTGCATATCGATGGAGCAATCAGTGGAAATAACAAATCCTTACTAAAATGAGGATTCTAATTTTAGTTTGAAAGATGATGAAATGATAATTTGAGAAATATATATCCAATTATACAACAACCAGTTGTTAGAAAATTTTGACGTATTTAACTTCTAAGCTTAACAAAGAAGCCACATTAACATTGTTAATGTAGAGATTGAAGGTCTGGTGTGAACTTCACAAGCAGTTGGATAAGAACACCCAATTCAAATTTTGTTTAGTAAATTTGATTTTAAATTGGTGAAGTTCAAGGCTCAAATGTTAATTATTTATATTTATTTGAAGTTATAATTTTAAGATTAAAAAAAAAGATAATTTGAAAAGATTAAACCCCCCTTGTAGCCCGGGATTATGCTTTATCTCAAGGGGAATCAATCCAATCTTGGAAAGGGTAAAAGTTCAATAATCTTCACTCTTATTAGTCTTGAAAGGATAACTAATGGAATCGATTTCCTCTAACATTTGATTAAATTGTTTCTTCTCCACCAATAAGAATTCTTTATTTTTTGTATATTAAATTATTTTTAGTTTTGCAATAGTTAATATGTACATTTTTTAACAAAAAATATGAAAAAACCTATTTAACCGTGGTCTAATTGGTTAAAACTATGAAGATGTTATTAAAGGAAGGACTGTTGATGTCATATATGGTACCGATAAATAGTCTGAAATGGAAACAACTATGAACTATCGCTTTCTCATTCAATATCCTCCGCAAGTCATAGTACGAACTTGTTATAGTGGAATCTGTTTCCCAAAAGCCTTTGCAGTGGATAAATGATGAAATATTTGGCAGGCTCATTCGACATCACCTGCTTGAAAAAAGCCACCTCTTCGACTCCTTTGCTTGCTCTTTTGCCCCGTAATTATTCAGTCCTTTCAAACTATAAGCTTTACCTTTAACCTTTTATTATCAGATATGATAAGCTTGTTTAGCTAGTAGTTAACTTAGACACTTATCTTGTTACAGTGAAGTTCCACTCCACTATTCATGGTAAGATAGGATAAGATTGTTTAACTAATAGTCAACTTGTGTTGATCATTTACACAAGTTGGACACCTATCTTGTCAGTGTGGAGTTGCACTCCACTATTCATGTAGACAAATATAAGTAAAACTACACGTATTATGTGAGTTCCCTAATCTTTATCATACATGCCTTGCTCTATATAAGTAATGGCTATTTATGTATTTCATATCATATTAATATTGAATTATCATAGTAACTCATCATATTTGAGTTATTTATTCAAATTTATTATTATCTCAAATATACAGTTATTGTTTATTATTATTACTATTTTATCTCTTATTTATGCTTTCTATTAGATTCATTAGACCTTGTAGCTAATTCTAACATGGTACCAGAGCTATCTTGAATTTATAGATTGCTAAATATTCAAGAGAAATTAGAGCTTTCTTAATTTTATATACAGATACAAATTAGAGCTTTTTGGAGAATTTTTGAGCTCACCATGGAGTTCAGAGTGCCCGAGATAGTCAAAATTGTCTACAATTTTGTTCAAATTAGGCACAGTAAGCAAAATTGGCAAGGGTTTGATCCAAAAATACCACATCTAAATCTGACGGGTCCCTAAAAATTGAAGCATTTATGAGCAAAATAGACCTCACAATTTTGTTCGAAAGACGTCAAAACCTACAGATCCATATAAAATTTATCCAATTTAGACACAGTCACTCCAGAAGATAGTTATTTTTTGCTTCCAAGTACAGTCGCTAATTCTGATAAAATATATATGCCTACATTGGATGTACGCATCGACAGAGAAACAAACTCATCCAAACCAATTCAAATATCCAGTTTTCAAAGTTGATCAACTACATGTTTAAATTCAATATTTTTTGTCACTTGCATGTGTCTCAAACCTTCACATACCCAAAACAAGCCAAGTGTCTTAATCCCTTAGGTCACTTCGATTTTTAAAAAAAATCATTTGTTTAATCATATTCTATTGTAACATTCAAATTTGTGTTTTATTATAATATGTTTTAGAATATGAATAGTTTCAAAGTTCTATCTTATCAGATCACATTAAATCAAAATATGGTAAATTTGTGACCTTAAAAATATTTCCAATTAGGGTTTCTTCTTTCTTAGGATTTTCATATTTGTGTTTTTGAGTTTCATATTTTATTTTTGAGTTCCCCATACATTAAGGCAAAAAATTTTATTCACCTTGGGCCTAACCTTCTGCATATTCTCATGACTTTATTATAAGTCATCTATGAAGTCTAGCTCTCTTATTCCTTTAAGGTGAAGTGCTAAGTTAAGTGGTATTGAAATGGAACATAGTTAGATTCATTTGATTCAATTTAAAATTCCTAAACTAAGTGATTTGCAAATTTCTTCTTATTATTCTTTTGATGCAAATGTTAATAATGAGCATGTACAAGTGCAAGATAATATCGTTAATCATAAAATACATCATCTAGAAACTGTTAATCAATATAATAATGAGTACAAGATGGAATTCATCATGATGACCTGAATTATGTAGATCATAAACAACTTGAAGCCTTGGCTACTTTTTGGCATAGAATCCATCAAGAATCTAATGACTCGTGTTGATGTGTCATTTGGCACAAATTACCAATGTTAGGATCTCGGGGTGGTGAAGCCCATCTAGCCTCTCCTGAAAGGAGCCCGCGAGGTAGGTCTCCCTAAAGTTTTTATCTATCGGGTCATGATGTATTGATTTCACCTAGTCATTTATTGTGATATGTTCTAGTCAATGGGCCTTTACTGGTGTGGGAATTTTTAAACTTAGGTTTAACATTATTCTAGTCTTCTAATAATTTTAGAGGGAATGCATGCTTTATTATTTCACCTATGGTCGGCCTAAGTGCTTTAGTGTTATATATTTTCAAAATAGTTTGATATATACAAGATCAACCCTCATTCATTCCTCGCTTAGCACAAACCTAACAACTCACAAGGAAACTTACCAAAAGCATTCACTTAAACACTCAAGTGAGCAAAGTTTCCCTATTTTTTCCTATTTTCATATTAGTCATAAAACAAACCATGTACAAGTCTGAAGTATTGAAGGAGTACTCCATGAGCCATACTTGCCAAGTTACAAGCTAAGTCATTGTTGTACTTGTTTATCACACATTATATCTTTATGCACACAAAAGCCAACACATAGGGGCAAACTGCATGAATCTAAGGTCCTCTTTGGAGTAGTGTCTCAGATTTGAAATAAATCACCATAGGTAAAGGCTTCAAAAGATCCATATTTATGCAAAGTCAAGTATAAACTACCAGAAGTCCTACCTTGGTAGATTTTACTATGCAAATAAACTATTCCAGCTGATCTCCCACTTGCAAAAAAGTCTCCACTCCACAACTCAGTTGGCAAACCATAAAGGCGAGTCTAGACTGAGACCCTCAAATTTTCTAATTTTGGGTTAAATCCCTATTCCCATGATTTCATGAATAATTTGGCTCAGCCCATGAACCAAGGACTAGATTAAAAGATCTCATCCATGTGATTTGTATCTTGTAAAATAACTGTAAAGAAACCTTGTGGGTGGAGCTTCACCTAATTATCTAACCTTAACTTCCATTTTTTTCCAACCACTTCTGTAGGTACGTCATGCTTAACCAGCAACCCATAAATTTACAAATAAATGCGCAGTCCTTGAGATGATCAACGGTGATTTTGATTTCCTTATTGCTGACTTAAATGGTTTGAATTTCATCCACTGTAGGGAAGAACCCTTAGAACTTGCAAGCATATTTGAGAGTTGATCCTTCTTCCCTTCGAGCCTAGTCTGTGCTTCTCTACATGTCATTCTAGATTGACCTCTATCCAGATTTTCGTTCATTATTTCCTCATTTGCGACTTTCAACCCTTCTTGCATTTCCACCCTTAATTGAAAATTTATTTTATTTTATAATGTTTTCAAAATTATAGTCATATAAAAATATTAACTATCATGTAACATAGTGATTGCTTTGCAAGTAAATAATGTTATTTACTTGGAAAGAATTCAGCATTAACTTTTAAAAAACATGATTTTATTATAATACTATTATATATTATAATAATTATATATAAATTTAATATATATTTATAATAACTAATTGTATATAATATAAATATAATTATATATATTATAAAATTTTATTAATATTGTTTAACCCTTTTTGGAAATAAGGATTAACATGAAAGAGAAGCCTAATAAAATAAAGAGTGGGCTACTCTAAAAGCAAACCAATCAACGAATTTAGATTCTATTGATATTTTGATAATAAATAATGTAGATAAGCATATGGCAAATATAAAAAGTATAATATTTAATATGTTGATAATAGTAATATGAAAGAGAAATTGTACTTAGCTTATACACTAATGTGCAAGTAGGTCTGAGTAATGCAAGTGTAGAAATATATTGTGTGAAGATTATGATCTAGTCCTTAGATTTTGAAAATTAGATTTCTATCAGCACAAACACTTGCATCGACCTATGGACACTTGCATCAAAGTTATTGTTTATGATTCAACATATTTATCATATACGGAGTATTGACTATTGACTAAAACTTCCACCTGGGTCTTTCTTTGCTTTTGTTGCCTTTCAAATTATGTGTACAGATCACACGCATAGGCACTTGATATCAGAATATAGATCAAAACCCTATATCATCCTCTTAGGTCTTAGCAACTTGCCAAAAATAGGTTGGTAGGCTCATAAAGTCAAGATATCTTCAAGGACTCCTTTATAAATGAGTGTTTCCCACATAGCCAATACTTCAAAGAGGGCCTTAAAAATATGTAGTTTTCCCTTATGTGTTGGCTTGTGTGTGAATAATAGTTTAGTATGTTATATGCAAGTGTATGTAGTGCCTTATATCGTAACTTTAAAAAAATTTCTCATGGGCTGCTCTTTGAATACTTTAGCTTTGTAATATTACTGATCCTATGACTGATATAAAAATAGGAAAGAATAGGGCAACATAGCTCAGTTGTGAAATTTATTTTCAGTAGTGTAGTATAAGGTTGAGAGGTGATTCTATATGTTTGCTAGATGAATAATATGTTAGCTTTAACTTGTATTTATACCACCTCTTTTGAAAAGTTTCTCACAAAAGGGTTGATGAAACAAAATAGGTTGACCCATATATTTTAAAATATTTTTAAATCTGAGTGTTTAGAAAGCACAAATACTTGCATTGGAGAATGGATAGTAACATCAATGCTATCGTCTAAGTCTGAATGAAACTATCCAAGAAAATAGAAGGTTTTAGATCTTTATAACTAACAATGAATGATATATGTTAGATTTTAAGTGTACTATGGGCTACATGTGATCTAGGTAATCAAAATATGAGGGTTAGACTATGAGATAAACATTTAGGCCTAGTGAGATGGTGAATGCAAGCCTATCAACTACAAAAAAGGTTAAAAATTAAAGGGTAGAGTTTTGAGTGATATTTTTCAAGTGTACAAGACTAGTTTAATATATAAATCTACACTTAAAAATTTACATTTTTCCCACTCTTGCCCTCGCCCTCGCCCCCATACCCACCCTGACCCATTCCTCCCTTCCCCGCACCTTTAATCTAGAATTGCATAAAGATGAAATTACTAGTTTAAAGGAAAAAATGTGTGCCATGTTGTGTACAACACACCTTGTTTTTAATGAGACCAATTTGAATTTGATATATATGTATGACCTAAAATTAAGAGCATGTTACAAGTTTAATTAGTGCATTTAATCTGAAAATGAATAATTAAACTTTGTTTGGAATAAAGGAGATCAAGGAGTACACCTATGTGTCGATGTAGCCATGTTGCCCCTTGATAATTTGCTTTGGTAATGATGCTTCCTAGTTAAAACATTGAAGAGAGGTTTGCAATAGAACCTTTAAGTTGTGAATAAGGGATTTGGAGAGTGATCATGCCCCCAATTCAGTATGTGGGTGAGTTGTGCCAAGTCTATGTAGAGCTCATAATCTCAAATCCCATAAATCTAGTATAGTATAATCTAGCCAATCTCGCATGAGTCAAACGCTATAACCATATCAACTCAGAATAAATAAAAGTAATGCCAATTAAAATGAGAGTGCTAAATCCTGATCGCACTAATCAAATAATTCTAATGTTGTAACAGATTAAATCCCAAATGTTACAACTTGGTAGGGTCCACACATGAAAAGTGTGTATAATCTAAAAAATGTATGTGTGATTTAGTGCATATGCACCTCAAATGTGTGTCGAGTTGAAGTATACGTCAAAATGTAACCTCTATTTTGTAAAATGTGTATAATATGTATCACAAATTTGAAAAATTCTATCCCAAATTTATGCCCAATGTATAAAATGTTGTCCCAATTGTATATTTGAATCATGTAAATTGAATCAAATTCTGCCAGTTTTTATCAACTATATGTATGTAGAAACTTGCCTCTACATCATAATCCCACTAATATACCCCACTTTTGAGGTGAGGGGAAAGAAAAAAATGATAAGTACCTTATTTCAAAAGGATAAGACAATTATTATGTATCTGTGTGAATCATGTAATAATGAAGCATATAATACTATTGTGTTGAAGTAGACATATCAATGAAGCTTGTAATATGCTTACATAACAAGCCCTGAGATGCATGATATGAATCATGGAAATGTCTAGAATATCACAAGCTCAACAAACAATCAACCACACACAAATACTCAAATGCCATGCAAAGAGGGGTCTAAGGAGACCACAAACAAGGGGCATGTTCAAATACCACACACTTAAGGGGAGGACATATGGAAATGTCCACACACCAAAGAAACAAACAAGACTCCATGGCACTATGGCCAATAAGAAAGGAACATATTCAAAATGTTCCACAAGTAAGACAAATAATCAAACAAGAAGTACACTCAAGTAATCCATGTGAATAGATGAAGCAAATGAAATCGAAGAAACTAGCATAAACATGTCATACTAGTCCCTACATATAAATCTTAGCAAAATGTCATGTATAATAACATATCAAGTACACTATGTAAGATAAAAACATGAGTATATGCATGTATAAACGTTAGTATATAAGCTCAATGTGACAGTGGAAATTAGAATAAACAATAGAACTTGTGTCAATTGTGATCATATAAAATCAAGATGCCCTCAATGTAGTGTGTCATGCAAGAAGAGGAAAGGTCCCACATTTGCATGCTCATGTATTAGAGATATGATGTATGCCTATATCACACTCAAGTATCCGTGAAACATGTGTATAGAAAATGATATGTTATCACTAACGTAAAGTAAACAATGTATGCAAAAGTTAATAAACATGTGAAATACTAAATATTTATGTATTTTTGCTTTATTTGAATGTTTTGTATTTTCTTGAATATTTTAATTAATTTTTTGTTTAATTTTTTGGATATTTGAATTATTAGAAAATCTTTTATGTACAACGAATAAGTGATACTAGAAGCAAGGGAGCTCATCAAGAGGATGCCTCTATGAGTGCCCTATATCATGTGTGTCATAGTCATATGTTGCATAATCAGTATCCTCATGATCATACCAAAATTGTTAGGTTGTGGAGCTAAAAGATTCACAGGTATGCAAACATGGAGGAGGTTGTTGAGTGCCACAGTAATCGACGTCGGTCACGCCAACCGATGTCGGTCAGGAGTAGACAGAAAGCTGTTGACATCGGTTAGGTATCGGCCGACATCAGTCATCTCCAGATAGACATCAACCGATGTCAATCGCCTATGCGATTCTAAAACTGTTAGTTACACGAATAGTTAGTTTAACGAACCAGTTGTTTGCATGTAAAAGACTAATTTTAGTCTTGAGTCTGTGTTTTTAATTATTGTAATTGAAAATTCTAATTATTATTTGTATGAAATCTATTTAAGAGACCCATGGGACTGTACTGTAATTTGGGAGAATCATAAGGACTTGGAAAGGTAAGGACAAGGGTTCTTCTCGAGTGTAAGATCTAGGTTTGCAGGTGTGCAAAACTAGGTAAATCTGCAGGTGTGCAAGATCAAAGAGATCTACATGGTAAGTAAGGTCGGTTGATCTACAGGTGTGTGTGTGTGTGCAAGGTCAAAGGAGATCTGCGGGGTAGCAAGGTCAAAGGAGATTTGCAACACAACAAGGAGCAAGATCAGGGAGATCTACTTGGAGTACGTGGTGTACTCAGTGGTACTGGAAGTAGGCAACAACGGTTGAGTTGATTGTCACTTATTGGTTGGTGTACTGGCAGTATTGTTACTGACTGGTTGAAACAACTCTGTGTTTGAGTTGATTGGTTTGTAATTGAGAGATAGAACTCTTGAGGGAGAATTACTGGTACGCTCAAGAGGTATGGGAAGAGTGTGATTTTTTCATTGTATTTTCTTTTGGAGGAGTGTTAATACAAGATTGTATTATCTCTCATATTATGTGTTGTTTCTGAATTCTAGTTACATATTACTTCTAGTTAAATTTTGTGTTTAGTTGCTTATACAAAGGTAATCAAGTGTACTCTTAAGGAGTAGGGATCCTGACAATTGGTATCAGAGCTTGGTTAGGTACACTAACAGGTGGTCAGAGTGTGTTAAGTGTTTGTTGATTACAGGTCACTCTCAGGGGTTTCTGATTGAATGACAGAAAAAAGTACACTAAGAATGGAGGAATTTAATGGCAAGAATTATCAATTACGGTATTATGGAAAGAAAGAGCAAGTAAAAAAAGATTGTTGGTTGGTAGAAGATCAGCATGAAGGAAATGAAGAAGCAGATGTTGCAAGTATTGTTGCACAGGATGCTCTTGTATGTTCTTTGGATAAAGTAGAATCTTGGATTTTAGATTTTGTTGCCTCTTTCCATGCAACCCTAAATAGAGTATTTTTCCATGATTATGTCCATGGAGACTTTGGAAAGATTTATTTAGGGATTGGTGAGCCTTGTCAAATTGTTGGCAATGGGAAAGTGCAGCTGAAATTGCAGACGGGCAACACATGGGTGTTGAAGGAGGTCATGCATGTCTCAGTCCTGAAGAGGAGTCTAATTTTTGCAAAAAAGTTGGGTGATAAGGGTTTCACAGTCACTCTCACAGCGGAATCTTGAAAAGTTTCTAAGGGTGCACTTGAATTAGCATGTGGTAAGAAAGTAGGTACTCTTTATCTATCTACTTGTATTACTGATTCTCCTTCTGGTTTATCTACTTCAAATGTAGATGCGAAGATGTGGCTCTGTAGGCTTGGTCACATGAATAAGAAGGGGATGCATATTCTTAAGAAGAAGTATGATGTCTTTGACAAACATAAGAACTAGAAAGCCTTGGTTTTCATGGAGGAGATGATGGACAGAGATCAGCTCAAGGGGCTGAATAATTTTGAGCAGGGCAGTTTGGACAAGGTTATGATCCAAGGTGAGCTCACGGGTACAAGTCATCACTCACAGGAAAACACAGTTGGTCTTCAAGATTGAACTTGAAGAGGGATACAAGCGAGAAAACAAAATTAGACGATGTACATGTACAGGTGTAGCTGTTTATCTCCAAGTGGGAGATTTTTAGGTTGTGGAGCTAAAAGCTTCATAGGTATGCAAACATGGAGGAGGTTGCTAAGTGTCACAGTAACCGGCGTCGGTCAAGAGTATACAGGAAGCTGTCGACATTGATCAGGTATCGACTGACGTCGATCATCTCTAGATAGACAGCGACCGATGTCGGTCGTCTGTGCGGTTCCAGAACTGTTAGTTACACGAACAGTTAGTTTAACGAATCGGTTGTTTGCATGTAAAAGACTAATTTTAGTCTTGAGTCTGCATTTTTAATTATTGTAATTAAAAAGTCTAATTATTGTTTGTATGGAATTTATTTAAGAGACCCATGGGGCTGTATTATAATTTGGGAGAATTATAAGGACTTGGAAAGGCAAGGACAAGGGTTCTTCCCAAGTGTAAGATCTAGGTTTACAGGTGTGCAAAACTAGGTTGATTTGCATGTGTGCAAGATCAGAGAGATCTACATGGTAAGTAAGGTCGGTTGATCTGGAGGTGTGTGTGTATGTGCAAGGTCAAAGGAGATCTGCGAGGTAGCAAGGTCAAAGGAGATATGCAACACAACAAGGAGCAAGATCAAGGAGATCTACTTGGAGTACGTGGTGTACTCGGTGGTATTGAAAGTAGGCAATAACGGTTGAGTTGATTGTCACTTACTGGTTTGTGTACTGGCAGTATTGTTACTGACTGGTTGAAACAACAACTCTGTGTTTGAGTTGATTGGTTTGTAATTGAGAGAGAGAACTCTTGAGGGAGAATTACTGGTACGCCTAAGAGGTGTGGGAAGAGTGTGATTTCTTCATTGTATTTCCTTCTGGAAGAGTGTTACTACAAGATTGTATTGTCTCTCATATTATGTGTTGTTTCTGAATTCTAGTTACATATTACTTCTGGTTAAATTTCGTGTTTAGTTGCTTATACATAGGTAATCAAGTGTACTCTTAAGGAGTAGGGATTCTGACAATTGGTATCAAAGCTTGGTTAGATACACTAATAGGTGGTCAGAGCGTGTTAAGTGTTTGTTGATTACAGGTCACTCTCAAGGGTTTCTGATTGAGTGGGAGTAAAGCAATGGCAGAATAAAGTACACTAAGAATGGAGGAATTCAATGGCAAGAATTATCAATTACAGTATTATGGAAAGAAAGAGTAGGTAAAGAAAAATTGTTGGTTGGTAGAAGATCAGCATGAAGAAAATGAAGAAGCAAATGTTGCAGGTATTGTTGCACAGGATGCTCTTGTATGTTCTTTGGATAAAGTAGAATCTTGAGTTTTAGATTATGTTGCCTCTTTCCATGCAACCCCAAATAGAGTATTTTTCCATGATTATGTCCATGGAGACTTTAGAAAGATTTATTTAGGGTTTGGTGAGCCTTGTCAAATTGTTGGCAAAGGGGAAGTGCGACTGAAATTGCAGACG
The DNA here is from genome assembly GCA_037957365.1 of Torreya grandis. Taxonomy (NCBI): domain Eukaryota; kingdom Viridiplantae; phylum Streptophyta; class Pinopsida; order Cupressales; family Taxaceae; genus Torreya; species Torreya grandis. The sequence goes on along the minus strand of JARHVA010000068.1, from coordinate 2,432,238 downwards.
GGCAACACATGGGTGTTGAAGGAGGTCATGCATGTCCCAATCCTGAAGAAGAGTCTAATTTTTGCAGGAATGTTGGGTGATGAGGGTTGCACAGTTACTCTCACAGCGGAATCTTGAAAAGTTTCTAAGGGTGCACTTGAATTAGTATGTGGTAAGAAAGTAGGTACTCTTTATCTATCTACTTGTATTACTAATTTTCTTTCTGGTTTATCTACTTCAGATGTAGATGTGAAGATGTGGCTCTGTAAGCTTGGTCACATGAATAAGAAGGGGATGCATGTTATTAAGAGAAAGTCTGATGTCTTTGACAAACTTAAGAACTGGAAAGCCTTGGTTTTCATGGAGGAGATGATGGATAGAGATCAGTTCAAGGGGCTGAATAATTTTAAGCAGGGCAGTTTGGACAAGGTTATGATCCAAGGTGAGCTCGCGGGAAAAAGTCATCACTCATAGGAAAACACAGTTGGTCTTCAAGATTGAACTTGAAGAGGGATACAAGTCAAAAAACAAAATTAGATGATGTACAGGTACAGGTGCAGTTGTTTATCTCCAAGTGGGAGATTGTTAGGTTGTGGAGCTAAAAGCTTCACAGTTATGCAAACATGGAGGAGGTTGTTGAGTGTCACAGTAACCGACGTCGGTCAGGCCAACCAACATCGGTCAGGAGTAGACAGAAAGCTACCGACATTGGTCAAGTATCGACCGACGTCGGTCATCTCTAGACAGACAACGACCGACGTCGATTGCCTGTGTTGTTTCAAAACTGTTAGTTATACGAACAGTTAGTTTAGGGAATCGGTTGTTTGCATGTAAAAGACTAATTTTAGTCTTGAGTCTGCGTTTTTAATTATTATAATTGGAAATTCTAATTATTGTTTGTATGGGATCTATTTAAGAGACCCATGGGGTTGTATTGTAATTTGCGAGAATCATAAGGACTTGGAAAGGCAAGGACAAGGGTTCTTCTTAAGTGTAAAATCTAGGTTTGCAAGTGTGCAAAACCAAATTGATTTACAGGTGTACAAGATCAGGGAGATCTACATGGTAAGTAAGGTCGATTGATCTGCAAGTGTGTGTGTGTGCAAGGGCAAAGGAGATCTGCGGGGTAGCAAGGTCAAAGGAGATCTGCAACACAACAAGGAGCAAGATCAGGGATATCTATTTGGAGTACGTGGTGTACTCGGTGGTACTGGAAGTAGGCAATAATGGTTGAGTTGATTGTCACTTAATGGTTGGTGTACTGGCAGTATTGTTACTGACTGGTTGAAACAACAACTCTGTGTTTGAGTTGATTGGTTTGTAATTGAGAGAGAGAACTCTTGAGAGAGAATTATTGGTACGCCCAAGAGGTGTGGGAAGAGTGTGATTTCTTCATTGTATTTCCTTCTGGAAGAGTGTTAATACAAGATTGTATTGTCTCTCATATTCTGTGTTGTTTCTGAATTCTAATTACATATTACTTCTAGTTAAATTCCGTGTTTAGTTGCTTATACAAAGGTAATCAAGTGTACTCTTAAGGAGTAGGGATCCTAACAATTGGTATCAGAGTTTGGTTAGGTACACTAACAGGTGGTCAGAGCGTGTTAAGTGTTTGTTGATTACAGGTCACTCTCAGGGGTTTCTAATTGAGTGGGAGTAAAGCAATGCTAGAAGAAAGTACACTAAGAATGGAGGAATTTAATGGCAAGAATTATCAATTATGGTATTATGAAAAGAAAGAGCAGATAAAGAAAGATTGTTGGTTGGTAGAAGATCAGCATGAAGGAAATGAAGAAGTAGATGTTGCAAGTATTATTGCACAGGATGCTCTTGTATGTTCTTTGGATAAAGTAGAATTTTGGGTTTTAGATTATGTTGCCTCTTTCCATGCAACCCCAAATGGAGTATTTTTCCATGATTATGTCCATGGAGACTTTGGAAAGATTTATTTAGGGGTTGGCGAGCCTTGTCAAATTGTTGGCAAAGGGGAAGTGCAACTGAAATTGCAGACGGGCAACACATGGGTGTTGAAGGAGGTCATGCATGTCCTAGTCTTGAAGAAGAGTCTAATTTCTGCAGGAATGTTGGGTGATGAGGGTTGCACAGTTACTCTCACAACGGAATCTTGGAAAGTTTCTAAGGGTGCACTTGAATTAGTATGTGGTAAGAAAGTAGGTACTCTTTATCTATCTACTTGTATTAATGATTCTCTTTCTGGTTTATCTACTTCAGATGTAGATGTGAAGATGTGGCTCTGTAAGCTTGGTCACATGAATAAGAAGGGGATGCATGTTATTAAGAGAAAGTCTGATGTCTTTGACAAACTTAAGAACTGGAAAGCCTTGGTTTTCATGGAGGAGATGATGGATAGAGATCAGCTCAAGGGGCTGAATAATTCTAAGCAGTGCAGTTTGGACAAGGTTATGATCCAAGGTGAACTCGCGGGTAAAAGTCATCACTCATAGGAAAACACAGTTGGTCTTCAAGATTGAACTTGAAGAGGGATACAAGTCAAAAAACAAAATTAGATGATGTACAGGTACAGGTGCAGTTGTTTATCTCCAAGTGGGAGATTATTGGGTTGTGGAGCTAAAAGCTTCACAATTATGCAAACATGGAAGAGGTTGTTGAGTGTCACAGTAACTGACGTCGGTCAGGCCAACCAACATCGGTCAGGAGTAGACAGAAAGCTGTCGACATTGGTCAAGTATCGGTCGATGTCGGTCATCTCTAGAGAGACAGTGACTGACGTCGATTGCCTGTGCTGTTTCAAAACTGTTAGTTATACGAACAGTTAGTTTAGGGAATCGGTTGTTTGCATGTAAAAGACTAATTTTAGTCTTGAGTCTGTGTTTTTAATTATTATAATTGGAAAGTCTAATTATTGTTTGTATGGGATCTATTTAAGAGACCCATGGCGCTGTATTGTAATTTTAGAGAATCATAAGGACTTGAAAAGGCAAGGACAAGGGTTCTTCCCAAGTGTAAAATCTAGGTTTGCAAGTGTGCAAAACCAAATTGATTTACAGGTGTACAAGATCAGGGAGATCTACATGGTAAGTAAGGTCGATTGATCTGCAAGTGTGTGTGTGTGCAAGGGCAAAGGAGATCTGCGGGGTAGCAAGGTCAAAGGAGATCTGCAACACAACAAGGAGCAAGATCTGGGATATCTATTTGGAGTACGTGGTGTACTCGGTGGTACTGGAAGTAGGCAACAATGGTTGAGTTGATTGTCAATTAATGGTTGGTGTACTGGCAGTATTGTTACTGACTGATTGAAACAACAACTCTGTGTTTGAGTTGATTGGTTTGTAATTGAGAGAGAGAACTCTTGAGAGAGAATTATTGGTACGCCCAAGAGGTGTGGAAAGAGTGTTATTTCTTCATTGTATTTCCTTCTGGAAGAGTGTTAATACAAGATTGTATTGTCTCTCATATTCTGTGTTGTTTCTGAATTCTAGTTACATATTACTTCTAGTTAAATTCTGTGTTTAGTTGCTTGTACAAAGGTAATCAAGTGTACTCTTAAGGAGTAGGGATCCTGACAATTGGTATCAGAGCTTGGTTAGGTACACTAACAGGTGGTCAGAGCGTGTTAAGTGTTTGTTGATTACAGGTCACTCTCAGGGGTTTCTAATTGAGTGGGAGTAAAGCAATGCTAGAAGAAAGTACACTAAGATGGAAGAATTCAATGGCAAGAATTATCAATTACGGTATTATGAAAAGAAAGCAAATAAAAAAAGATTGTTGGTTGGTAGAAGATTAGCATGAAGGAAATGAAAAAGTAGATGTTGCAGGTATTGTTGCACAGGATGCTCTTGTATGTTCTTTGGATAAAGTAGAATTTTGAGTTTTAGATTATGTTGCCTCTTTCCATGCAACCCCAAATAGAGTATTTTTCCATGATTATGTCCATGGAGACTTTGGAAATATTTATTTAAGGGTTGGTGAGCCTTGTCAAATTGTTGGCAAAGGGGACGTGTGGCTGAAATTGTAGATGGGCAACACATGGGTGTTGAAGGAGGTCATGCATGTCCCAGTCCTGAAGAGGAGTCTAATTTCTGCAAAAAAGTTGGGTGATGAGGGTTGCACAGTTACTCTCACAGCATAATCTTGGAAATTTTCCAATGGTGCACTTGAATTAGCATGTGGTAAGAAAGTAGGTACTCTTTATCTATCTACTTGTATTATTGATTCTCTTTCTGGTTTATCTACTTCAGATGTAGATGCGAAGATGTGGCTCTGTAGAATTGGTCACATGAACAAGAAGGGGATGCTTGTTCTTAAGAGAAAGTTTGATGTCTTTGACAAACATAAGAACTTGAAAACCTTGGTTTTCATGGAGGAGATGATGGACAGAGAACAACTCAAGGGGCTGAATAATTATGAGCAGGGCAGTTTGGACAAGGTTATGATCCAAAGTGAGCTCGCGGATAAAAGTCATCACTCACATAAAAACATAGTTGGTCTTCAAGATTGAACTTGAAGAGGGATACAAGCCAGGAAACAAAATTAGATGATGTACAGGTACAGGTGCAGCTGTTTATCTCTAAGTGGGAGATTGTTAGGTTGTGGAGCTAAAAGCTTCACAAGTATGCAAACATGGAGGAAGTTGTTGAGTGTCACGATAACCGACATCGGTCAAGCCAACCGACGTCGGTCAGGAGTAGATAGGAAGCTGTCGACATCGGTCAGGTATTGGTCGACGTCGATCATCTCCAGACAGACAGCGAATGACGTCGGTCGTCTATGCGGTTCCAGAACTGTTAGTTACATGAACAGTTAGTTTAACAAATCGGTTGTTTGCATGTAAAAGACTAATTTTAGTCTTGAGTCTGTGTTTCTAATTATTGTAATTGGAAAGTCTAATTATTGTTTGTATGGGATCTATTTAAGAGACCCATGGGGCTGTATTGTAATTTGGGAGAATCATAAGGACTTGAAAAGGCAAGGACAAGGGTTCTTCCCGAGTGTAAGATCTAGGTTTGCAGGTGTGCAAAACTAGGTTGATCTATAGGTGTGCAAGATCAGAGAGATCTACATGGTAAGTAAGGTCGGTTGATTTGCAGGTGTGTGTGTGTGTGTGTGTGTGTGCAAGGTCAAAGGAGATCTGTGAGGTAGCAAGGTCAAAGGAGATCTGCAACACAACAAGGAGCAAAATCAGGGAGATCTACTTGGAGTACGTGGTGTACTCGGTGGTACTGAAAATAGGCAACAATGGTTGAGTTGATTGTCACTTACTGGTTGGTGTACTGGCAGTATTGTTACTGACTGGTTGAAACAACTCTGTGTTTGAGTTGATTGGTTTGTAATTGAGAGCAAGAACTCTTGACGAAGAATTACTGGTACGCCCAAGAGATGTGGGAAGAGTGTGATTTCGTCATTGTATTTCCTTCTAGAAGAGTGTTAATACAAGATTGTATTGTCTCTCATATTTTGTGTTGTTTCTGAATTCTAGTTACATATTACTTCTGTTTAAATTCTGTGTTTAGTTGCTTATACAAAGGTAATCAAGTGTACTCTTAAGGAGTAGGGATCCTGACAAAAAAATTATATTATTAGGACCATAATCATCAATATAATCATTATCATAGGTTAAATTTATATTTTCATGTTGTTCTTGAACATGTGATATACCCTTTTGAGCATTTATGTATGAAAAACCAATTACACCATAGTTTGGAGTTTCCTTCTTGAAAGTTTGTTTTTCTTGAGTATGTTCATTATCATCAACATGTTGCATTTCATTGTGGGCAAGAGAAGATCCCTTTGTCTATGTTTAAACACTGAGAAAAGATGTAATTTGTGCCATGAATTATTTATTGGAGAACCACCAAGCGCATTTTGAGCTACATTCAGGGCACTATTAGATACGGGATTCACAATACAACAGGTACTGGTTTAGACTTGGTGTGATGCACAAATTCTGATCAGGTAGCTGATTATGATGATCGTAAGTCCACTTCTGGTTACAACTTTAACTTTGAATCATACCCTATTTGTTAGCAGAATAAGAAACAAAATGCTATTGCTCTTTCATTTATAGAGGTTAAGTATCGTGGCATTTTTAATGCCACTACTAAAGCTATTTGGCTTCAAAATATTCTCACTGAGCTTGGTGTTCCATTTCGAAAGCCATTAGTCATCTACTGCGACAACCAGAGCATTATCCAAATCTCGAAGAATCTAGTTCATCATTAGAGAACCAAACACAGAGATCTATATGCACTTTATCAAAGCGTTGATTTAGGTGATCATTGATCTTCAATATTGTCCTAGGAAGAGTAGATTGTAGATATTTTCACCAAACCTTTCATTGAGAGCAAGTATCTTCACTTGCAATCTCTTTTGGGGGTGCGGGACATCAGTTCTTCAGGGGGTCTCCTACACCTTCATTTTGGGAGTTTTTTTTTTTCCTTCAGGGTTTCTCCTTTCCTCATCTATTTGTATAGAGTACCTAATATGGCTACACATTTTCGAGACTCTCATTTGCATAGCACTACCTAAGCTTCGATTATGGGGGGGTTTGGTGCATTTATTTGTTTTATTACAGTTACTTGTTTTTTAATTTGTTATTTTGGTGCACTAATTACTTATTGTAATTAGTTTATTATGTTTATTAATAATTTGCACCAAATAGGATAAGCTTGTTGAGCTAGTAGTTAACTTAGACACTTAGCTTGTTACAGTGGAGTTCCACTCCACTATTCAAGGTAAGATAGGATAAGATTGTTTAACTAACAGTCAACTTGTGTTGATTATTTACATAAGTTGGACACCTGTCTTGTTAGTGTAGAGTTGCACTCCACTATTCATGTAAACAAATATCAGTTGAACTATACTAGTTGTGTGAGTTCTCTAATCTTTATCATGCACACCTTGCTCTATATAAACAATGGCTATTTATGTATTTCATATCACATTAATATTGAATTATCAGAGTAATTCATCATATTTGAGTTATTTATTCATTTCTGTAATTATCTGAGATATATAGATATTGTTTATTATTATTATTGTTTTATCTCTTATTTATGATTTCTATTAAATTCATTAGATCCTGTAGCTAATTCTAACACGATTGGTTTATCATTCATTTTTTCTTGTTATTTTACACTCTGTACATTTTCTTTGTGCGAAGAGGGCTCCTACGAGAAATGTCAAATTACGGATACAGATGTAATTGTGAGCAAGGATATGAAAACCTTATAAATATGACGGAAGGCCCCTGCATCAGCAAATGTAAGCTCTCATGCCTTAGTTTCCTTGGTTCAAATCCCATACCATGAGTCTTAGTGTTGTTATTTTTTATTTTGAGGGGTTTTGTAGGTTCTATAGGTGTTCACCGTTTAGCCTTGGAGATAAACACAAGTGGGAGTTGAACCACGACTCCCTCCCCTACACAGGTCATCTTTGGAAATCATAATAATAAAAGTACTTCAACTTCAACCCCATCTAAGGTACTCAGATTTGCAAATAAAATTTCTTCAGCGCACTCATTACCATTAGTATTTATTTATATATATGCTTATCTTGCAGGTGCTAAGAAGGATATTCCATCCCTGATCGCCCTAAGAATTCTCAATCTTTCCTTCCCATTTCTCTTGAGATGCTAATAGTATTTTTTAATCTTAGGAATGCATTCACAGTGTCCCTCTTTGAATGATCCAAAAATGCTTGTGCTTCCATAGATTTCCCCTGGTTAATGTTTATTTGATTTTATGGAGGAGCGCAAATACGATTGTACAGATGGTGTACTTTTTATGACATGTCTAAATATTTCACTTCACAACTATGGATCAAATTTGAAGGGTTGGTCCTCGTTTCAATGTGAATCGTTGAATCAGTGTTTAAAAGAAGTATAACTATTTACATTTTATTTGATAAAAGTAAAATAAGTATCCAATTCGTTTTTTATTTAAGAATTTTTTAAATAATTTATCAAGAAGGAAACGCGTCGAATCAAAATCGTACAAAATTTTACTTTCATAATAAACTATGAAAAACATCAAAAATCTTATAAATATACATTTTATTAAAAAAAATTAAATATTTAATATACCATTTTTTGATAAGGAATATATAATCACTATATTTTTATATTTGGAAAATAAATATTTATAAGGGCAAACCTAATTATAAACCTCAGCAACTCATCTTCGACTCAGAATTCCATGTCCCTGTGATCGCATTACTGAATTTGCATTACTGAATTGAGTCTTGAATCCTTCCAACCTTATCAATGGTAAAAAAGTAATAGTCCAGACTAACTTCTCTTGCAAGCAATTTTGTGGTACCCAAAAGGCTCTTGAATCCCCTCAAACTTATCACCATTAAAAGCCCAATAGTCTCAACTTTGCTTTCCTTATCTGCAAAATCAACACAATTAGCTCTTACCCAACCTTACCAAATAGTCAGATAGTCCCAAATCTGCTTACCTCGCAAGCAGATTTGTACAACCCAATTATCCCTTGAATCGTCCCAACCTTTAACAACATTAAAAGCCCAATATTCTCAACTCTGCTTCATTGGCAAACAGGTTTGTGCTACCCAATTGGTTTCATCCATAATTTAAGAAAGAAGGATGTCGGACCATGTATTGAAAGAGGAAGGGTTAGCAAATGCAATGACATTTTGTTTTGATGAGGTAAAGAATGAAGCTGAAAATTCCCAGTATAGTTTAGGCGAGGAGTCAAATTCTGCAACAAGGGATTCTTCATTTTTGTTGCTTAAAGTTGAGAATTCCCAGTCTGGCTCAATGATGATTTCAAATTCAACACCAGCCAATTCTGATCAAGTTTTTCAGCTTCACAGTTGGATGATGTCCCTGATCAGCATAAATTTGATGAGAATTCCAAGCATGCCTTGAAAAAATCATTGACTGCAACAGGTGACTCCAATTCAGATCAGCAGCTCACAAATGAATCAAATTCGAAGGTTGATTCTGTTTCATATCAGCCAGAGGCCGAAACAGAGAAGCCAATGCCTACTAGCTCAACAAGAAAAGTGTCTGTGATAGTATCTGCATAGGATCCCAAAAAATCAAAGGCATCAAAGGCATCAAGTGAGTTTTCAGAGTGCAGGAGACTGTTTATCAGCCTTATGCCCGCGAGACACCGCCTCCTGTTGACCTAATTTCAGCAAGAATTCCACCTGAAATTCCCCCTCCTGTTGAGGTAATTTCAGCAAAAAATTCACCAGAAATGTCACTAGACTATGCGTCTGATGATGTTTCTGAGCATTCTGTTTCATCCGAGGTCAAACCTACTAGAAAGATTCCTAGTTACATGACTGCCACAGTGTCTGCAAAAGCTAAAGTCTGGTCCCAAAGCCTTCCAAAACAGCCCAGACCAGAAGACCAAGAGAAGAACAGAAACCCCTTCTTGGGTTCATATGAAAAGCCCCCTCCTTTTCATGAGACACTGCGCACACCTCAGAGATCAATATCACAAGTTCATAGAACCACCCATAGAAATGATGGTTCAATTTCTTCCACAGAAGCTACTGGTAAGAAGTTCTAACTTTCTTGTTAATTTTTTTAAATCTAATCAAATCAAATGAAAGCAAGTACCCCTGTTTAGTCTTTTGGCGTAGATTTATATTTAAAAGTAAAAATGGTTCAGTTCAATCCTATGGGTTATGTTGCTTGGTATGTTTTTATGTTTTTGCAATTATTTTATCTAATTTCTTTGCTTTTCTGTCTTGCCTTTCTCTGCAGACACTTTTGTAATTCATTTATTTAAAAAATTGTACCTTATAAATAAACCACTGGATCAATAGATTGAGGGTGGCTATCAGTTAAAACAAACTACTGATTTTTCTGATCACCCTCATTGAATCATATTTTGACTGCCAAATTGAAGCACCAACTAGCCCAAAATCTTGTATTTGTATTTCACAGAGTCCTTAATTAAGAGAGTAAGCCAACGCTCTTATCACCCTCGATGAGGATTTCAAATTTTCAAAATCTTTTTCTAACTTTTAGGGTTTGAACAGTGATGAGGGTGTCAAATTTTCAAAATCTTTTTCAAACTTTTAAGGTTTGAACAGTCATACATTATCAAATATTAGATTTCAAGTTTTCAAGTCTAAATGATAATGACCGTTTACTCGTGAATAATGATTCATAATATCTTCTCTCTCATAAGATTAAATGGTTTACTAATTACTTGATATTCATTGCATCAGATTTTAAGATTAAATGATAATGACCATTTTCTCATGAATAGTGATTCATAATATCTTCTCTCATAAGATTAAATGGTTCACTCCACATTCATTGCATCAGATTACTTTCATAAGAATGTTTACAAGTTTTAATCGTGATGATTAGGATTGCTCATTTTGCTGGTTCTAATCCCACCTCTTCAGGAGTCTATTTCTCTCTTATTCGAAATCTCTCTCCAGTATATAAGGGGTTGAACCTTGAATCTGTAGCTTGAAAAGGAAGATTTCAATTAATGACTGATTTTGCTGCACAGCTTAGGTTTTAAGCACATTTTAATTCTTTCCATATGTGCCATAATTTATGCACATTTTGATTATGCTCTTAGTACCCATATGTGGCATTGTCTGGTTTTTTTTATAAATGAAATAAGCAGTCTATTCCAAGCTGTACAAAGATATTGTTTGTTCTATTTTGGAAGAAAAAAACTAGCATGTAAAAGTGTTTGGACTGTTATTGATTAAAATTTTTAAAATGCCATTCATTTCTCAAAAAATTCAAAATCATTTCATATTTAATACATTCATAAATATATAAAATGATTTTGAGAATATTTAAACTGTCTCTACAATAATTTTTTTTATAGCTATATAATCATTATTCTTAACTAAGAACTGCTTTTAATGAAGTACGTACACTTTGAGACTGGTAGATGGAGTCAGAGACGCTGGGAAGAATAAATAATTTTAAGGTATGCTAACTTTTTTGGATTGAAAATAAGGTATACTATTTAAATCAAGTCAAGCATGGAAAACATATTTTATTCAGTTTTTTTTTTTAAAACAATACTACATTCAATTATAGAGTATAAATTTGTACATGAATTTTTAAACTAAGACAATCAAATTTAATTTGGAAAAGATTTTATTAATTTTGAATATAATTTTTTATTTCAATAGATTTTTTTTTTTTTTTTTTGGTGCATGTCTCAATAGGTAGTATTCACATGAAATGCATCTCAATCTATATTTGGGAAATAAAATTTAGATCTAAATCTGAATAGATATTTCAATTTAATTGAAAGAAAATTTATCATAAATACATTTTACTATTTAAATAATACATGAAGTCTAGTTGGAATGAGAGAAAACCAAGAAAAAATGTTTTAAATTGTCAATTATCATAAATACATTTTATTATTTAAATATACATTTAGTCTAGTTGAAATGAGAGAGACAATCAAGAAAAAATATTTTAAATCGTCAATTTTTATAAATACATTTTATTATTTAAATATACATGAAATCTAAGTAAAATGAGAAAGACAACCCAATTTTTTTTTTTTGAAATACTCTCAACTGCACAGCAGTTAGCTGATGCCAATCAATGCCCTAACTAACAAACATTCAATTGATACAGATGAATCTACTAATCATAAATACCTTTACAAAATTAAATAATAATAAAATACTTAATCAACCATCCATCCGCCAATACAAACATGCTAATTGATGGGTTTATCCATATGATAAAACTTGTTGGAATGTCTCTAATTGATTTAATATCAATTATGAAAGGTTGGTACAACCCCTTCACAAACCCAAACAATATGTGTTTATTCTTATACAATTTTTAAACCAAAAGTATCAAAGTTTGGACAATTTTCTAATCAATTTGTCTATTAAAATTAAAATTGATAATGATTATTAATTTAAAGGTTGAAGTATTAAAAATTACCATTATCATATTCTCGACAATTTAAGATCAAAAAATATCATTTTAATCACCTCAATATTATTTTAGTATCCTCTCTCTTTGTTAACTCAATAGCTCTCAAATAATTAAGACATTAATAATGTATATGATCCAAACATTGTTATTTGTTAATAGTAATTGAATAAAAATAGGTATAGGTAATGTTGGAATTCATAAGAATCTAATACTTAAAACCCTGAAATAGAGCATGCTATGTTCCTTGTTAAAAACACCAAAAAGGGGCCTAGGTGTGTTTTGTGTATTGCATGACCCTTTTTTTTAATGGTCTCAAAGATCACTACGATACCTACATTAGACAATAATAACAATTTTTTTAGTTAAGACTAGGATATATGATCAAGAATTGATACCTAGTTTTGGGTTGGGCTTAGGAGCATCATAGTGTAGACACTAAAATCTAGTATTAAACATTTGGTAATGTAAGTGGTAACCTACCTTCACCTTACATGATTTGTGCATACACATATGGGTCTTGCACACCCTTCTCTCTTATTTGCTTGCCTTCTATGGGGTTGACCTTCTAAATTTTATACTAGTCACCTATAATAATTCCTTAGTTTTTGTCTAACTTAGATAAAATCATAATTATAATGTTTGTTGATTATTAGATCATAGTTCATGTTCTCCATATGAGTTCGTCAGAAATCATACGTCTTCGGAATTCTACAGTGACAACAGCTTGTGAAAAAATAGTAATGTACAAACCACAAGGACAAATGTGATAAAATATATACACCTACATTGATGTAGGCATCAATAGACAAACAAACTCATCCAAACCAATTCAAATATCTAGTTTTCAGAGTTGATCAACTACATGTTTAAATTCAATATTTTTTGTCACTTGCATGTGTCTTAAACCTTCACATACCCAAAACAAGCCAAGTGTCTTAATACCTTAGTCACTTCCATTTATAACAATTTTTATTTGTTTAATCATATTTCGTTGTAGCATTCAAATTTGTGTTTTATTATAATATGTTTTACAATATGAATAGTTCCAAAGTTCTATCTTATGAGATCATCAAAATATGGTAAATTTGTGACCTTAAAAATATTTCCACTTAGGGTTTCTTCCTTCTTTCTTAGGATTTTCATACTTGTGTCTTTGAGTTTCATATTTTATTTTTGAGTTCCCCATGCATTAAGGCGAAAAATCTTATTCACTTTGGGCCTAACCTTCCGCATATTTTCATGACTTTATCATATGTCATCTATGAAGTCTAGCTCTCTTGTTCGTTTAATGCGAAGTGCTAAGTTAAGTGGTATTGAAATGGAACATAGTTAGATTCATTTGATTCAATTTAAAATTCCCAAACTAAGTGAAGTGCAAATTTCTTCTTATTATTCTTTTGATGCAAATGTTAATGATGAGCATGTACAAGTGCAAGATAATATCATTAATCATAAAATGCCTCATCTAGACACTGTTGATCAATATAGTAATGAGTACCAAGATGGAATTCATCATGATGACCTTAATTGTGTAGATCCTAAACAACTTGAAGCCTTGGCTACTTTTTGGCAAAGAATCCATAAAGAACCTAATGACTCGTGTTGATGTGTCATTTGGCACAAATTGTCAATGCTAGGATTTCAGGGTGATGAAGCCCGTCTAGCCTCTCTTGAAAGGAGCCCCACAAGGTATGTCTCCATAAGGTTTTTATCGATCGAGTCATGACGTACTGATTTCACCTAGTCATTTGTTGTGATATGTTCTAGTCAAGGGGCCTTTATTGGTGTGGGAATTTTTAAACTTAGGTTTAACATTATTCTAGTCTTCTAATAATTTTAGAGGGAATGCATGCTTTATTATTTCACTCATGTGTGTTTTAATTGTATTTGGGGAAATAATAAAATCTTCCATTTTTTATTTGCCCATCTAGTTAAAATCAGCGTTTTGGGTTTTAATTAAATGAGTTTGAAATTAATTTTGGTGTTCATTCGTTCCATTAAATTGACATTCAACAATGCATTTTCAATAATAGAAGAAATATTACAATCAAGATAAAACAATATATATTGATTGCATTCAAACCCTAATCTAACAATTGATAAAAATGAAATTGATCCGCACAAGCTTGGTCAACGAGATGGGGCAGATTTCAAGTCAAATTTTGCAAAATCTATTTTAGTCCAAGCTTGGTCAACAAGATGGGGCAGATTTCAAGTCAAATTTTGCAAAATCTATTTTAGTCCAAGCTTGGTCAACTGACAAGTGTCAAAGGGGTAACAAGAAGTCGACTCAAGACCAAGGGAAAAATATGGAATTGATCTCCAAAAGCTTGGTCAACAAGGGGCAAGTTTTGGGAGCCATAATGGTGCAAAAGCCAAAATTACCTCCTAGATCAAGTTAAGAGGGCTAAGCAAACTAGGTTTTAAATGCAAATTGGGAGGTCAAAAGTCTACTTTCACGCTACGTGACTTATACAAAGTTTTCTCCCACATACATGGGCTTTCCAATAGTGATGCTTTTAGGTCCCAGTTTGGTATGCAAATTGAGGCAGACTACCAAGGCAAATTGAGAGTGTTGAGACCAACACGTTGTGAGCACAAGTGGGAGCAACTACAAAAAGTAAAAAGAGGTTCCCTAATTCTTTAAGAATTAGGGCATGTTGAGCAAGCAACAACTTGCACCAAGACTTGAAGGTAATCCAAAAGGTTTAAAATGCATCTGAGGCATAACAATATCCCTTCAATGATATCCATCAAAATTTTAGAGCTATTGACCCTACAACAGGTGTTCAGACCACTATTACCACGATTATTATTCATATGTCTATACTTATGGTTATACATGTGATGCACACTCATATTGTGGGGTAACATAAGGTTTCACTTATATTGTTATGTCTATCACTACATAACAGACTTATGTACATCTTACAATAGCTACTCATAGGACATCATCATCCATGCCTGTTACATAATCCCTCATGCAGACTGATATATTTCTACGGGGTAAGGTGTTACAATTAAAGCAAGGTGATTTTAGAGCGATCCATTTGACCGATTCTCATGTTTTGGTTCATAATATTTTTTCTCCAAAATATTTACATCTTATGTCATGTCCCCTCTCTAGTACGACATGACACTTTACGTGGATTTGCCTATTCCAGACTCTCGTAGGCAGACGGTGGTGATGAGAGAGTCATTTTTGCGTTTATTTGGCGATTGGATGGCTCCTTATGCTCTTGAAGACATTATATTTGTTTATTACTTTTTATATGAGGCCAAAATGTTATATTTTTAAATTTAGGTGCACTTTTTATTTTATAAAGTTACTTTTTATTTTATAAAGTTACTTTTTATTTAAAAATACAATGATGTTTTACAAGATGTATTACGAATACTTCTAGAAGTTTCCAAAAAGTGTATAAATAGACCCCATAGGTGTCTCATTTGGCATCCAAGTTTATTTTCCCATTTTGGCTTCTTGGGCATTTGTAGAACCTAATGGTCTGCAAATTTTCAGTCTAATCCTTGAGAACGATACCTCTCAAGTGATTGCATAACTGAGGAGGTGAAAGATCTTTTGAAGGGTTGCTTGGAGGAACTGGTATTCAGCCAATTCAAGTGTGCTAAATTGGAGAATTTTGGTGGTTTATTCTCAACTAAGAAATCTTCAGTTTTGGGCAAGGAGAAGCATAATTTTGGCATAGAAAAATCGAACCCTTGGAGGAAGCAATTTTTAATAATTTTTGGTAGCATTTTGGAGGATTTTTGAAGAGGTTTCTGAAGGTTTTTTCACAAATCCGTACGGCCGTACGGACGGGATTTTCAGTAGCAGCAAGTCAAAAAAAAAATCACAAAATACTGCATACAGTTTGCAGTCTTTTTTCCTGGCATGTGCAGTCTATTTTTTTCTTAGCATTTTAGCAAGTTGGTCATTTTTTTTACAAGGGGTTTTAGTCAGCAGGGTACGGACAGCGTACAGACAGCTTGTTGGACAGTATACGGACAGCAGTAAGGGCGCCACTTACTGATCAGGTTAGTGTTTGTTGCTGATTGGAGATACAGATTATTCTGTCCTGTGCGTGAGATATTGTAGGCACATATCTGCTCATTGAATCTGAGCGACTATCACTGTCTGTTCTATTTGTATTTGCGTACCTATATTTATGTGTCAGGGGTTTATATTCTAAAGAATATTAATTCTATCCATGTTTTGAAAGCTGAAAGTCGCCATTTATGTGTAAGAGGAACTATATTTCCATAAATCAGTATGTTGGCACTAAATCTTTTGAATTATTAAGCTGAGTAGGTTTTTTTATGTTCAGTTTACTCTTACAGCAGTGTAGTTTAACTGTTTGCCAACTGTTTGACAAAAATTCATAACGCTATATTAGTATTTTTTTGTAAACCTATTAACTGTTTGACGAAATTGCATAGAGTAAGATCAATGTTTTGATGATCCTACTAGTGAGAGTCATTACAGTGGTATCAGAGCCATCATCCTCCCATCCTGTGATCGGTTAAACAGCAGATGAGCGAGAGAGAAATAAGATATTCTATCAGGGAACAACGGAGACAACCAAATCAGAATCCTCAGGTCGAAGGAGATACATCGTCAGAGGCATTAAGAGACCGGCAAATCAGTTCAAAATATGGTAGAAGAAGATAGAAATGCAAGTACTGAAAGGAAATTTGACACTATGCTTGATATGATGTCACGCTTATTAGAAAAATTGGATCAGCAAGCCATTCCAGATCAAAATCATGAACACACAGCTGAACATAGTGGAGTTGATGAGGAAATGTCAATACAACGCGTTGGAGACACTAGATGATCAGCTTCTAGGCCTCTTTTTCCCACCTTTACACCAAGAGAAGAACAATTACATGCTGCTCCAGCTACTCCATTTGGAGAAGAAGCTAGACAGGCCTACTTGGAGTATACCATTTTCCCTCCTGATGTGAGAGAAATATGGACATTTGATCAATTTATGAATCAAAGAAATAAGAGAGGAGGAAGAAATGATCGCCATGCTCAAAGGAATGACTATCAACAAGCACTTGGTAAGATTTCCATGCCTTACTATGATGGAAGTAACAAATGCACAGCTAGGTCTTGGGTTCAAAAACTTGATAATTATCTCTCTTTGAGACCAATGCCTGAAGAGGATGCCATAAGATTTGCCACACTACATCTTGAAGGAGCTGCTCATGAATGGTGGTATCATGGGTTGGTCACTCTTCGACACAACCTTATCACTACATATGAGGAGTTTACCAACAGGGTGGTGGAAAGGTTTGATGTCAAAGATCCTGAGGTGAGTTTCCGTGAATTGGCACAACTAAAACAACATGGTTCCCTTGATGCTTATATTAATGACTTCCAGAAGCTAGCAGCAATGGTGCCTGATATTTCAGAGCGGAGGCTAATCATGTTATTTACAGAAGGGTTGACTGAACCACTCAAGGGGTGGGTTAAGGCCTTTAATCCTCTCACATTTCAAGAAGCTATGAAGAAAAGCCGCAGTATGGAACTTGCAGCACCAACAAACAGGTTTGGTTCAAAGGGCTCTTCATCAAACAAAGATAATAAAGAGGAATTCAACAAAGGTAAAGAGAAGGATGATGACACGAAAGACAAGTCAGCTGCACCTTTGAATAAGGAGACGCTTAATGACCTGCGTAAGAAGAAGTTATGCTTATATTGCAAGGGTCCCTATGAGTTTGGACATGACTGTCCTATGAGGCCTAAGGGAAAGGCCAACATGATGATGTGGGTTTATTACGAGGGCTCAGATTCAGACAGCTCAGAGTACCATGATCCTGATGATGCAAAGCAAGAACAGGAGGTAGATAATGCTGAACAAAAAGAGGAACTAGAATTTCATTTACAGGAGGCACGTCTATCTAGTATTCAGATAAGGTGCTTTCAGACTTAGAGGTGTCTTGGCAGGACAAAAGGTTATTACACTCATGGATACTGGTGCCACGCACAACTTTATTGATGCATGCTTCGTTGAGAGGCGTGCGCTGACCACTGAGGAGTTTGAGGGACTGAAAGTTAAGGTGGCTGATGGATATACTCTTCGATGTGACAGGATGGTACGTGATCTACCTCTACGCCTGAACAACTATGAGTTCAAGGCAGATTATTATGTGGTCAACATGGGTGACATGGACATAGTGCTTGGGATGCATTGGCTACATTCGTTGGAGGAGATTACGCTGAGACTTAAGGATATGGAGATGCAGTTCGAGGTAGATGGCAGAACACATGTGCTGAAGGCTATTCGTAATAGTGATGTTAGGACTATTACACTTAAGAGGATGGAGAGGCTAGCTAAGTATAATAATATAGAGTGGGCAGCTATTTGTACCTTGATGCCTACACATGAGGAGCAACACAAGGCTAAATATCATCTTGATGAGAAGGCATACATCAAGATTCCACCAGGTAGACCACCAAATAGAGTGCATAATGTATTCCATGTATCACGCCTCAAGAAGGCGTTGGGTCAGAATGTGGTGCCTTTTGCAGTGTTACCTCCCTTGGATGAGGGGAAGTTAATTCCAGAATCCATCTTGGATAGCAGAGAGAAGCAGCTTCGTAGGCGAGTGATCAAAAAATACCTGATTAAGTGGAAGGATCTACGCATTGAGGGTGCTACTTGGGAGGGTGAGGCCATTCTGCAACATCCGGCATTGAGATTGCTTGAGGCCAAGCAATTTCAGGAGGGGCGGACTGTCATGTCCCCTCTCTAGTACGACATGACACTTTACGTGGATTTGCCTATTCCAAACTCTCGTAGGCAGACGGTGGTGATGAGAGAGTCATTTTTGCATTTATTTGGCGATTGGATGGCTCCTTATGCTCTTGAAGACATTATATTTGTTTATTACTTTTTATATGAGGCCAAAATGTTATATTTTTAAATTTAGGTGCACTTTTTATTTTATAAAGTTACTTTTTATTTAAAAAATACAATGATGTTTTACAAGATGTATTATGGATACTTCTAGAAGTTTTTGAAAAGTGCATAAATAGACCCCATAGGTCTCTCATTTGGCATCCAAGTTTATTTTCTCATTTTGGCTTCTTGGGCATTTGTAGAACCTGATGGTCTGCAAATTTTCAGTTTAATCCTTGAGAACGATACCTCTCAAGTGATTGCATAACTGAGGAGGTGAAAGATCCTTTGAAGAGTTGCTTGGAGGAATTGGTATTCATCGAATTCAAGTGTGCTAAATTGGAGAATTTTGGTGGTTCATTCTCAGCTAAGAAATCTTCAGTTTTAGGCAAGGAGAAGCATAATTTTGGCATAGAAAAATCGAACTCTTGGAGGAAGCAATTTTTAATAATTTTTGGTAGCATTTTGGAGAATTTTTGAAGAGGTTTCTGAAGGTTTTTTCACAAATCCGTACGTCCGTACGGATGGGATTTTCAGCAGCAGCAAGTCAAAAAAAAATAAAAAAATACTGCATATAGTTTGCAGTCTTTTTTCTTGGGATGTGCAGTCTATTTTTTTCTCAGCATTTTAGCAAGGAAGTTGGTCATGTTTTTTACAAGGGGTTTTTGTCAGCAAGGTACGGACAGCATACAGACAGCTTGCTGGACAGTATATGGACAGCAGTAAGTGTGCCACTTACAGATCAGGTTAGTGTTTGTTGCTGATTGGAGATACAGATTATTCTGTCCTGTGCGTGAGATATTGTAGGTACATACCTGCTCATTGAATCTGAACGACTATCACTGTCTGTTCTATTTGTATTTGCGTACCTATATTTATGTGTCAGGGGTTTATATTCTAAAGAATATTAATTCTGTCCATGTTTTGAAAGCTGAAAGTCGTCATTTATGTGTAAGAAGAACTATATTTCCATAAATCAGTATGTTGGCACTAAATCTTTTGAATTATTAAGCTGAGTAGGTTTGTTTATGTTCAGTTTACTCTTACAGCAGTGTAGTTTAACTATTTGACAAAAATCCATAACGCTATATTAGTAATTTTTAGTAAACCTACCAATTGCTTGAAGCAGTGTAGTTTAACTATTTGACAAAAATCCATAACGCTATATTAGTAATTTTTAGTAAACCTACCAATTGTTTGACGAAATTCCATAGATCAAGATCAATGTTTTGATGATCCTACTAGTGAGGGTCGTTACATCTTATCCCTTATCTCTATGTTTCATAGCTCTTAATATTACATTATATGATGGTAAATGTGATCTAGAACAACACCTAAGAGCCTGTCACACAACATGTTTAGACTATGCCTCCAATGACAACTTACTAAGTTGTTTCTATGAAACCTTAAGGACTATGCATTGCATTGGTTTTATGATTCCCCATTCTAATCAATTAAAGCATTCAATCCTTTGGTTGATCAATTTATTGCACATCTCTCTATAAATATTAGTGACAAATTGTCTTATGCATAATTTGTAAAACTTAAGCAAGGATCCTGTGAATTAATTAATTATTATGTGCTTTGGTACATGATCGTGCTTTTTAATATGACAAATCCAATGGTTGATAATGAGTTACAAGATATATTCAAGTAAAGTTTACTTTCCCCTCTCCATGTGGCTATTGTGTTCAAGAGATTCAAATCATTTGATGAGTTATGCCATACAGTAAGAGATCAAGAAATTAAGCTCATATCTTTGTATAAGCTAAAGTATGTGGCTAATGTTCCAGCTATTTCAACTACTAAGTTTCAAAACAAACCAAGTTACAAATGCAAAAAAAATGATACTAAGAATGAGACAAAATAAACAGTTATTAAAGTATCTTAGCCTACCAATCAACTTGTCTTATCCAATCAATAAAGGAGGTAATTTTTACGATTACCCGAACCTCCTCATAAGCTCATGCAAAATTTACTTGAATACAACCTTATAGCTCTCCCTCCCCATAAATAGGTTGAATTATTAGGCCTTTACCTAAGTGACATGACAATAATGCATATTGAGTTTACCATAGATGCAAGGGGATTAGATGCGAGGGGAATTCTACGAATATATGCTTTGCACTAAGAGATAAGATTCGGTATCTCATTGATGATAAAATTATTAAGCTTAATATGCCTATGAACCACAACCTAATGGGAATGCCAAATTTAAAATGTTTTCTTATTCCTTTCCTAAACATAATAAAATGTAAACTAAGACTTATCTTAAGGTATATAAATTAAAATGAACAACCTCCTTCGCAGACATATGGGCATCCATTAGATGGTATTATTGGTACACTTACAAGCACATTGAGACACTGACCCATGCTTACATTTGATGACAATGGGATTATGGAAAATGAGTATGGTTACAACTCATTATTCGTACACACATATATTGATTTACAATGCATACATTGTGTCATGGTAGACAATGGTTTGATTGAGAATGTTTGCACCATGCCATTCCTTCCTAGTCTTGAATATACACATGAGAATTTGATGGAACAACCAAGATAGTTATAATATTTAACGGTAAGAAACATAACACTATAGGAAGTATTGTGTTACCACTTAAGGTGGGCCCTATCATATTTCCTACTTCATTCTTAGTTTTACCAATTATAAGGGAATTTGACATTTTGTTAGGATGCCCTTAGAGACAAGCTCTATGAAGTACCATCTTTAATACATAGATGCATGAAGTATATAAATGGAAATAAGGTGGTTACAATTCTAGTTATTACATATGAGTATCTTATTCAACTAGAGGTAATTCCGCCTTCACCCCCAACACCATTATAGTTTGTTATTCACCCTATGTAGGTTCATTCTAGGCAAACAATTCAAAGGAAAGTAATTGACTTTTCTAGATGATTAGTGCTTTAACAACCATTACATCAGAGGGTTATTAAGGACTCATTGTAGCTATTATCTACTCCATCACATCCTAAGCTAGTGTTACAAATATTTTGACACATTTCATAATAAACACAAACACTTATACTATACATGAGATTCCACATGACACCATGCATAGCATCTTATGAGTCATGACGATGATGATGGATACATTACATCACGAGATTACCTCATCAATTGAGATATAAATACATTTGATGATATTTGTTCATGATAGGCGATCCCATGTTTGATACATGACCTACATATGACCATCCCCTTGATCGAATAGTTGGTTAGAATTTTACATAATCTATCTAGTAAAAAAATATTTAAATTTTCAAAATATAAAAAAATAGCCTAGATATTTCAAAAAATCAAAAGTTAGAACCTAAGAATAACATGTTTTGCTAGTTACTATATTGATCTATGTTAATTATCACATATTTAGTAGACTACATTTTTTTTTTCCATACACATGCATTTCATAGTATATATGTGTGGGATGCAAGATACAAGTTTTACATGATACATGGATGCACATATGCAGGACATTCTTATACCCAAGGGCTATTACAATATTGGGTCCATCTCATTCCATTGGTGACATTATTACAAGTAATATATTTCTATGACATTTCCATTTATCATGTTTAATTACATTTATTGCTTATACATGGCTTTCTCTTATTTATATTCTTTTCAGTGCTACATTTTATGGAAATACTATTTTCCTATGTTGTGAATTTAACATGGATGAATGATGTAGACTAGTTTAACTTATTATGTGCTTGATTGTTGTTATTTAATTTCATATAGACTAATCATTGATTAAGATTTGTGTGGCTCTTGCATTGTTGTATGATTTTTTCTTAGTTGAGTGTAACATTGTATACCTCTTTCTTTGGGCCCTTGCCTTTTTCTTTTACGACATTCAATTTATTGGCTATGTCATGCTATCACTCTTTCTTTATATGGAGCTTGCTTCTTATGTGTCTTTTCACTTGATTGAAAAAAAAATTTAATGACTTTTACTTGTGTGACTTTTGCTTTGGGTGACATTTGATTATCCATTATGTTTGGCTCTTTTCTTTTGTGACATTGAGTGTTATTGTGTGCATCATGGCTATGACTTTATGTGCTTATGAATGGATACATCTAGGATTGCTACTGAGTGTGTGGTGTCGTGGTCCATATCATGCACTTTTATACTTATTTGTAATGCTATGATCCATATCATGCACCTTACATATTTTATTATTCAATGTGTATATTAGTGTTGGTGAATATTGCATGTCAAATTGCTATATCTATCTTCACACGACACTTATATGCCTTACACTACATGTCTCATATGTGCTTTTATAATCTTATCATGCTATGATGACATATTATCTACATGTTAACATGTGCCTTTAAATTCTTAAATATGTATACATTACATAATGTGGTTAACTCTTTTCTTTTGAGATGAGTAATTCACAAGCTACATTTATCACCTTTAAAGGGGGGCATATTAGTGGGCTTGTCATAGATATTTAAGCCTCCAAATTGTATATATTTTAAAATTTGGAATCGATAACATAATTTAGATAGTTTCATATTGGTTCACAATATCAATTTGTTTTATATTATGGGACAAATATTTACTTATTGAGACAAATTGTAGGGGCATATGCACTACATATGAAGACATTTTATAGGTTACTAATTGTAGGGTTTTACAAGTTATTAGATTGATTACATTAAATGATAGATTATATCATTTTATATCGCATGTTAGCACTAATTGGATCAGATTATGGACATGAATATTGTTTTTGCACAAATTATTACAATTTTTTATTTTCAAAGTTGGTATTGTTGTGACATTGAAGCTACTGAAGGTAAAAAAATTAATATATGTATATTTTTCAATGGTGATTCAATCTACATGAGCCTAATATAGATTCCGCCTTCCATCTTGAGGTTTAAGATCAGTTAAATAAGTAACACAATTGAGGTTCTTTGTCATTCAATGGCCTAGCACCACTCCCTCATCATGAGGGTTGGGACATTTATTTTCCCAACCTATGGTTTGAACATTGACACTTGCCTTAGGACATAATCATCTCATGACATTTTTCATCAATGCATGAGCATCCCCGATTATTTAATGCTTCTACAGTAAGTGTAATCTCTAGTACTTCAAAAGGAAACATGGTTCACCCATTTACAAGTGTATTCCATCTTTGTTATTTAAATTTCAATTGTTTAAGTTTATTTTAGATTTCATTTCATGGATATTGATTGTTTCAGGTTTCAAAATAGGTTTTCATGGATAATTTTGCATACTCGGATCCTTATCCCAAATACAAAGTGTGTTTACACACGTAGGTATATCTCTTTATTCTTTTAATCTAGCATTGCTTTTTAATTTCAATACTATGATAAAAGGGGGAATTTACAAACACTAAAATATAGTATTATACAGTAAAAATTGTCAGTGTTGACCTAGCTTCAACTTTCAGGACTTGTGAATATATGTGCTTCTCTTCCAAACCCTTCTCTCCTATTTGTTTGTCTTATATGGGTCTAACCTTCTCGATTTGTTATTAGTCACCCACATGAATTCCCTAATCTATGTCCAACATACTTGAAATCATAATTAAACTGTCTCCTGGTCATCAGAGCATAGTTCATGCTCTTTGGATGAGTCTATTAGAACTCAAATGCCTTCAAAATTACATAGGGGTCCAACTATGATGGACCTCTCCTCATGCCAAGAAACGATCATTTTTAAATTTTAAAATATATTTATGAGTCAACCCATACATTTTGAATGTTGGTGATATGAGAAATTAACCAAAGACTTGTTTATTTATACATAATAGGTCTAAGCTTATTCTCTATCTAGCATCCATCAAAGAAACATCTATACATATCTACATATTAAGTAAGACTACCTTAAACTTTCCAAATCAAAAATTAGCCATAAGGATCAGGCCCTAGCCAAGTATGAAACACCCAAGTCAATTCAAAATTTGATTTTCAAGTGTCAAAATCTAGATCACATGATGCATTAATACTAGTGCATCATGATTGCACAGATTCGCCTAAAGGGAAGAACTACGTATAGTTTTATTTCCCTCTTCAAATAATTGGATACATAGGTAGTGCTCAACCATTCATTGGGGAGTGGTTTAGGTTAGCTCAACCTGTTACTTTTCCTCATTTTAATAGGTTAACCTAGTGTCAAAATTGGAACTAGTGTTTTGAAGTGGAGATAGGTTTTTTAGATTTGTGCACATAGTGAACTATTGATTTAACAGAGGAAAATAGTTTACAAGCAGCTGAAATTATTTGTGCCAAAATATCAGGGCACAAACCATGGGTAAAAGTCCATTAGAATATAGATGCATATGTCTAATGTAAGCATTCATATAGTAACGAACTCATCCAGACGAATTCAGATACCTTGTTCATGGAGCTGAGAAACTTTAGGTTCACCTTATGTCTTTTATGTCACCTAAATGTTGTCTTAGACCTTCACAAACTTGAAACAAGCTTTAGGTGATTTCCATTTGTATCAAATAGCAATTGTTATTCATATTTCAGTGTAGCATTCAAATCTGTGTTTTATTATAATACATTATACAATCTGAATAGTTTAAAATCCATATCTTAGTGGATCAAGTTAATTCAAAATAAGGTGAAACACATGGACACTTTTCCTCGGTACTTATATTAGTTGAGTTCACTTGAATTAATATTTTTTTGAAAATAAATACTCGGTATCATCATTTAACAAATGTCAATAACTTGACCAAGACTTATCATAATATACAATATTTCTTAACTGCATTAAATGCAAGGTGAAATTTTAGGTAGACCATAAAAACATGTAAAGGATTGTGTGCGCGTGTTTGTGTGTTTTTATTTTTACTACATATGATATTTTATGTTTCATCTACTATGAGCTATATTAGCATATAAATGTCAATGTTGAATCAATAACCATCAAAGTTTTAAATGAGAGGAGGGTCGACCTTCAAACTTAACCCCTTCCCAAGCCATGTTTATTGAATGCCAAACTTAATTAGGTGTCATTTCATGAAAGGACACCTAATTAAGTGTGACATTCAGTAAACATGGTTGAGGAAGGGGCTAAATTTGAAGGCCAACCCTCCTATGAATGGGCTAAAATATTTTTATAACAGCCATCCATTCAACATTACTTCCGAATAAGGAAACATTAAAAATATTGAATATATATTTACTATAAACTATACATATATACCTATAATCCTTTATATATTTTGACGATCCACCTAAATTCCCCCTATGAGTTTTATAACACAGTGACCCTTGGGTGGATTTATCGAGGTTAAGAAAATGATGGACCAAT
Source organism: Torreya grandis (assembly GCA_037957365.1). Classification (NCBI taxonomy): domain Eukaryota; kingdom Viridiplantae; phylum Streptophyta; class Pinopsida; order Cupressales; family Taxaceae; genus Torreya; species Torreya grandis. The sequence continues at coordinate 2,406,119 of JARHVA010000068.1, read as the reverse complement.
TTGATTTGATTTTAATTTAATTGGTCTTTTTTTAAATTAAAATTGGATGAGTGGTACCCCATAGCTACTTTAGAGGTATTACTAATTCTCGTTATCCGTAAATTGTAATTTTGATTATATGCAAAATGATGGAAATTTATTTTTTTAACCTTTTACAAATCGGGTTTATTAGAGGATCATCTTTGGGTTGTTAACACATGAACTTGTATGTTATAAGTACTTTTAACTTTGGGCCATGACTTTTCTATTATTTTTGGACATTAGACAAAAGTGATTCTAATTCTTTTCATTGTATTTCATATCTTTGGATCTGTTTTAAAATTATGAGTAACTTTGGATTTATTTTAGAATAGTTTTGAGGTTGTGATATTTTCAAAGATTGTTGATGGAATCACGATTAAGGGTCTCAATGAAGAGATGCCTTATACCATGACTTCATCATTTGGGCTTTGGTACAAAATGATGCATTCATGGTTAGTAGTCTCAATTAATAGATGCTTTAAAGCATGTAGCCTTCAGAATTACATAGTAGTTTACTAAACCTATGATTCAAGAATAACAATAAATTAGTTATTTAATTGATTTTAACAAATATAATTACCTCTCACACACATAATGAAAATTAATACATGAATCATGAATGAGGTGTGTTATAACATCTCTATGCATGCTAACTCATAGTCTTTGCAAGCATAGCTATCTATTAAAAATACTCACTATGATCTTTATTCTTAAGCTCATTGACTAGCTAAGTTAAGTGTAGGGGAATGTTTATATAGGTGAAATACCAACCTACTTATATTAATGCTCTCAACAATCGACTATAATCATTTAATATTTGTGGTGCATGGTGATGTGTTACAAATATTTAATGATTGTAGTGGGTTGTCAAGAGCATTAATTTAAGTAGCTAGGTCTTATAATGAAACATTACCCCAAACATTACCTTAGATGTGCTATCAAATGAGCTCCCTTGTATTGAATAAAGACCTTGCTTGTTTTTTTAATGCATATGCCTCTGCTAATTTATTATGCAATCAATAAGATGTTTGTACTAGTTTTAGTAGTCAAATGTCTTTTGATACTTTTATTATGTGTCATTCATTAAAGGAAGTCACCAACATATAATTCCTAGGTTAATCCCTAAGATCAACAATCATTAGTCTGATGATGAGGAAGTAGTGGCTATCTTGAGTGACCTAGTAGCAGAATATCAAATCAAACATGAGTTGCCTACTCAAGAGGGTGAATCACAAATCTCTTGCAATCAACCTGAAGATGAACTCAACAAGTTAGAGCCATTGGATGAGGAAGATGCATGTTATACATCTGAAGCATTTTTGTCCTATGTTTCTCCCTCTCCAAACAAAATGTTGACTTGAGGTGGAAAGCAACTCGATAGTAATAGCATCTCTCCTAGCCCATCATTGGAGGTGAGTGAGATCGAAAAAGAAACCAAAGATGAATCAGGGTGTGTATGTGGAATCAGTGGATTAATAGAATGTAGAATAGAATATCTTCCACTTCCAAGTAACATTACATTCAAAGAAAATGGTGAAGTTTTGAATGTAGAGGTCGTGGACATGGGATGTATGCCAATACAAATCGGACATGAACATGCATCAATTCAATACAAATATCCACATACCTCTACCACATATGATAAAGCCAGGAGGTCATTGATATGCAAAGAATCATCCCCATGACTTCTCGATAATAAAAATGAAGATCAGGATGCTACCATAACATCCATCTCATTCCAAGAGCAGCCACCAACCGATTCATCCATTGGTTGTAATGAAGAGGAAGCCTCTACTTGGTTGGGTGATCAAGTTATTATGGTATGTATTGATGCCCTCCCCTTCCCCTTACTATAATTTAATGTTTGGGTAGAGGTATTTCTCAAACCCTATCTCTCATGCTTTCTACAAACTAGATACAAACATACTACCTAATTTTATTGTCTTAGTTTACTCGAACTACATGAAAACAACATTAACAAATATTTATGAGATAGTGTTTTCCAACATAGAGGATAACATAGACATAAGTATATGTCCCCTAGACCTTTTTAAAATCCTGTAACATAGGTGTCTAATTGAATTCATACATATTACTATGTGAAATAACCTCTGTAAATAATGTCTCTTCCCCTTTCTTGATTGTTTGTTTTCTATTTTTTCCTTCTTGTCCCTTGTTTTTAGTTTAGTCTCCCTTTCTCATTTTATTTTTTCTGGTCCTTCCCTTGTGGCCTCGAGGTTCCCCTATTAATCACATAGGTGAAATGAAAGGCTTGATGGTAAGCAAACAACATGAAATACACTTAGAGCATAAAATTTAATCTTACTTGAACACTTACATAAAATTATCATGACTATCTTGTGCATTTTCAGGTTGATAAAGGCCAATGATTCAAAATAGAATTGTTGATTTAGAAAGGTTTTTTTTCTCGGTTAAATCCATCTATACACTTAATTTAAACAATTGAAGATAACGTAACATTATCTTTTTGGGTTTATCTTAATTGATCGTGAACTTTTTTATTTTCCTTGAACCCATGGATTGGTCCCCAAACCTCCAAGGATAATAAAAAGTAAAGTATCCTTTCAAAAGAGTTAACCAAAAATGTAAAATCTAAAAAATCTTCCTCGAAAAGGTAATCTTGGTAACCTCCATTGCAGGGTTTTCAGCCTAGCTGATAGTGGAGCAAGGCCTTTGGAAGGGACTGTAGGTATCTATGTTAGGGTTATGGATGTCTGTCTGATAGCAGAGCAATTCCCACGCCATTACCCCCCATGCCAAATAGCTAAATCTTTTCCCTCAAAATTTTTGGGCTATTAAGCAAATCTAAATTGTTACATGTGTATGCAAGATTGTAAAATAATTAATATCTTGAGCACACACAAATGGTATTTGACGGGATTACAACTAAGTTTTCCACATGTTGAGGTAGAATTTAATGTTTTTATCCTTATGATTTTATCTCAAGTAATCATTTGTAGCTAATGTTTGTTGTTTGGATGCAAGAACAAGAGATTATAGATTTATTTAGATATTCAGGAGTATCTACCATTAGGAGTCACTGTTTGTTGTAGCCTTCACCAACATGCCCTAATTTCATATTCAAAATTATGTAACCTCTTTTTGATATGGATTTTAATCTTGTTCGCTTTAAGAATTTTGGTGGTTTGGATGTTTAAGCCTCAACTTAAGTTTGTAAGTTCCTAGATAATAAGTTTTAAGTGACTAACATGCTTCATTTTAATGTTTCTTCATTTAAAATCACCCAGTCTAAGATTTGCATTTAGGAATTGTCTGATATAATTGTTGAATCTACTTAAATTCTAAATAGTCTCACTCAATAATTTCCCCTTTTGGAATCTCTGACTTTAACCACTGATAGGTAACCATTTTCAGGGTTTATGCAACCTTTTTCCTATAGCAATGTGGTTTGTTTATGCTTTAATTCAGGATAAATTGACTATATGTTTGCATAGTTTCATATTGGAACTTAGTTGATTTCTTCAAAGCAGACCAAATCTCCCTAAGTTTCTCCTGAAGGAGCTATTTTATCCTAAAGTGTCTTGCTTCTTTTCGATCTATTTATGTTTCAATCCAATCTAAATTGGCTTAAAGTTTGATTTTGTATATCTTTTGCCTTGGTCTATTTTATTAAAATGGTCGAAGGTGGCTTAAAAAATGGATTTATTTTCATTCAAAATGACTTCCTTTTGTTAAGTTTATGTGCCCTTTTTGGTTTACGTTCAAAGTACGTAGTTGTTTTATTTTTGAAAGACTTGGCCATTTACTTTGAAATTTTAAAAATTGTTGACTGGGCCTTTCTTTATCTTTCCCACAGGTGTTTATAGTAATGCCAACACCACATGGCGATCTCTCATGGCTCCCAATAGCCCAAGCCCATTCAAAAGAGCTTCAAATACTTATCCAATTATGTAAATTTTTTTGGAGCCAAGTGTCAAATTTTCACTTTGTATGACTTAGTCAATTTATTCAAAAGTTTATCTAGAGCCATGTGGCATCATTTTTCCACTCTATGGGACTTAAATAATTCAAAATGATTTTCCATGTAACCTCCAATTAAATAAAATTTCATCAACAAATTAGATCAATGAGATGCTACCAAGTGGTAAGATCCCAATAACCCACTGCCCCAACTAATTCCGTATCAAGAAAACATTACTAGTGAGTGGAGAAGTGTGATGTTGCCACCTGACATCATCTTAACGACCCATTACCCCAGCCAAATCCATGCAACGTAAATGTTTTTGGGTGAGTGAACAAGAGAGATGCTACCATGTGGTGTGATCTAAGGACCTGCTACCCCAAGGTGGTCCGTGAAGTCTGGCATAACATTAGATTTTCGGGTGAATGAGATGATGTCATGTGGTAAAATCTCACCTCATTGTATAAAAATAAAAATCAACACATATGAAGTCCCAGCCATGCAATGGAAGAGTGGAGAAGTCACTTGGCAAGGCCATACCAATACAAGACACATCAGTGATGATGTAAAGTCGATGGCCCATCTGGATGTCAAAATCATCAAAACCTGAGAATGGAATATGTGTCCAATCTGACCTATAAACACTGAATCACAGGGGCCTCTTAATGTAAAACTTGATCACAAAAGACAAATTCAAAACTAATCTAGGTGGTGAAATTAAATTTGGGTTTGGCGTGCACATTGAATTTAGCCAAGAGAAGGCATAAAAGGATAAAATATTGCCTTAAAATCGCATGGTGTTAACTATGTAGAGTATGGTCAACTAAATATTTCAGTGGATTTCAACAACTTTCATCTTCCCAATATTTAATTAAAGATCATTCAGTTGTTCATAAGGCTAGTTCTATTAGGATTGTGCAAGGCCCAATTCAAACTTGCATAGAAATGGGTATGTCCCATTTAATTCCTGCAACCACCAGTTAGGTGGTCAATTTATTGAACTCCATGGACATGCATGTCTATATAAGATCAACTCTTACGTTGTAATAAGGGCTAGTCATTTAGGATTAGAGATACTATGCCTAGCTAGCTCCCTTTAGATTAAAGCATAGTTTAGTGGACCAAATGTGTTTGGCTTCTCCATAGTTAGTAAACCAAGCATTTTCCATGTTTCTTAGTGTAATGTTTTTCTTTTTGTTATGAATATGAAGTCTGTAGTTGAATGGGTGTTGTAAATCTCACCATTGCTAATCAACAAGAAACATCTTGATAGTCATATTGTTGTGTAGTTAAATGGCCATTTCCTAAGCATTTTTATGGCAGTTATGCTCCTCTATTCACAACAACTTATCCTCAGACTCTTGCACCATCCTTTAGTTAGAGTTTGGTAGGTTTGGCTCAGCTCGAGATTGGGTTATATGAGATCTATTTAATCAGATACTACAACTTCATCTCTATGGTAGCATGGCTTTTTCTTCACTTTTTCCCTTTTGTTTCTTATTTCTTTTATCAGTGTGTTAGCTTAGGACTAATAACAATTTGCTTATAATGTTAAATCATGACTATTGAATGTTATCCACCACTGTTTAAGCATTGTGGAATAGACTAATGGTGGACTAATCAATTCTCATAGTGTTCATAGCTTAAGTTATTATTTAGAGTTAATTTCACCGGATCCCCTTAAAATGGAATGGTCACAATGAGCCAATTGGGTTAACCTATATACCAAGACCTGGTAATTGAGACCTTGGGGAGATTTATTTGCACAAGTCTCCTTTGAGGAGAGATAGGGATTAACAACCCCTGCCTATTGTTGGCCATGTCAAGAGACCTCCCAACATAGATCTCAATAAAGTTTGTCGAATTGTGGTAAGTTCCAAGTAATGTGGTAATGCCATTTGTTGAGGTCTCAAAGCTCATGAACTTTAGACCTTAAAACCTATTTTATATGCTTATGGGCTATGAGTAAATAGAATTGTGCCATTGTCAGGGCCTTGAAGCTTGGATAATTTACAACACTTAGGCTTTTATAAAGGTAAAAATACTCTAGTCAACGTAATCTTAACACTTGTCTCAATATTCGATAATAAAGGTACGGCTCGGACATGAATAATTTGTAAGTCCTCATCAATAATCATGTGATCATATGAAAATC